>CM069447.1:49818475-49905211 GCA_035610835.1 Ophiura sarsii | reverse complement strand
AAAAACACGAAAATTAGGTATGTTCGCTAACGAATACTCAACCTCGATTACGACTAAAAAGTAATCAATTTTGAAACAAATATACTATGGATTTTGTTCATATGATTTTAAAAGATAATGTTTAATCTACTAATTAATTTCATTTTAAAGGGACACAATGTCATGTTGATTTTTAAACATTTTAATTAAGTTACTTCAGAATTCAAGATGAACATTAAAAATTGCCATTATTGTTGTGTCTACTAAAAAAAACCCAGCAAAACTTGATTAAAACAATGTTTTAAAATATGTTGGAATACCACCCTTAACCATGTAAAATGCCTTGTTGCGGCTCTACCAGCATTTTTGAATCGACGTTTTGTTGTACAAAGAGGGCTGAATTTTCTCAATCCTTATAGGTGTAAGTTCATACATGTAATACAATTGTAAAAATATACAAATCCCAGTTGTTATCATATATTTTTGTAATTGAGGGCGCTGCCTCCACCACATCTCTTAATGCCCCTTTAAGACTGATGGATGTATTAGTTGCAATAAACAAAATCCATAGTTACATTAAAACCCTGTCCATCATCGTCTAACTCTTTGAATAGCGCCATCAATTGACTTAAACATAATAATTATTATGTACGTGAATTTCTAATTTTAGAACCACACGGGGAATCACCTTTCCACGTAGCAAAACGTATTCATGCAATAATCTACTGCACAGCAGACATGGGTTTTCCCCATCTTTTATCAGTATTTGGTATTGGTACAATGTACTTCCACAATGTTAGCAATATATTTGTTAAAACCTTTCTACATGTACCGTTATATTGTAGTCCGCTATTGCTACTGTATTTCCAAATGTAATTGTAGTCACCAGATAACTATAAAAGATATTCATGGGCTACATGTAGAGCTCTGTAGTTTTGTTAAATCCGTAAAATGTCAGTGACTGGATTGCAACATGTACACATTCAGCAAGGAAGCTTACAGTCAATGGGCTCTGTCACATGACGAATCAAAGGTTAGTACTGAGACTAATATAACTATAGATACTTAGTGGTATAATAATAAGTGTAGTACAACAAATCATACTTAGTGTTATTTGTCATCAGTTGGTATTATTGTACTAGTATCAGTGATTCAGTGTACAAAATTTATGTTGACAATTCCTACCCTTCATTTGTCTCTGAACAGCTATCGATTAGTTCACTGTCTATACTTTTTTAGACAGCGAGAAAAAACCCCTACCCTGTTGTGCAGCGGGCCTGACCGAATCATTTATTTAAGCTTTTTTAAAATTCTGTTCACACAAAAATAAATGCGTGCAGGACAGATTATTGTCTGAGTGTTTTTTCTTTCTCGTTCGTATGATAGAATTCCAAGGTTTAATACCACCCCTAATATATTTAAAGGGGCATTGCGAGAGATGTATTGATCTACAAAATGAGCAAATAACATCAACATAGCCCAAAGCTAGCTCTGTTTCATAGCTCTCATACGTCGTGATACGACTCAGTATGAGAGCTATGAAATGAAAGCATATGTTCGTACGTCGGCGATTTTCGTTTCTAGTTTGCCTATTTCTAGAACATTTGAATACACTTACCTGGGTTATACATGTGCTATGTACTGTTATTGCATCCTATACATTTTCAGCTCCGTAAATGCTACTCAAAATGAAATATTAATGATATCAAATCGGCCCTAATCACAGCGAAATGAAGAAGTCATCAGCAGAAGATCGAAGTCAATTCGCGGTAATTTACGATTGGTTCCGAATATTTTTAATTAGTCTCGTTCCACGTTTTACTCCTAATGGGTGTACGCGTGTGTGTAAACATAGTAAATCACTAGGCGGACAACCAATACTATGAATGCGATCAACTGTTAACAACAGCCTGGTTCCAAATTGTTGGCACCAGGCTGTTGTTAGTGAGATTCCGAAGAACGCACGTGACCTGTTTTCCGAAGATTTCTGATCTCAATTTTAAATGGTCTATTACCAAACAATACAATGTTCTAACATATTTGACGTTTAAAACCACCCAATACGACAAATTATGTACAATTAGGGTCCTGGGTTATTTTCCCTGTCTAGTATACGTAAATGAAAACTGCATACCCAGCCTGGGTATGCAGTTTTCATTTACGTATACTAGACAGGGAATTAATGCGGGGCCTGCAAAATAGCGACGTAAGAGGGCGACTGAGGGTTAGTCTAATCGACCCTGAATTGACCTCTATTTCTTTGGCTGATTCCCGGTACCCAGAATCCCTTTTGGATGAGTTGTGTGGAGCCCATTGATGCAGGGACCAAGCAAACTCGACGGCATTGAAGAAAGGTAATCATTTAGTCGTTAGAAAACCTCTAAAATCTCCAGAATTCGTGAGCGTAGAATAACATCGATGGTATCAAAATAATCCGTAAGTATAGTTCTATAAGTAAGGATAACTTAAATTTAACTACCAGTAAATTTATTTTTTGTTTTGAAACAAATACGACGTAGGAAGTCAATGCTTTTTTTTGTAGCTAGCCCAAAGCCAAAATGTCATACAATTCCGACATCGCCTTCATGCCAAATAAGCAAATAACGGCACTTCCGGGTTGAGATTTGCCGCGAAAGTCTGTTAGTAAAACGATAGCATAACGTCCGAATTCAGCACCTAGTTTCGATATGAACATATCGAAACTAAGAAAATCATGAAATTGTATATGATTAACGGCGAATGTTGGTAAACTGTGTCAGATGGTGGTTAATATATGCGTAGGGGAGATGCGGGAGAGTTGAGCCACCGGGAGAGTTGAACCACCCCCTATAACTCGAAAAGTAGTATATAACTTACTAACATTTATATTGGCATATATTGTTATATAGCATCAATACGACATTCTTAGTGTTAAATTCTTCTGTCATGTGTGCTCAGTATCAAAGATACCTAAACAAAATCATTTTTTTCACTTTTGAGTGAAAAATAGAAAAATAAATGTTTTGTCTTTTTTCCCATAGCAAGACTTAGAATATAATAGCGGTAATTTGTTTATTGAATGGGGTATATATGACCATTATTTTAGAGAACTATTGTAAACTATACCAAAAGTTCTACACCTAACATGATTGGGTTATTTACAAAATGGTCACCATGAGAGTTGAGCCATTGGTCATGGGGAGAGTTGAGCATAGGGAAAACATGTAGTAACATTTTGATTTTTGGACTAAAGGTGAAAAATGTATAATAGATGAGAGAAAATGTTATTTTGTGCCATGATAATAACTATTGAGCACCATATTTACTTTAAGGATTAATAAATCAAAAGTTGTAAAAATATGATTTTGTTTTTTTCACCAGCCATTGACTTATCATGCTGGCTCAACTCTCCTGTACTGGTGGCTCAACTCTCCCATACTGTAGGGAGAGTTGAGCCACTTTACCAATTTTTTTCAAACCTTTTGTATAAATAAGCCTTAACTGCTATCCCAACTGTTATTGTTTCACAACGAAAACAACACTCTAAAGTTTATCTTACACTAATTTTTTACAGGTTTGTACTTTTCTTCCGCATATGGTGACACAAAATATTAAAAATGGCTCAACTCTCCCGCATCTCCCCTAAGTATTACTTTGATGCAAAACCCCCCTGATTTCCAGGATAATTAAGGGCGCACTCCCATACGTTTCTCTCAATATGCCATTAGCCATCAATTATAACCCGGGAGCAACGGTGACCTTTTGAAAATACTTCGTGCTATTTTTGGTTGCACCAAGTAATAATAATTTTGATCATTTTCCTGGATACCCTCAAACAAATTCACACACAGACCCCATTGCAGGGGGTCAAATTCCAACCTCAAGGAATCCATATCTAACCCCTTTAATTATGTAATATAAACTGTATTCAAATTATTTGTAAACAGCTGCAGTACTTCAAATGCCATATTTTGCATATTCGCACTTATTTGACCAAAAATAATACTATCTCGTTTATACACAGTTACAAAGCCATCAAGTCTTGCAAAAAACATGAACATATCTTGGCCCTTACTTATCTATCTCGTATAACTCAACATCTTCCTGTCATGAGTCTCTCTCTACTCCTCCCTAAATAGTCATATTATAGTACGGTCAAGGTGATTCCGTGACCACTGAGAGCGAAGGAAGAGAATGGATGTTGGTACATTAAGGTATTTATATAGAACAAAATTCGCTCCTATACCCTCGCATCAAAAACCGGCAACTCCAAGGCGACAGCAAAATCCAAAATGGCCGCCATCCGCCATCTTCGAATTATAAAAATGACATAACTACCAGAAATATTAACATGGAGACATCATAAAGGTGTCTTGTTTGACTACTTTTAGGCCAACGAATTCAGTGTGAAATCCAAGATGGCCGCCAGCAAAGTTGTAAATGTTTGATACATTACAAGCAATCAGCATATGTATTTATTCAGTAGTTTCGAGTGAATACCCACAGTTTCAGAGAATCCATGATGGTGGCTAATATTCAAATTTCAAGATGGTAAATATCTTGAAAACTGGACACCATCTTGGATTTAATATAGGCCTAAAGATGATCTTACATTAAAAACAAATCTAACGTAATTGAAAAAAAAACCCATGCTTAACGGTTCTTACAATTGTGGCAGCCATATCTGATTGTCCAATGTAGGCCTATAATCTCTTAATCTGGTATTAGATCCTAGAATGAATTACTGTATTTCAAGATGGTTGACAACAACACCTAAATCATATTTCTAGGTTGAATGGCAGGAAAATATGAATATATGTAAATTTGCAAAAGGAAACTGGCGACCATCTTGGATTTCATGTTGAAGACAACCTCAGAGAAATCAGATATAAACTGTATTGGATTCCTTAGCATAAAATTAGTGAAAAAAGACACTTGAATCATCTCCTCAGGATAAATACGTTCAAAGGTTATGTGAGTTTTCAAATTAAAAGATAAGCAAGTGGCGGCCATTTTGAATTTCACACTGAAGACAACCTCAGAATAATAAGTTTCAAAATGAAATAAGTTTCAAAATGAAAACAGTTTCAACATGAAATAAGTTTTATGGGTATGCCCAGTTACCTGCATTGCCCTCCAAAATAGCCCTGAAAACCCTTCAATTTAAGTACAACAAAATATTGGTATTTGTACTGTAATCATATGCCAAGATGAAATACGAGTACTTATATTCAATCCTCTGTTTCAGGATCCCATTTAACGCAATATACTGTCTTTATAATTTAGTGTTTCAGATAAACACTGTAGAACAATATCGAAATGGGAAAAATAAAGGCATCTGAGCTCGAATTACATGAAGTCATCGGTCGCGGAGGATTTGGGGACGTTAACCGTGCAACATGGAGAACTAGAGAAGGTCAGCTTCTCGAGGTAGCCGTGAAAACCTTGCGATCAGGAGATGAAAACAAGTTGGAAATGTTAACGCAACTTCAACATCCGCATATTATCAGGTTACTAGGATATGTTAAAGAGTCTTCACCAGAGATAAGAGGTGCGGTCGACTTCAAGCTTGTTCTTGAATTCGGGAGTGGCGGTTCTCTTAGATCTTATCTGGATGAACATGCTAGCCAATATCCGATATCAACACAGCTGTTATTTGATTGGATGAAGCAAGTTACACTACCGATCAAGTATCTCAAGGAAAATGACATCCAGCACCGTGACATCAAATCGCCTAACTATATAATTACTGACGGGATGATAGTTAAACTAGCAGACTTTGGCACGGCAAAGGAAGGGAAGAAAACACGCGCGTCTGGCTACGTTGGTACTCGTCGTTGGGCAGCGCCAGAGTATATTCGAGATAGCAAGTTGTCAACAAGAAACGATATCCACCCATTAGGTCTAGTCATTTGGGAAATCATGACGAGTGAGCTGCCATATCATCAGTATACGGATGACATGGATTACCAATTGATGCAAGCTATATGCGAGAGGAAGGAGAGACCTGCTATTCCTGCATTCTGTCCAACAGAGTTAGCAAACATGCTGAAGCAGTGTTGGGAAGAGGACAGAACAAAGCGACCAACTCTTGACCAAATTCTTGAAGTTATTGAATCGACTAGACAGTCTGTGATGGAGCCTTGCAAGACAACGGTTACAGTGTCAACACAGACAACACGTAAGTTTAGAAATCATATCCTTCCAAATAGTATACACTCCACAGGTGACTACTATCATATAGTATACAGTCCTTTAGCTATGATTTTTATTTTTACATCAAGATACACGCATTTTGATATCAGAAGAATCCCTATATTGTTCACATTATGTCTGTAAAATCTTAGGGGCCAGAAATGCTCCATTTAGAAAGTACAGACTCACTTTTGGTGAATTACTGCCAAAGGTGGTTAACCACCCGCCAGTTTGTGTACTACTCAATGGGTAAATATCTTGTGACCTTGTGCTTCTCAGATAAGAACCATTGGAGTTATGCAACTCAAACTTTGGAGTGCTAAAATCTTAAGGATGACCTTTTATGTAAAATAGAAAATATCAAGTTGAAAATCGGGCCAGCAATTAGAACATCTGTATACCCTTTTACTCCAAAATCATTATAGCTCCTACGTAACCCGTAAACATTCCGAAGACATTTTAAAATTAAAATCTCCTCTTTATGAGATATTGCCCGTGGAGATTGCATGTTTACAAATTGATAACAAGTTTGTGTGAACGAATTTGAGATATTTTTAAGACGATATTCTATTAAGGGAAAACATTTACGACGTATAGCCATATTCTATTTGAAATGTTAATTTAAAAGACAAACCAGCTTGATAATAATACCAAGTTTTGATGAAATGAACGGGGAAATTAATAGAACTTTGTAGTATTCACAGCTCATGTGAGTGTAATGAGAAGTGTAGAGAATTTGAATGGTGTCCAATTATAATATGAAACCGGTTATTTATTTACTTATTATAGTCGAAATTGATACACCGCCTACCATTGGCTATAATGAGCTTTGATTAATTATTCATGAGCTTTTAGCAATGGGAAGTTTGTATAGGGATATAAAGAATAGGCAGATGTTGCAGGAAACATGAATGTATGATTGAGAAGTGGTTCTGCAACACATTTAATGAAATCCTGACTTACCTTGATTTTAAAATGTGTGCATCTCCAGTGTGCTATTTCTACATAAACAATCATCTTGGTCTTCAATAATGTACTACCCTGAGCCACTTTTGCATTTGTTTATTCACAGTTTAACCCAGGTTAGTTATCGTTACCTTGTACTCTGTTTTCACTCACTTCAGATAACAGCGAACCTACCACGAAGGAACAGGCACGATGTTACATTTGTAAGAACGAAGTAACTGATCCTAAAGCTTTAGATTGCCTGCATTCCTTTTGCCTTGTTTGCCTCCGAGAATGGACGGTGTCTAGCTCGCAACCAAATACGCCATGCACTGAGGTCATATGTCCTGTGTGTCGCGAGGTAACAGCTACTCCAAAAAATGGTGTCGACGGTCTCACCGATTATATCAGCTTACTTGGAGAAAAACTGTAAGTAACACCTGTAATTAGCGAGATTATTACAAAAGAAGAAGAAAAAAAACAGTATCAGATGATATGTGTATAAGCTGTCCATCATAGTCCTCAAAATAAAAAAGTCCATGATAAAATGTCCATATATCACATAGCAAGAGCCACAGAACTGAATGATTAGGCAGATACACAACGTGTATTACACATATATATAAAACACACTGCCCGTCCGTGAATGTCTTTTGTTCATATCCGACGTAATGTATGCTCGATTTGTATTTTTTCAGGTCGGGAGCCCATATAACATGGCGGCCAACAGGAAAAGAAACTACTACTATATTGCCAGAAGTCAAGCCAGTTTCACTGATAGACGTTTTAAGGCAATGCCCCAATTTCAGCCAAATGGCCCAGCCAGGATTGAACGACATAATTAAAGACATTGCTCAAACAAGACCAACATCAAGTAAGTCTATATTTTCCCAAGTGAAAAGTGTGACCCGACCTACATCCTTATCCTCAGTTGCAAACCACTTCCATTACAATCTGAAAACCTATATTTTCCTTATTACTTTATCAAATATTTTTGGCCTAAACGGTGTTTGCGTTTTGTGCCATAAATAAAGAGCGTTATCCAAAACTAACGTACATACCACACTTTTGTGTGTGTACCATTCTGTGACATACAGAGAGAGAGGAAAAGGAAATAAAATGGCAAGCGATTATCTATAAACTGTCAGCCAAATGGCCCAACCGGGATTGAACGGCATTATTACTGACATTGCTCAAACAAGACCAACATCAAGTAATTCTATTTCAGGTAAATAACATAAGAAGTCTATATTTTGTTTATTAAATATGTGTGACCCGACTTATACACCCGTATCCTCAGTTCCAAACCATTTCCATTACAATCTGAAAACATATAGGCCTACTGTATATTTCCAAGTTATTATTCCATCAAAGATTTTTGGCCTGAACGGTGTTTGCGTTGTGCGCCATAAATAAAGAGTGTTATCCCAAATTAAGTAAGTACCACACTTATGTGTGTGCACCATTATGTCTGTGACAGAGAGAAGAAAGAAAAAGATAGCAATCGAGTATCTATAAACGCTGGAAAAGGCGAGTCTGTCGAGAAGGTCGTTCTTCCTCCTGGCGGTTGTCTGCCTCAATTGTGCGAGTGAACTATCTCGACGAATTACAAAAAGTAGAAGCATTGGCCAACATTTTAGGTGATAGAGGCCAAATCCGAATTAAAACACATTGAAATGTTACGGTTTAAAGGATGGAATGACCCTATGAATGTCTTTGTAGCACACTGGGGGTATTTGAAATATTAGTCTTCTGTGAAGGTGTGCATAAAATAGGTTTTTAGTTGATATCATGATAGGTATACGCTATGAAAGCCAATGATGTCACAATGTCGAATATAATATGGTATGCGTAACAACTTATTAGACGGACAGATACTTCGATGTTACACGTTATTTTAAACAAAGTGATCAGAGAATTGCCCAATAGATAGATGTATTGTTCTTCTCTTCATAATTATTTGGAATGCCGTGTATTATTTTCAGAAGTGTGTGGCAGTGCTCAAACGAACCTGCAAAATCTGAAGAAAATCGAAAAACCTGCTCCCAAAAAAGAAGGTTCCTTCTTAATATTGACTCAGCATTCGATGGAAGGAGCTGAAGGACATGGTTCTGATGAAGATATCCAACAATCAGATTCCTCTCTTAGACATCTTGACAGCAAACAAAGGTCTAGCATGCCATCGAGTTACGGGTTAAACCGAGATACAGTGACTTATAACATAAGACCCGAAGTTCGCATACCCCAGGAGGATAATACGAAAGAAAAGAGCGCATCTTTTGGTCCTTCAGTTGATTCTACTGCTCCCACAGATCTGCGGAAATATCCTAGTAACGATTTTAAAAAGGCTATATCTAAGTCATCAGAGGCATTAGTAGGGGCCGCTAGTACCCAATCACCCGTTGAAGAAGAGTATAGCTATGTACCAGTTGATGTAGGCGTGTTTGCATACATTCTGAAAATGTATGAACCGAATATCAAGACCTTAGAGAGTCGGTATAATGTCAAGATTATAGCAGTCGATATTGGTGTCAATGAGAGCTCCATTGTCAAGATTACACCTGTTGGTAGATCGGGGAGTGATAGTATCCAAGAAGCGAATGAAGCAGTGGCGGATTTGTACTCCACCGTTTTTTCCACACTCAAATATCGAGAAGTCCAATTGGAGGAGACACCAATATCAAGTGATGCACTGGCGCGTGTCATTGCAGATACTGAACGGCTGTACAAGGAAGTGCTAGTGAACGAGTCGGGGAATAAAGTGATGATATACGGCGCTAATGAGCTAGATGTGAAAGTGGTGAAAGCTATGGTGACCAATAGAGTTTATGATGTGTCTAGAGGGCTTGGAAATACTTCCCAGGCTAGAAGAGATGAAGAGAGAATGACTAGTGACCGGCTTGTGGAAAAACGCTTATCAACGTCGGCCCAAGGAACGGTTGATCATCTTGCTGGTGTTCCACCAGAATCGCAGCATCTGAATAGTGGCGGGGAAAGGACTCCCTTGTCCATACATGGAACCGAACAGTATCTGCCTGCTGGTCAACAACATTTTGAAGAACTTGAAGAAGATCAACACCCAGATATGACTCTTAGGCCTAGGCAACCTGAGAGGAGTCCAAGGTCAGATGATAGTCAAAATGACACAGGTCAAAGTTCAGTGCCATTGAAGTATAGACTAAAGCATGATAAGTTGTTGTATAAAACGGCCGAAGGTTTAAAAGTCCGAGTTTATCAGGGGGATATAACAAAGCAAAAGGTTGGAGCTATTGTCAATGCCGCTAACGAGTCCTTAATTTATGCAGGCGGTGTTGCCGGTGCAATAGCAAGAGCTGCTGGAACAATGATGTCAGTGGATTGCACGCGATACATTGCTAAGCATGGAATGTTGTACCCAGCGCAAGTGATGTGGACAAGCCCTGGGAATTTGTCTTGTAAGTTTGTGATCCATGCTGTAGGACCAAGATGGGGAGAGTATAAAAACAAATCGGAGTGTTATGAGACCCTGAAGACGACTTTCTTACGGTGTCTTGAAGTGGCGGAGAAGGAACTGATGGTTGCGGCAGTTGCTATGCCGATTATAAGCTCAGGTTAGTGCTAGTTTGTTCTAATAAATGTGACCTATTGATCGAGCTTCAAAAGGGATATGGTGTTGGCAAACACAGATTTGAGATTAAGCAAAATAATGTTGGTGAAAAGGAAACTAATTGGAAAAATGATGATTTTGAGGATTATAATGTGTTTTTTAACATATGCAACTTACTCAGATTCAAGGATTGCCACTAAAATGTCCATTTTGATATGAAGTGTGACATGTGACCCAAAGTGTGATGGATTATATAACTTTAATTACCATTTGTGTGATTTGATTTTTCGTTACTGTCTGTGTCAAGTCATTGTTTCGAAACCTTTTAAATAATATAGTCTTGATTTGAGTTTGATGCTAAAAACTGACATGAGAGCATCTGATTGAAAATGATTTGATAGATATATATATTCAGAAAAAAAGATCGTGATTGTTCTTTTTCCTTTTTTTTTCAAAACCAATGAGGTTGAAAGTCTCTTTAGGATTGTTTTGGCCAAATATTTTTGACATGTTTTTGTGAATTTTAACAACATGATTGGTTATAAAATGAACTTTTACAATATGGTTTTATGCAAACCTGATGAACATATTTCCACATTGAAGTTTTTCATGTACAGTCATGAGTGTCATGACCAAATCACTATATAAATGTCAAGTCACAATTCAAGTCACCAACAGATTGTGACTCGAGTCAAGTCAAGTCTTTTTCAAAATACCTCAAGTCAATGCAATAGGTCAAGTCATGTCAAGTTAAATGACTGGTTGGTACACAAAAAGTAAATGCAAAACTACACTGCTGTCCAAAACTACACACTCATACAGTGTGTGCAGGCTTGGGCAAAAATGTAGAAATCACTATTCTTTGTGAAATTTAATACAAAAAATGGATTCTCCAACTCATTTCATTTGAAAAATTGTATACTTTTATGGACATTACATTATTAGTTTAAAAGTTACAGTGATTGATACATTTCATATATTTTGGGTTTCACTGTAACTTTTAAACTAATAATGTAATGTACATAAAAGTATACAATTTTTCAAATGAAATGAGTTGGAGAATCCATTTTTGGTATTAAATTTCACAAACAATAGTGATTTCTACATTTTTGCCCAAAAATCACTTTTTTGGCGCCAAAAAATTTCAGACAACCTAACAAAATCAGTTTTTCATTAACAATTTTTAAAATTTCACCAAAATCAACTAAAGTCAATTTACTAGAATCAATTTTTTTCTTTTGGCTTAAACATTTTTAGTTTTGAAAATATTGACCAAAAAGTGCTAACAAAATGGGTTTTTTTATCTCAAAAATCACAATTTTGGCACTTTTTGGTCAATATCTTGGTTCTCTATCATCTTAAAGTATCAGGTGATAACACCAGGGTAACATATAATTCATTGTAATCACATGAGTATTATATCATTTTTATCTCATGGGTATCACATAGTATCACATTGTTTTATCCTTTTTTACATTCGTCCAGGTATATTTGGTGTGCCAATCTCTCAGTGTGTTGACGCACTCTATGAAGCCATTGCAGAATTCAGCAAGTCATGGAATCCAGCCACGCACGTCTTAAAAGAGATCAGAGTCTTGGAGATTCAGGAAGAATCTATTAAGGTTATCCAAGGTCAACTGATAGGGAAGCTTACAGGTGATGGAAGTGGAGCAGTTGTTAGGCATATTGATGCTGGTAGCCATGGTAAACACGACGATGATGCACAGATTGATGGTGCAACAGGAGGACATCTAGTAGGAATTACACATGATATTGGCAGGGGTGGAGCATCTCATTATCCAGCTGACCAGTACAGAACTGGAGCAACAGGTCTTAATGATCATGGAATTGGAGCGACTAGTGTCAGTCATCGCAGAGCGTCAGGTCAGGAACATCTTGGAGCATCCGGTCTGGGGCATCAAGGAGCAGGCATTGAGTATCGGGGAGCCACAACTTCTAGTCTTCTTGATAGGCCAAATGAAAGAGAAGTAGATGATTTATTTAATGCCAATAACAGCAGAAAATCTGATGGAGGTACACTGTACCCGAATCTACAAGATCTCATGCCACAAGGTACAACAGACGGCCGGTTAACAGGGGCTACAAATGAAGGAATAAGGTTGGAAGAGACACGTCGATTTACAACAGATTCAACTGTAAAGCAGAAATATTCCTCTCTACCTAATATTAGTGGTCATAGCTATGATAATGAAGCGTTGCCTGGTAACTACAGGAGAACAACAGGTATGCCAACTATATCAAGAACAAGTCCTCTATCGCCTGGATATGATATTGATGCGGGGAGTAGGACCTCAGCAACATTGCCAGCATCTTCTGGAAGATTAGGCAATAGTTCCAGCGAAAGAAGGGATTCAGACTCTTCAACAGCCCAACCAGGTACGTCATATATGGGTGCTGAAGGTGGTACAGCTGCTATGGGAGCAACTGGTAGTGTAGGAGAGACTGATAATGAATCAATGATACAGTCTATTATAACCCAACATGAAAATGGCAGACAAACAGCAGAGCAGATTGCAGAAACGCAGAAATTGCTCAATCATTTGTTAGCTAAAGATCAAGCGCCCTCCAGTGGTAGATCCAGGGAGAAAGAACGTCAATCTTCCAGGAGGACTCAGAGTCTGGACAGAGGAAACAGAAAAACAAAAGACAGGGACTTTCCCTTAGACACATACGATTTACACTCCGATGTTAGGGTAAAAGAGAGAGACATATCAGAGGATCAGAAATGTACTGTGTGTTTTTCCAGACGTGACTTGACTCAAAGAAAGGACTGCGAACACATGACCTGTAGGTCTTGCAAAAGAATTGGTCTGAATAAAGGTCAATGTAGATTGTGTAAACTCAAGAGTACACAAACTAATTTGCTGTACCCGAATCTACAAGAACTCATGCCACAAGGTACAACAGACGGCCGGTTAACAGGGGCTACAAATGAAGGAACAATGTTGGAAGAGATACGTCGATTTACAACAGATTCAACTGTAAAGCAGAAATATTCCTCTCTACCTAATCTTAGTGGTCATAGCTATGATGATGAAGCGTTGCCTGGTAACTACAGGAGAACAACAGGTATGTCAACTGTATTAAGAACAAGTCCTCTATCGCCTGGATATTATGATATTGATGCGGGGAGTAGGACCTCAGCAACATTGCCAGCATCCTCTGGAAGATTAGGAAACAGTTCAAGAGGAAGTAGGGATTCAGACTCTTCAACCGGCCGACCAAGTACATCATATCTGGGTGCTGAAGGTAGTGCAGCTGCAATGGGAGCAACTGGTGGTGTAGGAGAGACTGATAATGAATCAATGATTCAGTCTATTCTAACCCAGCATGAAAATGGCAGACAAACAACAGAGCAGATTAAAGAAACACAGAAGTTGCTTAATCATTTGTTAGCTAAAGATCAAGCGCCCTCCAGTGGTAGATCCAGGGAGAAAGAACGTCAATCTTCCAGGAGGACTCAGAGTCTGGACAGAGGAAACAGAAAAACAAAAGACAGGGACTTTCCCTTAGACACATACGATTTACACTCCGATGTTAGGGTAAAAGAGAGAGACATATCAGAGGATCAGAAATGTACTGTGTGTTTTTCCAGACGTGACTTGACTCAAAGAAAGGACTGCGAACACATGACCTGTAGGTCTTGCAAAATAATTGGTCTGAATAAAGGTCAATGTAGATTGTGTAAACTCAAGAGTAAAAGTCAAAAGGCAGCAAGCAGTGTACAAAGCAGTGACAGGGATCTGAGAAGTCGTTCCAGAGTAAAGAAAGTTGCACCAGATACTACAACTCTTCATGGACATTCCAATTACCGTGTTAGGTCATCTGCCACAAGTGCACCAACCCACAGAGGGGGACCTGCCATAGCCTTATCGACAACGCCTCCTACGAGTCCAGAGTGGGATAGTTCTGAAGCGTCGGCCGCACACCGCATGACAAATTACCGATTAGATCCTGTTGGTGGCACAACTGATCCACGAGGAAGGGAAGGAAGAAGAGAGAAAGGACGAAAGGAAGAAGGAGATGTTACAGGAGCAAGTGGTGGGACATGTCCAATATGTATGGATGCAATGAAGGACCCCAAGACACTTGGTGAATGTAAACACACATATTGTGCAATGTGTATCGACAAGGCTATGAAGGTTAGTACGAGATTCCTAAATACTTCAGATTCAATCAAACATTCTATGCCAGCCATATGGCAACAGTTATTAAGGTCAACAAGATAATTTTACTAGATCTCAGGTATGCATGGATTACATGTTTGCCGGTTGCAACATACCCATGACAACCAATTGAAACTTGTTTTGATTACTCTTTCCATATGACAACTGCAAAATATATAAACCTCATTGGTATAAACGCTGTGCAGAAACACTATCTTAAAAGACATGCCAATGGATTTGTATGATATAGTTATTATTGTTACTTAACAATTCATGGGTCCTCAGATCAACTTTAAATAACCCCCAAAATGTGACCTTTGACATTGATTATCTCCGTGCGCTAACGAAATCACAACAAGTATTACATTTGAATTTGTTAAAGATTCTGAGTTCTTCCATATGAACTTGTTTATGTAAAGGATCTTGTTGGCGTATTATAAGGGCATGAAAACGGATGGGGACACGGTATTAAGGTCAGCGTAATGTGACGCGCTAACGAGATCCCAACGATTTTCCCCCTTGTTGATGTGTACCCAACTGGAGGTTTCAAAATATATTTTCCTCTCATTGGGATGTGCACGGTGCGCAAATTAATACTTAAGGGGAACGAAGTGATCGTTTTACTTGGATTTTTTTCCTGATATTCGGTGATTTTTATTTCACCTTTGTATTTTGCTCACAGTTTAAGCCAGTTTGTTAAACGCTGTGCAGAAACACTATTTTAAAAGAGATGTCAATGGATTTGTGTGATGTAGTTATTATTGTTACTTAAATGGTTTCACCTTTGTGTTTTGCTTACAGGTGAAGCCAGTTTGCCCAATATGTGGTGTTTTGTATGGTCAACTTTATGGTAATCAGCCCGCTGGAACTATGACAAACTATGTGGAACCTACAGATCTGCCTGGCTATGAAGGATGCGGTACCATCGTTATAAGTTATAGGTTTCCTGATGGGGTGCAAAATGTAAGTATATATATGGACTATAAAGCTAGGTAGTATATGGACTATATATAAGAGTTTGTGGGATACCCATATGTAGCCCATGTGGTACCCATCTATGTGGAACCTACATATCTGCCTGTCTATGAAGGATGTGGAACTATCATCATAAGTTATTCCTGAGGGGGTGCAAAGTGTAAGTATATGGATTAAAGCTAAGTGTAAGAATTCATGGGATAACCAAATGTTAACCATGAGTAACTCATGTAGTAAACCATGTGACACCCATGAGACATTCGATGACAACGAGTTGATACATAATTACGTTGAGTGACATATTTTCCTGGCTATGAAGGGTGCGTGGTACTTTTGTCACAAGTTTTAATAGATCTCTTATCGGGGGGTCAAAATGTAAGTAAACATGGTCAAAAAGTTCATTATATTAGAGTTTGTGGTACCTATGTGTAAACCATGTGATACCCACGAGACATCCGGTGACAACGAGTTGAAAAACGACTGCGTTAAACTTACAGATTTTCCTGGCTATGAATTAGGTCTGCATGATACTGTCATCATTATTATAGATCTCTTGGTGTGGTTCAAGATGTAAGTACATAGTTTAAAAGCTAGGTATATTAGAGTCCATGGGATATGGATACCCATGTATAAACCATGACCCATGTGGTACCCATTTGATTACACATGAAACATCCAAATGACAACGAGTTGAGAAATAATTACGTTGAGCGTATAGGTTTTCATTGCTATTCTAATATACTGAGATTTTTGACCATGTACTTACATTTACTTACATTTTGAACCCCGACAAGGTGTCGTATTCTCGACAGGTAACAAAAGATAAGTACACGGTTGGTTGAAAGCTAATCATTATTATTCATATGATACCCATGTTGTGATCAGGAGTGACACATGAGATATCCATGTGATATCTTTGCTGATTATTTATGTAACGCAAATCGCTCACAGCAACTCAAACGATCGAGTTGACTAGTCGCGCATGAAGTCAACTGCTGCGATTCACGCCTAGCGATCGACCTGTCCTAACTTTTGAAGAGTCGTGTGAGGTCACCGCTGACTTTGCATTCGATCGATCAACAGATGACGTTAAGTACGTCACTGGGTGCGACTCCCGGGGGGGGGGGGGGGGGGGGAGGGGGGTTCTCACATTGATATGGTATACGTATATGTGCCTACCTTTTGGGGTACCTTTTCGCAAAAATTGGTATAGCAATCAGGTGGTTTTCATCACACACCAAAGCACCCATTTGGCATACATTTGGTGTATTTTGACGCATTTTTTTGTGTAAAAAGCGCCCAATTTGTGCAAAATTGGGTGCTTTTCTAACAAAATTGGTATATTGATGGGTGGGAAATTGGCCAAAAAATAGGTATAGAAAGTAACATTTTCGAAGTCCGGGAGGCACATCCACGTACGATTTTGGCGAAAGACCCCCCCCCCCCCCCCCTCCCCCCGTAGTGCGACTAGGATCACAAACGACCTATACGGTTAACTCTCATGAAAACAGTGCAAACTGAACTTCTTGATGTCTTTGGTCCATGATAGCAGTTTTATACAATTTTTCTTGCTTGAAAAACTTCTTTTCTGGATAGATCTCGATGTTTTCTACTTGGATATAATATACTTCTGATCGTGTTTTCACTACAAATGTTGAGCTCATATATACCCCAAATTAGCGAAATGTCCATGTTCGCGGGATAAAAGTAAAGTTTTCCTTTAATAATTACAATGCAAGGCATTATTACTGTTTGTTTGATTTCCGTTGGTAAAAGAAGATTGAATATAACATGTGTTGTGATGTAAAATTATGACTAAACAACTGCGACTATGTTTATTACGTTATCAATCCTCGTTGTTGGAATTGCTTTATGATGTAAATTACAAGTGTGTATACTGCGTTTTACTGCTTTGTATTGTCAAACGGGTTACAATGATATGATGTCGACAAGATGTGTTTGTGTACAAAATAAACTGCCTTGCTCGATGTTGAATATATTTGTTCACATGTGTTATGTTTATTACGTTACCCACCCCAATAAATTCAGAGTACCAATGCCAGCGTGATTAGTGAAGCATAATATAATTGTTTCTGAGCTAACTTTGGAAAACACATGGAAAAAGATACAATTAAAGATATATTTTATACTTTGCACACAACTATTCATTTTGGAAAACCGTGCATTTTTTAGATTTAAAGCTGAAGTTTATGAAGTAATGTGAACCGATTCACATTGAACAGATTCATAGTACTTGCAATTTACAAAATTATATTGCATTTTGTTTAAATTCAACGTTATAATTGTAAAAGAATGCACTTTATGTTGTTCACAAACATTTTATCTAGTAACCACTGTTAGGCCTACACGTTGATCTACTATTAAAAAATAGCGTAATAAATGGAATTGGGGACATTTGTTTCTTCAACGTCTGAAATCTCATTTGCCCACTATTTTCATGAGAGTTAACCATATAATGTTATCAGCATAATAGTATAACAGTATAGAATGTCATGTGATACCCATGGGTTACACATGAGCTATCCATGACAGTAAGCCACTCATGTGATAATCAGACCTTGGAGGAGCAAATGGGAGGTTTCTGCAGTCCAGTATTATCTTAATCCTGACATTAATTTTATATAACTATCCATAGGATGATCATGTCAGCCCTGGACAATCTTTCCGAGGCACAGCACGCATGGCGTACTTACCAAACAACATGGATGGTCAACAGGTGTTCCGACTGCTAGAGAAAGCGTTCAAAGCAAGACTTGTCTTCACCGTAGGGCAGTCGGCCACCACTGGAGAACAGAATACGGTGATTTGGAATGACATACATCATAAAACACAAAGGACAGGAGGTGCTGAAAAGTAAGTGGAGTATTGATATAAGTTATAATCATATGAGAACTACCCGCTGATTGGTCAAAGATGGATACCGTTAGGCCCACATCATGTGACATTGTTAGAATACATTTATCCCTGATGCCCTGATTATCACTGATAAAGATTGGAGTGAAAAGTAGCAGTATTTTTAATTGGATATTAAAATGAGTGTAATTTGTAATTAATTAGTCGAAGACACTGTTATAACGACATGCAGGTTTGTTGCCACAGTTGTTTCACATAGCGTTAACTTTCCAGTGTCTCGATAGAAACACGCTCTTTGAGATATAGCAAAACAAAGAATAGACCTTCTTTTGTATTCTTTGATTTTGAAAACTGCTCAAATTACTTATACTTTGGATATAGGTGTCTATTAATGATGGATTGTAATTTTGGAAATAGCCCATACTATCAAGTAGAAAAATAAAATTGTGATATATTCTACTTCAGACTGATTTTGCTTGATCTCATCAGATTCACTATGAATTTACGAATTCGGCACTACAGTCATGAAAAATTTCATGGCGCTGATTATATTTGTAGCAACGAAGTTATGAGGGAGGAGGTAGATCTTATTGAATGACCCTCTTACATCATACAATTATAAAATAAATTTTATAAATTTACAATTTTCAAGTATGGAGTGAATCCAACTTGAAATTATTTGCTGGTATTATATTATTGGAAATAAATATAATAGATTATAGAGAACATTACGACGCTTGAAGAAGGATTTGAAACATCAGTACAAACAAGCCGTAAAAGATGGCATGGGCGATTACAATTTACAACTTCCCAAACACCTACATTGATAAACTGGATGCAACCTGCACTAAGTACCTAAGGAAATGAGCAGGAATAACCAGATGCACTACAAATACACCTCAGTGCAATGTATGCAGTTAACCAAATATCATCTGAACAAGCACTCCAGAGATGGAAAAACCTAAACACTGTACCGAGAGTGTTTAGAGAAGAAGAAGATGAGGTCCAGATGGAATGGAGTGAAAGAGTTAGAACAAAAAGGACGACATCTCATCCTTAATGACATGGGCAGAGGTCAGACTGACAAATCAAGCCTTGGGTTTAAGAAGATTCAGGACGAAATGCTGATCAGATGTTATGGATGCGCAAAACAAGGACAGTGGCTACGATGTGGTTCTGATATGCAAGATGACACACCATGGAAGAAGCTCCTGTATGTATATGGACCCCCAAAACTCCTGTCATCCCAGATTAATGTCAACTCAAGACACCAACTAACCTGAGACTCTGAGGCAAGACACATTTTGGACTGTGCCAGTTATGTCAACACCGCAACTGCACCCTGCTCCACATCCTGATCTGTTGCAGCTTGTCACTAGAAAATGTTATTATAAGTTATAACTGGCGTCACGATCAAACATTGAGAGCAATCATTGTATCAGGACTGATACCATATGGTCGATATTAAAGCAAACAGAAACATTTCTACATCACAATCTCAATTATTCAGTCCTACCATAGTTTCTCAAAAAGCAGATGGCACAAAATACCGTAACCCAGTCTTGCCGTTCACAAAACCAGAAGAAACAGAATACTAGTGACTGGAAACTCCTGGTGGATAAAGAGTCTTTCATCCATAAATTGTTGAAACAGCCAAACGACCAGACATTAAAATCTTCTCAACTCGCACTAATATCATCATTGAATTGACAGTCCCATCAGAGGAGAACCTTGTTAATTTAATGCATTCACCAGAAAGAAATATAAATTCCAAGACATTGTAGCAGACTGCGAAAATAATGGATGGTCTAAGAACTACTTTTCCATAGAAGTTGGGAGCAGGGGAATATACAATACCACGTTCAGCAAATGTCTGGCCTCCCTAGGAAGAGAAAACCCATCTTAGACACAGCATCCAAAACAGCCCTGCGAGCAAGCTACATTATCTGGCTTTTCAGATGCACCAAAGGCGTTCAGACAGTCGGATTTGATACCACCTCCAACGATATGCCATGAGGGAAGTGACGGTTGAGAGCTCACAAAACCGGTTTAACCCGGCAATGTATAGTCTAAATCCTAGAGACCTCAGAACATAGACTACACATACACAGATGAAGGTAGATGAAGATAATGAAGATAAAACCTATAAGTCATCTTCCAAGTAAATTACATCGGGAGTGTCCACCTTAAAAAGAGTGGATTTAAGGCTCCGAATGTGACTGCACTGGGAATCTACCAACGAATTCTTCTTCTTTCATTTTTACCCTCAAATTTGGTTAATAATCAACTTCCCTAATGACGTTCAGCACAGACTAGTCAAGTCAAGCATAGTGTGCTTAGTGTCTATTTATCTATTGACTAATTGTGATTTGTATCAAGTCAAGTCATCGCATTATTACAATGTCGGTAATTACAGTGGAAACTAATGAAAACAAAGTTGCGTGGATATGGTTAGTGTTAAAAACCAGGAATGTGTTTTCAGGTTCTATAATGTAAAATACAAATGTGAGACTTTAAACATAATTTGTGTTATCAGGAATTGAATGTGTTAAAAGAGAGTTAGTATTATAATGTGGTTCCACTGCATGCCTCTCCGATTGCTGGCCCGATATTTCAACATGACGTTTTATATTCCACATGAAGGGTCATCCTTAAAATAGTTGTATTCCAAAATTTGAGTAGCATAACTTCAATGGCTGTTGTTTTTAATACATGTTTTAGAAGCAAAAGGTGACATGACATTTGCCCATTATGTAGTACACAAACCATCTTTGGCAGTAGGGCCTACTTTTTGGCCAATAACGACTAAATGGTACATATCTAGCGCCAAACATTTTATAGAAATAATGAGAAAGATATGGGGTTTCTTCCGATATATAAATATGTTGATGGGCAAAACAAAAGAGTTAAAGTGATCGGAACATCCACCTTTAATTGAATCTGTTTGACATAACCCATAATCCCATGTGTTTTCCATTTTTTTAATTTTTAGTTATGGTTATCCAGATCCATATTATCTGCGGCGGGTAACAGATGAACTATCAGCCAAAGGAATCAAGTAACCAGCGTTCTATGCCGGGATACTGTCAAAGTCGAAATCTTCGCGCTACATATGTTTGTGTTTTGTGTGCTTGAATCAGCTACCGTGAAAATAATAAAACACGAATGTATTTCTTTTACATAGGTCTATGTGATGTAGCTACAAATCGCGACTTTAATAACATGCAACACACTTAAAGATCGGCAAAGCGTGAAAAATTAATCGCACAAAAAGTATCGCTTTTACAGTTCCTAACATTTCATCTTCTGTTTGAATAACGGATGAAGAACAATGTAGTGTAGAGAAATATCACAAATCTTGTACACTTTTATCTTATCTAAATGGGCATAAAACATGTTTTCCTCAAACAATTTTAACCAACTATAATTATTTTGTGGCCCCATTATTTTCAAAGCTAATGAGACAGTCTCTCTGCCAAAATCTTTCATTTGAGACATCTTTGCACAGATTTTTAGAAATATCAAAATATATAGTTATGAATAGCAAAGTTGAGTACACTTTTTTACTCACCCTGTATAACTCTTCAATGAACATTCCGATTACCGTGTTGGATCATCTGCCACAAGTACGGCAACCCACAGAGGAGGATATGTCATGGCCTTAGCGACATATTTTGAGGTTCTTTGGTTTTAGGTTATTAACATGTTTAACATCAACTTTAACCATCTGGCAGCCATTTTGGAAAGTGACAGAATCAGAATTGTCACATAGGTGGGTCTTATATCTAAAATTCTTATATAGTGGGTGTGGTTTTGGATGTCAACAGGCAATTTGATTGTGTTTGGCTGGTTTACAGCCGATACGCACTATATAAGATGAGACAATGGCATGTTTGGGACGGGGCTTTTTATTCGAATAATAATACATTCAGTGCGTATGGTCATCGCGTTGGGGTTTACCCGATAGTCATAAGGACCGCTAGTCATTAAGGCAGGGTTAGGGTTAGGGTTTAGGGTTAGGGTTTAGGGTTGAGGTTAAGGTTAAGGTTAGGATTAGAGTTAGGGTTAGGGTTAGCGCAGATTATGAATAATGAGCCTTATGACTAGCGACCCTCGGACCCTTATGACCAGCGAGTTTGACCCATCGCGTTGGGCAGCGTTGCCATAATGTGTGCGTGTGCTAAGAATGCGATTTTAATTAAAATTCGAAGCAGGAAGTTGGTAAACAGCTCGCTGGATTCGCCGATTTTATAAAGGGGGAATTTATTTTTGTTTCTTTTTTGATTCAAATAAATCTAACAAAATGCGTTAATTTATGATATGAGATAAAAAATAACCAATAAACTGAATAAGAATGAGAATAAAAAAGTAGTTCCTAGCTGTTTTGCTTTATACGATGGTCTTATAATGTATTGGCTGTACCATTATTTGTGTCGTCGTAAATGGCCGCCTGCGGCGACCATACACGACCCAATTTCAAAGAATTCTCTGCACATAAAAAATGTCCAAAGCTGAATTTGACCATAATTTGATCTAAAAGGGATAGAAAGAAAATGCTATGACACATTAAAGATTGCTGAACATGATTAGCACTATTTCATGTACAATTTGTATATATTTCATGACCTAGAAAAATCATGTGTCACATGGGACACTTTTTTGACACGCCCTGTATATCTCTTTCGTCCAGTATGAGCATATCTATCATTAGCATATTTTGTAGTCCAGGTGCTTATGAAAAGGAAGTCATACCCTGCACATTTGAACAATAGCTTGGGGCGGAAACTCTGCTTGCTGATAGGAAGCCTCAGTGGCGTAGCCAGGGTCACTTGTCAGGGGGGGGGGGGGGGGGGCAAAGGGTACTTTTTCCCGGTGAACACCAGTTCAGTTCGACCCTTGTAACTTTTGGATTTGCCGTCGAGTAAGAAAATGACAAGCGGGGGGGGGGGGATTTTGATTTTAAACTCATTTCGTCATCCTTTGAACACACATTATAGAGTACGCGTCGTTGTTTGTGTTTGATGGACTTAATACAAGTCTACATATTATATTCCGTACATATTTTCGGAAAGCTGTAGTATTGACGAACCAACGCTCTGTGAACATCGCAACCTATTTAAGGTTAATACTCGTTGGAAGCACACTGATAGACGGTGTGCTATCCTAAAATTGTAGAATCCCTGGCCGGCACTTTCATGTCATTCAACCATACACAAAATGAGGTTAAGGGCACCTTTATATACATGTAAATATTGTATCTGTAAAATGCATCAACCTTGCGATTAAAGCTTTTCCACTCTGGCAATCATTTCAAAATTGGTAGCAAAATAATACATAATAATAATGTGTTTTGATTTTGAACAACAGTGTTCTGTACCGAAGATAAGATAGAAGCTTTTAAAAAAGTGGTATTTGACTACCGTTTGTATTAGAGAAAATCTAATGTCATGTATAATTCGTTATAAAATATACGAGTACAATTTTACAACAGATGTGAACAATATGTCGATGTACTATCTGTACTTTTGTTCATATTTAATGATTTAACATTAAATTGACAACCATTGTGCAATAAATTAAAAAGTACATCGTTTCGGATTAATGAATTAACTATTTATTCAACGACGGGTGAATTGTAAGTCAAACGGCCGAGAAAAAAAAGCGCTACCTCGCTATTACAGGCTGTCCCAAAATGATTAGTAGGCTAACCCATCGAGTTCAATAAAAAAAATCATCCTCAAACTGTCATACTGTACTCTTTCATTTTAGAATTTTAGATCATAAATATCGGACTTATTTAAAGGGGCACTTAGAGATGTGTTGGAGGCTGCGCCCTTAATTATGATAACAACTGGGGTTGGTAAAACGTCGATTCAAAAATGCTGATCTTACCATCTCGTTCATCTTGAATTCTGAAGTAAATTAATTTTGTTTTAAAAATGTCAACACCACTGTGTCCCTTAAACTGAGGTTACACTCCATTGTGTAAGACATGGTGATTCATTTTTACCAAAGAATGCGTGTGAGTTTGTGTGAAAGAAACAAAAATATTCTCTCAATCTCTTCTCTGCTGTTGTTCTTTCTATGTTAAACTGTTGTTTGTTATGGTTGTTTAAATCGTTAATAATTCTTTATTTTGATTCAATTTGATGAGTACAAATAGATCGTTCACGAGGGACGATCGCCTATAGCTGCGTGCACTCTTTTTCCTGGTCAATGGACCGCGAACTTCCAAACAAATCACGTGAGGGCAGTATTTTTTTCAGGATGATCGCGTCCCCAGTGACTTCATCAAGCTCTCTATGTTGGTTGATAAATGCATTTAATACCCAAGGATCGAGGTTATCTGTATTTTTATTCATAGTTTCAATTTGTTCTAATATTTAACCAATAAATATCGAAAAAAGTAACAAAATCGGATGTAATTTGGGGGAGATATACCTTTTCATAAATGATGTAATTTTACGGACAAAATACTACATTTTCTTGATATTTCGAGCTCAAAATCATTTTATGCCCAAGAATGCCCAAAAATGTTATTGATGGAATAGCGAGTTTCGATGTTGCTCTACAATAAAATAGTAACACTGGATGGGGCAAACATGGGGAAAATAGTGTAATTTGATCGACATTTCATGTCTCTCTGACAGAGAACTTTATGATTTCACAATTTAGCCCTTCAAATTCTATAGAGAATTGCATAGGCTTTTTATGTTAAAGATCAAATTCAATCTCAAATCACTAACAGCCGGATTTGTGTTTCAATAATTAAATGTCTTTTTCTTTTAGTTTCTTTTGGTTAATATAATAAATATAACAAATTATCATGATAGAAATTTACGAAAATAATAATAAAGGCGAAGTTTAGACTCGTTAATAAGCGTGGCATACTGTGTGTGCACGGCCTATGCAGTCACACAGTAGTTGATTTTCACGCGTCAAGTAGTATCGATTTCCAATTGTATACAAAGGAAATGCATGTTCAAGTGATTGCGTATGGCCTCAGAATCGATAGTTAATTTGGTAAATAAGTTGTTCAGTGTGAGTGATAATATTGATAATACAAAACTGTCAAATGAGGGCGTAGCGAACAAGATGCCCAATCCGTCCCTCGTGCGTTACACATGAGTGATCCCAAGCTTTGCTTCTATATAAGCTAGTTTAGAGGCTAAACACGAGGGACATTTAAATAGGTAAACGAAGTGGTCATGGGTAATTAGCAGTGGTTTAGACCTCTATTTCATATTGGGGATGAAGTTTCTTACAAAATTGGTAAAAATGAAATGTATTTTTTAAAACTTTTTAACCTCACTAACGCCATCTAAGCCACTGCTAACTCACCCAGTATCACTTCACTAGCAATTTAAAAGTCCCTAAACACATGTCAATTATAACAAAGCACGGGGTCATTCAAGCGTGACGGACTTCTTTTGCCCTTCAAATTGAATTGAAGTGAAGAATTATTAATGATTTAAATAACCAACGACTTTCCCGGTATTCACAGAATAGCAACCAGTTGTCTGATGATCGAACAAGCGTGAAAGTCTGAGTAGCAACTACTGGTCCAAATGGTTTAACTTATAACTAAATAAATACATAAATACACAGATAATTAAATGTATGTTTTTTGTGTGTGTATTTTTAATGTTCTATAATCCTTATACAAATATGAGGCTGACATGAGGCTTCCATTCATAACTTATTGAATAACTCCGTAAAAACTGGAAGAGTAGAAGATGAAAAAATGAAAACTTTCACAGCGTAGGCGGGGGATAGAACCTTAACTGAGTATTACTCTTTATGATTAGGCCTATATTATTAATTATTGTTCATTTTTGCTTGATTGATTAACGCAGAATCGCGTATGCAAGTTATTGCAATTATCGGGAGGCAGTGATTCAATTGCACAATTAATCTTCTGTGATTCTCATTGAGTAATCAAAATAGGTGGAATGCATATGACACAAAAATATCCATAGTTTGGTCCATTTATCATTATTAGGTCATGCCATATTGTGATAACATGTAATTTATTTACCATCTCTCTCGTTGAAACTATATTTTACAATAGCCATTGATTAGCTGTTTGGTTTTAAAACAGGGTGATTAAAATAAAATTAAACAAAATGTGCTCATATTTAATTGTATCAAGGGCTATAATTTCAAAAATATTTCAACCTTGAACTTGTAAGTAACTAAGCCTCAAAATTCCCTTCTTCTTTTTCTGACAATGAAAATGTATATTTTGCGGGTAAATTTAGCGCGATAAGGTAGTGCACGATAATTTAATATTGAAACAAAACTTAGCGGCCGAGTGCACCAATAACGAGTAACTTAATAGGGAGGTAAGCTACCTCCCTAGTAGTTATGCTCTAACTGTAGCATAACTTACTAACGATGTAATTCTTAGAGCATAACCATGATAACTGGCGAGTAACATCAGAATAGCGACTAGCGAGGTAAATATCCACATTAATCACCATCGTCCCCTTACAAAAATTATCTTTAACTCTTTCCCGTTAGGTCTGGTTACTTAAACATAAAATGGATCACACCACTATTACGATCAATGCGCGACCTAATCAAATTGCGATCACAAAAGAAGGCCCTAATGAGCGAGATGAAGTGCGGAATATGTTTCGTTTTCGGGCATTTTTTCATCGAATTTGATGTTGGTGTATTCGTTGGAATGCATGCATTATACTTTGAGAAAACCCCGCGTAGGAGCACAGATGGGGGAAATTCAACCTGGAAATATGATATAATATAATAATATGAGTAACTCGAGAAATAGACGATCTTCGAATTCCAAAGTTATTTTTCCATAGATAAGCATTAGCGGCGTGTACCCTGAAAAAGTCTCAACTGAATATTGAATATGGTGTCAAAAGGAATAGATTTTGGTCGCTTTTGGTACCGTTTATTTTCCCATAGGTTAGCATTAGCGGCGTGCACCCGTAAAAAAAAGTATCAACTGATTGTCAATATGGTGTCAAATTATAGGGAAGAGATTTTGGTCGCTTTCAGTAACGATTGTTGCGGTAAAGACGTTTGCTCGAATTCGGTACCGATTATCGCGGGGAAGACGTTTGCTCACTTTCGGTACCGATTATCAGGGGAAGAGATTTGCTAGTCGCTTTTGGTACCGATTATTGCGGGGAAGACGTTTGCTATAGCTTTCGTTCGGTACCGATTGTTGGCGGAAATACATTTTGCTCGTTTAATGTATATCTCAGATATTTCAAATCGGAATTTATAATAGCCTAAATCATGAGGTTTGAACCCAATTATATTCTCTGGACATTATTTTCTGAGAAATTTGATCTAGGGCCCTATATAGCTATAATAGCTAACATAAAAAGCATCATGAACTTTGTGTGTTTGATGTCGGTTCTACAATGTCTGAATGAAGTCCTGATCCTGAAGAATGCAAAATATCCACATTGAATTGTTTCCTCCTTTTGCTCAGATCTTCAATAATATTAGTATTGAAGGTATTTATGGCTCTTGCCCAAACCACAAGTAGAGTAGAGGAACGCTCGAGGAAAGAGGGGGGAAAGCGCGATCCCTTTTTTCTATATTGTTTAAACTGTTAAAGGAGTGACAAAGGATTGGTGATTAAAACCTCACTGAATGGGTACCTATACTTGGCCTTATTCCGCCATGTTTTGGTCATGATACAGCCTACAGGGTGAGTAAAAAACTGTACCGAAGTACAATAAAGATTTAAAATATTTCTTACTAGAATATGAAGGCAACCAATGCTTGAAACAGTATAGCTGCATTTATTTACTGTTATCAGCAACCACAAAAATACAACATTTTATGGTAGGCCTACCGCTATCCAGTTATGATTATTTTGGTAAAGTTACTATATTTTTTAAACCGAACAAAATATTAAATATTGTACTCAATGATGCATGATATTTATGAATAAGTGGATACATGCATGAGACACAATAGCTAATAAAATAAGACAAATCAACCTTGCTCAGATATTATTTTCATACATTAAACGCAAGATATTTACAAAACAATGTGATTATTTCTTGAATTCAGCAGAGCAAAAATAAAAAAGGACTTTTGTGATGATTGGATTAATATAGAGTTTGTGCCGTTATTCAATAGTGAAATTCAAAAGAGCTTATTAGTGAAATATCACAAATCTTGTTCGATTTTTAAAATGTACACTTTTATCTAAACGGTCATAAAACATGTTTTCCCTCAACCAATGTTAACCATTTAAATTTCTTTTCAAAGCTAATAAGACAGCCTCTCTGCTAAAAATAAATAATCTGAGATTTTATTGAACAGATTTTTAGAAATAAAATCCCAAAGTTGAGTACAGTTTTTTCTACCTACCCTGTAGATGTAGATCAACAACCATGCCTTCAGGTCATTATTGGCCGATTGAAATAAATCAAGCAGATTCGCTACACGATTTATCCGTATGAATGAAAAACTTATTGATGGGTGCGCGAGAGTGCGACAGAAATTACGATAAATACCTACAGGATATAATTGCATTCCACAACTGCAAATGATCGTGATATCATAAAATTGTGCTCTTGTCAAGGCCATAATCATCAATCAAATAAAATTTATATTATGTGTATTGTTGAACTTCTCCATTGTCTCAAATTTCAAAATGCTTAGATTGGTAGCATCTGGATGCATTGATATTATGAGGAATTAATTGATCATCCCTCAGTAAACAACGTTTTCCCATTAATATTGATGACATTATACTATTGTCATTACTTGCTCAATATCAGTATATAAGGCAGAACCAATATTATCAGTGACACATCTATTGCAATAACTCTTACACTTGGTCTATTTGCTGGAGCATCTGTGATTACAACATTTCTCTTCAATTCTACTTCAAATAGGTAAGTGTAACACTTAATATTTTCTAAAATAATTATACAAACCGTAACCCATATATGCAGTACCGTAGTCTCGGAAATACCCACATGATACACAATAGTATAGCTTTATTCCGTAATAATAAGTGCGATTAAAACTTGGCCATTTCACCCCTCGCTCGTCTAGTGGTTGACTTACATGCTTTACGATGCAGAGGTCCATGGTTCGATTCCCACTAGGACCACTTTTTCAACTGATTTATTTATTTTTGTAAAAGTTGGGTTAGAACATAGACGGTAACAGTTTATGGTAGTGAAATATTGTGAGTCCACAAAGTGGGTAGTTCCTAGTCCGGGTGGAAAGTCATGTGCGTATTTCCATCGCTGCATATATTTATATGTATAGCTAATAATATATTACGAAAGCAATTGGCAAAGTTCAATACACATTGGTACTTTTATTATAGTGCGTATAATTAGATATTTGTACTTTATTGGCAAATTTCGGACAATTCATTGTCCTTCGTCAGGCCGTACCTGGAATACTTAAATTATACAAATGATAATAATATATATTTGTCAATTCATTATTGTTTTATGTTTTCTTACACGATTCCTTTCGTTACAAAATAACGTTTATTTTGTTCAAATCGGTTTGGATAATGACGCAGATGTGGCCAATTATAGTCAAAAGTAGCCGTAATACAACATGTAATCCCTTTTTAAAAACTTAAATGATAGAATCAATAGCAAACTGGAATGAATAGATCTTACCGTGGACACAAGAGTTGGCCACTGTTCAGGTTGGATAATGTTGCATTTCAAATGATTTGGTATTTTATTTAAACATAATCAAATAATAAATAATTCAATGAGGTGCAGTCATGGCGTCGCTGTACAGATTGCGATAAAGTAATACCGGTATAAACTGCTCAAACAAAGTTTGATTTTTTTTTCAATCACAATTTGTTCAATAATCGCGGGACATGTTCATTTAGTCTTATTAATCCATGTAAAGCTGATGTGTTCATCTTGACAATGATACCAAATTTGAAGCAATCCCTTGCTCAAGTGCTCAGCTACTTGCTTGAGAACATGGGGAGGTCACAATCTGAATGTGCCAAAATCATCACTATTTCGTGCTCAAAAGAACATCTTTGTCGTCTGTTCTGTTAGTGTTACATAGACCACACAGTGTAGTGTGAAGATCTATTGATTTTTAGGGACCGTTCATTATTTATGGTGGAGGGGGGGGGGGGGCAAATTCGAAAATTCGAGACTCGTATGTTAAAATTACCTACCACCCCCCCCCCCCCTACAGCTGAAACTGAAAATTACATGACCCCCCTGCTAACCAGTAGCTTTTTACACAACCCCCCCCCCCCCCCCAAAAAAAAAAACCAACTTGTCACATACTTAGGGGCTGTCTTTACCTTTGGAATTTTGTTCATGGATACGTTGGCAAATTTTGTTTGTGCCCTATCTGAACGGCCAATAATTTTATGATGCCCCTTCTTTTTCTTGTGTGAAATTAGTAATGGCGAGCGTAGCAAGTTGGATATTTTTCTTCATATTTATACATTTTGGGTGGTTTTGTGAGTCTTTATAATCCGAACAAGTTAGAACAGTCTTAGCAGAAACGTATAATCCAGTGAAACGTTCTACTTTTGTGAGCATTGGTGCAAAGCAGAGATGAGGTGAAAAGCATGCAATAAATCACATTTTTAAATCATGAAATTGGATTTTGTAACATTATACACCCTGTGGCTCTAATGTCTCGACCGTTGATGATTATATAGATGTTTTTCCACCATATCGTCGATTTGCTGTCCAGGAGTCGTCTCCGAGGTTTTTGAAGTCGATACGTTTTAAGAAAATATGCGCGACGCGCAGAAAAAAAAGGCATTTACACTCCAAAATAGCCTCTTAAATCACTCCAATCACCACCATCTTTATAGTTTAAACAAATGTACACAACCCCCCCCCCCCCCCTGTTCAAGAATAAAAAGTTTCATAACCCCCCTATTTCAACATATGAAAGTTACATGACCCCTATAGTTTACCCCCCCCCCCCCCCTCCACCATGAATAATGAACGGTTCCTTAATAAGCACAAAATAGTGTTGATTTTGGCACTTTCAGATTGCCACCTCCCCATGTTCTCAAGCATGTGGCTGAGCACTGGAACAAGGGATTGCTTCAAATTGGATATCATTGTAAATATGAACACATCAGCTTTTACATGATATATTGCAACTAAATGAACATATCCCGAGATATTTGAACAAATTGTGATTGAAAAACAAATTCCAAACTTTTTTTGAACAGTTTAGTTCATTCGCGGCAGATGAGTCTTGCCCTGTTCTCATGGTTGCTTGAATTTGGTTATCAATATTGTTGTTGTTAATAATTATATCTTCTATATCTTTGACATTTTCCATCAATGATTCCTATACCTAGTGCAACTTTTCTGTTGCATGCGCGGTCATTGAAATCGCCATAACTTTAAAAGTATCCATTCGATTTTGTTGAATGAGGTATCAAACTGTGGAGAAGAAGAAATTTGCTCATTTATTGTATATCTCAGATTGTTGGTACCGATTATCTATTTTGAATTAGCCAACCTCAAAGCACCTGGTCCGGGACTTTTGTTGCTAGGTGTAGGTCTTATATTCCATTCTGTAGCCTTTTGTCTTCGCTCTAATTTGATATAAAACTCATTTTGATTAGTTCTATCGTATTCACGGCAGAGGTTTTGCAAAACAACTGCCAATGGTAGGACCTGTTTGACCTTCGTCGTCAAACCGGAAGCGTACATTTCCAGTGGGGTATCACTCGTTCTTTCGGATATGATCTAGATTCAATGTCTGACTGACTGACAAACTGACTGACTGACTAAGTGTGAATGTTAAACCGTTAAAGATGTTATAGTTTCAGGTTATAATTGGTTGTATCAAAATTACTTTCAAACTTGTCTTGTTCTTTTATACGTTGAGTTCATTTTTGTATTGCCCAAGTAGGGAACTCCACCATGCCCAATTATGGTATATTCTAAGTAATTGATATACGCTCTGTGTGCACTGACCCTTGCATTTGATCATACACACTGCACTGCTGGGTAGCAAATCTTTTATGAGACAATGTTGGCCCTAAACGTTACCAATGTGGGTCCCCGTGTTCATCTATATGGCCGCCATCTTTAAAAATGGCGGACCAAATTTGAGTACCCTCGCAGGAGCCGTGTGTATAATAGGAAAGACATGAATGATCGAGTCTAAGTTTTGCCCATTCTAAGCCTAATTTAAGATCCCATTCCCAACCCAACACAAAGTCTTGGTTCAATTCACTCGGTTGTTGATTACCCTACTTAATAATGTTTACATCATACTAATTTGTATTGTCTTTTCTGAACGATATATTGTAAGACCAAAGTATAACCACACTATGAACTATTTCTTTTATTATATACATCTTTTACAGATTTGATAACACAACTGAAACAGGCATTAATATGACTTCCAAGCAAGACTTCGCATATGCCTTTCTGCTTGTACTAGGAATCGTTAGTACCGTCTCTGCGGTTAAATATGGCAAAGCAGGTCAGTCAGTACATACAGGTTTTTCATAATCGAGGTATACGGGCCGGGAGTGACTATATACACTCCCGTCTTGTAGCGATTTTCTATGGACTATATACACGACGGTTTATAAATCCTCGTAAATTCTCGCGTGATTCCTGTTCAGAGGGTTTGCGACTGCGGTAAAGACGGTAAGACCGTCGTGTACGAGATAGACTTGGGACCAGTCCTTGTGTGACTTCACTTCTTGTTGTCCTTTTCGAGTCCTCATACTTTTTACTTGCCCGAGGGCCGAGGGAGGGTGGGTGCCGGTGCGGGATGGGTGGATGTTTGGTAAAGGGAAGCTAACATTGTCCTATAAATAATCTTATTTATAAAAATAAATGAATTACTATTTTAGGTGCGCTGTGAAAAGCAGAAATGTGTGGCTTGAGACTAAAATACGGTAAAAAAAACCTACCCCCCCAAAAAAAAAACCACCTTATTTTAGACTTAAACTGCGGCTCACACAATGTGACATTAGGTCTAGTCGTGACAACATTGAACGTGCAGTAGTGAATGGAGTGATGATTTCGATTTCCTTTGTGTAAAACGGAAATGATGTTGAAGTTTATTGAATTAATTGTTTAACAATCGATTATTTTGCTTAGAGCTTTTAAAATTATAAGGCCATATAAAAGAAAAACATGTTTTGCGTCCCTGCCCCTCATATTTTTTGACTTGCTTCAATTTTCTTCATTTACGGTCATAACCTTTATGTCCAGAGTGTTGCAGAGTTTGAGATTGTTTGCTTCCACATCCGACCGTTTAGGCCCGGGCGTTTAGCCTCCAATACACCCTACTAGATGGGAAAGATCAGAGTATTTTAGGGAGGGTCGTAAGAATAATCACGAACATAGTAGGAGGGTCATAAAATTAATCGCTTTCGTTGGGGGGGGGGGGGGGGGGGCAAAAAGGGACGACGATAAGAATTTTTTTGGGACACCTCCCCCCCCCCCCCCCCCCCCCCACCCCCATACCAAAGAAAATAAAACAGCCCCTTTTTTAAAGCATTTTAAAACAAGTTCTGTAGTGACCAACCCCTTTGAACCACAACCTATTTAATACTAGAGGCTTCTTCCTTAAGGTTCTCCCAGGTTTATTAAAATCGCTAATTTCCCGGCGAATTTGTACTAACTTAGTTTTTTAAAAGGCCTCTTCCTATTTCTTTAGAAAGTCCCTACGCTAAACATGTTCTAATAATTTATTTGTATTTGCCTAATCTTATCCACATACCAGCAGTAGCACATTGCACACTTGAGCTTCTATTCTATATCGCTGCACGACTGTCTAGTCTGTCGTTCAGGTTGAAGACCGTCGTGTACATAGTCTGTGCAATTTCGCTACACGACAGTCTTTTATACTAAATTTGCATCTGCGCATGCGTTAACGACTGTCGTGTATATAGTCTGCGCAATTAAGCTACACGACAGTCTTGTATATAGTTTCGGGCCATAACTTAATATCAATTACTTATCAAGAAATAACATTAAAGCAAGACTATGTGGATTTTTTTTAAAAAAAATTTAAAATTGTTTAAAATTTGTGAAATGTTATGAAAGTTGCCTCAAAATTAACCCAAATTAGAAAATAAATCTCTTTTTTTTATTGCGCGCGCCGGTTTAGTTGGCTTGGGGGTAAAATCCAGGCTGCGCCAGCGCCGGGGTTTAAATCCGGGTCACCGGCAGTCCGGCACCTATACCTGTTCGCGCCATGGAGTTAACTCGAAAATCTCTGATTGCCCTCATGATCGCGCCACCTAGTGAGATACAGGCTGTAACAAAAAAAAAGTTATACAGTTTTAAAATTAAAATTAAAAATATCTCCCGTGGAATTTCTGTTTTGAGTTTTAATGGTATGCGAGGGGAATTTTCTAAGCTTTCGAATAAGCTTTGATTCACGATGGTCGGTAAGTACATGTAGATAAATGATCAATTGTCTAAAGTAGTCTTAAAATCACCTGGGCCACTTTGGCTTAATCAATGGTAAAACCACTGGGATGAATATGAATGGAATCGAACCGGGAACATAGCAGTAGAGCGCTCTTGTTAGACAACAATGGTTCATTTTAAGTGGTTAAAAGTATTACAAAAAAGGTAGCCTAATGTCTTTACAAATGTAATGTGGGTAGAATTAAAACCATCCCTAATACTAAGAGCATGGCTGCCGCTCAACAAGTGCCCCAATTCACATTGGAAGAACGAGTTTTTATGGTTGTATACAGAACTTTAGAATGACAATGATTGAGATAGTCTTTGTGCTTACCGTTTGCTCAGGAAGAATAATGAGCTTTTTCTATTTATGAACTCTAAATAAATTTGTCAAGATATAATTTATTCATTTTCTGAATTTATTTATTCAAATTAAATAAAACTATTTTGAAAAAGAATTGTATTGTTCTCTTTAATGTTCTTTGCTTGATACCCTAACCATTTAATTTATACAAGATATAAGATTGTATGATATTGTGAAAGTGGCCCAACCCGATTTCTAGACGACTTAGTTGACTAGTCATAATTTCCTTTAAACGCAAGTAGTTAAAAAGACCAAATAAAATTGTTCTGGTATGGTAGCCAAAACGGAACTTAACACAGAGTGTAAAAGATGTTGACATTGCATGATTTTAACATTGGATTAAAAATAAAATTGCGATTTAACATTGGATTAAAAATAAATTGCGATTGTATAACTTTTTATTTTGTTACAGTCTGTATACTGGGAAAATGCACCCACCCCGGCCGCGATGTTCGTTACCGTAAACAACATTTTATACATTGACGGAGTAAAGCGCATGGCACATGTACATTGTACAGCAATACATTTATACAGTGTTTGGCCAAAAGTGTGTATACGGTTAATAAATTCGCACCCCGGCCCTACCACAGCATAGTGAAGTGATTTGTAGTGATGATGTGATGATGAGGGTCAGATTAAAGTATTCTTATCTTATTTACAGACGAAGCTCAGCAAAGGCTGTGTTCCGAATTAGACGCGGACGACCGATTCAATTGTGATGATCGCAATGACAAGTGCGTCGACACGAGAGGACGCTACAGTGCAAGATGTGACGCTGTAATAGACTGTACAGAGACGGGTCTGGATGAAGCCAACTGTGCGGAAGAACATAAAAGTAAGTGTTATTAATAGATCAGTAAATGCCTATGTGTCGTTTCGAGTAAACAAATTGCCCAAAAAATCCATTTGAACATTTGCCATTTAAACTCCCTTGTTAAAGGTCAGCCAAAATGGTAATTCAAGTTTGTTTTATTCGATAGAGGATATTGTAAAAAAACAAAATACAAAAAGAATTATCCTTTAATATTGCACCGGAAACAAAACATTGAGTTTGTATCTAAGCATGTATAATGTGTATCATATAATATTTTGAGGATGGCTGGTTACTAGTATTCTACCCTGTCTATAGGTGTTACCCAGTCTCGATGATTGATTTTATGTAGGCCTATATCTTTTTCCCTGGAAAATATTTAAAGAAACTCTTACTGCATTATATAAATTACTTCTAAACACACCCGGGCGCGGAGCCATGGTTAACATTTACCGGGGCTGACTTAATTTAGTGACCAATTCGAGCGTAGCGAGCGAAGCGTCTCACGGCGTGTGGTCCAGGGGCCCCTGGAAGCTCCTGGGTTGTAGGCTTTCTAAGAGGCTCAGGAAAGCTCTTCTGGGATATATTTTATTAAAATTAACTTGCAACTAGAACATACTTTGCTGTTGTTATGCGCGGTCATTTAAACCGCCATAACTTAACAAGTATCCATTCGATTTTGTTGAATGAGGTATCAAACTGCGGAGAAGAAATTTGCTCATTTAATAATGTAATTAAATCTCAGATTATAATTATAATGTAAATCTCAGATTTTTGGTACCGATTATCTATTTTAAATTATCCAACCGCAAAGCACCTGGTCCGGGACTTTTGTTGCTAGGTGTATAATGGCTATTGTAACGCTAAAAGTGTCTAGAAAAACGTTCCTAAAGCCATCTTGTTACGCTTGAATAATAAAATATCGAAACTAAAACGCTCCGAAATTGGATATTTTAACACCAAAAAGGTCTTGAAAAAGTTCCTGAAAATAGGCTATATTTGTAAAAAAAATGGTTAAAAGAACGTTCCTGAAAGCATAATGTAAACTTGTAAGTATAATTAGCGCGAGCGCCAAACAAATGGCTATTTTAACACTAAAAGAGGTCCAAAAAACGTTCCTGAAGACATCTTGTTTAAGCTTGAATAATATAACAATGACACTTTTTCGCTCGAAGCGCGCAAAAATGTATTGTTTTCTTAATAAATTGTCCAGCAAACGTTCTTGAATCATGTTGTTAAGTTTGAATAATTAACATTGAAAATACCGCGCAGAGCGGGAAAAAATTGGCTATTTTAAACCGTTTTTGTAGCCTTTAAGCTTGAATAATTAGTAACATGGAAACTAATTCGCGTGAGATTTTTTCTTCTTCTCTTGTCACCCCTTCCTCCACCCCCTCCTCCGCTCTCTCGCCCTCATAGCCCCGCGCCTGATACCCCCATCGAATAAAATATACGTGAATAACCATTTTGGTTCACCTTTTATAAGTCAATTTGAAAGGATCTCACACTTTGTGACAGTCTCTCTCATCGGGTGCACATGAAGTGTAGAAAGCCCGTCTGATACACGTATCATTCACGGGTTATATAAAGTGTAAAACGCACAAATATTTCCCAATTGTATGGCACGCCGTTTGGTTCAAAATTACCATCGCTTTTGTATATCAATTTGTGTTTTATATGTAGTTTTTGTGTATATCAATTTGTGTTTTAATATCAATTTGTGTTTTTACATATTGAAATAACATACTAGTAAACAAAAATAAAACGATACCGAAAACTAAATTATAGCAAAAAAACTATATAAAAACAGAAAAAGATATAAAAAACCTATATGCAAACGAAATGACATAATTAGCAATCACAAACCAGCATGCAAATAAAAGTCATAAAATAGCCAAAGGCAACTATATATATGAAAACAGAATAAACAAACACAAAATCGTATAGACACCGCAAAACGACCAGCACATTAGTGTATGATACAAACACTAACTGATATAAACACGGAATGATGTACAAACACAAAACTACTTCGCCAAAGAGGTCACAAATCACTTGACTAGAGGTACGGGCTGTAAATACTTTAGTTCTCGAATTTTTAAATTAAATAGGTCTATGTTTGTATACCAGAGTGGCGATGCTATGGATAGTAGGGATGATTGGGATGCTAGAGATAGTAGGGATGCTTGGGATGCTAGGGATGCTTGGGATAGTTGGGATGCTAAGGATATCGAGGATGCCTGGGATAGTAAGAATGCTAGGGATGCTTGGGATAGTAGGGATCCTAAGGATAGTAGGGATGCTAAGGATAGTAGGGATGCTTAAGGATAGTAGGGATGCTTTGAGATAGAAGGGATGCTACGGATGCTTGGGATAGTAGGGATGCTTTGGTGGGTTTTTTTTATTTTGAACTAAATGGCGTGCCAAGGAGCGCCGTTTGGTTCAAAATTAACATGGTGTTTTTAAGTTTTGAACCAAATGGCGTGCCAAGGAACGCCGTTTGTTTCAAAATTAACATGGTGTTTTTAAGTTTTGAACCAAATGGCGTGCCAAGGAACGCTCTTTGGTTCAAAATTAACATGGTGTTTTAAAGTTTTAAACCAAATGGCGTGCCAAGGAACGCCGTTTGGTTCAAAATGTAAAAAACGACACGTAAACACATATTGATGTACACAAAACTACATGTAAAACACACATTGATATGCAAAAACAATGTTAATTTTGAACCAAACGGCGTGCCATACAATTGACATCGTAGCCTATATTATTTGTAATACATTTGTTATTAATCTTGGACGATTTAAAGTATTTTGTTGCAATTGGATGCCCAACCAGATTCCCCACAAATTTGTATCACAATTGCATTATTATTACGTTGCAAGATTGAGAATTATGACCTTTCTATATACGAAGAGCATTGTTGCAAAAGGGCAAAAATTCCCTTTTTTCCTTGAAACATATGATTGTGCCTTATACATTTCTATATCAAACTCATTTTTGAAAAATGATTAAAATAAATGATTTGTTTTGTGTGGTATTTTCTCTATGTACAAACAGATGGAGTTTTGTTTCAAAACGGCTTACATCCAAATTTTCAAAAAAATTAAACATGATTTTAAAAATATTAAAAACTAGCACATTTGAAATTTATTCCAATTTAAGTTAGTATGTAGTGTACCTCTTTCATAATCCATTCAGTTTTTCAATTGCTCAACTTGAATAATTAGAAACAGTTTTTTGACTTTTTCTCAAAAAGAGCCAAAATGGATGTAGACCCTTTTGCAAAATACCTCTTCATATATGAAAGGCTTATCACTGTCCGTGTTTAAATGCGAAGTACGCCCTCTCCAATTATACAATGCAACAGTTGCTCTTGTTATGCCTGCCATCGAAAAATGTTTTTTACAAACACAGCACACTAGATTCATAGACTTTGACCGGTGCTCCATTTCAGTACATTGTATTAGATAATAAACTGTACACACAAAGAAAGTATCCTCTTTTTTCGAGGCACCCTGTGACCCTGTGTTTAATTCTTACGACCCTAAAGAAATTCAACAAGTGGTAAAGAACAGGCATTTCCATCCGCGCATTTTGACACCTAATTTGTCACAATAGCACCAATGTTGATGAAGCAGTGGTCATTTGAATAACAAATTATGCAGTTTCCATTGTTGTACTTGGACAACCGTGTGACAGACACATCATCGTCTGATTTCTAAAAGTAAATCTTCCTATTGATTAAAAGTATATATTGTATTTCTTAGATTTAATCGTATCACCTGATGTATGTTATTCAAAATGTAGCTCAGAATGTGCAACTTGGTGATACATATCTCATTCACATATCTCATTAACTATCGATCACTAGATTACTCTCTGAAGTTACTAGTACAACACGCACAGTGAGATGAACGAGGGGTGGATTGAATTGACCTTTTTTGTAGAAATTGCCTGCAATTAGCTTTCTTTGTTCTGAATTCGACATTTCAGACCAAATTTGACATTAAAGTCAACATTTTCGATTGTTTGGGGGACCAAATGGGGTGGGGCTTCAGCTGAGTTGGGGAGGGGGAGGGGGCAGGGGAGTGATAAAGACTTGTTTACCTTTTTAATTATTTTGCCTCTCACCTTTTGCCTGTTTAACCTCATGTTGTCACTTCTTTTCTTTCGTTTTCAAGTTGACTGTGCAGCAACGGTAGGCAAGAACAAGGGCCTCAAAGACTTCAAATGTGCTGATGGCATGTGCATTGACGAGAAATGGGAAGGTGATGGCGACCGAGATTGTGTGGATGGGTCCGATGAGAAGAAGCAACGTCGATATGTGTTTCTCTACTAGTTGGATGAGGATTACCCGATTCATCCGTTTAATGTTCCAACTATAATAGCTATAGGCCTACACGTTTCTCCATCTAGAATTCTGGCGTACATAGCTCAATATACGTAACGGCATTTTAGTGCAAGATGATTTTATGTGCATAAATGATTCAATTATGGAAATATGGCAAAATCATAAGATGCAATATTGGGAAAATTCGCATGTATCGATCTCCTTGGATTCAAAGCATATCCCGTACGCGAATTTATTATTACCGTATATACACACTCACTGTATAAATGTATTGCTGTACAATGCGCATCCCGTACATGTACCCTCCTATCTATGATTGTTCTTCACGTCGATCTGTGAATGCACTATAGGCCTACCGGAAGTCTGAATTGTGCAAGGTCAATATAATTGGTTATATGTCTTTTGTTCAACTGTGCATTATTAGATTACTTTGATAGATAATGCACGTTGATAGTGGTAACCGATTAAGTCGACTTTGCACGCTTCATATTTCCGGTAGTGAATTCGAAGAAGCGTTAATCTAGAATCATGGTACACCCCTACAAGGCCTCTAGCGATTATCAAGTACGAATGCACTGCTAGTAGTAGCTCATCAATTATCCTATCATAACATGCATCCCGGCACGCATAGGGTATTCTTGCACTGAACGTGCTAAAGCGTTGGTGGTTTGTGTTGTTTTGAGAGAAATTAAAAGAATCAATGCATGCGCGCTGATGTAGGCCTATTATACATGTATATTATGTGAATAATGGGTATATCCTTGGCGTAAGACATTCATAAGTTGGACTATAATTATCAAGACCCCATTACGGAATAAAGATGTGTAATCCTTTAGTCCGTCAATAAAGGATTTTGTGCTAAGTTTAAATACTGTGCTGGCTTACAACAAGGATTAACCGCATAATGACATGACCTCGTTGGGGGTGTTCTGTTGTACATCAACCTTCCTTTGCGCAAGTAAAACTTAGGTTTTCGAGAAACAAAACATATGCACGTATATAATAAAACTATACAATAGCGTGCATTTATTTAATCGTCTCATTTTAAGACATTTTGAGAAAGAAGAGATGTTGTAAGTACCGGCAATGGACTATTCCAGAAAACAAATGCACCCCATTTTTGATTTAGAAGAAAAAAAATCTACGATTCCAAGGCACATTTTTAGAAAAAGTGTGGAATTCTGTTATATTTATTTTGTATTGTTATTTTGAGACTTCATGAGCAAATAGTCTGGAATTCCAGGCCAAAGGAGCTGCGAAAATATCTGCAATTCCAATTTCCTCTATATGGGGGTGCAATTTTATTTCTTCTTCTGGCAAAGCCCAATGATTACTATGATGAAACCATAAAATGAAGATACTTCTAAAGCATGTGTACGCAGTATAATAAATATATTTTCAGTCACTTTTTACTCTTTTCCAAACCTAGTTTCCCACAGAAAGATACAATCAAAACACTTATTTTACTACTTGCTGATTAGTGATTAGAATTATAGTCATCAATATATCAAAACCTTTTCCTATAAAAGTCAACTAAACAGAACTTGTATATATAGCCAGTGTCTAACTGCATGACTGCCCCAAGGACGGCACATGTATTACATGTACAATGTACATTGGACTATACTAAAGTGCTCAACAAAAGAAAGACATACACTTTGTTTAGGTCATTTAAAGTAACTTTAGATTATTTTTTTACCAAACAGGCTAGACATACATTTGGATGAATCTTTTAGGCACATTTTGATACCAAACATAACACCTAGCAACAAAGATAAACCATGATTAGCGCCATTTAAAGAAAATTAGTCACTTTTCAAAAGTCACATTTTCAATTACTACACCGGAGGGAATTGGGTGTGTGCGAGGTTCACCCCATGTGTGACACTGTTATTAACCAGGATTGACCGGCGGGCAATCGATCACACTGTGCAGCCGTGTACGCTGGGCGTACACTTAGTGAGCGGGATATTTGATTCCGAACATAAAGGGCATTATGTGCTTGTTAACAATTGGTGTTTTCGTCCGCATAGTGTATTGAAAATGTGACTTTTGAAAAGTGACTAATTTTCTATAAATGGTGCTAATTATGGTTTATCTTTGTTGTTAGGTGTTATGTTTGGTATCACAATGTGCCTAAAAGATTCATCCAAATGTCTATCTAGCCTGTTTGGTCAAAAAATAATCGAAAGTTACTTTAAATGACCTAAACAAAGTGTATGACTTTCTTTTGTTGAGCACTTTAGTATACAGTGTGTTGAAGGCTATGCACCGGTATGCACAGGGTACCGTGTGCGTGAAAATGTTAGGTATGATCGGATAAGTTAGATTGGCGGGTGACTTAATGGTCCTACCAGATTGAAACCGAGTTCACTGGAATGCTAAGAAAATTCTGATCTAAGAAACCTGATAAGTAGTGAAATGGATGGCGCTATAGCAAGTTATGAATTGGAGAATAGAGTACCAGCACCAACCACACAATGAATTTAGGCAAACACGGGGGTATTTAAAAATTATTTGCGGGTGAACCTGAGATCCTAAAAATATACCGATAGTTTTATTAGAAAGAGAACATTGTCAGCTTTACTTTGCTACCATAATTACCCTATAGCACTTACAGATTAGTCAGAATGGACTGATAAGTACCAAAAATAGTCTAAATCTTCAATTTTTCGGTAACAATTAATCGTCGTTTCGCAACAGTTGACCAAGGTTTTGATATATATCCTCGTTAACGGTAGCCCTCCTCGTAGGGCCGCTAAAAACCAGCCTATCCAGTGAAATACTGTACTAAGATAGAATATAGAAACACTGAGTCAGCCATCCTCCTAGCTATTATAAGCTAACAGAGTTCACGGGCGGTTCTAGGGTTGATAGCGGTTCTCGGATTTGGAGCAGTTATTCTAGGCTTATATTAGGGTAGTCCTATTTAAGGTAGGACTACGTTAAACGTTTAAACTGATTATCACCATATACACATTACCATACAATATTCTATGACTTAACACCTCTTATTAAATACTTTACTTTAAAATATTATTTCCGCCTTTTCTACATAAATAAAGATTAACAATATCCAAATCTGTCAGTCTGGTGTACTGTTTTTCTGAGCTGCTTGTTTCTATTGTACGTAAATACAACTAAACTGCTCACAAAAAGTATCGAAACACTTAGAAATGATCCAATATATAACGGCTCGAAAGGGTATGCATTAATGGAAACAAACATCCAAGTGCATAATTTTGTTCTGAGTATTTTGACACCTCGCTCGTTGAAATACGATGTTGCGGAGCGGAGTTATTGTCATTTCAATGATCGTGGGTCCAGTTTCAAAAGTGACACTCATCCCTATTGAAAAACACGAATCTGATCTTTCTAAACAGTAATGCAAACCTCTTTGTATAGGACGATTGTCACTTTTGAAACTGGACCCACGACCATTGAAATTACAATAACTCCGCTCCGCAACATCGTATCTCATCGATCGAGGTGTCAAAATACGCAGAACAAAATTATGCACTTGGATATTTGCTTTGATTAATGCATACCCTTTTGAGCCGTTATATATTGGATCATTTCTAAAGTGTTTCGATACTTTTTGTGAGCAGTTTATATACTATATAAAATGTCTATATTCAAAAGTGAAGGTATATTTGAATATCTTATTTATAATCTATCACCGATTTTCCATTTAAAGAATGACTGCGTATCAGTTGTTTAGAGTTAACTGTGAAGAATCAAAACATTTTTACTTTGGAACCGAGGAATTGCATGAGGGGCGTAGCCCGAGGGAAATTCTGAGGTCCTAAAGTAATATTTTTGATTCTTCACAGTTACCAACCAAAAAATGATCAGTGTTTTTATTATGCTGATTCAAAACCGTATTTTTTTTATTTTAATAATACGGATGTTACTTGTACTATGAATTATTCATTAAAAAGTTACACTTTGCGCCAATTTAACCATGCTCACCCATTACAAGTTATTCAATCTGCTCGAAAATAGTGCAAACGAACCATTCACACGTCGCGTAGGCATGTTTGTACTTATGTTAATGCATTTCTCATGGTGATTCCAAATATGGTTATGAAATTGAATAATTTTGACATTTTTGAAACATTTTGTGATTGTTTTGGAATGTCGTCTGCAGACAACTGCCGCGTGGAAAGTGTTAAAACTCCTCTTGTATTTTCACTACTGCGTTGTGCAAATACGCCATGCGTTCGTGGCATAACGGTATTTGTTTTAGTGATCGAACTTGATACGCATTATACGCGGGATGACAAATGTTTACGCGGAGGTACTTGGTTTTCCGTTAGTGATCTGATCTGAGCTTATTATACGTACCAGTAAAGGACGGTATTTGATTGGGTCACATCTAACGCGTAGGCCTATATTAACGTGGTTTTAAATGGTATTTAGAATTTAGACGAGACTGCGAATCAATTCATACGCTGAACAAGAGTACACGTGACATTCAATTTGCCTTTCGAATGATGTTAGTTTCATTCATGTTGCCTCAGGCGACGATTTTTTTTTCCTCGAAATTTCAAAGCACAAACAATCGACAATTTCAAAAAATATATAGCGAAAATACTAGAGGAGTTTTAACACTTTCCACGCGGCAGTTGTCTGCAGACGACATTCCAAAAAAATCACAAAATGTTTCAAAATTGTCAAAATTATTCAATTTCATAACCATATTTGGAATCACCATGAGAAATGCATTAACATAAGTACAAACATGCCTAATATCGGTTCAGTAATCCTTCAGATGGACCTTGGAAGTTGGGAAAAGTGTCTGAAAAATCTGTTTTGTATAATGGTAAAACCATTAGCCGCGTCGAGAGTGTTAAGAGCACGGTGGCCTGTTAACGATTTCACTCAGAGTACAGTCTATTTCATCAGAGTTGTCGACACAATCCAAACATCGATCACATCTTTTACATCCCAGAACACATTGGCCACTGTCACACGTGTAAACGGCTAGAGGATTGTTGTTCTCGTCAAGTTTGCCGCTGAAATCGGATTCACATTGTTCTGTAAAGAGAATTACAGATTATGTTATCATTATTGACATAATTATCATACTATTAAGTTGTATTTAGTTAAATTATTGTAGATTAAGTTGTACTTTAAAATGTATATTGTAATGTAAGTTATTTTTTGTATCGCGCCTCGAGCACCATTTTGGTGGATTAGTGCGCCCACATTATTATTATTATTATTATATTATTATTATTATTATAGAAACGGAATACCGGTATATCAAAATGAACGATGTTATCTTGTGAAATAGACAATCATGATAATGAAGTTTTTCAATTAACAGAAAATTAAATTACATTTTGATTAATCTTCTGCACGTCGCCGGGAAACACATTCAGAATCCAGGGGTCAGTCACCTCTGTATGCATCCGCGACCAACCCTAAACATGCTAAACGCGTATATTTACCTCTGAAGCCTAAATTTAGGTTTTTGCGTGTTTTTCTCCCCCAATTTGACCCCCTATAAACGAGTAACATATCGACAGGACTTTTTCTTTAAAATTGTCAATTTTCTCATCCCCTTTAGACCCCTCAGTGGCAGTACTACTACGGGGGAGGGGAGGGAGGGGAGGGAGGGGAGGGGGGAGGGGAGGGCCCGGGGGTTACTTTCGCCAACATCGTACATGGATGTGCCTGCCGGACTTCGAAAATGTGGCTTTCCCTATACCTATTGGCTAATTTCCCACCCATCAATATTACCAATTTTGTAAGAAAAGCACCCAATTTTGCACAAATTGGGCGCTTTTTCCAAAAATGCCTCAAAATACACCCAATTTATGCCAATTGGGCGCTTTGGTCTGTGATGAAAACCACCCCATCGCTATACCAATTTTTGCGAAAAAGCACACCAAAAGGCAGGTACATATACGTATAACATATCAATGTGAGAACCCCCTCCCCGGGGGGGGGGGGGGGGGGGGGGGGTGCAGGGCACTACTGAAGATTCATACGATAGTCTCATCAATATACTTTTAGGTACAAGCATACATTTGAACTGGGCCATTGCAAATATTCCCATAATAATATATAAATAGTTCCATTGTGCTCGTTCAAATTTGTATGAGGGCTAATGTAATGTGTATGATGTTGCAAGTTATTACGTGGACGACCATCGTAAAAGTCTTACGTACAAGTTATTTATACGTATGAGTCATACGTACTAGGTTTGCATTGCGGCCTTAGATGGGATAAGATGCTCTATATTCCTCGGTGTTTTTTGAAAATCTAAGCGGACTGGTACTGGTACTGGGGGCAACAACATTTTAATTAGATTTTTAAATATTTAAATCCATGTATAAGGTTTAATTTAAGACCATTTATAAAACTAAAAGCCATGTAAAGATTTATTTTTGAATCTCACAGAATTGATTTTAAATCCCAAAGAGGTTTTGTCCTAACATACATGTCCGCTTGAACACTGCAAATTGAAAAGAACACCTCGGACGTGTTCATCATGTAACACCTTTTTAACACCTGAGACGTGTTCAAAAAAATCCAAAAGGTTTATTTTGCAATATTTATCGGTCATTTCGGTTTAAAGAGTTGCCTCCACCCCCAAACAGCAATAAAAAGTCAAAATTGTGTAAGTTTATGCACTGTTATTAACATGATATCAATTGCAATTTTTATTTTTGAACACTATCAGGTGTTCCATACTAGCTATATACGAACATTAGCGACCACAAAGTGCCAAAAATGTGATTTTTTTTTTCTTCTTCTTTTTTTCCACTTTTTTGGCCATTTTTTTGTTAAAATTTCAAAAATACAGCTTTAGAAGAAAAAATGAGAAAATCGGCAATAGTGTCTTAATCATGTTAATAGTATAATGAAGCAATTTTTGGCAAATTTAAAGCGTCCATATCCTAGTTAGATGAATCCTTGCCCGCCCCCTCCTTTTTTGAAAAACTGTTTGCAAAATTCTTGGGCTGGTCATAACTGACTTTTTTGGTAACATTAAGGGTGCACACCACTATTACGATCAATGCGCGACCTCATTATGATCGCCATCACGCAGCTAGTCCCTAAATAATGGAAAGAATTGTTCATATTGACATTATTTGGCATTAAAAATGATTAAATTTGGTCTCTATTTGTTCTTTGAATTGTAGCCGATATATTTTGAACAAAAAGAGTATACATCGAACGTTTCATTTAAACAATATTGGCGGATGGATACACATTGATCACAACTCGCTACAACGTGTGAATTCTTGTTCAAAATGACTACCCTGTATAATAAAGGGGCAAATATTGAAAAATGTAAAAGGGCAACTCGGTCTGCATTTTTGACCCAAGGAAGATCTATCTGTGTTTATAACTATTTCCAAATTTTATAAAAGGAGTTGCAAGGTAACTCAAGTTATCGTCGTTTTCAGAAGGCATCTTCCCCATAGAAATACACTATAGCACGTTGACATTTGTGTTGGTGAAAATGCACTTTTTGAAGATGTGTTACAGGTTTTTATTCATTTAAAGCATGTAAAAAAAAGACTTCCCCTGAAAAATGCAATTGATTCCAAGTTTTGTTGTTGTTGTTAGCTTGTCCCAAAAAAAATTGTCAAAAAAGTGATTTTTTGTGTGTGATTTTCTCAAAAAATCAACATTTTTTGTCAAAATTGATGCCAAGATTCTCTGACCCAAATCCCTTCCAAATATGTATACTTTTATATGCATTTGATTATAAGTATAAGTATCTTGTACGTAAGAATTTTTTAAAAATATTTTTTGAATTAAAAGAGTGATTATTGTAACACTACCTTTATGTGCCTCCTGGCAGTTGCTCTCATCAGTCCTATCTACGCAATCCACAATAGAATCACATTCATAATAGTATACGATGCACTGGTTTCCACTAGCACAGCGAAATACATTAGAAAAATAACAAGGTACATCGGTGGGGTCCACTGAGATTGGCATTTGTCCGTAACCTGTAATATAATATCGGAGAATGTTAAATCGAAATGTTATTTATTGTTAAAAGGTATACTAATATACTTTATATATATTTTAATTTAGTCTATACTTTAGTTTAGTCTTTACTAAGATTTTAATACGTTCCCTATAAAAATGAAGAAAGAAAAAAAAGAAAAAAAATGGCGCGATAGAGGTTATCCATAGCCATGCGCAACGGACTTCCAATTCATTCAGTCATTGAATGAACCGTGTTACCAAATGGGCCTACATATCATGGAGACAATTAAAGCAATAGAGGTTATGTGTGTTTTGGATTAGATTTTCAGAAAGAAGATACACCTGTTTCATGACATTATTTTAACACGTTTACAGAATGAAAAAAGTCGCAATTTGTCCACTGTGCAGCTTTATGAACGGATCATAACCTCCTGGCAAGTTTGAACCCAACTTTGTGTGCACATTTCTCCAAGTTTCCAGCACCTCTGTACTGCAGGAAGTAGAATAGGCCTATAAGTACGGTATTCTGAAGAAAAAACACCGTTTTGAAATTTGGGTTTTCGGTTAGTCGGACGTTTTGTCGAAATAGTAGGTTTAATAAAAAATAAAAAATTCGAGGGCAAAATAATGTGGAAAACGCTTAAAATATGTTGTTACGATAATAAGAGGGATAAGGGGAAATTCAAATTGGCAGATTCGTATGGTTCGAGTCCCGGGTTCGAGTCCGTTAAATATTTTTTCATCTTATCACAATTTGATACACTTGACAAAGGCACTTACTTAATTGAGTAGAAAATAGTGAAATGAATGCTACAACTACACCGTAAATTCCCGCTAGTCTGGCGAACACAGCAGATGCAGCCATTGTGATGGGTCTGTTGCTGAAATTAAATGAATATAAAATTTAAGCAACATATGATTAAAAAAGCTATCAAATTGTAAGATTATGAATGATGAGTAAAGAAGAAAGGTGATAAGATAATTATGACGACACTGGTGATATACATGTAGTTGATTTTACAACGGGTCCAAAAATTGGATCCTAAAAAAGCGGGAAAGCGGATAACTGGAAAGAACACAAACCACTTCTTCATATTTTAAGAATCAAAACAAGTATATACAGGGTGACCCAGAAAATGTTGAACCCAAAAATCACAAAATTCAAATTTATTTTTTTACCATTAAAATAACAAAATATTGCATAACTCGTTCACCAGCTATGTGCACCATACATTTAACTTTCTGAAACATTTTAGATCATAAAAATAGGCCACACGAAACTTAAAATACGTGTAATTTTGTAAGAAGTGTTGTTTTGAGTGTATAAGTGAAGTGCAAAAAAATGGTTTCATGCTACATCAGAGCAGAACAAGTGCCTGTTTGAAACCATTTCTTTTCGATTTGTTTTTACTTTTATCAGGATCTTTTGTTGTGACTGTAATGTAAATCAATATTATTATTATATAAGAGACTTTGAAAACAAAAACTGAAGTCCCCTTCACTTCATTTGAAAATGTTAATTTGATAAATACAGATCAAAAGAAAAGATTACTTAACTCACCGTATTTAGAACAGAATTAAGTTTCATATCTGAACCAAGTTACAATTTTTTCACTTTTACAAAAGGGCGAAAACACCCCCTGTCACACAATCAAGTGTATCTTTAGTTTAGTAAGGCCAATTTACATAATCTAAAGTTCTCCAGAAAGCTGCATAAATTGTTTACATAACTGTTGAAAACAGTATGTATTTATTTTCATTTTAATTATTTTTTTTAAGTTTGTGATTTTTGGGTTCAACATTTTCTGGGTCACCCTGTACCTGATGTTAATCTGTCCAAGTTTCAGTCAAATCATTTGGAAGCTTCTTGGTATACATGCAATTACGTGTAAGCAGGTTGAATTTGGATTTGGAGAATGAAAAAAAAAATAGTTTCCAGAATTATAATTGCAACTTCGAATATTTTTCATTTAAATGCCCGAATTAGCCATTTATAGAGGGCGCTAGAAAATGATGAAGACTAAGCAGCAGATTTAGTACTGTAAAAGCTAAAATTTTCGAGGTGGTTTTAATTTCGCGCCTTTCGCGCAAAATATTTTTCTGCGAAAATTGTAACACGCGAAAATATTGTTTTCAACATTCATGCAGTGCATCCAGAAGGTCGCTTGCGAGAAATAAATTTCGCAAAATGTCTATGATATCAAAATGCGCGAAAATATCTTTACGCGAAAATATTGGCTTTTACAGTATTCAATTTGAACATGTGCGGCGGTGTGGAATCAGTGAACTAATAATGAATATCATGTCAAAGTTACTATTATATTGTATCTTGTTCTTAATCAATTGCAATACGCGTGTTTAATGGTCCGTTACTATCTGTTCTGACGGCGTGGTATGCAGAGAATATTACAATATAGGATCCTAATTAGTTAATGTCATTATGACAAACGATACACTATTAACACGTATTCTATGGATATAATTGGTGATTTGTAAGTTCGGCTGAACCTACACTGACTATTTTATCAATTGATTTCATTTATATACACATCATGGCTTGTATTTAGTCTAATGTCAACACTAATACGATTAAATTAAACGGTTACATGTTACCAATGGGGTGCAACAAAAGTCAACAAACCTTTTTAAGTTCACTGGTAAAGTTTTACCAAAGAAATGGTATTTTTCATCAACAAAATTGACAATGAGCTATTCCAGAAAAGGGGTAATTTTTCAATTCTGAAAATTCCCGGATTTCAAGAGTAACTTTCAACAAAATCTGGATTTCCAGTTCATATTGATCTCAAATAAATCTGGATTTCAGAACCCCACTATTATAGGGGATCGTCTATATTGGATGCCAATTCTTCGAAAATTGCTTCAAAGGAGGGAAAATTCTGGAATTCCAATGCTTCCATGGGGAAAAGTCTGGATTTCCAACGCTTCGAGAGGAGAAAAAAGTTCGGATTTCCGATTAACACTTGAAGCTAAAAAGTCCGGAAATCCAAACCCCTCTACAATTTGCAATATACTTGACTGACATCTTGTAGTCAGTTTTCTGGTTCTACCTATGAGTAAAGATATTCATGACACCACCAATGGTAAACCCATTGAAAAACTAACATTCACACTTTCCACGCGGCAGGCGTCTGCAGACAACATTCAAAATTGCACAACATTTTTTCAAAAATGTCAAGATTATTGAATTTCATCACTATATTTGGAATCACCATGAGAAATGCATTAAAATAAGTACAAACATGCCTAGTATTGGCTCAGTAATTCTTGAAATAAACTTTTGAAAGTTGGGAAAAGGTTTCCGAAACATCTGTTTTGTATATGGTAAAAGTAATATAGGCTAGCCGCGTGCATTTAGAAAGTGTATCAGTAATGAGTGATGGTGATGAGCTTTAAGGGAGCGGGCATTATTTACGCCAGGGGGGGGAATGGAGGAGTTAAGGGGGGAACGCGAAAAAAAATCTATACAGACAGGGGGGAACGCGAATATTTAAAAATCAACTGAGGGGGGAACGCGAATTTTTTTTTTTACACGTGTGGGGAAAAAAATAATAAGGGGTTTAATAGGGAGGGGGGAACATCAACTTTTTTACCTGATGGATGGGGGGAACCTGAAATTTTTTTGGAAGACAAAAGGGGGAACATGAAAAAATGTGGGGAAAATAGATGGAAATCCTCCATTCCCCCCCCCTGGCGTAAATAGTGACCGCTCCCTAATCAGTTTATAAATATTGTATATAGGCAACACGTCCAGCTTTCTATCACCTTTCTAAACACGTTACCACATGTGTTGGTCGGTTGCCCATACCATAAACACTACGTTCATACGAATCAAAATGTTGAATTTTCTCTCAATTAGCTATAGGCTCGCAATAGAGGTTATCCGTGTTTGGGATTAGCTGCCATCTTGTCGGGAATAATAACTGTGTTCAAGATTTTCAGGAAGAAGGCAAACCTGTTTCATAATAGGCTAATTTGGTAACACTGATTTGGTAAATTGGATGTAATGCACCGATTTAATTGAATGTAGAATAGACTGGGTTAGATTCCCCTTTGTAGTCCGTTGCGTATGGCTAACCTCTAGCTCGGAATAGCCCGGGAGGCGATGTTCGTTACCGTAAACAACATTTGATACCTTGACGGATTAAACATGTACATTGTACAGCGATACATTTATACAGTAAGTGTGTACGGTTAATAAATTCGCGCCCGGGAGAGCTAAATAAAACTGCACTCACGACATGACGAACAATTGGCCCTAGTAAAGTTATTTTCTGCAAAATCCCCTATTGAACCCATCAAAAATCAAATGCTTGCAAATAGATTCATCTTGTAAAAATAGTGCTGTGGTAAAACGCTACTGCCGCGTCCTACAAATTGCTCCATTGTCAAGTTGTACCCGACCTTAATTCCAATAATATTTTATGACGGCTGTGTCATTCATGACAATTAAACAAGTCTGATTTCGTTTAATTTACAATCACTCAAATATTGACTCTGTTAGAGGTCAATTACACCAACAGAATAGAAACAGAATGGTTGTTTTGTCATAATGTAGTTCACGGTTTTAATACACTACAATGAAAAGGGGCGATTACTTTTAATCATTATTTTCGCGATTTTCGTGTAGCCTAAGCAGGAATGGGGATTTGCAGCAGTGTTTGTGAAACCTATGGAATTTACGGAATAAGGTATTTGGCGACTTTTCTCTAACTCCCCCCCCCCCCCCCCCCACCCTCTTCTCCCTCCAATTTCCTCTGTTCTACAATTTTACAATGAATGTGGTCATTATACCACCGACCTAATGGTGCACCTGAAAGAAAACTATTCCACTGTAGCAATCATACATTGAGACACCCCCCCCCCCCCCCCCCCCCCCATCCAGCTCATATACATGTACAGTGCTCAAGTTATAAATAACAAATTACAAAATTATGGTTTTCTTCTCTATCCAATTTGAGATATTGTTCCCCGAAGATCGGTTAACAATATTATGTGATGCATCACATTAAAAAGGGGGACTTTGCGGCTGTGCGTTTTTCAAGATATGGATGAAAACTGACAGGAAAACAAATATAGGAAATAATAAGAATTTAGGAGTCATTTTTACTCGTAAAATCTGAATACCTTGATCAATTTTGATAAATCTTGTGTCATTTTCAAGCTTGGAAAAAGCTCTGAGAGCACACACAATAAACTCAAAATTTACTTTACCATGATTTTACTGTATCACATTATAAGCAGTGGCGGCACCAGCCTCATAATTTTTTTTTTTGTTTTTTGGGGGGGGGGCAAGAATTGTTTCAGGGGGGCAGGAAAAATAATGATAAGCGCGCAAATATTTTGTGCCATTTTACGCTTAAATGGTCAAATTTGGTCTAATACTAACTAAGTTGGTATGGGAATGCGCGCTCGCGCAAAATTTAGCTGTTTTATGCTAAAATTGTCAACATTTGGTCTAATTAAACCTAATTTAGTAAGAAAATGTGCGCACAGCGCGGAAAAAATTGCCTTTTTATGCTTAAATTGTCTATTTTTTCCTTAATTTAACTAAATTGATTTTTTTTTTGGGGGGGGGGGCGGGGGGGGGGGGGGGGGGGGCAAATGCCCATATTCAGTCAATTTTCACCTAAATCAAAAAATTGAGAATTTCTTCTTAATTAACTTCTGATATTTTCCAGTTGAATGTATAGTTTTAGAGTTGAGCATATTTGTTACCTATAGTAAGTTACTTTTTTTTATCCAATATCAAAAATGATATGAAAGAAATAAGTGTAATTTTAGCCTAGGGGAAGGTGGGGTAATGGCGGACACATTTTGTCAGAGAGGTATAACACACATATAATACGTCATATAACAATAAAAATCATGTAAACACAAAGCACTGTGAAGGTTCTACCTTTTATCAAGTTTTTATCAACTCATCATTTTGAAATTAGAAGCTACGACGCAATAAAAAAAATGGCGTCGTCCGGCATTACCCCACACTCTGGGGGTAATCCCGGACCGTATTTATCAATAGCAGCTCTCTTTTTATTGGAATATAGCATTTCAATGGGAGTTAAAAAAATTTCCTTGATGTAGAAATACCAGTTTCAAAGAGAAATTAATGCTCCAAAATATCAACTTGCCCAAAAAGTGATTTTTGTAATTCTCGCGAGAATTTGAGAGACAACCATCCCATTTAGGTTTTGTGTGATTTCAATGTAGAGGCACCTAACATCATAGGGTGGCAAAATACCACCTTCTTTCACCTGCCTTTAGATACAGCCCTGTCCGCGATTACCCCGCGTCCGCCATTACCCCACCTTCCCCTATGGCACTTCGGTTAAAGTAATATGGTCTAACTTATTATTTCTTGGTGAACTTTTTTGCTTGGCTTTGTATCGTGCTATATATAGGTATGTTTTAAAGTTCAGATAAATATATAATATAAATATTTCAGCTGATAGGCACTATATATACAGCGTGTCCCAAAAAAATGGGTTCAAAAGTTTGCGAGCTTATAACTAAAAAAGTAGGAAACACGGATAGTTCTTATTTAAAAATATCAAAATGAATATACCTGACCTTAATTGGTTAAACTCTGTGATCAATCCAATATAAACTTTTTGAAATACAAAGTTTTAATAGAGCGTGGTCAAAACCCATTTGTTCCACTTTTCAAGGAACACCCCGATGTATTGCAATTGCGCATTGTTGTGACTTTATCAAAGTTTTGCCTTTGCATTCATTCTTTACAAAGACTTGGGCAGTAAACAAAATGATCTTGGTCATATTGCAATAATACAAGTTCATTATTTACATAAACATTAAAACAAAATGTTCTTTTTTATAGTCCGAGTTATTTTTAAGTTCTTTCGGAGAATAACCCCCATGCCGGGAATACACATAGCGCACAGTTTCATGCAACGCACGGATGGTTTATTCCTTAAATCGGGACAAATGGGTTCTGACCACGCTCTATTCAAATCTTTGTATTTCAAAAGGTTTACATTTGATTGGTCTCCAAATTATCCCAATTAAGGTCAGGTAAATTTTGTTTGATATCCTTAAAAATAAACTATCCATGTTTCCTACTAATTTCGTATAAGCTCGCAAACTTTTGAACCCAGTTTTTTGGGACACGCTGTACTATGAGACCTGTAATATATAGTTTGGGGCGGGGCTTTATTTATATCGTAAAGTGCGTATAGCCATCGCGTTAATATCTTCAAGCGCCGAAAACGCATTAAACGCAGCGTTGCCGTATAGCCGTGTGTGCGTGGGCTAAAAAACGCGATTATTCCAAGCAGGAAGTCGCTAAAGCAACTTGCTGGATTCGCCGATTCTATAAAGGGGAAATCTGCTGTTTGGTTAAAATAAATCTAACAAAAAACGTTTATTTTTATGATAAAAGATCAAAATAACCAATAAATTAAATAAGAATGAGAATAAAATATAGTTCGTACATAGTTGTTTTGCTATAAGACGTTAATGTATGTAATAATGTATCGGCTGTACCCGGGGGTTGTACCATATATATGTATGTGTCGTGTGGGCGGCCGCATGCATACATTATGAGACCAATATAAAGGGTTCAACAAAAGTGCGTTGAAAATGTGACTTTTGAAAAGTGACCAATTTTCTTTAAATGGTGCTAATCATCGTTTATCTTTGTTGTTAGGGGAAAATTTGGTATCAAATGATGCCTAAAAGATTCATCTAAATGCCTATCTAGCCTGTTTGGTCAAAACAAAAATTGAATGTTACTCAAAATGACATAAACAAAGTGTATACTTTCTTTTGTTGAACCCTTATAGCAAACAGCTAGGAACTATATTTTATTCTCTAAGTATTATTTGTTTAAAGAAAAATAGAATGAAAGGCTAACGTTAGTGCTATAAATAGAGTAGGCCTATTATGAATACAAAACCGACTGGTTACCGCTGTACGAATGACCCGTTTGAAAATCATGACAATAATCCCTAAAGCTACACTCAATTATCGAATTTATCTACCGAAAAGGCACATGATTACTTAGCTGTCAAAATCTTATGTCGTAAAAATCAGTTAAGCTACAGTTTCTTTCATTGAGAAGAACTTCATGAACGAATGCACATAGATATCATGAACCCGACGATCAAGTTCATGGCTGTTTCCTAACAACATCTTCTATTTTCTTTCTATAGAATTTGTACCATATTTTGTCAGATTCAAATAATCTGTTTGAAATTTTTCGTTTGAATATAACGCCTCAAGGTTAAGTACATGTAGAATTATGTAGTCAGCGAATTGAGACAAATTGGTTTGTTGTAGTTCTCGAATTTTTGGCGCTTGTGTTTGATCGTTTTTTTATGAATGGTGTCTTAAATGCAGTTTGACCGTTTCAATAGTGGGTCTAATTATTTGGTCTAATATAGATAAATTGTAATAATTAGTAGTAGTTATTTTCTAAAATTGAGAAAAATACTTGTCCCAATAAAATCGTTATTAACTGCCTGATTGGCTGTTGTTGCCACCTTAGCTGCAATTATAAGAATAACGATTAAATATATATTTTGGGTCACTGTTGTAATTGATAGTCCAACAATTGAAAGTTTGAGAGGGAATATTTGTCAGTGTTAACCTGACCTGGAAAAAAACCCACAGAATCACTTTAATATTTCAAGTGAAAACCCCGGGTGAAAACAATGAGTCATTGAACAAATGAAAATAAAACTGAGAACAAACTCCATCAATATAAGATTTGGGATCATTCAAATGGTGTCATGTTTTACTTGACACCATTTGAATCAAATGGTGTCAAGTAAAACATGACACCATTTGATTTGAATGATCCCAAAAAGGGAAGCGGTCATGGTGAGGATTCTAACGAAAATTGAACAGCGCGCGGCGACTATTTGAATCTAAACAAGTTGGACATTGGCGCAGTCTGTAATTGTTCTACGTATGTTTACATGCAAGCGGTATTGTGTGCGACTCTACAACAATCTCTTAACCCAATGTGGGTGGCGCGCTCAATCAATCATCCTTCATTTGATTGAACGCATTTTCTATCGTATGATGTAAGTGATGTATTAGTTATGAGCTAAGGTTTAGCTGGTACAAAATCGTCGTCAGCGGTTTCTTTTCCTCACCATGCGCTATTCCCTTTAACGCACTTTGTACAAACGCCAAATATTATTCGATAACTCCTAAAATTAATCATGAGAACGTTTGGGTTCTCCTACCGTTGTGTTCTCCTACAGTTAACGCATTCCACGCGGCAGGCGTCTGCAGACGACATGCCAAAATTGCACCAAAAATTTCAAAAATCTCAAAGTTATTGAATTTCATTACCATATTTGGAATCACCATGAGAAATGCATTGAAATAAGTACAAACATGTCTAGCATTTGATCAGTAATCCTTGAGATAGACCTTGAAAATTGTGAAAGGTTTCTGAAAAATCTGTTTTGTGTATGGTAAAACTAATAGCCGCGTGGAAAGAGTTAAACACTGACTGCTTCTGGCAAACTAAAAAAGGTTTTATTAATGATAAACGGTTCAAAAAAGTAAGTTCCCCTAAATTTAGATCACGTTTGTTTGCATAAATCCACACACAATTGGTCGTTTTGAGAGATTGAAACATTTATGAAAATGCTTGGCTACCCAAACAAAGTTTCACCCTTTTCAATACCATATTTGCTTTTCTCAAAACAGTCACATTTCCACAAAATGATGTTTCCTGAAAAGTAGCACTTTCAAATGTCTAATTCAAAACAAATCAAGATAATTTCAGTAATTTTTACAATAAAACCAAAGTGTTCGCGCATTTTTTCACCCATTGTTTTCTACTTCCCCATTTCAACCCCTAAAATGTTGATGCTGGTGACGCCACTGCTCAATCGTCCCCCCCCCCCTCCCCCCCCCCCCCCCCCCCAATCAATGCCAACAACAAATGTCACTGGTATATCAGTACTGAATCGACATGTAATGTATAACAGTGACTTGCCCCGGTTGCCGCGCTTTAAATGTTTAACGACGAAATGGTCGTCTATTGACAATCATTTTCCCATGCTAAACTGTACTTAACGTCACGTATTCGCTATAAAACTTCCCAATAAAAAGTTTAAATATTCATAATAAAATACAATAATTGCACTTACCATAACATTTCGCTTATATTATTGTTATTAATTTTTTTTTAATTTAAAAAGACTTCGATTGTATCGTCATGTTTATCAATGCATAATTGGGTACCAATATAATAAAGAATTAACGGTAACACTTAATCAAAACGCCTGCAATAATGACAGTTATGCAGGAGTCAAAGATGATTTTGAAGTCACCCTCCTCAAAGGTTTTCCTAAATTATTTAACTTAAAGTTCCACCCTAATGTATGTTCAGGATATTCAGTTCAGGATTCACCAATTGGGAGAGCTTAGTAGGTTTTAGTAACCGTAAGCTACCTTCCGATTGGTCAACTAAATGGATATATCACTTGTTGCACCAATCAGAAACATTGTTTGAAAAATTATAAACATCTGATAAAGAGTGGAGGGAAATGTTCTAGAAGCAGTATTTTAAGGGTATTGTCAACCCTTTTAATATGAAATGTATCAAGTGCTGTAACTTTTGAACTATTAATGAGATATAGGCCTACTCGTTTATGAAAGTATACAATTTTGAAAATGAAATGAGTCAGAGAATCCAATTTTGGTACTAAAACTGTTGACCCAAAAAGTCATTTTTTGGGGGTCAACAATTTCGGAGAACGTAACAAAATCAGTTTTTTGGTAAAAAATGCCGAAATTTTACAAAAATTATCTGAAGACACTTCTCTAGGATTTTTTTTATTTTTTAAATAAAAACTTTTTAAGTTTTGAAATTATTGACCAAAAAGTGCCAACAACTTTATTTTTGAGTTAAAAATCACATTGTTTGCACTTTTTAGTCAATAATTTCAAAACAAAAAAATGGTATGTAAAAAACCCACAACCGATCCTAGAGAAGAGTCTTTAGATGATTTTTGTGAAATTTCGGCATTTTTTACCAAAAACTGATTTGGTTAAGTTCTCCGAAAATGATAACCCACAAAAGTGCTTTTAGGGAGTCAAAATGTTTAAAAATGCGTTCTCTATGTTTCAGCTTCTTAATATAATATAGCAGCTCGCCTGTGAGTACACAGACATTTTCTTATGCCTGTGCAAGTATTGTATGCCAGGTACCTGTATGAGTTAAACCCTGTGATGTACAACCAAAGTAGCTGCACAGAAACAGGAACTCTTCTTCTATGCGGCTACCTTTGAGTGTATACCTCGCATGTACATGTAGCTAGCCCACTGAGCATACATGAACTACATGCACAGGTCCTGACTGGTAACACACCGGGCATAAGAAAATAATAGATGTGTAGGCCTACCTGTTTTTTTTGCACTTTTTTGTCAATAATTTCAAAACTAAAAGTGTTTATGTAAAAAAAATCACAACTGATCCTAAAGAAGTGTCTTTAGGTCATGTTTTTTATACTGGGTACAATTTGTGTTACATGTCCCTTTTTCCATAAATTAGGTTCCTTTTTCAGTTAATGCATTATATCTGAAAAAGTTTACATTTTAAGTTGGCAAAAGTATACAGATTCTGAAAGCATATACTGTAACGGATGCAAATAGCATACAATCAAGTTGATTATACAGGGTGGCCCGAAATTGTACAGGGTGTAACAAGCAAAATGTTCTAAAAAAGAAGGGTGTCAATAATTACTTCCACTATGTATATGAAGTGATGAGAGAAAAGTTCAGTACAGATTTAAAGTAGTTCAATAAAATACCCATCCAGACATATGCAAATTAAATTTCATTATGAATCTGAAATTCTATATACAGGGTGTCTAAAAATGTGTTTATTTAGTTCCGGAAAAATGCTATTTTAACAAAATTCAAGTAGATTTCAAATAAAAATGCATCAATTACATGTACATGAACATTGATTGATTTTAAAAGTCACCCTTTTCTTATGTAAAGGTGTTAATTTTAAACATATAGGGTGTTTAAAACATTAATTTAGGTATACGTGATTATCCATAAATCATTAAATTGAATGAATTTAAATTTGCATCTGAAACATGATTTTACATTCCAATTTGAAGTGGCAAATGCTTAAAGTGGTATGATATTCAAATAATGTTCAATAAAAAGGGGCCCTTTAACTACAGGGTGACTCAAATTTTCCCAATGGCACATGTTTAGTGGCATACAATTAACTGCGTTCATCCTTCTTGCACCTTCATGATGTGCAAAGCACATTCAAATGAACAAATTAGGTTAGTTTCCATAATGTTTGAACCCAGTATTCAAATTTCAAGAGTCTGATTTAAGATTGAATTATAAAATGTTATCGTTTTAAGTTGTATTTAACATATAGGGTGATCCAATGTTGATTGGCGAACTAATCAAGCAGCTTATGCTGGTCATCCTATACTAGGTCAGGTCAGTTGCATTCCTAAGAATTTAATAATATAATTCTCCTGAGTTTACAAGCTTGATGAAAACCAGCAGTTTTTTACTTATTTGGTAACACAGTTAAAAACAAGTAATAACACCACACAAACGCATTTAACAAAATGTGCTAATTAACATCCAGACAATACAGAATACATGAGGTTAATTACATATCTTCTTTTAATTTTTAACTAAATAGTTAAATTTATTTATTCAAAAGGGTACCTCAACCTTTCTATACTTTTAAAATGGACAGTTTGGTGCAGGCAAATGTTTGCATACATTCGCAAACGGCGACCAACTTACGTTTCTTAACAATTTTTTGAGCTTCTTAATGCTAATTAATGATTCCTTAATTAACTAATTAATGATTCCTTAATTAACTAATTATATTTTTAATTCAAATATGCTTCAATAATGTTATGTTTTCAATATAGAATTGTACCAAGAGTGAAAACAGTGCATTTTATGTTTGCCCAATGTATATTGCACCATACTTGTTCAACTATGCACTCCTCCTCCTCCACATACTCCTCCTCCACATACTCTTCCACCCCTGACTAATTAGGTTTAACGAACTATTGTAATTAACAGAACCATGGTAGTTTATATTTTTCTTTTTAAAATAAAGGCCAAATACTTTCTCATCAAAATAAGACCAAATTTGAGTATGTGTGATAAAGAATAGCCAAAATATATGCATGCAAAGTAATAATATGTAGTGCAAATGTAACAGATCCACCTTTTTTGAGTACCCAGTATAAAAAACATGACCTTTAGATGATTTTGTTTAACCAAAAAACTGATTATGTTACGTTCTCCGAAAATGTTGATCCAAAAAAGTGATTCTTTTTTTGGTCAACAAATTTACAAATCAGAATTTGTAATGACAATACCAAAAATGGATTCTCTGACTCATTTCATTTACAAAAATGTATACTTTTATATACATCACGTTATTAGTTCAAAAGTGACAGCGCTTGATAAATGTCAACATGGTTATTCAAATGAGTATATCGTGTAATCAGCAGTAGTGCTCAACGTTCCAGATTCCCCAAAGTAAGTCGACTATTAGTTTCCTCTTCATTTTTTATTTATTTTATTTTGTGAAATGTTGGAACTATACTGTATCCTCTGCAGACCACTGCTGCGTGGAAATTGTTAATATTATGTCTAGCCTACGACCCATTTTAGACCTAATATCTAACCGAGAATCACAAGATGTAAATACTGTGTATTTACATTACTGCATTTGAATAGTAAAAGGATCACGTTATTTCAATGAAAACAACATTCTCCGGATCGAAGTAACACTATAGACTTCAATGAAATAAAATATACAAAGTGGAACACAAACCAATCCCAACTCCCATTCAACTATAATTGTTTGAGCGTCCCCGGTAAAATATGGGTCGGGTTAGTTGAGTTTTTACGAACGTTGCGTACTCTTTCGTGATCAGGATAAGGCCCAACCAAATACACACCTTTCATTTCTCTCACGTTAAAGAATTATCGTTAAAAATAATATTACCACAAAAAAAACCGTTACCTGATAATAGTGATATCAGTCTCACTACTGCTGAAGGTAGCCAAGTTGCATCGATAGCCTACAAGAGTTAATTATCCCTTTCATAAATCCATAGTTATCCGACGTTAGAGTTTTGGAAAGTTAAAAGTTCCGCAGCATAAAAGCTTGCCTGGCAAAAAAACTAAAATTGATCCCACTTAGGTTGCACCTATACCGATAGGAGCACCAAAGGTATGGCGAGTTTATGAAGAATGACACCAACACTACAACAATATCATCGTTGAGGGCCACGGTCACAGTTCGCTGTTTATTTTGTCTGTTTCAACGTCGAGTTAGTTATGTACTTGACAATACCTTCGTTCACTGTCACAAAGGATCACATCACAATGTTCTATCTATATTTCATTTTATAGAATTTAATTTTGATAATAAAGTGTATGTATATGGCTTGTTTTGTGTGAGATTAAATGAGGTCACAGCGGTTTGAAAAGAAAAATGTGTAAAGGAAGGAAGAGATTTACACAAGTCACACTAGCAAACATGTTCGAATGGGTTGAGTATTGAAATTGGTTTTGATATGGGATATGATGGATCAAGGCAAACTAGTTTCACCTGACTCACCCGCCAACGAAGCATTTCAAATGCGTTCTCTAGGTTTCAGCTACTTTAAATGTATAATATAGCAGATCGCCTTTGAGTACACAGCCATTTTCTTCCCGGGATTTTCTTATGCCAGGTATCATTGTAACACTGCTGCCAGTATACCTGTGCGGGTCCTGTTAAAGTACCTGTGGCAGTGTGGGTACAACCAAAGTAGCTGGACAGTACAAGGAACTCCTGCGTGGTCACTCTGTTTGTACCTAACCTAACCCACAGATACTGTACAGTTCCCATGCAGGTACGTTACAGTTCCCATACAGGTACTGTAAGCACACAACGCCTGTACAGGTTCATACTTCTGAGTATGTTGTTGCCGGACATAAGAAAATGGCTGTGTAAAGTGTGTAGTTTAAACAATTTTGTTTTAGTATATTTATCTTTGTGCGCCGTTGGACCTATACACGGCACACATTCTCCTGGCCACAGTCCGACATACGCGGGCGCACTTCGATTAGCTTACTGCGCATGCTTGGAAACTCACAAAATGCCGCTAACCAATCAGAGCCATGCGTATTGCGCACCATTTTTGGGGGTGAGGTCAACCACTTTAGCTACGCCATTGTGTGCAATTAAGACGTTTAAAGATAAAGTTGAAATTCCCTTGTAACTAGGGTGCACTTTAGACGCTAATAATGTACATACTTATGTGATAGAAAAAGGTGGTTCTCGATATGTAACAAATAACTTATCTGGTTAAAGGTATATTATGTGATCTTTCCAGGGAACGCCCTCAACATCGAAAAAAAAATTGAAAGAAGATTTTCTTGCAGATTTATATTTCTGATCATAAATCGTACATACATTCCAAGTTACAGGGCGATACGATTCTTAATTACTTCAAAATCATGATTTTAGAGTGAAAATAAACTGTGAATAAAGGTATCTCCGACAGTTTATATCTCCGACAGTTTATATTTTTACTCTAAATTCACTATAAAACCATGATTTTGAGGTAATTAGGAATCGTATCGCTCTGTAACTTGGAATGTATGATTTATGATCAGAAATGTAAATCTGCAAGAAAATCTACTTTCTAAAAAAAATAATGAATAGAGGGCGCTATCTGGAAAAGATCACATTGCTCGTAACTCCCAAGCTATAGCTCACACGTAAACTATTAAATTATAAAAATTGCTATTTAACAACATCAACATTTCACATGTTTATAATCATAAGAATATTTGTTCCTATAGTCTCATTTTTTTGTATATTGCACAACACTTCTGTAACGCTGTACTTTTCCTCAATACTTTGATGGTCGTGTTTATTTCTTTCACCCTATTTTAATTTACTATTTTTAGACTTGTTTCATAATTTCCTGGTGTCATTCAGTTCAATACTTAATACTGCTCGTTCGATCGTTAGTATCCCAGAATTGTTTGATGGTCATTGAATCGATGTATAATAATGTTTGTTTACAATTATTTTCTTTGTAATCAAAATCTTAACGGGACATGTGTTTGCATGGACACATCAATTTACTGTAATTCTAAATCATATAGCAAAACTACTTAACCACCGAAGTGTTGAGTCGTGAAATCTGACAAACTGGCGGTAACGCGACTCTTTTGACTGCCACACGTATGTTTACCAAGTACCTATTCAACCATGGACCTGGTAATAAGCATGGCCAGATTCACACAATGGACGAACTTTTGACTTGATTCACAGTCTTATATTGATAAACACATCGTACAGGGTTCCATAAAAAGAAATCATATTTTCTTTGCTAAATCATAAATATGTATTAATACCAAGCTATATGCCAGTTTGGGCATAGACACATTTTTATGCGAATAACCAACTATTTATTTGAATAGATCAAATTATTCTCTGACAAACTTGCATGACGAAATTATTTCTAGGCCTATTAGGCGACGACCACCCCCCCCCCCCCCCCCCCCCCTGTTTTACGGGCGGACGGACCTGTCAAGTATGGTCGGTCGGGCGATTTTTTATTCCTTTTTTTTTACCTATAATGTCACAAATTTTGCAAAAACGGGACATTTCGACATATTTTCGGCTAAAAAACGGCTTATTTTACATGGTTTGAAAAAAAAGTTTGAAAAAAACCCCTAAAAAAAATCTTGAAAAACGCAAAAAGTGGGTCGGTCGGGCCCGTTAAACAGGATGTTGTTTCCCTCGCCTTATAGGCCAAAAGATCTTTAAAACACGGTCTCAGACCTGAGCGCTGCTGAGCGCTGCACACAAATTAAATCAAGATCTTTGTGATAGGAATGATTCTTCTTAAGAAGATTTTTTCTTAATTCATAATTCAATCTTCATGAAATGGCACAAAATGTCACAATATAGACCTGTCTCTAACTTCTCAACTCCAACGCTCAACTTAAGACAAATCTTTCTGAACAAGCTCAAGAGTATAGTTTATGAAGCACTCTTCTTAAAGTTCACTTAAAGTCTTATTCAGTAATGGTATGGAGGCTGCGCCCTCTATTTTGATAAAAACTGGGATTTAGACATTTTTACAGAACAATCAGCCCTCTTTGTAGACCAAAACGTCGATTCAAATATGCTTGTTTAGGCCTAAAACAAGAATTTCGCGCTATAGCTGGGGAGCATGGGTCCATTTTATTTGTTCCGGTCCGGGTCCGGGTGGGAGGCTGGCACAGGGAAGTTATTATAAATTTTCCTTGAATTACAGCCTAAATTGAATCCAACGTGGGTGACTAATTAACCTCTGACCTTGATTTAGGATTAGGAATAAAAGGTCACATGTGTTTCAATGTGTTTCAAAACCATACCGTATATGTGATCCACCACAGCTATAGTCATAATACAAATATGCTGGTATAAGGCTGCTTTAGTGATTTCGCGGTGGACCCTTCCTGCTATCGCATTTGAGAAAACCAACAAGGATCACATTATCATGATCATGGGCGTCAGAATTACGAGCGTTGAAAATGACCGGAATAATCAAAGATAGATATGTTGACTTACTTGTACGCATATTCTAGCAAAATCATCATACTCGCGTCGTTGGGCATCGGCCGTCGTCGCTGGATAAAACCTGACATCGCTTCAACTTGTGCGTCGACACATCCGTTCGGCGTCGGGCGATGCGTAACGACAGAAGTATGAACGACCCTTTAATATGGGAGCGCATCACGCCGCAGAAACTCATGCTGAAAACATACTAAGGTCGCTTTGCGATTAAATCGCTCCTATATGACGAGTTTTACGTCATATAAAAAACCCCGATACATCGATCAAGAGATCGCTTGACTGGAAACGACCAGTCGCCACCAGTTGACTTCAGTTCAACACGAAAGATCGATCGCTCATGAAGTAATGAACACCATACTTTTTCAACCAATGGGGGGGGGGGGGGGTTATTTTGCTTCGAAATTAGCATAACCAATCAGCAGCAATTATCCCGGTTTGTTGTCGTCTGCGTGACTCGGGAATACCTGCGACTACCGGCGATTTAGTAGCTCGATGCGACTTTTGGTCGCACCGAGATACTTTTGAGCTAGCGAGTACTTACTACGCGACCTGTTGCGACCAGCGACCGGCTAGTATGATTCGAGCATTATGCTCGAAAACTCAAAAATACTCGCTAGCTCAAAAGTATCTCGGTGCGACCAAAGGTCGGATCGAGCTACTAAATCGCCGGTAGTCGCAGGTATTCCCGAGTCACGCAGACGACAACAACCCGGGATAATTGCCGCTGATTGGTTATGCTAATTTCGAAGCAAAATAACCTCTCCCCATTGGTTGAAAAAGTATGGTGTTCATTACGTCATGAGCGACCGATCGTTCGAGTTGAAATGAAGTCAACTGGCCGCGACTGATCGTTTCCAGTCAAGCGATCTCTTGATCGATGTAACGGGGGAATTTATATGACGTAAAACTCGTCAGGAGCGATTTAATCGCAAAGCGACCTTAGTATGTTTTCAGCATTAGAAGTCAAACGGAAGCGCACTTTTAAAAAGCGCGCATGTAATGAATGTGTAACCAAGGGCGTCCCCAGAGAGGGGGAGGGGTGGTGTGGAAATCATGTGTCAAAGTCGCCTAAATATGAGTGGGGCTCCTACTGTATGTTGTATAGCGCATAGAGTCCAAATCCACCAGTCTTGCAATTTTAGAAACATCCAAATGTTTCATTTATCCTGATTGTCTTTCTATGATCTAGATTGCTGAATGTAAATTGGGCTATTCCATTTGGGAGCCCAATAGGAATGAATTTAGCACATGTTGATTGAGACCCATACACGTCTTCTTCTCTTTTGAGCCCAATATATAGGACTGAGTTTATCACATTTTGATTGACCTCAATATTCTCTTTTGAGCCCAATAGAACTGAGTTTAGCACATTTTGATTGAGACCCCATACACCTCTTATTCTCATAGTTTGAGCCCAATAGGACTGAATTTAGCACATGTTGATTGAGACCCCATATATGTTTTCTTCTCTTTTGAGCCAAATAGGACTGAATTTAGCACATGTTGATTGAGACCCCATACACGTCTTCTTCTCTTTTGAGCCCTATAGGTATGGACTGAGTTTAGCACATTTTGATTGACCTCATATTTTTTTTGAGCCCAATATGACTGAATTTAGCACATTTGATTGAGATCCCGTAGGGGAGAGCGGGGCTAGTCCGCCCTCGGGGCTAGTCCGCCCTCGGGGCGAGTTCGCCCACCACGTGTTTCTCATCACGTGACTGTGAAAAAGTATCAGACTGGTGTAATTTGGTTGCACCGGTCATAGCGAAGTAACTATTAAAACTTCAGACCGGATACATCTCCCATAAGGATTTATCTTGAATAATTGTTTTTGAATAATTAAAGTAAAATTACCGGTCATTAAAAACGTTGCATTAATCTAAAGACATCACACCGATGGTACTAACTTTTATAGTCTTTCAAAAGGTAAGAGCTTTGCCTAACATATTATACAGTTAACAACTTCCCATTCCGTGTTTATTATGTATACCATGAGATGTACAAAAAAATGAGCCCTGGGGCGAATTCGCCCCATTTCGCCGGGGCGTGTCCGCCCATGCCCAATTACACGCTAAGAAGGGGACGGACTCGCCCAAACATAATAAATGGACACATGATGTGTCCATTTCATTTGTTGGGGCCACATGGTCTAATTTGTCATAGTTGTAACTAGTTTACTTTTAATCAATCTTTACATAGAATAACTGATAGTTTCTGCAATATTTAACTTGCCTATGAAGCCGGACGAGCTTGCCCATCATGAGGGCGAACCTGCCCCGGCGTGAGTTGGTTATTTTCCTTACTCCTGCACTATTTTCCTTACTCCTGCACTTACTAACAGTTTTAGAGTGCTGAAACTATGGAGGTATGTAGCTAAGAAACGTTCATTTGGAAGCAGGATAGCTTTCTACTTGTAAAATGAGTCCGCTAGGCAAGCCTGAAAATTAGAGGGCGGACTAGCCCCGCTCTCCCCTACACCTCTTATTCTCTTTTGAGCCCAATATGGGTTAATTTAGCACATTTTGATTGAAACTCCATACACCTCTTATCCTCATTTGAGCCCAATAGGACTGAATTTAGCACATTTTGATTGAGCCCGAGGACACCTCGTATTCTCTTTTGAGCCCAATAGGGGTTAATTTAGCACATTTTGATTGAAACTCCATAGGCCTACACCTCTTAATCTCATTTGAGCCCAATAGGACTGTATGCTTGGAGGTATAAGTTGCACGTAAACCACATACGTATTATACATGGGTGGCATAAACCGCATATCACGCAATGTGCCTATAAAACTAGGTAAGTATATTGTGATTTGGTTTCTATTGAATTAAAACAAGTAAGTTTAAAGTTCATTTTTACATAAATGGGGTAATGTAAGTATTTATATTACACATTGGAAAAAGTGGTGCAATAAATTGTGTCGTTAAATGTTACCTTTGGTTATTCTGGGTTATTTTCCGTGAATTAACAGCAAACAAGTTTGTTAGTTCTTGCCGCACTTTTTCTGGGTTATTGTTGTAACTTTACATATAATGAAATTTTACAATGATTGCTTATGCCATACTGTAGTCTATAATATGGCATTTGGATCACGTTTGTTACCTACCAGCATGACGTTTTATTCGGTATTGCACATCATTGAACGAACAGATTATACAAATCGGCGAACAGGGGGAGATAAAAAAACCCGCACGGTCACAAATAAGCGCACACTCAAAAAAAATCGCACGGTCACAAATAATCGCACGGTCACAAAATTTCGGCCGCTCACAAACAATCGCACAGTCAAAAAATCGCAAAGTCAAAAAAGGCAAAGTCAACAAAAAAAAATGGTCAATCAGCGGCCACACAGGCCACATTTGCTCCACGCTACTGCAAGAACCCCCACCGACAATTTCTTTTTACAGAAATTATATGGTCAAAATCGCAAATGTACCGACGGAAAGCTCGAACGTTTGTGCCGACAGATTTGATGAATAGGGTAGATTTTGCCGAAAGATTTGATTAAATGGGGGTGAAGGGGGGGGGGGGGGGGGGGTGTCACCCCCCCATGATGTTTGTCTGAGCACAAGGATTCTACAATTCCTATATACGCCAAAAAAGACTCCATGTAGTAACAACTACCATTTTTGGAACTCTTGTGATCTGACAAACAATTTAAGATATTGTTTGTCAAAATCTGACGAATAATTTGAGATATTGTTTGTCAAAATCGGAGTATGTTCAAATGTTGACCCCTAAAGCAAAGGTCAACGACCTTTTAACGTTTTGCTCAATATCTAAGTAACAACACATCGGAAGTGGGGCAAACTATACATTTTTCGAATCCTTGTGCTCAGACAAAACAATTTGGTATGCTTGTCAGCTTAATTGAAGTAATTTGAATTTTGGATCCCAGTATGGCGGCCATAGAGTAGGCCTATGGTATCGGTATGGTATGAGCAACATATGAGCCCAATTTGGTGCTTTTAGAAGAAACTAAACCAAACCTCCCCTGTGATGCCCTTAGCCCCCCCCCCCCCCCCCCCCCCTCCCCCAGGGCCCTTGGAAGTATATTTTTGATGGGGGTGCTGTACATTTGTAAGTCATCACTACTTCGGCGTGGGGTCCGAGGCGAAGCCCTTGGCAGAGGTTCAGGGGGAAGGGCAATGGCGCATTCAGGACTGTTCTGATGGGGGACAAAAAAACACCTGAAGCCATCTTGTTGATCTTAAATATTGAAACGTTGAACCTAATAAAGGCGAAGCGCGCAAAAATTGTGATTTTAACACTTAAAAGGTAGGCCTACAGTATGACGTTTTTAATATCCCCCGCATAATATTTATAGTATTTGGTGTGGTTTGAGGGCCATTAAAATACTATAATAACCTATCATGTTCGCGGAGCGCGTAAAATTTGGAGTTCATGAACTAAAATGGTCATGAAAAACTGTCCTGAAGGCATGTTAATAAATGAAACATTAAAACTAATACGCGCGCGAAGCGCGCAAAAAAATGCATTTCTAACACAAATGGTGCAGTATGATAATAATGTCCCCACATAATCTTTATATTTTTTGGTGTGGTTTGAGGGTCATTATAATGATAAATCTTGTATTCGCGCGAAGCGCACAAAATTTTTGAGTTTTTGAACTAAAATTAGGCATGGAAAACTGTCCTGAAGTCAGATTGTTGAGCTCAAATAATGAAATATTGAAATTAATACGCGCGAAGCGCACAAAAATTGGCATTGCTAACACTTAAATGGTCCAGTATGATGTTTTTAACGTCCCCCACATAATATCGAGAATATTTGGTATGGTTTGAGGGCCATTATAATGTTAAAACCTGTATAAAATATGCGCGTGGAGACACCTTGTTATAAAGCTTAAATAATTAATTCAAATTAATACGCGCGCGGAGCGAGAAAAAAATGCATTTCTAACACTAATGGTACAGTATGATAATAACGTCCCCCACATAATATTTAGAATTTTTGGTGTTGTTTTTGTATTAAAACTTTGGTCCAGTATGATGTTTTTTTAACGTCTCCCACATATTTTGAATATTTGGTGGGTCTGAGGGCCAATATAATGTTAAAACCTGCAGAAAATATTTGCGTGGAGCGCGAAAAATTTGGACTTTTTGAACTAAATTGGTCATGGAAAACTGTCCTGAAGCCATCTTGTCAAACTTGAATAATGAAACATTGAAACTAATGTTCGCCAAAATTGACATTTCTAACACTTACATGTAAATTGGTCCAGTATGACGTTTTTAACGTCACCAACCTAATATTTAGAATTTAAACAGGGGGGTTGTGTAACTTTTGTTTAACTATAAAGATGGTGGTGATTGGGGTGATTTTAGAGTGTAAATTTCATTTACAGGGTCAAAAAAATCGCACGGTCAAAAAATTACGCAAGGTCAGAAATTTCGCACGGTCACAAAATTTGGCAGTCACAAAATTTGTAAGTACTCTTTTCTTTCCCTTTCCCCCTTCTTTTCCTCTTTTCCCTTTCTCCCATTTTTCCTGGTGGGTAGGTTTGAATTTCCTGCTGAGCACCTTCAGGGGGGGCACTGTGCCCCCCCCCTGCCCCCCAGCTGTTACGCCACTGGTACTACTCAATGGACACATTTCAAGACATCTTGTGCGTCTAAAATAAGAACCGTTTATAATGCTATGCAACTCAAACTTTGGAATACGACTTTTTAAAGGATGACCTTTCATGTAGAATAGAAAACTTCTACATCTACCTTTAATTACACCCCCCCCCCATACACACCGTCTCATTGTCAGAGGTGAGAAATACATGACTTTGGTCATATTGAATTGTTATGTGTGTATGTAATACCAAAATCTTAAAATCTTAGGGGGGTGCAGCACCCCCTTAACTTATTATTGGACTGACAATGTATATTTTTTCAAACATCTTAAAATCTTAGGGGGTGCTGCAGCACCTCAGCACCCCCCCCCCCCCTTCCCAGGGGCTTCCCCCCCCCCCCCCAACTACAGCGCGTGATTCTATACACCTTCAATCATTGTAAGTTGGACATATTTATGATATTGTACGTTATGTGACCAAAACTGTCAGCGTGTGTTATATATTGATGAACCTAAGAAAAGGAGACAAGTTTGGTATCAAATTAATTCGTCGCTGTTCTGACATACCGGCACATCACTTTACTTAATTCTGTTGTGATGTGCCCCCGGTATGTCAGAACAGCGACGAATTCTACCAGTTTCTTCTATCCAATGTTTTCAGTTTACTGCGAATTATTTTACCGCAGATAAAAAACTTTAACCCCCTGGGATACAATTATTCTAACAATGTCTCTCATTGGTGCAATAAATGATGTATCCATCTTTTTAACCAATCGGCCGGTAGTTCTCAGGGGGTTAAAAAGGGTATCGATAATTTTTGGGACACCCTGTATTTCTATGATTAGGCACTGTTATATGCAATGATGTGTCAACGTATGCGGGGACTTATTGTTTGCTTGCTATCAACAATTTGTTTAAAATGCTTAACAGTTAAAGTCATTCCCCACACTGTATATATAACGGTGATTAATAGCAATTAAAAGATAATTAATTAAGCCACTGAACAAACAGCTAAACTGCGTTTATATACCGCGAAAGGTGTTTTAAATCAACAATGATAATAGCTATACATACATATTACATTTTAATTATTCATAATATGGGTGTCAATCATTGAATTGAAAATTCTTGACGTATCAAATTATGATATGCCGATTCATGATGAGCAGTTAGATTGATAAATTAGGCCATGTGAAAAATTTAAAAACCCGTTTGTCGTGTTGTATTTTGGGATGGTTTATATAGCCTATACATACACACTCCAAAAACTGTGTTTAGCGAGTAAACACTTTTTTAAACACATTCTTGCCATTACTTTGTAAACATGTTCAGAGGCTAAACGTCATGTGTCAAATCACTTACATTGGTGTTCAATTTCTAAACACTAACACTACAGTCAATACCCTAAACATACCTTTTCTAAACACATCTTTGCCATCACTTTCTAAACACACTTTTTAGAGTGCACGTAATGAAGCGTGAAACTAGTGTTGCGTGTAGAGATGAGTGACCTATACCAACCTATACTTTACTGTACAGGGCGGACTATGGCTTCAGGGGACCATGTCTCATACTACACCTGGTTTTGAATATTCTAACATTTTTGTTTCTTCAAATTTTCAATTGATTTTCTAAATGTATATTATTCTAAATCTGGATAGAACTGCAATATCAAAATACTGAAATATATGTAATTTAAAAAAGAACAACTTATTTTTACCAGCGTTCCATTTTGTTTTATTTTATTTTGGATGGGGGATTTCTATTTTTTTAAATAATATAAAATAAAATCTCCAAAATATGATAACGAGAAACTATATCTTTTCTTTTAAAGTTATATATTTTTTAATAATTGTCCGAATTGTTATCTGATTGTTATCTATGTAAATGCAACAATATCATTATTAGTCATTACAAGTGTTCATAAAAATCTCACAAGAGGCTGATTGAACAACGTCGATTTATTAATTAAGCAGACGATACAGAAGAAGCGAGGAAGAAAAAAATCGCGCCAAAAACTCTCCCAATTGTGTTAAAAAAGATGGACAATACTTGTTACGCGTATTTCTGCGTGCTGATTTCATGTGCGTTGTTTTACATCGGATCTTGCAACAGTAAGTTTTATACACGAGTAATTACTAATTTGTTTCACGAATTATTTCCATTTCGTGTAATTATTGTGGCGATATGGTTTATAGCTGGTGACGTATATTCAATTATAAAAAATCCTTTTAGAAATATTTTTCATCCTGTGGTTGATTTTTTCCCATTACCAGTACGAACAATTTCTTTGGCTGCAAAATAAACTTTGTTTCGTTCAAATCTGTAGTATAATGACGCAGATGTGTCCAATACAGGGTGGTTCAATAAAACGTTGACAGTTTTTTTTTTAAACCATCTATGCTGGAAATATCGTTACAAATAACCTCACGGTTGCAAAATAACAGCTATTTGAACAAAGTCTGTCCCATTTCACTCTGTCCACGGGTATTGATTTCGCGACGATACAACCAGTGTGGTTTAATAAAACGTTGACAGTTTTTCAGCCATAGTTTTCACAATTGTGGCATTTTGTTTATTTTTTTACATATTCCTCAAAAATATCATCTTGGCCATCTATGCTAAAAAAACTCAATGTTAATAATGCTATGGCGGCAAAATGATAGCTATTTGAAGAGAATCGCTCCAAAATCTCTTTGTCCACGGGTAAGTCTACGGGAAATGACCAGCAAGATAACATTAAATGGCATCGTCACTTTTAAGGCATAGAGCATTAGACAATTACACTTCCAATCTATGAAAATCATTAATTCTAATTAGGGTCACTCGTGTTATTATTATTCCGTATTGATTTCACACCTGAATAGATAATTAAGATGTTAACAATTACACTGGTTTCACCTGGCGGGATCTTCAAATCTTTGATTACTTACTTGCATGCAATTCATCATTCAGTATTCAATGTAACGTCGCAAAATCAGTACCCGTGGACAGAGTGAAATGGGACAGACTTTGTTCAAATAGCTGTTATTTTGCAACCGTAAGGTAATTTGTAACGATATTTTCAGCATAGATGGTCAAGATCATATAGTTGATGAATATTGAAAAAGATTTTTTTTTGAATCTACAGAATTTTTAAAAAAAATGGCTTCAAAAAACTGTCAACGTTTTATTGAACCACCCTGTATTGTGAAAAATAGTTGGAAAACCACTAGGACCGATTTTTGACTGAAAGTGAAGAAATGGATGGCAAATTGGAATGAATGTATCACACCATACAAGATGTAAATGGTGGAAAAGGTTCCATTTCAAACTATTTGGTACTTAGGCCTTAAAGGCATATTATGTGATCTTTTCCAAGTAGCGCCCCCTATCATTGATTTTTACTATGAAAGCAGAGTTTCTTGCAGATTTGCATTTTTGATCATAAATCATAAAGATCTTCTAAGTTACAGATCGATACGATTCCTAATTACTTCAAAATCATGGTTTGAAAATAGATTGTACCGAGCGGTACAATCTATTTTTTTCAAATTTTACTCTAAATTCACTCTTAAACTATGATTGTGAGGTTATTAGGAATCGTATCGCTCTGCAACTTGGAATATATTTATGATTTATGATCCGAAAAGTAAATCTGCAAGAAAATCTGCTTCCAATTTTTTTTCGAGGATTGAGGGCGTCCCCTGGAAAAGATTACATAATATACCTTTAACATAATCAAAAACAAATCTAAGAGGAAAAACAAAATAAGACCTCATGATGATACAAAACCAATCATTTCATATACGGTATTATAAACAAACGCTTTTTAATGCTCAAAATCGGTAAAACTGGTGTCCAACTCATTAAATGACCTCTTTAATTCGAATTTAATTAGTTTTTGTTTTGTTTTGTTTTGTTTTGTTTTGAGTTTTTTTGTTTTGTTTTGTATTGTTTTGTTGTGTTTTGTTGTGTTGTGTTGTCTTGTGTTGGGGTATGTTGTGTTTTGTTTTGTTTTGTTTTGTTTTGTTTGTAGATTTCGTTTTGTTTTTTGTTGCTGTTTTTTGTTTTGTTTTGGGGTGGTTTTTGGGCTTTGTTTCGTTTCGTAATTTATTCATTTTTAATTCTTTTTGTTTTATTTTGAGGGATACTTCTTTGGAAGGGTGTGTGGATTTTCTTTTTCTATTTTATAAATCAATACTTTGTCTCCTTGATCTTTGCAGCCTTTCCGTTTACCTGTGATCAGTTGCAGTTATGGGGTATATCGTACTACGCATGCGCTGATGGTATCGAGTGTACTATAGGGAGCTACGAATGCGATTCAATCATTGACTGTTCAGACGGCTCTGATGAAGACCACTGCGAAAATGAATGGGGTGGTAAGAGACGGAATGTTCTGTGAATTTATCCTTCGTATCCTAAAATAAATCCTAATCATTTGAAAACAACCTTTTTAATGCTAATAAACGGCCAGACTGGCCCCAATCATTTCTTTGGTTTAAAGGTAGATGACCCGATCACATTTTCAGAACACAGATTTTTCTCAAACATGGAGATTTTCATATCATATGAAAGATCATATTTTTCTGATTAACATACTGATATTTGACGGTCCAAATCAGTATGATTACGAAGAAATCGGTGAAATAACATCGAATTAACGCGAAAAGCGGTTAACCACCAATATAGTTTGTGTACAACTCAATGGGCACATTTCACGGCATCTTGTGCGTCTAAAATAAGAACCATTAGAGTTATGCAACTCAAACTTTGGAATACGACATTTTTGAGGATGAACTTTCATGTCGAATAGAAAACTTCAAGTTGAAAATCGGAACACCTACCTTTAACTGGGCATAACTTTTGAGTAAAAGCCATTATAAACCCCAACCAAATTGCTTTTGGTAGCCAATAATTAATGTAATTGCTCGACAAGAGGGTTTTTCCTAGTCACCCAGTCGCCACCTAATAGTCGCGACTAGTCGCGGTTGACGACTTTTAGAGGTAGTCACTAAAAAGCATTTATTCTTTTCTTGAGGCATAAATTTGGCTACAAAATTTATGTTCTCTATAAACATCTAAAAATAACGTGATTTCGGGGTATTAATTTTCTTTTTTTCTTGTTATATCCAATAGTGCAATGCATTGTGGACTATGCCGGAAAGAAGACACGTGACGGGAACGATTTAAAGAAATTCCAATGCAATGACGGAATGTGCATTGTGGGATGCAAACAATGTGACGGCAAACATGACTGTCTAGATCAGTCGGACGAGGACAGCGTGAACTGCAACGTCAACTTTATGATGCCTCCTTGCAACTGATGGATTTCGTGCCATTGGACCAGTGCTTGAATTTAAAGGGGCACTAAGAGATCCTTCATGGAGGGAGCCCTCAATTTTATTTTTGTTGTTGTTGCAGAATTGGGCTTTTCACATAATTAATACGTAATGCTGATGTGTAGTTATTATCATCAAAGGACCCTGTCATAACCTTTCTGATGCTGTACCGTAGTAATATTATTATGAAGAAAATGTGATCTGTACTATACAGGCTGTCCCAAAATGATTAGTACCCATCGATGCCCAAAGTTCAATAATTTTTGTCACCATCAACATCGATGGGATTAGGTCCGCTGTTTTTACATCATCTCTGTCATACTGTACTATTTTATTAGAATTTTAGATCATGAATATCGGATTTATCAAACTCAAGATACACTCCATTGTGTAAAACATGGTGATTTTACCTTTTTGACAATGTGCTAAAAAAATGTGTGTGCTATTACAGCTTGTTTAAAAGAAACTTGTGTATTCTCATAATCTCTTGTCTACTCAATATAATCTTGTGTGTCTTTCTGTTGTAACTGTTATTAGTTATGGGTGTTGAAATCATTAATAATTATATTCCTTAATTCAGTTTAACGGGTAAACGAAGTTTGTCACACTTGAGTGACCCCGTGCATTGTTTTATTTAACAAGTGTTTAGCGACTTCTAAATGAAGTGGTATTGGGTGAATCACCAGATTTCATTTTCACGTTGTATAATGTATTTCGTGAGATTAAACACTATAGGGACTATTATCATTTTCAGCAAGTTTGTAGGAGATTGCAACCCCAATATGAAAAAGAAGTCTAATCCACTGCTAATTACCCATGACCACGTATTTACCTGTTTAAATGTCCCTCAAGTTTAGCCTCAGAACAAGCTCATTATAGAAACAAAGCTTGGGGTCGCTCATGCGTGACGATCCATTTTTTCTCTTCAAATTGAATCAAAATGAAGAAGTATTAATGGTTTGAACAACAATATGATACAACGGAAGTTTAAAATAGAAAGGAACCAAAGCTATTAGCAGACAAGCAATTGAGAGAATATATTAGTTTCTTTCAAACAAGCTGTTTAAAACACGTTTTTTTGCACTTTGCCAAAAAGGTGAAATCACCATGTCTTACACAATGGAGTGTAACTTCAATAAATAAGTCCGATATTCATGATCTAAAATTCTAATAAAAGGGTAGAATATAGAAAATATGATAGAAAAACAACGGATCTAATCCCATTGATTTTGATGATGAAAAAAATTATTGAACTTTGGGCATCGATGGGTACTAATCATTTTGGGACAGCCTGTATATTGTGTTGAACATCTGAGGCAACTGCGAAGAAAAAAAGCTACTGGCCTGGTTCTACATGTTCTACAATCCTTATTTCGACATGTTCAATCCCTGATTGGGACTAATGTACTTTTAACAATAATGAAACAATTCCGGAAATTATGCTACAAGAATACGGAACGTTAATTTTCGTCTGGCAGCAAAATTTCCGGAACATTATTTATACCGTAAAATTATTAAGATGAGTTTGATGCACGGTTGTTGGTGGGATATGGTAAGACAATAATATGTGCATTGTGGGAAGACATAAATCTTATTCTTTGCTAGTAACGTTAGTAAATGGTCTTTTTTACCATGTTCATGGAATAATGAGCAACAGTGTGGTGCGATTAGCATTATATACCACAATCACTTGTTACACTATTGATCCCGGTACCGTTAGAATAAATGTTATCGTTAGCTAATTTCCCTATCAATATTATTTTGGTGTAAATGTAATTTTAAATAGTTTATGAAGTAGGTTCTATATCATGTCATCTTTCATTTGTCTGTCAATGACCTGATCAACCAGTATACATTATTCAAATGTAAGGATTTTCCTTTATAAACTTTGCTGTAAATTAAAGGTAGATGTTCCGATTTTCAACTTGAAGTTTTCTATTCTACATGAAAGGTCATCCTTAAAAAAGTCGTGTTCCAAAGTTTGAGTTGCATAGCTCGAATGGTTCTTATTTTAGACGCACAAGATGCTGTGAACTGTACCCATTGAGTAGTACACAAACTATATCGGTGGTTACCACCATTCGCGGTAATTCGACGTTATTTCATCGATTTCTCCGTAATTATACCGATTTAGGCCGTCAAATTTCATGTTTGAAATAATTATGTGTTACGAAAATGTGATCGGGTCATCTACCTTTAATTGTTATACGTAGTCTTACTCTAACATGTCTAAGTATAAACCAATCAGAAAGCAGGAAACTAAAATACGCGAAGTGCATTGAAAATTACTTATTGCAACTCCGTGCGCGCCGTAAATGCCCGCGCCATGGGCTTTGTATTGATTCGTTGATCCCGCGCAGCACTCGGTTTTGCCGATTTTACCGCGGGTGTTATCAAAATTGTTTATAGGCCTATGTTTATAAATTCATTTGAAATGATATCATACAGAGTATACATATGCACAAAATTGTAAATCTCGAGTCATTTACGAATTAGGTCAACACTTGCGTATGTTTTGTCTAGAAAAAATAGAAACATTGATGCACCTGCGCAGGTATAGTGATATGTTTACCATGTTTACAGTGCTATTATTCACACATCAACATCGGCGCGCGTGCATTTCTTTTTGTCTAATTTCTCTTGGTAACAATTATCACAAACTCATTTATAAATGAGATCTAAATGTGTGTAAATAAACAATTTCTCCATGTCACAATAGTGTTAATAAAACAAGCAAGTGCTGTTATAAATCATATTATGTGCATTTATATCACCTTGGTAACTTTTCTTAACACTTTCCACGCGGCAGGCGTCTGCAGACGATATTCCAAAATTTCACAAAATATTTCAAAAATGTCAACATTATTGAACTTCATCACCATATTTTGAATTACTATGAAAATTGCATTACAAAAAGGGAGTTCCTTTAGTATACCCTACCACTGCATGTCTTCAATGGGGCTTTTAAAGAACGACCCATACATACACAGTGAGGAGTGAGGATTACAAATGGTAGGATATTCTAAAGCTTATCCACAAAAAGTGCAAACATGCCAAGTATTGGTTAATCATTCATGAGATACACTTTAAAAGTTGAAAAAGATAAATGGAAAAATCTGTTTTGAATAATTATGGTAAAACTAATAGCCGCGTGGAAAGTGTTAAGGTATGTCTATTTAAACAAGACTTTCCAATACCCATACCAATGGTCTGATCTTGTTGTCCATTTCTTGACAATCTTTTGCAAACAACATAGTCAAATAAAGGTTTCGTATACTTAATACACGTAGCCTATGATATTAACTTATTAAATACATTATAAGCTGAGCCCATACTACTATTAGTACGATATTTCTTCAGATCAGCGCAGCAGCAGTAGGTTGGATACTCAGAGGTAAGTGAAAATACATATCTTTATTCTAGCGCAATTTTAACTTTTACATTTAGAGAGTACTATTTCAAGCCAGTATTATATTCTTTTGCATGCACCGTACGATGCAAAAGGGTTGCTTAAATATTTACTCAACATTTTACACAACGTTGTTCAAGTATGCAACCGCTCAACTGTTGAGTAAAATTTGCCCAACATCCAACATGTTTTCACCAACAGTTGAACAATTCTAGTTTACTCAAAAGTTGGGCAATTATATTCACCATGTTCACTCAACAGTTGTTCAAGTATGCAACAGCTCAACTGTTGAGCATTTGTTAACCATTTATTGAGTGTTTTATTGTTTATTGGTTGTGGGCTTTTATTTAGTGATTTGTTGGGTATTTTAAACCTAGATACGAACATGACGAAATAAGCTTATTACATGGACGACCACAGAGATTTAGACCGATCTATCACATCATCTTCTTGACAGACCAAGCTTCAAACATTCAAAACCGGACTCACAAAACGCCTGTCGGATGTCACAAACTCTGATATTGATGCGGATTCACCGTTTTATTTACCAGATTATAATTTATCCAGATCCAGAGATCTCAGCTCATGCAAACAGTTGCTCGCGTGTACAAGACGCCATAATGATTGAATGACGCAATCACGAAATTGGCTTTTTTGGACAACAGTTGCCTAAAATTCACATGTGCGTAACTTGCATCAACTGTTGCGTGATTTTCTTCAATGCTCATGCAACAGTTGCCAAAGTGGAATATTTTGACGCAACATATTTTAGCAACAGAAACAGTTTCCACCAACATTTTAAGGACATTGTTTTCGACGAATTGCTCAACGCTGGGGATTTTTTACTTTTATACAACGCCTAACTTTCTATTTTATTGAATGAATTTTAATCAACACGTCAACAAACGGATGATAAAAGTATATACTTTTAGCAACGTAGGCCTATTTTAAGCAACCTTTTTGCAGTGTAACTTTTCATCAATATACATGAAGTATATCAACGACAACATAGCTAATACATTTAATTGTATTAACACTTTCCACGGTGCAGTCGTTTGCAGACGACAGTTCCAAAAAAAAAGCGTCCCATGAAAATTAATTGAAAATACATTCCATGTCTTTTTGTTTTAAAACACGGATTGTTGGTAAGCCCTATATTCATGATATTAGTCCGCTATCAAATACACTTTATCCCATTGAATTTCACCACCTTACTACTAAGATATGATCAATTCAGTAACAAGTGTGCGAATCCCACTTTGGCCACTTTTGAACAAGAAAATGACTTCCAACTGAAAAATCGGTCTTTGTGATGCCGATGATGATTTTAGGATATGTCAATGTATTGTTTAAAATATCTTCTAAAATTATGTTATGGTATGTCATGGATAATATGGATGAAAATATATTTTTTGCCTAAATTTATCTAACTATCAACATTTTAGGTAGATTATTATTATTTGTATTGATTTTGTTCAGCCATCTATGGTCTTTTAGATGAATTTGGGTAGTTTCGATGTGATTTCATCGAAACTCAAAACGCTATCCAATCCATGAATTTCACATGAAATACCATACTGCAAATTAAGTTTCTATAATTTTAGGTGGTGCTCTCTCCATTAAAATACCTCTTAGTGCCCCCTTAAAATCAATCGCGCATTTAAGCTATTCCATTTAATCTATTCGCCATGTCGTTTAAAAACACATATTAAATGCTAAAAGGAGTTCAAATTCCGGTCGCGATTAGTCTACTCGTCGTACGGCCTTGTATAATTTCACTGTCACACAATCGAACAACACCCCCTGATCCGAGAACCGACCAAATACAAGGTCTACTGGCATTGGATTTACAAAAGAACTGTGCTTGAGCACACTAAAGATTACTAGGGATGATGCTTTTTTGGCGTCACGATAGTATCACATCCCCGTAAGACACTTTTGCCCAAGGGGGGGGGGGGGGGGGGGGGGGGGGGGGGGGGGGGCGTTTTCACCAACATTTTCGTAAAAGGTTGCCCCAATTTTTTTCCAAGTCAGTCACCTCGTGAATTTCACGTAAGTGGGGGGGGGGGGGGGGGGGGGGGGTAGAAGTCAAAAAGTTTCGCACCTCAAAAAATTTCGCACGGACACACAATTTTGCAGTCCAAAAAGCACTGTTGTCAATGTTTTATGAGTAGTTTTACTATCATTGATATTTGAAACTAAGAAAAACGCAAATTTTTCCTTACACAAAAAAAAAAAATCAAGAGGGGGGGGGGGGGGGGGGGGGCGATCGCAACCGTCGCCCCCCCCCCATCTGACGGGCCTGTATCACACCCCTTCATAACGCGCTAATATTGAATTTGCTGTTTGTACATCTAGAAACGCGTGAAGGGGGTATTTCTGTGGCTGTGTAAGAGTCTCTAGTTATCGTAAACAATGATCAAATTATTTGTCTCTGTTTAAACGTAAAAAGTTTTTTTATTACACGATATTGAAAGATAGGAAATAGCATGGAAAGAGTCACATATGCGGAAATGTAGCTATATCTCTGAGGAACATATTTTGGGCGAGGACCAATGTCAAAGATAACTCCTAAAGTGTGATTTTAGACCGAAACGGCGGCTAAACAGTGCCAGAAAATCGACATTTTGAATTTATCAAGTGAGCAAGATTCGTCTCTCTGCGAAGACGTATATAAATATTCATATACTTCGTATTTATCGTGTCTGCCATTGGTTAATTTTGAACCCCACGCGAACAAATTGCTCATTACGTATGCGTCCAATTTTTGGACGAGCACTAATGTAAAAGTATACGGAGGTCAACGAGGTCAATCCAATGCAAGTAGACCTTTTTTCCGGGGGTGAGATCAGAGGATGGGGAGCGGCAGACGACGCTGGACATAGGCGTATTCACGAGTATTCAGGTTAAAATATGCGAACGAGGTTACGTGATCAAGTGAATGGGACGACCGCTTAACAACGGTTTAAATTCAAAAAATAGCATTTACAATTGGGATGATTAGCCATCCCGAACGGTTTTGGATTGGAAAAATTTTCTTCTAACCTATGATGAATTTTATGGGGTCATATAATCAAAATCCATTGTTACATTGAAACCAACGGAAATTCAAAATTAACGGCCGTTCGAAGCCACCGTCGTCTGGGGAGCGGTCCATGGGGAGTGAGCCCTCTATCGGTACATGTTCATAGAGTGACAAAGAAAAGGAAAAAGGTATACTAAAGTCGACTAGGTCGCGATTAGCAATGTCATTTTTAACCTACAAAATCCATTCTAATTACACATTTATAGTAGGGGGAAACAATTATCGAGTGGAATCTTATCGAACAGTTTTGACAATAACATACTAATTATGGTAATGGAGTTGATTTTGGGATATATCTGTTTAACACTTTCCACGCGGCTAAATACAAAACAGATTTTTCAGAAACCTTTCCCAACTTTCGAAGTCTATCTCAAGATTTACTGAACCAATACAAAGCATATTTGTACTTATTTCAATGCATTTCACATGGTGATTCCAAATATGGTAATGACATTTAAACAATTTTGACATTTTTGAAACATTTTGTGACATTTTAGAATGTCGTCTGCAGATGCCTGCTGCCACGTGGAAAGTGTTAAGAATTGTTTTAGTAAAGTAATGCACACCTGTATACACGTATGATAGACCCATAGGAAACATACACTCCATATTATATCCTGTTATAGGCCTAGATAGGTCTACTACAGGCTTTAAAGCTCACGACATACTATACATAATCGCGCTACGCGATTTGCCGCTTACGCTCCTTATAAAGAGTGCTATTTACCAAATAAGGAGCGTCAGCGGCAATTCGCTCCGATCGATTGTGTATGTCATACCTTTATCATCAAATAAATAACATTTAATTCTAATTATGTTCATCATATTTTTACTTCTACAGGATCATCTCTCCCGTTACCATCAGATACTCATCACCCACAAACAAACGCAATGGCCTTTGATAAAAGTACGGTTACTTTGTGGATGTTATCAGTCATTCTTACGGGATGTATTATACATACTTCTTACGGGAAATCCGAAATACATAAACATGGTACGTATGTGTCCATTTGAGTCGCTGCTGAAACAATAATTTCATGGCTAACTTCAAATCATTCGGCCTATTTGTCAACAGCACGTCATTGCAATTTCAGACAATTTTGCACATTTTCCGCAACTTTAGTACAATTTAGTGTGACAATATTAGTTGGTTAATACGAGCATGGAAGTACAACTACTTCCATGATACGAGGGAATTTTTACCGCAGCGATTTTTGTTGTTGATATTTTTTGCAACTTGAGGTATCTCCCGGTGACACGGGCCCTACGCCCTAGCCCATATATCCTGAAATGTGCTTCCAATTTGGTTTAGCAAGAACTCAAGAGATGTAGAATTCCATTATTAAACGATATACCAAAACTTAAAATTCCCCAAAACAGCTCAAAATCAACTTGATCAAGTCCAACTCTCATCTAACGTCTTATTTCAAAGTATGCTCTGGTTGAAATTCGAACTCTACGGGACTCTATACTGGTATCCTGAAAACATTTGATTAAAAAAAAACACGGGTAGAGGTTGAATTTTAATGTCGCTATAATAATTCCTGGGCACTTTAGGATACATCTATTTTAAATTTTCATTCTTATCCTCCATCGCTGAATGGAAACATTTGAATCACTATTTTGTTGACCTCTGTAAGACGTATGCCAATGGCGGCTGTGTTAGCGTAACGCAAACTCATTACAATACCATTGTTTGTGTTTCGATATCAATTATTCAAATAGTGAATATAAAATAAAATGGTATTTTAAAATTCTATTGTTATAATGTTGAACCCATTTCAAAATCATTGCAAATATGAATTGCTAATATCACAGGTCACTCATTTTTCAGGTCATGGTATTTATAGGTAGTTCTCAAGCATACACTGGGCCGAACACAATTTCGAAAGCAAAAAACTTTGAGCGTGACTCACAGGTTGTCAAAGATATTATGCTGGAAATCATACATTTTCAAAAAGGGAAGCATAAAGCATAGCTCAGCATTTATCATTTTGACAAGCCCCTCTCTCCTCAGTCAGGACCCAGTGTCCCCGGGGCATTACCCTCTCTCCCCCACGCCAGTGTTAAATCACCCAGTGTATTTTTGGTTTCGAAAAAATTAGAAAAATCAATGCACAATCAATGATGTTTTGATGCGGGCTAAAGGAATAATTGCTCGAGCCTTTAGGGGAGTGCTAATTCCACAACGCATGCATGAGACTAAACATACGCATTTATCAGTGGCAGCACCAGCATCAAAATATGGAGAAGTGGGGCTAGAAATGTGGGTGTGGTGAGGTTTTTTTGAGGGGGGTGTGGGCGGGGGGGGGGGGGGGGGACAACAACGTAAGGGGGGTGCTCGAATTTGTTTTGGTTTTTATTGTAAATAAATTTGTTTTTGAATTTTACATTTCAGACAAATTTTAAGCTAATTTCAAGTAATGTTGACATTGAAGTCACTCATTTTCGATTCATTGGGGCCACAAAATCAGGGCTGAATGTACCATTGTGTTGGGCCAAATAGATGGGGATGGGGGGGGGGGGCAGTTTAGAGAGAAAAAATTACCAACACTAAAAACTGGCCAAATTAGGAAGAAATCGCAGTAAATTTTCTCGCGCTATGCATTTTGCGCCCAAATTGATAATTTAAGCGCAAGCTGTACCTCAATATGGCAAAATGAATGTAAAATAGCGAGATTTTTCGCTCGCTACACCCGCATTTGGTCAGCTAGTCACATTTTTAGTTTTGCTTTTGTCAGCAAATTGGCAATTTCCGGGGCTAGCCGCAACCCAGTATTCATGGGTCACCACTGGTGGTGTCCCCTATTGTTCTCGCTCTTGACATTTGAAAGCACATGGTTCATCACAGTTAGTTGGGGATCTCCAGATTTTGGCCTAGCCCAGCGCCCCCCCCCCCCCCCCCCCCCAAAAAAGGTAAATCAAGTCCTGGACAAAATAGGGTGGGGCCTGAGCTGACTGGGGGGGGGGGGGGGGGGTGGGGGGGCAAAGGTCGTGACTTGGGGTTATTTTCCCCTCATGCCCCTAATTATTGCCCGAATTCATACACAACAATACTAATCAAAATTCACACAATT
>CM069447.1:49630351-49818375 GCA_035610835.1 Ophiura sarsii | reverse complement strand
ACTCCTGCCATGAGAAGCATATCAGTAAGTATAGGGATAAAAAGAAATTAGGGGATTCCCCATTAACTTGGTTTTAGGATTAAGGTTAAGTTTTGTTGGGTTAGGATAAGGTTGGCTAGGAGATAATTAGGTCTAGGTTTAGGTTTAGGGTTAGGTTTAAATTTAGGTTTAGATTTAAGGTTAGGGTTATAGGGTTGGTTAGGGTTAGGGTTAGGGTTAGGGTTAGGGATAGGGTTAATGTTAGGGTTAGGGCTAGGGCTAGGGTTAGGGTTAGGTTTATATTGGGATAGGGTTAGAGTTAGGATAGCAGGGCTACGGAGGATAGGGTTAGAGTTTGGGTAAAAGATCATTCCTTACATCCAATAATGTAACTCATCATCAGATCAAAAAGAAGAGACAATTTATTGGTATGTGGCTCTATTGATTATAATAATGGCTGAGATGGACGGTCGACTACTACAACGAGACACATTATTAAGTTAGTATGAATTGTATTTGTCATTAAACATGCTAAACTCACTTCATCTATTGCATGCTGTTTGATAGTCATCAGATTTTGGTCATCGGTTTGGGTTTACGGTTATAGCCTTAAGGCTTGGGTTAAGGGCAAGGTAATGTTAGAGTTTAAATAATGGTTTGTAAAATGAGAAACAGTCATTCATGTTTGCAGGATATGTCTGATATTTAAAGTTGTGACGTCTTTTGCAAACAATGTTTTATCAATGCATTTACTGACAGTGTTTTAGGGTCAAAATCCTAGTCAAATAATTGGCTAATTATTGTTGTTTTTTCTTCAGAAAACTGCGTGACAGATTTTGACGGTAAAATCAGCAAAGATGGCAGCCTCCTGAAGCATTTCCTGTGCACAGACGGCATGTGCATCCTCGGATGTCAACGTTGCGATGGCGAGAATCATTGTATGGACGCTAGTGACGAGCTAATTGTCCGGCATCGTTTGTAGCGCCACCATGCAACTGAGATTGTCCAGTTAGAAAATGTCATTGTATACCTTTTCATCATTAGATTTAGATGACAAAACAAAGACGTTAGCTTTTGATTCAGATTGCTAAAAAGGATAATTATAGATAATAAAAATAGTAAATATTTATAATTACAGGCACATCTTAGGCGACGAAAAACAACTGTTCTACGGGCTTGATCGACCTTTTTTTTTGAATTTGAGATTATTTTGATTGGTTGTTACATTAATCTATAATATATATTTTCTTTTTAAACGTTTTAAAAAAAAATAATAATATGGCCAATTTCAAAACTAAAGAAAAAACACCAACACTTCCGACCGGCGACCGACTCTACCTGAAATCTGTTTTCCCGACCGTAGAACGTGGTTATTATTCTTTTGTCGCCTTAGCGTAAAAAATATAGACCAATCTGCCCTATCATATCATTTCACACAGAAATATATAGGACTAGAACTAGAAATGAGTGACAAAATTACAAAATATTTCACAGGGTTGCCGAAAAGTGTATGAAGATGCAGAGAGTTGCAGAAATAAGTTATGCAACTTTATAGCTTTTTGTTTAAGCTGTATCTTTTATAATTCAGGTACTGTTGCTGATTTGATTAGCTTAATCGTTTGTAGTGAAAAGAGGCTCTGTCCGATTGTAGACATGCATTTTGTGTATTGGTTCTTTAACTTAATTCTAAGTCATAGATAAATAACTAAACATTTTATACATCTATTCACGACTATCTAATTTATTTTGAAGACTCTTTAACGCGTTTTTTTACTGTATTGGGCTATTCCATCTGAAATCCATACACCTGTGAAAAATAAAACAAGCTTCATGGGCCCATGAAGATTGTTTTATTTTTCACCACAGGAGTGTGAATTTCAAATGAGCTCGCCCATGTTATTTGTATGTTTTTATGTACATGTTTGTATCGAAATGAGGGCCTGCTTGGAAAGCAGTGCAAGTCACTGAAGCATATTACCCTCAAATTCCTCAATAAAGAAAGCATAAATAAATAAATAAATAAATAAATAAATAAATAAATAAATAAATAAATAAATAAATAAATAAATAAAACAGGTAACCCCTGGCCATTTGTAATTCACACTTCTTGTACGAAGTTCAATTTCAACTGTAATAGCCCATTTAAAACTGTGGGTTGAATTCCATATTACTCCTGTTTTCAAGAGACGGCATTTTATATCTGTCGTCGATAACCCGGCAATGCTGGCCTTCTCCCTGGTCTGCCCGCAAGTACACTATAATTTTTATATACACATAAACATTAAAATACTATACTCATCACAAAAAGTGTCGAGACACTTAAGAAATGAGCCAATAATTAACGGCCTGAAAGGGTATGGATTAATCGAAGCAAATAACTCAGTGCATAATTTTGTTCTGCATACTTAGACACCTCGATTGTTGAGATACGATGTTGCGGAGTAGAGTTATTGTTATTTCAATGGTCGTAGGTCCGGTTTCAAAAGTGACAATCATCCATAGATTTAAAGTAGAGATCCAGTATGCCGCCGCCATTAATAATTCTGTGCAATCATCCCTATAGAAGCATTTTTGTACACGTGTGTTAAGCATAAACCTGATCATTCTCTATGTATAAGGATGATTGTTACTTTTGAAACTGACCTACGACCATTGAAATTACAATAACTCCGCTCCACATCATCGCATCTCAATAATCGAGGTAGGTATCAAAATTCGCAGAACAAAATTATGCACTGGGTTATTTGCTTCGATCAATCCATACTCTTTCGAGCCGTTAAGTATTGGCTCATTTTTAAGCGTCTCGATACTTTTTGTGAGGAGTTTATATTGGGAAACTTCCAGTTCCGTGCAATCCATCCATCCATTCCGAACTTCCGATCAACAGGAGAGCACAATTCCATTGGCAGAGTTATTTTTCGAAAGGTTGTTCATATACTTTCAGCGCAGATTTCATCATAATGTGCAACTTTTGGGGTTTGACATACCAGCAAATGTTATTCAGAATATTGAAAAATGCCTACCGAAAAATGCAGAACGTTTTCTTGGTTCAATGAACTACATAGTTTTCCGAGCGACTTTGTGCTCTCGTGTGACGGCCTAATACCACCGTCTCCCGAGCAAAACAAGGCCTTATTTGATTTAATAAAAAGCTAGCTCTCGGTACACTAAAAATTGCTCCCGGTTCTCAACAAATCCCCGAGACCCTTGCTCTCTTGAGCCTTGATGATAATGGTGATTGGTATATATATATATAGGTATACAGTGGAACATCGTTCACTAATAAAGACAAAACATGTTATTGTATCATCATTTATAAGTAGTCTCGCACTTATTAGTTGTTTGCTGCAAAATATTATGAAAAAGGTTTGGGCTGGGTGAATTCTTGTCGGGCTGGTGGCATTTTTGTCGGGCTGGTGGAATTTTTGTAGGGCAGGTAATTTCTATGAGTTACCTGCCGACTGGCTAATTGAAAAAAGTTCCAGCCCTGAAAGTGGCATTTATCGCAATCATCCCAAATCACAAATCACCTGTGTCCGACACCCTTGCATCCCGGCCAGTATGTAGTATTCGCGCCTCTATATTTACGCATAAGTATTTCTTATGTCATAATGTATATACAGTTATGTGATCGATAAAATCAGTTTTCAATACTGATTACATAATAAATATTGACATGTAAAACCATAACAAATGTATTATATCCTTTATTTGCGTTGGTCCACGTGTATTAAATTCACGCATGAACGATGCACACGTAAAATGGTTATGTGTGGAAGATGTGAGTGATCGAGTATAATAGTTTACAGTTGTTTTATGAGAGTTTATGAGCTTGCATTATAATATTATTTTAATAAAGTGGTAATGGGTCTACAGAGAAGACAAGTGTGAAAAACACAGATAAACTGGTCTGGAATCTCAAATTAACAACAACAACAATAAGGTGTATATCGGGATACATTTCCACATCTCCGGTCTCGTCACGTTGAAATATAGGCGAGCTTGGCGTATATAATATATACACGGTAAGTATAATTCTTGGTAGGCCTACTCTGGATATCAGTGGCGTACCCAGCTTTTGGAAAACTGGGGTGGGGTGGGGGTGGGGGGTGGGGGGGGGGGGGGGGGGGGGGGGGCACGACCATGGTTGTACTGACGAAAGGCATGAACAAAATCGCATGGTGAAAATCGCAAATCTACCGACGGAAGGTCGTGTTTAGCGACCCCCCCCCCACCCCCCCCCCCCCCTCTGGGTACGCCACTGCTGGATATACATGTACATGTTTAATAAATAATGATAATTTTGATAACAGAATAAGACACAAAAAACCCGGGACAAAAACAATCATTCTTAGTTCTTGTATAGCTAACTCTGAGCAGTGGCGGCAATAGGTTTTTCAATATAAATAATATTATATGATACCCAACGGGCTGTACTAATTATTAAACAGTGCGTTCTGCCTAAAAGAAACAATAATCTTAATTTCTTAATATTTTCAGACTAAAGCCACCACTTACACATATTAACACATAATGTGTTACGTTATAGACGGTTTGTGTGTGCTGCGTTGCGTTCTGTTCTATTCTGTCTGTTTTGTGTAATTTGTTTGTTTGTATGTTTGTGGTTGTGTTTTTTATTTGGGTGGGGTGTTTTTTTGTTTTGTTTTTATATATATTTATTGTTTATTTCATTTTTATTTGTTTCAGTCCACCTCTGTCATATCATTGTTTCAGAGTATAACGAATTTATTGACTAATTTTAGCCCATCATTGTTTTACTGTTTATAGCATTCAAGTGTTGATGATCAAGACCTGTTATCAAGCTCCTACAGTATATCGACCCATCGTCCGCCATGGGACACCATGCCTTGCTAAGTCTACTACTCGTGATGACTCTGGTATCAATAGTGTCAACAGATATTAATGTCAAGAAACAAAGCGCGGGAAGTAAGTTTATTATGATTAAAGGTATATTATGTGAACTTTCCAGGGAACGCCCTGAACATCGAAAAAAGAAATTGAAAACAGATTTTCTTGCAGATTTAGCCTACATTTCGATCATAAATCGTACAAACATTCCAAGTTACAGGGCGATACGATTCTTAATTACTTCAAAATCATGGTTTTAGAGTGAAAAAACTGTCGGTATAACACGACAGTTTATATTTTCACTCTAAATTCACTCTAAAACCATGATTTTGAGGTAATTAGGAATCGTACCGCTCTGTATTACTTGGAATGTATACGATTTATGATCAGAAATGTAAATCTGCAAGAAAATCTACTTTCTAAAAAAAATCATGAATAGAGGGCGCTCTCTGGAAAATAAATGTGATATATATGAAAGTATTCAATTCTAGCAATGAAATGAGTCAGATAATCAATTTTTGGTATCAAATTTCACTAAAAATGCAGTTTAAAAAAAAATTAACGCCCACAAATTACTTTTTTGGCTCAACATTTTTGGTGAACGTAACAAAATCATTTTATGTTAACAAATGCCGAAATTGCACAAAAATGGATTCTCTGACTCATTTCATTTACAAAAATGTATACTTTTATATACATGTACATCACGTTATTGGTTCAAAAGTTTCAGCGCTTGATGGTTTTTTCGATGATCATTTGACAAACATACGGAGATCTGCCATGTTTACCATGGGGAGCTCGCAACAAACAGCGGAATATATTGTGTGTTTCTAAAATCCAACCAGTGGCCGCAATTATGAGAAACACGTGGTAGGCGAACCCGCCTCTAGGGTGTACACTCCCCTCTCTCCCCTATGCTAGTTTACCCTGGGAGAACTGGCCAGAGTGGACCTTATAACTATAACGTGATATACAGGGTGTCTCAAAAACAGTGCATCATGCGAAACATGATTTCTTTGGCCATGAAAAATATAAAAGTTGTTCGCAAAATACTAGTAATCATGTTCAGCAATCTTTAATGTGCCATAAGATTTTTTTTCCTATCCATTTTGGAGCTTCCGTCATCAAATCATGGCCAATCTACTCGGGCATGTTCAAATGCACCATTCGATAGAGGACTAATAGGGCTTACCAACAGTCCGGGTTTATAAACAAAAAAGACATGTATTTTTAAATTAATTTTCTAACTCATGATGCACTGTTTTGAGACACCCTGTATACTGCATGCATCAGTAGTATGTTTATTTTGTTTACAAGGTCGCCGGGCTTATTCCATCCATGTAAGGCAAAACAAAGAAGAAAGTCTGTCTCAAAAACATTTTGCAAATAGGCTTAGTGCTGTGCGATTTTTTAAAAAATTTTGTTTAGAAAATAGGCTATGAGGTATGCTTTTTTTTTCTTCTTCTTTCTATTTGTATGTTGTTGCTAATCCAAGCTTACAGAAAACCTTTTTTTAACCTTTTTTTAAAAAAAAATATCAAAAAAATAATCTAAAAAATAATCCCAAAAAATAAGAAGTTTTTTAGTCCACAGCGCATAGACCTACGGGCGGGCTTCTGAGACAGACCTTCTTCTTTGTTTGGCCTAAGTCTATGGAAGCTAAAATGTTTATGGGTAATGTCAGATTTCTTACACCGGGACCCTGTGCCGGGGTGTACTATGAGGTCACTGGGATGTGCGGTGTGCCGCCAAATAGAGTCCTCTTTTCATCCGTTTGGTAAATGAATAACCCCTTTTCATAGGCCAATTTAGGTACATTTATCAGTCTAAAATACTTAAATTTGCTGTTTTTCACAGAAATATATGGGTCCATTTCCCCTCCCCCCCCCCCCCAAAAAAAAAGAAAAGGGTAAATGTTTGGATCAATTTTCACTTTGCTGGCGGCACGTCCCTACCAAAAAAGTATCAGACCCCCTCCCCACCCCTCGGGCACCAGAGTTAAACTCCCTGTACATCATGGCCTCCAAAAGCTAGGTCAGTGTCAGTCACAGCTAGAACACCCGTACCTACCGTATATAGAATGGGGATCCTTTGACTATTGATGGGTAACTTTGGCCCACCAAAAATAGAGTTTATTTGTCAAATTTTGAGAAAAGGTTTAAAATGACAATTTCAATTTACAACATATTAGTGGAGCAGTAGACTATCGCCCGATACTGGCACATATAAAATATACTAGTATTACCCTATATACCGGAACAAAATTATTTACAGTATATTGACCGATAAATTGATACTGACTACTGGTAGTATGTGTACCGATATCGCCCGATACTGGAACATTTCGTCAATTTCTTCCCTAAAGTAAACGTTTTCCGTTATTAGTGCTATCAATTTCAATCTTGACTTTCACTTTCAACGCGGCATGCGTCTGCAGACGACATTTCACAAAATGTTTCAAAAATGTTAAAATTATTGAATTTCATTACCATATGGAATCATAATGTGAAATGCATTGAAATATTAAGTACAACTATGCCTAGTAATGGTTCATTACTAAAATCTTGAGATAGACTTTAAAAGTTGGGAAAGGTTTCTGAAAAATCAGTATTGTATACTTACATAATAGCCGCGTGGAAAAGTGTTAATTATGTTTCCAATGTCAAGCAATAGGGGAAGGTGGGGTAATGGCGGACGCGGGGTAATCGCGGACAGGGCTGTATCTAAAGGCAGGTGAAAGAAGGTGGTATTTTGCCACCCTATGATGTTAGGTGCCTCTCCATTGAAATCACACAAAACCTAAATGGGATGGTTGTCTCGCAAATTCTCGCGAGAATTACAAAAATCACTTTTTGGGCAAGTTGATATTTTAGTGCATTAATTTCTCTTTGAAACTGGTATTTCTACATCAAGGAAAACAAAGTCTTATTATTTTTTTATGTAATGTATGATACCTTCTGATAAAAAAGAAATGAATTCGGAGTCACAATGATGAGCATAATAATAAGAGAGGATGTGCCCATACATTGTACATGGATTGGGGTAATCCCGGACATGTACCGTTTCCATGGTAACCAATATGGGCGTGGTCAATTTAACATCATAAATCGGTAATAGTTTTTGACCATATATACATATGTGACATTGTTCTTTGATTTCTGCTACACTTTTAAAAAGGGTATTTTTTAACTCCCATTGAAATGCTATATTCCAATAAAAAGAGAGCTGCCATTGATAAATACGGTCCGGGATTACCCCCAAAGTGTGGGGTAATGCCGGACGACGCCATTTTTTTTTATTGCGTCGTAGCTTCGAATTTCAAAATGATGAGTTGATAAAAACTTGATAAAAGGTAGAACCTTCACAGTGCTTTGTGTTTACATGATTTTTATTTAGGGGTTCAATAAGGTTTCGGAGTTGTTTATCTTGAATCGACAACGGTAAGACGGGTTTATTTTGCGAGGGCAGCTTTAGCTGCCCGAGCAAAATAAACCCGTCTTACCGTTGTCGATTCAAGATAAACAACGACGAAGACCTTGTTGAACCCCGTTCAACAACGACCAAACATTATTTACATCATTCATTTGTGAATAGCGTTTTGGAAAATTGATGAAAACAAGTAAAAAACGTGGTTTAATAGGCTTAATTTGACCAAAAAAAATAGCTGCTCTTTAAAAAACGGAACAAAATGTTTTACGTTTTATTATAATTAGGCCCTTATTTGGACATCGTCCGTTCCCTGTAAATGGGCGAGGGAACTTCTGAATGGGATGGGTTACAAAAGGTAAACATTAGAGAAGACAAATTATTGCGCAAGTAATTGTGGAATTTAAAATATTTTGTAAATAGCATTTTATTCACACACCACCTTTAACATTCAGAGAAAAATTAAATCAAGAATGCGTTTAATTTAATACATAACACATTTTGATATGTTTACAGAATATTTGTATCAAATTAGACACACCCCTTCCATTTCAATAGTGGTACGGTCCAAATAGATCTGAGGGTTGTCATTTCACCGCGCGACGATACAAAACGGCGATTCTCTTGTGCTGGGTAGCGACCGTTTCGGCTAAAATTGTGGCTTTAGGAATGGTCCGTGACATATGGCCCTCGCCAAAAATATTTTCCTCAGGGATATAGCTACATTTTGGTATATAAAGCTGTTTGCTAACTTTAAGGATCGCATGGCGAAATGCATTTATACGCCGAAAAAACGGGCCAAGAATGAACACATTTTGCGAACATTTGTTGTTTGTTTACAATTTTGCATCGATGCATGGTTTCCAAATAAGGTTCGCCATCCTATTAATTTGCATATGAAGTGTGGGTTTATCTCAAATCAACAACGCTTTGTTACTGTACTTAAGGTATGGGGGAGTTGTTGAATGTTATATGACGTATTATATGTGTGTTATACCTCTCTAACAAAATGTGTCCGCCATTACCCCACCTTCCCCTACTTGAACAAAACGTTCTAGTATACCGAGTGATACTGGAACACATTTGGGTGTTTCTAGTATCGACCGATACTGGTAGTAGACCTAGAGTAAATCCGTACCAGTATCGAGCGATACCGGCAACGGGAAAAGTGTACTTTAAGTCCCAGATAATACCAGTATCGTTCAATACTGGAACATAAATGTTGCTAGTATCGCTCGATACTGGTACGATTTTACTGTTCATGTATCGTCCGATACTGGAACGACTCTAGGTGTTCCAGTATCGGACGATACTAGAACAGTCCGATATAATGGGACCTAAAGTACACTAACACCCTGGCAACGTTTATGTTCCAGTATTGAACTATGTACGTGTACTGGTATACCAGTATAATTTATATCTGGGACCTAAATTAACCTTTTTCTTTCATTTCTATAATCCAGCTATAATGTTTGGACCAAGTTGTGATACCTTCGAGAAACGCAACATACCGCATTTCAAATGTACGGCAGCAGGAAATGACGAAGCCGATAAATGTATTCACAAACGATTTGTCTGTGATGGTACCGACGACTGTGAAAATGGTGAAGATGAAAGCGACTGCTCCGGTTCCGCTGGTAAGATGGATAAACACCATAGATTTAAAAAGAAGATCCAGTACGCCGCCGCCATTTTATTTCCATCATGGGAAGAATTTGGAGGTATGTCGGTATTTTTCGTTAAATGCGCATGAGCCTCCGGAAAGCGTCGTCTTTCCGCGTATTTTAAACCTGCCGGTGCCAATGCAATCGTTCTTTTCCGTTTATTTCCAAATAATTCCGATATACCTCCAAATTTCTCCCCATGGTGAAAATTCAAAATGGCGCCCATTACACGTAAAGAGATAGGGCAATACATTTTCGTACTGAATCTCCTTTATAAATCTGTAATAAACACCGACAAACATGACAAACGTGAAAGTCCACGTGTACTCATATCATCAGGCGAGGTTTGCAGGAATATCACGGTGTGCAAATTGGAATCCTTTTGGTTTTGTGTGTGGGTGTTATAAAATTGTGCATGGGAATGCTTGGATTCAACTTTTGTCAAGCCTAGTTGCCGATATGGACATATGTAGTGATACGTCTGGATTAGACTCCTATACATAAATATTGATCGATCAATACTATAGATTTCGTTTTTTATTATATTTCTGGTATCAAAAACTCACTGAAGCCAGTTGTGCGTGGTGGGGTTGTCTGTAAGATCACAAGTCTTACTTGTATTGCATCATGTTGTCGTCCGGTGTAAACCTCGCCTTGGCTGGTCCACCATCTACAATCTGATGGTCTTATATATTTTTTGTTTAGGGGAGAGCGGGTAGTGTTCGCCCCATTTTCATTTGAAGAGGTCTAGAAAGCCAATTTGAATGGACCTATTGATATTGATATCATGTGAAAGATTGATATCTTGGCTACATACGACCATGATCTCAGTACTCTAGGCCTTACTGTAAAGGCAAGAGTAAATGGTAAAGACAAGTGTCTCAAAAGGGCGAACTTGCCCGACGCCGGGGTTGGTTCGCCCATGGCTCAGAATTAGGCTACGCAAAGAACCATAATATCCAATATAATATATATAGATTCGTTATTCTATTCCAAAATAAAATTTAGGAATCCAAAATAGAGTGGTGGGGCACTTTTGCGGAACATACTCGTTCAGAATTTAATACCACATTTGGAAATATTCTCCTCTAATATTAGTGTTACTCCATTCCGAATAACTATTTTCATAATTACAATTATCCTGTAAGAGGAAAATTACAATTTTGAAATTATGCAAAATCATAACTTTATAAATCCTATTGGCGAACCTGCCGCATCATCATAGGGCGTATGTGCCCCATATAGCGCAATAAGTGCTTTGACCTATACCACGGATGTCCCACATACATTGATTGGTTGTCAACTGCATCAAATCCATAGTCAATCCCATACCTACCTAATTATTATTTACATTAAAACCTTTTCTGCGAATATCTTTGGAAACAAATCTATATGAAAAATGGAAGAAGATTCACTTTTGCGAGGGTTTTTGGATGGTAAGTTGACAAACATGTTACGGTGATCTAATTTATCACGTTAATGTGGGAAGCTTGCAACAAAACTTCTCACAAAAAGTATCGAAACACTCAGAAATGATCCAATATATAACGGCTCGAAAAGGTATGCATTAATCGAAGCAAATAACCAAGTGCATAATTTTGTTCTGCGTATTGTGACACCTCGATCGTTGAGATACGATGTTGCGGAGCGGAGTTATTGTCATTTCAATGATCGTGGGTCCAGTTTCAAAAGTGACACTCATCCCTATTGAAAATCACGAATCTGATCATTCTAAACAGTAATGCAAACCTCTTTCTATAGGACGATTGTCACTTTTGAAACTGGACCCACAGTCCTAAAAAAGTAACTTTAATACAAGGTAATAAATACGCTCTTAACTCCAAAACTATTTTAATTATGGTAATGGCTTTGGATGGAAATGTATCGATTGCGCCAAATTTGTTTTGCGTTACCCCCTACTAAAAGAAATGCTCTCTTTATGTCAAGATAAACTTTATTTACTGAATAAAGCGTTATCACATCTGTGTTTTTAATTTCAGGTATTGGGAAAGATGAGTTCTGACACCCACGTCATGATGGATAAAAATACGCGTTACACGCGCAGAAAACGATTTCAGCAGAGGCCCAACCGTAGGGGTGTAGACGCAACGCGTCATCTTCAGTCAGCGAGTTGAGACTGATATATTCGTAAATAACATCTAGACTTTATACTTTATACTATGCTTTGTTGATGCCAGAAACTATTTTTATTTCCCGAATTCACCATCAGAATGATGATGAGTCGTCGTCTCACTTTCCACGCGGCTATTAGTTTTACCAAATACAAAACAGATTTTTCAGAAACCTTTCCCAACTTTCAAAGTCTATCTCAAGGATTGCTGAACCACGACTAGGCGTGTTTGTAATTATTTCAATGTATTTCTCATGGTGATTCCAAATATGGTAATGAAATTCAATAATTTTGACATTTTTGAAACATTTTGTGAAATTTTGGGATGTCGTCTGCAGACGCCTGCCGCGTGGAAAGTGTTAACGTACGACGATATGACGTTTTATTGTTTATGGCCGATGGTCATTGTCATAACAATTGTAACAAGTTGAAATAGTATTTATTTTTTAATTGAAGGATACCAAAGCGTTATGATATGATGAACAAATTATTACCAATATAATATGCAAATCATTTGGCGTATCCTATTGTGCTATATGTCCTCTATTGCATAAAGATTATGACTGAGTTATTCTTAAGCCATTAAGATGTATATTTAAGAATTCTTATTGTGTTGAGCTACATATAAGGGTCTGAAGTTTCACCTAGGGTCTATAGAAAGCTGGGGTGTTCTTCTTTCCAAAGCTACCTCATTTGTATAGCAATCACTTTTTTTCAGTGCTCAGCAACATGGGGAGGTCACAATCTGAATGTGCCAAAATTGCCACAGTTTCGTGCTCAAAAGAACAAAGTCGTCTGATCACTGAAGTATTACATTGACAACTACAATGTAGAGTGATACTCTATTGACTTTTGAGTACGAAATAGTGATGATTTTGGCACATTCACCTCCCCCATGTTCTCAAGCAAGTTGCCTGGCACTGAAACAAGCGATTGCTACAAATGAGGTACGCTGGAAAGAGGAACACAGCTTTTCATAGAGAGTAAACACAATATGAATACATTACGAAATATCCGAAAAATTGGTGATTGATAAAGGTTCCGAACTTGTTTTGAGGAGTTTATAAAGGAGGGGTCCCGCAAACATAACACTATGCATAATATGTTAGACAAATAATTATCGAGCCCAAATCGCGTAGTTGTATAGAACAAAACATCATACAAACGAATAATAATTGTCATCTCTCAACATGCAATTTTCAAAATTCGAGGCAGTAGAAAGACCCGGTGTCGCTGACGTCATATTTATTGGTGCTCATATAAGCATGACGTTATGGGACATTCGATTGCCGCGAATTTTAAAAATTGCATGTTGAGAGATGGCAGTTACTATTCGTTTTTTTCATAAGTATGATGTTTTGTTCTATATAACTACGCGATTTGGGATCGATACTTATTTGTCTAATATATAATGCATTGTGTAATGCTTGCGGGACTCCTCCTTTATTTACTGTCAATCCTTTTCAAACCAGAGGGTTGTTGTTGCCCTCCCCCTGTCATGCTAGTAAAACGCTCAAACAAAACGTCAAATGACTGCGAGTATTGTACTTCCGCCGGCGGCGCTTATTATAAGTGCTTACAGTTTTAGTGTATCGTTAATAATCTTTTAAATATCGAACAAAACTGGACTATAACGTTCCAGTATCGAGCGATACTGGGACTAAAACATTCCAGTATCGAGAGATACCGGAACACATAAAATGTACATGTACCAGTAGCGGTCGATACTGGAACACATGTTGGTTATTCCAGTATCGACCGATACTGGAACAATAAAATCGAGCGCCGATACTGGCAATTTCAATTTTATGTTCCAGTACTGAACGATACTGGTATACCAGTATCTGGGACCTAAAGTACTTCACTTTCCCGTTTTTTAATACCCTAAAGTACCAACATTTGCAACATTTCTTCGCTTTATGGTTACGGGATTACTGGGTATGACCTTAATAATGACAAATACCCGTAGTTGAGAATCCGACAAAAATTCATCGATTTTCTCAACGCGGCGATTATTCACGATCGTTTAGGTCTCTACCGGGGTCTACCCGCTAGTCATAAGGTAGGGTTAGGGTTAGGGGTTATAATTAGGGTTTAGAGTTAGGTTTATGTTTAGGAATAGGGTTAGGGTAAGAATTAGGGTCTTCCACCAAGAGCCAACTTTAAGCTTTCATCCTTCGAGTATCCAAACAGATCATAATCAACCCGATAATACAATTGTAGTTTCACAATGAGATCTGCGGGAACTTTGGCGTACTCTTTACGGAAGCTTTTGGCTGCCGCTGAGCTATGAATTTTGGGGAAATGCGCGATTTTTTCAACTCCAAGATTTTGGATAATGGCCGGACCATCGTAAGCCAATGTTTCATAGTGCCCAATAAAATCGTATTTGAAACTACACGGATAGGTGAACGAACTATACGGCAGCCAATGGTCTCTCATTTGACTCATTTTGGCGTCAGGTCCAAGATGTAAAATATAGCGGATGAATTCTTCAAAAGTGATATCATAAGGTCGTTTGTATATCTGCTTGGATTTTCTCGTCAATTTAACAATGTAGCGTCCAAAAGCACGTTCCCAATGCTTCTTTTCATCTTTGTCTCTGAATTTGTTCAGATAGGCGGAGAGTACTCGGCTGAGTGGTTCTCGGACAAACAACACCTTGCGATAAATATTCCATCTACGAACTACTGCCTTAGGTTGACTACTAATTTCGTTTAATTTCACGAATCTTCTCTTAGTTTCACTCCCAACCTGATTGTGGTACAGCTCTTTCATCACGTTTTTCCAAGTAGTGCAGGCAACTTTGGGTACGAAACAGAATAGAAATTTGAATTTATCGCTGACGATAAAATGCGTAGTTGTTGACCAAGCGACTGGTGGGAGTGTACGACGTATTTTCAGACGTTTACAGGCCGAGTTGAGGTGAACCTTTCGAGAAGCTTGTGTACCTTTGAAGTTATATTTGGTTGTAGTTGCACGACTGGTGACCTTATGTACCTAAAAAGTAAGAGTGGTTAACAAAAGAAACGCACAAATTAATTTAAAATGAATAATGCATGGTGTCGGGTTCACTGAAAACGAAAACTCATTTTTTTCGGTGTCCTACTAAATTAATAAGTAGGCCTCCCAGATTAGTTAGTTCAGTCAATTGAACTAGAAGATACTGAACTAACCCCGTATAATAAGAGACTAGTAGTAGTAGAAACAATTCTACTTCTAAGTTTCATGTGATTCTACTAATTTGATCTAATTTGTACTGATTATACGCGATCTTAGCCAAAAATTAGTTCAGTCGTTTAACTAGTTCAGGTCGTTTTACTACGAATTATTTCAACGCCGTGTACGTGTGCTACTAGTTTTTCGCGGCAGCCAGCAGATCATTGACACGCATTGCGTGGTGAAGGGTACGCAAATGGCTGAAAGGTACGTACATTGCTGCCAAATGTATGTCAGATCATTTTATTTAAAATAATACTGATTTATAGATGTTTCTGGACAATTCAAATCTTGTGATAGATGTTTGCATTGTTATCTAACCGTGAAAATGCTGATCGCACCAATCACTCTAATATCCGGCAAAAGTAGTAGAACAAAACCCTATTAACAAAACTGGTAAAAATCTACATAATTTCTACTAGTTCATAAATTAGTAGTCGACCCCCTAAATATTAGTAGGGCAATAAGAAGGAGTAGTTAAACGAATTTCCTTACTAACTATAAACTTGTACGGCAAACCATGGAAGTAACAGACACGGAATACCATCGCCAATACCCCATTATATAACCCAATTATATCCCCATTAGCGGTACCTCCCCACAAACGATTTTAATGACTTTCCCAGATGTATGCACAGCACGCGACGTCCTTTGAACAAGCTTCGTCTTTACCTGCTTGGTTGCCACATTGAGTGTTACTATACTCTTGGAACTGCAGCGTACGGTTGCCAGTTCTATTTGTCTGTTACTTCCATGGGCAAGAATACCTGTTCAACTGTTTCTACCAACTTTATAAACTGGTATGACCTGACAAACAACTTATTAGTTTAGTCAAAATCGACAACAGTTGTAGGCCTATTACTATTAGTTATAAATTAGTACATTAACGAGTTTTGGTTTTCAGTGTAGACGAGATCACCAGGTATAAACGGGTATTCCGGTTGGTATTGTCCAAGGGAGTTTGAGTCAAAATAGAATCCTATTTCAAGAGTGTGACAATACAAAAATACCCGGTGACCGCACCCTTAAAAGTGTTAATGTCCAATTAATGTTCTTCTTATCCTGTTAATTTGGAACAATGAACGTGATAATCAACACAAATTACAGGGGCCAGTGTGAAACAGCTGCAATTCTAGCGCTTCTCATGCGATGCGACGCCAGCTGCATTTGCTTAGGCGAGGCCAAATTATCTGATTCTGCAGAGTATCATCATGATCATGGAGAACAGTCGACATCCACCGCGTAAGTACAAATACAACACTTGGAACACATGTCATTGTGTGAGTTTTTAAATGTCAAACTATTATTTATACACGCGCGATCGAATGCACGCTGAAAAATAAATTTACAATTAGAGTAAATTTATTTTCGTTTGATTGATCATACGGAAATCGTCACTGAGCTGCTTTCAACATTATTATCATCAAACTTGCGTAAAAATCCATTGTGGTTACGAGAACGGTGATGTTGACCCGAGACATGCTAGAGGTCAAAATTGACAAGATCGCATTGGTGACGGATCGCATTGTGAATATGTGAAACGGGAGAAGTGGCTTTGGACGGACATAAAGCACTGTTTCGTGGAAAAATGTGAATAAATCCAGTCTCGAATTTCCTATTCACAATCTATATGGTCTATTATAGTTGGATATCCTAAACACGTTGAGCTATTACTTTTGAAATCCATACACCCACTTTAGAAGTCATTAATACCTTAAAGGGGCACTAAGAGATGTGTTGGAGGATGCGCCCTCAATTATGATAAAAACTGGGATTAGTATATTTTTATAATTGTATTACATGTATGAACTTACACCTATAAGGATTAAGAAAAATCAGCCCTCTATGTACAAGAAAACGTCGGTTCAAAAAATGCTCGTCCCGCGGGACGAGCATTTTACGTCCGACAGTATCCCCCTGCAGTACGCGTGATACATAACGCGAACCATATTTGCATAGAGGGCGTTTTTCAAGAAATAGCGATGATATTGTTTTAATCAAGTTTTGCTGTGTTTTTGCTAGTAGAAACAACAGTAATGGCCATTTTTAATGTTCATCTTGAATTCTGAAGTAAATTTTTAAACATTTAAAATTTTCAACACCACTTAATGTGCCTTTAATATCCCCCATAGGGAGTGTGAATGTCAAATGGGGTTACCTGAAATATGGGTGGCTCCATTAAAAGTATTTGTCAATCCCTCCGTTATAGGTGGTGTATCATGGATATCAAATTGAATGGCCTATTTTGCTCCTAACAAAATCCTAAACCCCTTGAACCGCGAAACCCGATAACTGCTCTAGTTTATGTTTAAGTTTATGGGGTATTAAGACCCCTAGAGTTCTATTAAAAAAAACACTCAAAGGTGACTGTATTGCAAAAAGACCCTTCGAACTCTTCTGCATCATGGGTCTTTATACTGTATTGTCATTTACCTTATCGCTTATATCCTCATCTGTCCAAAATTCTCTGACATCATCATCCTCAGTAATGACATGATGAATACCCCATGATGTAAAAAATGTACCATTGATAAAGTACTGATCGTCTTCCTCTTCATGAAACAATTCACTTCTACTTGACCTCCAGTCGTTGATGTTGTACAAAGATAGAGCTCCTGTGGTCGTAATTAATACCCAACAAAATGTGAAATTAATTAAGCAACTTTTGGAAGTCCGGATGGAGTCAAAATCATTTTAGAAGAAAGCTTGACCGATAGAAGTTTTCCCCGACGGTGTATTATGTTTATTGACCCCTAACAGTTATGGTCTGTTTTGCTGGAACGGCTTTCTTATTATTTCAGCAGCCATATTAAACATATTGAAAGGAAAAGTAAGAACATGGTTAATTATACAAGGCAGTGGCGTAGCTAGGATTTTTTTGCAGGGGGGGCGGGGGGGGGGGGGGGGGGGGGGGAGATTTCTAAAATTTTCGTAAAAGGTTGCCCCAAATTTTTTCCCAGTCAGTCACCTCGTGAATTTCACGTAAGTGGTGGTGGGGGGTCAGGTCAGTGGCGTAACCAGCGGGGGGGGGGGGCCATACACCTAGCCTAATTTTTGCACGATTGAGCTACATTTCGGCTCTAAACTAGCTTGTACCATAGAATATTGCATTTTGGGAAGACATGTGCGCGTAGCGCGCGAAATATTTTCATCTGTGTACTTTGTACCATCATTATTCCAGTGAGTACAGGCGGCACCCCTTCCGACACGGCCCTGGTCCCCAAGCTTCAAACAGCTGTAGCTCCCCCTCTGTATTAGCTATACCAATGCTATTTTGCAGGCAGATGGCTTGTTATTAGGGCTTTAAAATGATACCAAATTTGTTGAGATAGCTTTTGTGGTTTTAAAAATATTTAAGGAATATGACAGCATGAAACTAAAAAGTGTAACTGCACCACCCTCTGGGGAGGCGAGCTAATAACGCGTGACCGTACTCTAGGGAGGCGAGCTAATAACGCGTGACCGTATTGAGATTGGTGAATGTAGGTAACGGAAGAGGTCAATAGATGCCCTGACGGCAAAGCTCATAACTCCCTTGGGAAGATCATAAATACTTTTAGTAGCTCATTGAGTCCGAAAATAGTGATCATACCTGTCGATCTATTACTTAAAGTATTCATGATCTTCCCAAGAGAGTTATGAGCTTTGCCGTCAGGGCATCTACATGTATTGACTTCTTACGTTACCTACATTCACCAATCTCAATAATACTCTCTCCAGAAACCTGTACGCCGGGTGATGAGGAGGCTTTCGATTTGAATAACATTCTTCGATTTTGATTTAAATTCACTGGCACTGGATTTGGTTACAATATTAAAGTTTTCCTTCCATTTGCCAATCCCATTTTTGACCATCTTCCGTTTCCACATTCACTGGACGTTTTGGAACGAATGGCTTGGATTTCCATTAATAACGTATGGATGATTGGGTAATGTTCGAATGAAACCATGTCACTAAAGATAAAATACACCTACCATTTCCCGATTTGTAGAAATAATTGACGTAAGTGACTAATCCACACACCCCGCTGAGTAATACCAGTACACACAGGGTTTTCTTGTGCCGCAACATCGGTATCATATCGATGCTATAATGATGTGGATATAGTGCAGTGCCGTTGTCACTAAAAATACAAAACACATAATAGGTAAAAGATAATTATATAAAATGCATAATCTACAACAATCTACAGGCTGTAACAAACAAAAAAAAATTATACAATTTGAAGAAAAATGTTAAAAATAATTCCAAAGTAATTTCTGTATCATTTTTAATTTCATTCAAGGGGGATTCTCTCAGCTTCTTAATAAGCTTTGTTTCATGAGAATCGGTGGTCAGGAAGCAGAGATATGATCAATTGTCTAAAGTAGTCGAGAAATCATCTGGGCCACTTCTACATGTAGGCTAAATCACTGGGAAGAACCACAGATGCCACCATCTGTGGAAGAACAGTACACTGAAAATATTATTTCGTCATTTGTTGAAGAAAATTCGTCAAACGGATAAATACAAATTGTAATGCAGGAAACTTGTCATGTTACGATTCTGTAACTGTGGCCTACGAATCAAACAAGATATGATACGAATCATTGGAATTGCGATACAAATTAAAAACAATGCAAAACTAATTCGATTGGTTTGACAACCCTTCCATTGCTTACTTGACAAATAAACATCGTCAGTTAGACTAGAAGTGCCGAGGTATTGCTTGCATTACAAATTGCATGACAACTGAATTTGAGCAAAACGAATTAAAATGCAATAAACGATACAAGTTTGCAATGCATTTGCGGGGTTTCCTGCGATGTCTTGCAGGATTCGCTTTTCTTTCCTTGCGGCCGCCATTGTAATTGTGAGCCGGCGGCCAGCAGGCAGAAGTCACATTATTTACATTGTATTTTAAGGTATTGTAACTGATTATTGTAATTCTTCTTGTGGTATGTAAAACATAGTGAATGAAAGATGAATCATTCAGGGCGAGATGATTTATGTTACATGGTTGTATGTTGTGGTGTGCTGTTTACCTTGAGCTACCTTGTCTGCTGAGATAGTCTGTAATGTATAAGCTAACCGGGACGCTTGAAGTTGTAGTTATATCCTGGCAGACTATCTCAGCAGACTAGGTACAGGCAAATACAGCACAGCACACATACAGCCATGTAACATAAAATATCTCGGCCGGGCGCCCTGAATGATTCATCTTTCATGCACTCTATTTTACATATAAGAAAAATTACAATAATCAGTTACAATATCTTAAAATACGATGTAAAGAGAATGTGACAAATTAATGTTTGTCACATGACAAATTAAACTGCTATCATGACAAATTAATGTTTGTCACATGACAAATTAATGTTTGTCACATGACAAATTAATGTTTGTCACATGACAAATTAATGTTTGTCACATGACAAATTAATGTTTGTCACATGACAAATTAATGTTTGTCACACATGACAAATTAATGTTTGTCACATGACAAATTAATGTTTGTCACATGACAAATTACACTGCTAGCATGTCAAATACATTTTGTTGCAATACAAATTAATTTTGTTGCAATACAAATTAATTTTGTTGCATTACAAATTATATTTTTAATTTGTCGAATAAGACACTTTTCATGACAAATTATAATTTGTCATTTCATTATGTCATGCTGCATGACAGATTATTTAGTTGGAAAGACAAATATTTAATTCATAATCATAAGACAGTCTGCATGACAAATTTGTTTTTGTCAAATGACTAATGTTTTCAGTGTATGAATGGTTCATTCATTCCAAGAAGATCGTGTGGCGGCTGACTTTCCAAGATACTCCAATATGCACATGTGGCTGGGGGGGGGGGGGGGGGGGGGGGGGGGCAGGAAAGATTTATGCATGATATTTTCATTGGAGACGAAACAATATTTCCTATGGATAGCAAGTTACTTGCCACTCATTGAAGTTCATATATTGAAGTTCAAATATTTCACGTAAATATTTAATATAAATTAAACAATTGCATGTCAAAATAAGCAGACAATAATTCACTATCATGTCTGTATGAATTAAGATGTACGCATTCATGCATGGCTGAGCACATTCATTAAAGTTCCTACTCATTGAGATCATGTATGGTATCAATGGAAAGCTTAGATTGTATAGAATATGTTAATCTTTATTTCATCTTAACCTAATATACTGGGAATTACCAATAGGCAATACAAACTTTCGAGTACAGACCCCCCTTATACCTTGGGATAAATAGTCAAAACGGGGTTTAGAATTGTGACGTCACCCCAGGCACAGAAATTCATCCTCATCCTATTCAACCCATTCATCGAAGTCCGAGATCGATACCACACAGACAGTACTGCACACAGCGCTACTATTCAAATAGATACAAGAGAGGCATGCATCACAATGGACAATGAGTTTGTTTACATTACCGGGTCCCTTTGCTGACGTCATACAAGAATCTTGATTTTCACCTCTCCACTTCCGGGTTTGCGTCCGCCCTACACCGGTACTTTCTAATGCTATTTATTATTTACAGTGGCATTTTGGGACGTGGACACCCGCGGGTGGACACCACCATTTTTCTAAGCTTTCCAATGATATATAATTTGGCTATATTTCAATTTTCAATGAATAGCACCTTTAAGCAATGGTAAAGTTCATATTGTGTTCAATCATTCACATTAACATTTGAATGGAGAGATTATCCATTTTTTTGCAATCTTCTTCCACAGACCTTGCCATTGTCAAGTGAATGGGATCTGCCATGCATGAGTGATCATGTCTAAATTCCACGTTAAGCTGTTATGAAATTACTTTCTGCTTATTTTGATATACAATTATATATATTCTATTAAATATTAATTTGAAATATTTGGACTTTACTAAGTGGCAAGGAACTTCTTTGGACGAGTGTATATGAATGTTGAGGCGGGGATTGTGATGCTGTTATGAGTTAGTTACGTCTTAAGGTTACGTGAATGTTGTCTTATCAAGTTGTGTGAATCAGCCGTACTCAGTCTTCTCAATAAATATAATATACTTATACCTTCGGTCTCGGGAAAATAGTACCCCACGGTCTTAATCCTTTCATGGCCGTCGATCTTTGATGACGGCCATTATTCATACCGATCAGTGCATCGGAACCGCTACGTCAATGTAATTCAATTCAGGTCTTGACTAAATGTCAAAACTTAGACTAAATACTAACATTTGACTTACATTTACTGTGTCATCTTGTTCTTTAATAACTCAGCTATTGTGATGGTAAATTGAATCCACTCACTGGCGTGAAAAAGAGCGAAAAAATGTATTTTAAAACGAAACCCTAAAATAATTTACGAACAAATTGCGATTTGACTCGTAATTACCCAGAATGCAGCATTTTACTGCTAAATACAGCATGCAGTGCACTAGACTCTATCCTTCCGTCTCCGAACATGGCGCACGGACGATGTGTGCAAAAGATAGGGAGCACATACCTAAATAGGTATCGCGACACGCTATCGTCGCGATCACTCAAAGTTTATCACGACAATAGTTCCTATTTGGCGGGAAAGAGAGTTATTTTTTGACGGTTTATGATATAATTTTTCACTAATATGTTGTGTTTGAAATGTGTAGTTGATGTTCTGACATTTAAACTAGGTGATTTGAGGTCAATTTTAATTTCACGGACCGATTTACACACGCGGTGATATCCAGACCGGAGACCGAATTTAGGTAGGCATATCACTACGTTGTTATGCGGCGGCTTATAGCAAAAAAAGTGCACGAGAAAGTTTGCTTCATATTGAGATATGTTGTAGATTACCCTTGTGAGTAAAACATATCAAAATGTCATTGAAATTGTATGGCTAATTTAGAAACTAGAGCCATTTAAGTAAGCCTTTTTTAACAGTAAAGTCTATGGAGAGCGTCTTGGTGCTGTGCTCCCTTATAGCGCCAGGTGCCCGATCTCCCGCGTGCTCCGATCCAGTGTAGGTGTATTACACAATGCAATAAATAAAAGTCGGGTTTCACCCAAATCTATGCGTTTTGATATCTACTGAGCAGTGTATTTATGGCATAGGCCAACTTTGTCCGGTTTAAAAAACAGGGGGGGGGGGGGGTGTGGTTGCTCTTTTTTAAACAAAAACACGGCGTTATTTCAGTTGATGTGTTATAGGTGGGTTAGGTCGACATAATCAGAGACTGATCGAAATCAAAATCAGTTGGATTTGAGTCAAAAAGTTTGAATTTCGTGAGTGTAGGCCTAACAAATCAAAGCGTGCCGCGTCTAGAGTCAAAAAACGGAAAATAATAGTGATTTTACGGAAGATGCGGCCTCCGTGATCAGATCATATTTCAAAAACGGATTGTTCAATTGTAATTTTATTTGGCTAGTTTGTTCAAAATTTCACGCTGAAAAAGTTGATATCAATTTTGAATGATTTTGAGCAAATTTGTGCTCTATAAGGGAGCACATACCTAAATAGGTATCGCGACACGCTATCGTCGCGATCACTCAAAGTTTATCACGACAATAGTTCCTATTTGGCGGGAAAGAGAGTTATTTTTTGACGGTTTATGATATAATTTTTCACTAATATGTTGTGTTTGAAATGTGTAGTTGATGTTCTGACATTTAAACTAGGTGATTTGAGGTCAATTTTAATTTCACGGACCGATTTACACACGCGGTGATATCCAGACCGGAGACCGAATTTAGGTAGGCATATCACTACGTTGTTATGCGGCGGCTTATAGCAAAAAAAGTGCACGAGAAAGTTTGCTTCATATTGAGATATGTTGTAGATTACCCTTGTGAGTAAAACATATCAAAATGTCATTGAAATTGTATGGCTAATTTAGAAACTAGAGCCATTTAAGTAAGCCTTTTTTAACAGTAAAGTCTATGGAGAGCGTCTTGGTGCTGTGCTCCCTTATAGCGCCAGGTGCCCGATCTCCCGCGTGCTCCGATCCAGTGTAGGTGTATTACACAATGCAATAAATAAAAGTCGGGTTTCACCCAAATCTATGCGTTTTGATATCTACTGAGCAGTGTATTTATGGCATAGGCCAACTTTGTCCGGTTTAAAAAACAGGGGGGGGGGGGGTGTGGTTGCTCTTTTTTAAACAAAAACACGGCGTTATTTCAGTTGATGTGTTATAGGTGGGTTAGGTCGACATAATCAGAGACTGATCGAAATCAAAATCAGTTGGATTTGAGTCAAAAAGTTTGAATTTCGTGAGTGTAGGCCTAACAAATCAAAGCGTGCCGCGTCTAGAGTCAAAAAACGGAAAATAATAGTGATTTTACGGAAGATGCGGCCTCCGTGATCAGATCATATTTCAAAAACGGATTGTTCAATTGTAATTTTATTTGGCTAGTTTGTTCAAAATTTCACGCTGAAAAAGTTGATATCAATTTTGAATGATTTTGAGCAAATTTGTGCTCTATAAGGGAGCACATACCTAAATAGGTATCGCGACACGCTATCGTCGCGATCACTCAAAGTTTATCACGACAATAGTTCCTATTTGGCGGGAAAGAGAGTTATTTTTTGACGGTTTATGATATAATTTTTCACTAATATGTTGTGTTTGAAATGTGTAGTTGATGTTCTGACATTTAAACTAGGTGATTTGAGGTCAATTTTAATTTCACGGACCGATTTACACACGCGGTGATATCCAGACCGGAGACCGAATTTAGGTAGGCATATCACTACGTTGTTATGCGGCGGCTTATAGCAAAAAAAGTGCACGAGAAAGTTTGCTTCATATTGAGATATGTTGTAGATTACCCTTGTGAGTAAAACATATCAAAATGTCATTGAAATTGTATGGCTAATTTAGAAACTAGAGCCATTTAAGTAAGCCTTTTTTAACAGTAAAGTCTATGGAGAGCGTCTTGGTGCTGTGCTCCCTTATAGCGCCAGGTGCCCGATCTCCCGCGTGCTCCGATCCAGTGTAGGTGTATTACACAATGCAATAAATAAAAGTCGGGTTTCACCCAAATCTATGCGTTTTGATATCTACTGAGCAGTGTATTTATGGCATAGGCCAACTTTGTCCGGTTTAAAAAACAGGGGGGGGGGGTGTGGTTGCTCTTTTTTAAACAAAAACACGGCGTTATTTCAGTTGATGTGTTATAGGTGGGTTAGGTCGACATAATCAGAGACTGATCGAAATCAAAATCAGTTGGATTTGAGTCAAAAAGTTTGAATTTCGTGAGTGTAGGCCTAACAAATCAAAGCGTGCCGCGTCTAGAGTCAAAAAACGGAAAATAATAGTGATTTTACGGAAGATGCGGCCTCCGTGATCAGATCATATTTCAAAAACGGATTGTTCAATTGTAATTTTATTTGGCTAGTTTGTTCAAAATTTCACGCTGAAAAAGTTGATATCAATTTTGAATGATTTTGAGCAAATTTGTGCTCTATAAGGGAGCACATACCTAAATAGGTATCGCGACACGCTATCGTCGCGATCACTCAAAGTTTATCACGACAATAGTTCCTATTTGGCGGGAAAGAGAGTTATTTTTTGACGGTTTATGATATAATTTTTCACTAATATGTTGTGTTTGAAATGTGTAGTTGATGTTCTGACATTTAAACTAGGTGATTTGAGGTCAATTTTAATTTCACGGACCGATTTACACACGCGGTGATATCCAGACCGGAGACCGAATTTAGGTAGGCATATCACTACGTTGTTATGCGGCGGCTTATAGCAAAAAAAGTGCACGAGAAAGTTTGCTTCATATTGAGATATGTTGTAGATTACCCTTGTGAGTAAAACATATCAAAATGTCATTGAAATTGTATGGCTAATTTAGAAACTAGAGCCATTTAAGTAAGCCTTTTTTAACAGTAAAGTCTATGGAGAGCGTCTTGGTGCTGTGCTCCCTTATAGCGCCAGGTGCCCGATCTCCCGCGTGCTCCGATCCAGTGTAGGTGTATTACACAATGCAATAAATAAAAGTCGGGTTTCACCCAAATCTATGCGTTTTGATATCTACTGAGCAGTGTATTTATGGCATAGGCCAACTTTGTCCGGTTTAAAAAACAGGGGGGGGGGTGTGGTTGCTCTTTTTTAAACAAAAACACGGCGTTATTTCAGTTGATGTGTTATAGGTGGGTTAGGTCGACATAATCAGAGACTGATCGAAATCAAAATCAGTTGGATTTGAGTCAAAAAGTTTGAATTTCGTGAGTGTAGGCCTAACAAATCAAAGCGTGCCGCGTCTAGAGTCAAAAAACGGAAAATAATAGTGATTTTACGGAAGATGCGGCCTCCGTGATCAGATCATATTTCAAAAACGGATTGTTCAATTGTAATTTTATTTGGCTAGTTTGTTCAAAATTTCACGCTGAAAAAGTTGATATCAATTTTGAATGATTTTGAGCAAATTTGTGCTCTATAAGGGAGCACATACCTAAATAGGTATCGCGACACGCTATCGTCGCGATCACTCAAAGTTTATCACGACAATAGTTCCTATTTGGCGGGAAAGAGAGTTATTTTTTGACGGTTTATGATATAATTTTTCACTAATATGTTGTGTTTGAAATGTGTAGTTGATGTTCTGACATTTAAACTAGGTGATTTGAGGTCAATTTTAATTTCACGGACCGATTTACACACGCGGTGATATCCAGACCGGAGACCGAATTTAGGTAGGCATATCACTACGTTGTTATGCGGCGGCTTATAGCAAAAAAAGTGCACGAGAAAGTTTGCTTCATATTGAGATATGTTGTAGATTACCCTTGTGAGTAAAACATATCAAAATGTCATTGAAATTGTATGGCTAATTTAGAAACTAGAGCCATTTAAGTAAGCCTTTTTTAACAGTAAAGTCTATGGAGAGCGTCTTGGTGCTGTGCTCCCTTATAGCGCCAGGTGCCCGATCTCCCGCGTGCTCCGATCCAGTGTAGGTGTATTACACAATGCAATAAATAAAAGTCGGGTTTCACCCAAATCTATGCGTTTTGATATCTACTGAGCAGTGTATTTATGGCATAGGCCAACTTTGTCCGGTTTAAAAAACAGGGGGGGGGGGGGTGTGGTTGCTCTTTTTTAAACAAAAACACGGCGTTATTTCAGTTGATGTGTTATAGGTGGGTTAGGTCGACATAATCAGAGACTGATCGAAATCAAAATCAGTTGGATTTGAGTCAAAAAGTTTGAATTTCGTGAGTGTAGGCCTAACAAATCAAAGCGTGCCGCGTCTAGAGTCAAAAAACGGAAAATAATAGTGATTTTACGGAAGATGCGGCCTCCGTGATCAGATCATATTTCAAAAACGGATTGTTCAATTGTAATTTTATTTGGCTAGTTTGTTCAAAATTTCACGCTGAAAAAGTTGATATCAATTTTGAATGATTTTGAGCAAATTTGTGCTCTATAAGGGAGCACATACCTAAATAGGTATCGCGACACGCTATCGTCGCGATCACTCAAAGTTTATCACGACAATAGTTCCTATTTGGCGGGAAAGAGAGTTATTTTTTGACGGTTTATGATATAATTTTTCACTAATATGTTGTGTTTGAAATGTGTAGTTGATGTTCTGACATTTAAACTAGGTGATTTGAGGTCAATTTTAATTTCACGGACCGATTTACACACGCGGTGATATCCAGACCGGAGACCGAATTTAGGTAGGCATATCACTACGTTGTTATGCGGCGGCTTATAGCAAAAAAAGTGCACGAGAAAGTTTGCTTCATATTGAGATATGTTGTAGATTACCCTTGTGAGTAAAACATATCAAAATGTCATTGAAATTGTATGGCTAATTTAGAAACTAGAGCCATTTAAGTAAGCCTTTTTTAACAGTAAAGTCTATGGAGAGCGTCTTGGTGCTGTGCTCCCTTATAGCGCCAGGTGCCCGATCTCCCGCGTGCTCCGATCCAGTGTAGGTGTATTACACAATGCAATAAATAAAAGTCGGGTTTCACCCAAATCTATGCGTTTTGATATCTACTGAGCAGTGTATTTATGGCATAGGCCAACTTTGTCCGGTTTAAAAAACAGGGGGGGGGGGGGTGTGGTTGCTCTTTTTTAAACAAAAACACGGCGTTATTTCAGTTGATGTGTTATAGGTGGGTTAGGTCGACATAATCAGAGACTGATCGAAATCAAAATCAGTTGGATTTGAGTCAAAAAGTTTGAATTTCGTGAGTGTAGGCCTAACAAATCAAAGCGTGCCGCGTCTAGAGTCAAAAAACGGAAAATAATAGTGATTTTACGGAAGATGCGGCCTCCGTGATCAGATCATATTTCAAAAACGGATTGTTCAATTGTAATTTTATTTGGCTAGTTTGTTCAAAATTTCACGCTGAAAAAGTTGATATCAATTTTGAATGATTTTGAGCAAATTTGTGCTCTATAAGGGAGCACATACCTAAATAGGTATCGCGACACGCTATCGTCGCGATCACTCAAAGTTTATCACGACAATAGTTCCTATTTGGCGGGAAAGAGAGTTATTTTTTGACGGTTTATGATATAATTTTTCACTAATATGTTGTGTTTGAAATGTGTAGTTGATGTTCTGACATTTAAACTAGGTGATTTGAGGTCAATTTTAATTTCACGGACCGATTTACACACGCGGTGATATCCAGACCGGAGACCGAATTTAGGTAGGCATATCACTACGTTGTTATGCGGCGGCTTATAGCAAAAAAAGTGCACGAGAAAGTTTGCTTCATATTGAGATATGTTGTAGATTACCCTTGTGAGTAAAACATATCAAAATGTCATTGAAATTGTATGGCTAATTTAGAAACTAGAGCCATTTAAGTAAGCCTTTTTTAACAGTAAAGTCTATGGAGAGCGTCTTGGTGCTGTGCTCCCTTATAGCGCCAGGTGCCCGATCTCCCGCGTGCTCCGATCCAGTGTAGGTGTATTACACAATGCAATAAATAAAAGTCGGGTTTCACCCAAATCTATGCGTTTTGATATCTACTGAGCAGTGTATTTATGGCATAGGCCAACTTTGTCCGGTTTAAAAAACAGGGGGGGGCGGTGTGGTTGCTCTTTTTTAAACAAAAACACGGCGTTATTTCAGTTGATGTGTTATAGGTGGGTTAGGTCGACATAATCAGAGACTGATCGAAATCAAAATCAGTTGGATTTGAGTCAAAAAGTTTGAATTTCGTGAGTGTAGGCCTAACAAATCAAAGCGTGCCGCGTCTAGAGTCAAAAAACGGAAAATAATAGTGATTTTACGGAAGATGCGGCCTCCGTGATCAGATCATATTTCAAAAACGGATTGTTCAATTGTAATTTTATTTGGCTAGTTTGTTCAAAATTTCACGCTGAAAAAGTTGATATCAATTTTGAATGATTTTGAGCAAATTTGTGCTCTATAAGGGAGCACATACCTAAATAGGTATCGCGACACGCTATCGTCGCGATCACTCAAAGTTTATCACGACAATAGTTCCTATTTGGCGGGAAAGAGAGTTATTTTTTGACGGTTTATGATATAATTTTTCACTAATATGTTGTGTTTGAAATGTGTAGTTGATGTTCTGACATTTAAACTAGGTGATTTGAGGTCAATTTTAATTTCACGGACCGATTTACACACGCGGTGATATCCAGACCGGAGACCGAATTTAGGTAGGCATATCACTACGTTGTTATGCGGCGGCTTATAGCAAAAAAAGTGCACGAGAAAGTTTGCTTCATATTGAGATATGTTGTAGATTACCCTTGTGAGTAAAACATATCAAAATGTCATTGAAATTGTATGGCTAATTTAGAAACTAGAGCCATTTAAGTAAGCCTTTTTTAACAGTAAAGTCTATGGAGAGCGTCTTGGTGCTGTGCTCCCTTATAGCGCCAGGTGCCCGATCTCCCGCGTGCTCCGATCCAGTGTAGGTGTATTACACAATGCAATAAATAAAAGTCGGGTTTCACCCAAATCTATGCGTTTTGATATCTACTGAGCAGTGTATTTATGGCATAGGCCAACTTTGTCCGGTTTAAAAAACAGGGGGGGGGGGGGTGTGGTTGCTCTTTTTTAAACAAAAACACGGCGTTATTTCAGTTGATGTGTTATAGGTGGGTTAGGTCGACATAATCAGAGACTGATCGAAATCAAAATCAGTTGGATTTGAGTCAAAAAGTTTGAATTTCGTGAGTGTAGGCCTAACAAATCAAAGCGTGCCGCGTCTAGAGTCAAAAAACGGAAAATAATAGTGATTTTACGGAAGATGCGGCCTCCGTGATCAGATCATATTTCAAAAACGGATTGTTCAATTGTAATTTTATTTGGCTAGTTTGTTCAAAATTTCACGCTGAAAAAGTTGATATCAATTTTGAATGATTTTGAGCAAATTTGTGCTCTATAAGGGAGCACATACCTAAATAGGTATCGCGACACGCTATCGTCGCGATCACTCAAAGTTTATCACGACAATAGTTCCTATTTGGCGGGAAAGAGAGTTATTTTTTGACGGTTTATGATATAATTTTTCACTAATATGTTGTGTTTGAAATGTGTAGTTGATGTTCTGACATTTAAACTAGGTGATTTGAGGTCAATTTTAATTTCACGGACCGATTTACACACGCGGTGATATCCAGACCGGAGACCGAATTTAGGTAGGCATATCACTACGTTGTTATGCGGCGGCTTATAGCAAAAAAAGTGCACGAGAAAGTTTGCTTCATATTGAGATATGTTGTAGATTACCCTTGTGAGTAAAACATATCAAAATGTCATTGAAATTGTATGGCTAATTTAGAAACTAGAGCCATTTAAGTAAGCCTTTTTTAACAGTAAAGTCTATGGAGAGCGTCTTGGTGCTGTGCTCCCTTATAGCGCCAGGTGCCCGATCTCCCGCGTGCTCCGATCCAGTGTAGGTGTATTACACAATGCAATAAATAAAAGTCGGGTTTCACCCAAATCTATGCGTTTTGATATCTACTGAGCAGTGTATTTATGGCATAGGCCAACTTTGTCCGGTTTAAAAAACAGGGGGGGGGGGGGGGTGTGGTTGCTCTTTTTTAAACAAAAACACGGCGTTATTTCAGTTGATGTGTTATAGGTGGGTTAGGTCGACATAATCAGAGACTGATCGAAATCAAAATCAGTTGGATTTGAGTCAAAAAGTTTGAATTTCGTGAGTGTAGGCCTAACAAATCAAAGCGTGCCGCGTCTAGAGTCAAAAAACGGAAAATAATAGTGATTTTACGGAAGATGCGGCCTCCGTGATCAGATCATATTTCAAAAACGGATTGTTCAATTGTAATTTTATTTGGCTAGTTTGTTCAAAATTTCACGCTGAAAAAGTTGATATCAATTTTGAATGATTTTGAGCAAATTTGTGCTCTATAAGGGAGCACATACCTAAATAGGTATCGCGACACGCTATCGTCGCGATCACTCAAAGTTTATCACGACAATAGTTCCTATTTGGCGGGAAAGAGAGTTATTTTTTGACGGTTTATGATATAATTTTTCACTAATATGTTGTGTTTGAAATGTGTAGTTGATGTTCTGACATTTAAACTAGGTGATTTGAGGTCAATTTTAATTTCACGGACCGATTTACACACGCGGTGATATCCAGACCGGAGACCGAATTTAGGTAGGCATATCACTACGTTGTTATGCGGCGGCTTATAGCAAAAAAAGTGCACGAGAAAGTTTGCTTCATATTGAGATATGTTGTAGATTACCCTTGTGAGTAAAACATATCAAAATGTCATTGAAATTGTATGGCTAATTTAGAAACTAGAGCCATTTAAGTAAGCCTTTTTTAACAGTAAAGTCTATGGAGAGCGTCTTGGTGCTGTGCTCCCTTATAGCGCCAGGTGCCCGATCTCCCGCGTGCTCCGATCCAGTGTAGGTGTATTACACAATGCAATAAATAAAAGTCGGGTTTCACCCAAATCTATGCGTTTTGATATCTACTGAGCAGTGTATTTATGGCATAGGCCAACTTTGTCCGGTTTAAAAAACAGGGGGGGGGGTGTGGTTGCTCTTTTTTAAACAAAAACACGGCGTTATTTCAGTTGATGTGTTATAGGTGGGTTAGGTCGACATAATCAGAGACTGATCGAAATCAAAATCAGTTGGATTTGAGTCAAAAAGTTTGAATTTCGTGAGTGTAGGCCTAACAAATCAAAGCGTGCCGCGTCTAGAGTCAAAAAACGGAAAATAATAGTGATTTTACGCAAGATGCGGCCTCCGTGATCAGATCATATTTCAAAAACGGATTGTTCAATTGTAATTTTATTTGACTAGTTTGTTCAAAATTTCACGCTGAAAAAGTTGATATCAATTTTGAATGATTTTGAGCAAATTTGTGCTCTATAAGGGAGCACATACCTAAATAGGTATCGCGACACGCTATCGTCGCGATCACTCAAAGTTTATCACGACAATAGTTCCTATTTGGCGGGAAAGAGAGTTATTTTTTGACGGTTTATGATATAATTTTTCACTAATATGTTGTGTTTGAAATGTGTAGTTGATGTTCTGACATTTAAACTAGGTGATTTGAGGTCAATTTTAATTTCACGGACCGATTTACACACGCGGTGATATCCAGACCGGAGACCGAATTTAGGTAGGCATATCACTACGTTGTTATGCGGCGGCTTATAGCAAAAAAAGTGCACGAGAAAGTTTGCTTCATATTGAGATATGTTGTAGATTACCCTTGTGAGTAAAACATATCAAAATGTCATTGAAATTGTATGGCTAATTTAGAAACTAGAGCCATTTAAGTAAGCCTTTTTTAACAGTAAAGTCTATGGAGAGCGTCTTGGTGCTGTGCTCCCTTATAGCGCCAGGTGCCCGATCTCCCGCGTGCTCCGATCCAGTGTAGGTGTATTACACAATGCAATAAATAAAAGTCGGGTTTCACCCAAATCTATGCGTTTTGATATCTACTGAGCAGTGTATTTATGGCATAGGCCAACTTTGTCCGGTTTAAAAAACAGGGGGGGGGGGGGTGTGGTTGCTCTTTTTTAAACAAAAACACGGCGTTATTTCAGTTGATGTGTTATAGGTGGGTTAGGTCGACATAATCAGAGACTGATCGAAATCAAAATCAGTTGGATTTGAGTCAAAAAGTTTGAATTTCGTGAGTGTAGGCCTAACAAATCAAAGCGTGCCGCGTCTAGAGTCAAAAAACGGAAAATAATAGTGATTTTACGGAAGATGCGGCCTCCGTGATCAGATCATATTTCAAAAACGGATTGTTCAATTGTAATTTTATTTGGCTAGTTTGTTCAAAATTTCACGCTGAAAAAGTTGATATCAATTTTGAATGATTTTGAGCAAATTTGTGCTCTATAAGGGAGCACATACCTAAATAGGTATCGCGACACGCTATCGTCGCGATCACTCAAAGTTTATCACGACAATAGTTCCTATTTGGCGGGAAAGAGAGTTATTTTTTGACGGTTTATGATATAATTTTTCACTAATATGTTGTGTTTGAAATGTGTAGTTGATGTTCTGACATTTAAACTAGGTGATTTGAGGTCAATTTTAATTTCACGGACCGATTTACACACGCGGTGATATCCAGACCGGAGACCGAATTTAGGTAGGCATATCACTACGTTGTTATGCGGCGGCTTATAGCAAAAAAAGTGCACGAGAAAGTTTGCTTCATATTGAGATATGTTGTAGATTACCCTTGTGAGTAAAACATATCAAAATGTCATTGAAATTGTATGGCTAATTTAGAAACTAGAGCCATTTAAGTAAGCCTTTTTTAACAGTAAAGTCTATGGAGAGCGTCTTGGTGCTGTGCTCCCTTATAGCGCCAGGTGCCCGATCTCCCGCGTGCTCCGATCCAGTGTAGGTGTATTACACAATGCAATAAATAAAAGTCGGGTTTCACCCAAATCTATGCGTTTTGATATCTACTGAGCAGTGTATTTATGGCATAGGCCAACTTTGTCCGGTTTAAAAAACAGGGGGGGGGTGTGGTTGCTCTTTTTTAAACAAAAACACGGCGTTATTTCAGTTGATGTGTTATAGGTGGGTTAGGTCGACATAATCAGAGACTGATCGAAATCAAAATCAGTTGGATTTGAGTCAAAAAGTTTGAATTTCGTGAGTGTAGGCCTAACAAATCAAAGCGTGCCGCGTCTAGAGTCAAAAAACGGAAAATAATAGTGATTTTACGGAAGATGCGGCCTCCGTGATCAGATCATATTTCAAAAACGGATTGTTCAATTGTAATTTTATTTGGCTAGTTTGTTCAAAATTTCACGCTGAAAAAGTTGATATCAATTTTGAATGATTTTGAGCAAATTTGTGCTCTATAAGGGAGCACATACCTAAATAGGTATCGCGACACGCTATCGTCGCGATCACTCAAAGTTTATCACGACAATAGTTCCTATTTGGCGGGAAAGAGAGTTATTTTTTGACGGTTTATGATATAATTTTTCACTAATATGTTGTGTTTGAAATGTGTAGTTGATGTTCTGACATTTAAACTAGGTGATTTGAGGTCAATTTTAATTTCACGGACCGATTTACACACGCGGTGATATCCAGACCGGAGACCGAATTTAGGTAGGCATATCACTACGTTGTTATGCGGCGGCTTATAGCAAAAAAAGTGCACGAGAAAGTTTGCTTCATATTGAGATATGTTGTAGATTACCCTTGTGAGTAAAACATATCAAAATGTCATTGAAATTGTATGGCTAATTTAGAAACTAGAGCCATTTAAGTAAGCCTTTTTTAACAGTAAAGTCTATGGAGAGCGTCTTGGTGCTGTGCTCCCTTATAGCGCCAGGTGCCCGATCTCCCGCGTGCTCCGATCCAGTGTAGGTGTATTACACAATGCAATAAATAAAAGTCGGGTTTCACCCAAATCTATGCGTTTTGATATCTACTGAGCAGTGTATTTATGGCATAGGCCAACTTTGTCCGGTTTAAAAAACAGGGGGGGGGGGGGGTGTGGTTGCTCTTTTTTAAACAAAAACACGGCGTTATTTCAGTTGATGTGTTATAGGTGGGTTAGGTCGACATAATCAGAGACTGATCGAAATCAAAATCAGTTGGATTTGAGTCAAAAAGTTTGAATTTCGTGAGTGTAGGCCTAACAAATCAAAGCGTGCCGCGTCTAGAGTCAAAAAACGGAAAATAATAGTGATTTTACGGAAGATGCGGCCTCCGTGATCAGATCATATTTCAAAAACGGATTGTTCAATTGTAATTTTATTTGGCTAGTTTGTTCAAAATTTCACGCTGAAAAAGTTGATATCAATTTTGAATGATTTTGAGCAAATTTGTGCTCTATAAGGGAGCACATACCTAAATAGGTATCGCGACACGCTATCGTCGCGATCACTCAAAGTTTATCACGACAATAGTTCCTATTTGGCGGGAAAGAGAGTTATTTTTTGACGGTTTATGATATAATTTTTCACTAATATGTTGTGTTTGAAATGTGTAGTTGATGTTCTGACATTTAAACTAGGTGATTTGAGGTCAATTTTAATTTCACGGACCGATTTACACACGCGGTGATATCCAGACCGGAGACCGAATTTAGGTAGGCATATCACTACGTTGTTATGCGGCGGCTTATAGCAAAAAAAGTGCACGAGAAAGTTTGCTTCATATTGAGATATGTTGTAGATTACCCTTGTGAGTAAAACATATCAAAATGTCATTGAAATTGTATGGCTAATTTAGAAACTAGAGCCATTTAAGTAAGCCTTTTTTACATCGTGCAGTTATTGTCCGTTTTACTATACTGCACACACGAGGAGCTCGTAATTGGTGCGTGACCTCTCCTTAACGCTATGTACTACAGGTATACGAGGATTGCTAGTTATTTTCGTTTTAGCCAAACTATTTACTCAAATTTACCAAAACCCTCGCCATCTGAGGGAGTATTTAGTTTTCTTCCTTGTATCCAATTTTATAAAAGAAAAGTTGCCCGGAACCATAGCGGTTATCCATTTTTGTAAGGAGTAGCGGGCCAACTTCTGTCCATGTATAGCCAATGGCAAAATTGACAATATCAAGACCGCTATATTCATGAGGGCGTGGTTTAAAAACGGCTTGTTCTATAGACCTATAACTCTTTTTAAAGTCTTGCCAAGACCCTCAATTATAAGCATGTCAAAAGGGAATCCGATAAGACGAAGGACATTTAGCGGTCAAATTAATATGTAAATGCTATGACAGAGCCCAAATATATCGCTATCGAAAATAAAAACTTCCATTTTCCAAAATTTACGCCCGAGTGAAGCCGACTTGTGTGCGTGAACTACGGGCGTTCGATAGGTGTTAATTGGTATTCTATTGTTAACTTATTGACTGTAACCATCAAGTACAAAAGGTGTTATTTAAATAACAATGTATCTCTCCCGAAAATTGCTACACGCAACATTTATCAAGAGTTTTTTCTTGCAACAAGGCTTTAATATCGATAAGTTTATCTCTAAAATAATACATAAAAGTATGAAATTCAGATGATCATCAAGCAGAGAATATACTTTTTCTGAATCTACAATTATTTTCTCTACATATTATTCTTGTTTTCCACAAGGGCAGTGTTAAAATGTGATCTCAAAATAAATTTACGATACTCGAAGCCGTGCCGTTTTTTCTGGCACAAGTTTTTATAACTGGTTTAACCAGAGAGATGCTGGTTTAACACTATTTAATCTAGTTTTAACTGCAAAAGGTTGCGAGGCAATTTACGTGGACTGTAACTGCACGATGAACAGTAAAGTCTATGGAGAGCGTCTTGGTGCTGTGCTCCCTTATAGCGCCAGGTGCCCGATCTCCCGCGTGCTCCGATCCAGTGTAGGTGTATTACACAATGCAATAAATAAAAGTCGGGTTTCACCCAAATCTATGCGTTTTGATATCTACTGAGCAGTGTATTTATGGCATAGGCCAACTTTGTCCGGTTTAAAAAACAGGGGGGGGGGTGTGGTTGCTCTTTTTTAAACAAAAACACGGCGTTATTTCAGTTGATGTGTTATAGGTGGGTTAGGTCGACATAATCAGAGACTGATCGAAATCAAAATCAGTTGGATTTGAGTCAAAAAGTTTGAATTTCGTGAGTGTAGGCCTAACAAATCAAAGCGTGCCGCGTCTAGAGTCAAAAAACGGAAAATAATAGTGATTTTACGCAAGATGCGGCCTCCGTGATCAGATCATATTTCAAAAACGGATTGTTCAATTGTAATTTTATTTGACTAGTTTGTTCAAAATTTCACGCTGAAAAAGTTGATATCAATTTTGAATGATTTTGAGCAAATTTGTGCTCTATAAGCGCCAGGTGCCCGATCTCCCGCGTGCTCCGATCCAGTGTAGGTGTATTACACAATGCAATAAATAAAAGTCGGGTTTCACCCAAATCTATGCGTTTTGATATCTACTGAGCAGTGTATTTATGGCATAGGCCAACTTTGTCCGGTTTAAAAAACAGGGGGGGGGGGGTGTGGTTGCTCTTTTTTAAACAAAAACACGGCGTTATTTCAGTTGATGTGTTATAGGTGGGTTAGGTCGACATAATCAGAGACTGATCGAAATCAAAATCAGTTGGATTTGAGTCAAAAAGTTTGAATTTCGTGAGTGTAGGCCTAACAAATCAAAGCGTGCCGCGTCTAGAGTCAAAAAACGGAAAATAATAGTGATTTTACGGAAGATGCGGCCTCCGTGATCAGATCATATTTCAAAAACGGATTGTTCAATTGTAATTTTATTTGGCTAGTTTGTTCAAAATTTCACGCTGAAAAAGTTGATATCAATTTTGAATGATTTTGAGCAAATTTGTGCTCTATAAGGGAGCACATACCTCACGCTATCGTCGCGATCACTCAAAGTTTATCACGACAATAGTTCCTATTTGGCGGGAAAGAGAGTTATTTTTTGACGGTTTATGATATAATTTTTCACTAATATGTTGTGTTTGAAATGTGTAGTTGATGTTCTGACATTTAAACTAGGTGATTTGAGGTCAATTTTAATTTCACGGACCGATTTACACACGCGGTGATATCCAGACCGGAGACCGAATTTAGGTAGGCATATCACTACGTTGTTATGCGGCGGCTTATAGCAAAAAAAGTGCACGAGAAAGTTTGCTTCATATTGAGATATGTTGTAGATTACCCTTGTGAGTAAAACATATCAAAATGTCATTGAAATTGTATGGCTAATTTAGAAACTAGAGCCATTTAAGTAAGCCTTTTTTAACAGTAAAGTCTATGGAGAGCGTCTTGGTGCTGTGCTCCCTTATAGCGCCAGGTGCCCGATCTCCCGCGTGCTCCGATCCAGTGTAGGTGTATTACACAATGCAATAAATAAAAGTCGGGTTTCACCCAAATCTATGCGTTTTGATATCTACTGAGCAGTGTATTTATGGCATAGGCCAACTTTGTCCGGTTTAAAAAACAGGGGGGGGGGGGGGTGTGGTTGCTCTTTTTTAAACAAAAACACGGCGTTATTTCAGTTGATGTGTTATAGGTGGGTTAGGTCGACATAATCAGAGACTGATCGAAATCAAAATCAGTTGGATTTGAGTCAAAAAGTTTGAATTTCGTGAGTGTAGGCCTAACAAATCAAAGCGTGCCGCGTCTAGAGTCAAAAAACGGAAAATAATAGTGATTTTACGCAAGATGCGGCCTCCGTGATCAGATCATATTTCAAAAACGGATTGTTCAATTGTAATTTTATTTGACTAGTTTGTTCAAAATTTCACGCTGAAAAAGTTGATATCAATTTTGAATGATTTTGAGCAAATTTGTGCTCTATAAGGGAGCACATACCTAAATAGGTATCGCGACACGCTATCGTCGCGATCACTCAAAGTTTATCACGACAATAGTTCCTATTTGGCGGGAAAGAGAGTTATTTTTTGACGGTTTATGATATAATTTTTCACTAATATGTTGTGTTTGAAATGTGTAGTTGATGTTCTGACATTTAAACTAGGTGATTTGAGGTCAATTTTAATTTCACGGACCGATTTACACACGCGGTGATATCCAGACCGGAGACCGAATTTAGGTAGGCATATCACTACGTTGTTATGCGGCGGCTTATAGCAAAAAAAGTGCACGAGAAAGTTTGCTTCATATTGAGATATGTTGTAGATTACCCTTGTGAGTAAAACATATCAAAATGTCATTGAAATTGTATGGCTAATTTAGAAACTAGAGCCATTTAAGTAAGCCTTTTTTAACAGTAAAGTCTATGGAGAGCGTCTTGGTGCTGTGCTCCCTTATAGCGCCAGGTGCCCGATCTCCCGCGTGCTCCGATCCAGTGTAGGTGTATTACACAATGCAATAAATAAAAGTCGGGTTTCACCCAAATCTATGCGTTTTGATATCTACTGAGCAGTGTATTTATGGCATAGGCCAACTTTGTCCGGTTTAAAAAACAGGGGGGGGGGGTGTGGTTGCTCTTTTTTAAACAAAAACACGGCGTTATTTCAGTTGATGTGTTATAGGTGGGTTAGGTCGACATAATCAGAGACTGATCGAAATCAAAATCAGTTGGATTTGAGTCAAAAAGTTTGAATTTCGTGAGTGTAGGCCTAACAAATCAAAGCGTGCCGCGTCTAGAGTCAAAAAACGGAAAATAATAGTGATTTTACGGAAGATGCGGCCTCCGTGATCAGATCATATTTCAAAAACGGATTGTTCAATTGTAATTTTATTTGGCTAGTTTGTTCAAAATTTCACGCTGAAAAAGTTGATATCAATTTTGAATGATTTTGAGCAAATTTGTGCTCTATAAGGGAGCACATACCTAAATAGGTATCGCGACACGCTATCGTCGCGATCACTCAAAGTTTATCACGACAATAGTTCCTATTTGGCGGGAAAGAGAGTTATTTTTTGACGGTTTATGATATAATTTTTCACTAATATGTTGTGTTTGAAATGTGTAGTTGATGTTCTGACATTTAAACTAGGTGATTTGAGGTCAATTTTAATTTCACGGACCGATTTACACACGCGGTGATATCCAGACCGGAGACCGAATTTAGGTAGGCATATCACTACGTTGTTATGCGGCGGCTTATAGCAAAAAAAGTGCACGAGAAAGTTTGCTTCATATTGAGATATGTTGTAGATTACCCTTGTGAGTAAAACATATCAAAATGTCATTGAAATTGTATGGCTAATTTAGAAACTAGAGCCATTTAAGTAAGCCTTTTTTAACAGTAAAGTCTATGGAGAGCGTCTTGGTGCTGTGCTCCCTTATAGCGCCAGGTGCCCGATCTCCCGCGTGCTCCGATCCAGTGTAGGTGTATTACACAATGCAATAAATAAAAGTCGGGTTTCACCCAAATCTATGCGTTTTGATATCTACTGAGCAGTGTATTTATGGCATAGGCCAACTTTGTCCGGTTTAAAAAACAGGGGGGGGGGGTGTGGTTGCTCTTTTTTAAACAAAAACACGGCGTTATTTCAGTTGATGTGTTATAGGTGGGTTAGGTCGACATAATCAGAGACTGATCGAAATCAAAATCAGTTGGATTTGAGTCAAAAAGTTTGAATTTCGTGAGTGTAGGCCTAACAAATCAAAGCGTGCCGCGTCTAGAGTCAAAAAACGGAAAATAATAGTGATTTTACGCAAGATGCGGCCTCCGTGATCAGATCATATTTCAAAAACGGATTGTTCAATTGTAATTTTATTTGACTAGTTTGTTCAAAATTTCACGCTGAAAAAGTTGATATCAATTTTGAATGATTTTGAGCAAATTTGTGCTCTATAAGCGCCAGGTGCCCGATCTCCCGCGTGCTCCGATCCAGTGTAGGTGTATTACACAATGCAATAAATAAAAGTCGGGTTTCACCCAAATCTATGCGTTTTGATATCTACTGAGCAGTGTATTTATGGCATAGGCCAACTTTGTCCGGTTTAAAAAACAGGGGGGGGGTGTGGTTGCTCTTTTTTAAACAAAAACACGGCGTTATTTCAGTTGATGTGTTATAGGTGGGTTAGGTCGACATAATCAGAGACTGATCGAAATCAAAATCAGTTGGATTTGAGTCAAAAAGTTTGAATTTCGTGAGTGTAGGCCTAACAAATCAAAGCGTGCCGCGTCTAGAGTCAAAAAACGGAAAATAATAGTGATTTTACGGAAGATGCGGCCTCCGTGATCAGATCATATTTCAAAAACGGATTGTTCAATTGTAATTTTATTTGGCTAGTTTGTTCAAAATTTCACGCTGAAAAAGTTGATATCAATTTTGAATGATTTTGAGCAAATTTGTGCTCTATAAGGGAGCACATACCTAAATAGGTATCGCGACACGCTATCGTCGCGATCACTCAAAGTTTATCACGACAATAGTTCCTATTTGGCGGGAAAGAGAGTTATTTTTTGACGGTTTATGATATAATTTTTCACTAATATGTTGTGTTTGAAATGTGTAGTTGATGTTCTGACATTTAAACTAGGTGATTTGAGGTCAATTTTAATTTCACGGACCGATTTACACACGCGGTGATATCCAGACCGGAGACCGAATTTAGGTAGGCATATCACTACGTTGTTATGCGGCGGCTTATAGCAAAAAAAGTGCACGAGAAAGTTTGCTTCATATTGAGATATGTTGTAGATTACCCTTGTGAGTAAAACATATCAAAATGTCATTGAAATTGTATGGCTAATTTAGAAACTAGAGCCATTTAAGTAAGCCTTTTTTAACAGTAAAGTCTATGGAGAGCGTCTTGGTGCTGTGCTCCCTTATAGCGCCAGGTGCCCGATCTCCCGCGTGCTCCGATCCAGTGTAGGTGTATTACACAATGCAATAAATAAAAGTCGGGTTTCACCCAAATCTATGCGTTTTGATATCTACTGAGCAGTGTATTTATGGCATAGGCCAACTTTGTCCGGTTTAAAAAACAGGGGGGGGGGGTGTGGTTGCTCTTTTTTAAACAAAAACACGGCGTTATTTCAGTTGATGTGTTATAGGTGGGTTAGGTCGACATAATCAGAGACTGATCGAAATCAAAATCAGTTGGATTTGAGTCAAAAAGTTTGAATTTCGTGAGTGTAGGCCTAACAAATCAAAGCGTGCCGCGTCTAGAGTCAAAAAACGGAAAATAATAGTGATTTTACGCAAGATGCGGCCTCCGTGATCAGATCATATTTCAAAAACGGATTGTTCAATTGTAATTTTATTTGGCTAGTTTGTTCAAAATTTCACGCTGAAAAAGTTGATATCAATTTTGAATGATTTTGAGCAAATTTGTGCTCTATAAGGGAGCACATACCTAAATAGGTATCGCGACACGCTATCGTCGCGATCACTCAAAGTTTATCACGACAATAGTTCCTATTTGGCGGGAAAGAGAGTTATTTTTTGACGGTTTATGATATAATTTTTCACTAATATGTTGTGTTTGAAATGTGTAGTTGATGTTCTGACATTTAAACTAGGTGATTTGAGGTCAATTTTAATTTCACGGACCGATTTACACACGCGGTGATATCCAGACCGGAGACCGAATTTAGGTAGGCATATCACTACGTTGTTATGCGGCGGCTTATAGCAAAAAAAGTGCACGAGAAAGTTTGCTTCATATTGAGATATGTTGTAGATTACCCTTGTGAGTAAAACATATCAAAATGTCATTGAAATTGTATGGCTAATTTAGAAACTAGAGCCATTTAAGTAAGCCTTTTTTAACAGTAAAGTCTATGGAGAGCGTCTTGGTGCTGTGCTCCCGATAATGAGGCCGATGATGCAGGGGCGACGAATACAGGCTAGTTGAATGATAATATTTACCCATAAATCACCTGGGTATCCGCCGGTATACGTCATCGACAACATAGATTTTGGAGTCTAGACCGTAATTTCGCGGCGACATTTTCGCCGATAATTTCATCATTCACCACTATCACGAACACGAATCACAAGCCTAATCACTACGGAACAACCACAGGAACAAGTAAGGACAAATTTGGGAACTACAAATGTCAACTGTAACACAAAAGAAGGATTTTAAGGTAAGGCCTAAATCAATAAATGTAGGCCTGCTTCCGTAGCACTGAATAGCCCTATTAAGGGGGGTGTGGACTCACAGGTACAGCCTTCGTAAACTGCCGTAACTTCTTCAATATTAATTTAATCTTTATAAACGTATACAGTTTTTTGCAGAAAAGGGTTCAATGAATCCAACCATGATAATGAAATTGACCATTTTGGAAAAAATTTATAAAAAACACCTTTTTTGACCCATTTTAGGTTTGGAAAAGATAACTCAAAATATATTTGGTTACATTTTGTAATACTAGTTTTATGATAATCCTGATAACATTCCCCAGGAGCGTTTTTTTTAATTTAATATCTTATTTTTTATTTTTTGAGTTATAGACCAAAAGGTGCCAAAAAATGTGATTTTTTACCGCCAAAATCATGAAAATCACCATTTTTGGGGAAAAAAATCACATTTTTTGGCACTTTTTGGTCTGTAACTCAAAAAATAAAAAATAAGATATTAAAAAAAAAAAACGCTCCTAGGGAATGTTATCAGGATTATCATAAAACTACTATGACAAAATTTAACAAAATAGATTTTGAGTTATCTTTTCCAAACCTAAAATGGGTCAAAAAACATGTTTTTATAATTTTTTCCAAAATGGTCAATTTCATTATCATGGTTGGATTCATTGAACCCTTTTCTGCAAAAAACTGTATACATTTATAAAGATTAAATGAATATTGAAGAAGTTACGGCAGTTTTACGGAGGCTGTACCTGAGAGTCCACAGCCCCCTTAAGTACAGTCATCGTAGATGACTGTACCAAAGGACTACCACGGTCTCCAGTTCACCTCGGGGCCCAATAGATTCCATCAGATCCCGAATAAAGAGCAGAAAATATTTTGTTTTATATAATCATGTGGTGGAAATACTATTTCCTCGTCAATTATTATTATTATTATTATTATTTATTATCTTTACCCAGGGTTGCCCGAATCAGCTGGCCGCTGTTCTTACTCGGGGGCCCTGCACATCAATATAATACAACACTCATAAATCTATCACATAATGCATACAATAAAAACATATTAAAATTATTTGATTACAATATACACTTAAAAGCTTGACTATGATACATCAAACACATTACATTTGAGCTAGTTCCGATGATAGGATTTATACAAAGCCTTAAAAGATTGCACGTTCACAGAATTTCTGATTGCAATTTCAATACAATTCCATACATTAACACCATTATGGCTAAAACAATACTTATAACACTCAATGTCATTGCCATTTGTCAATAGGGGTAGTGCCAACAGACCTGCTGCGGATTGCCTTGTAATGTATCGCGCTCGCGGTGTTCGCGCACATAACTAAATTTACTTTGTAAATACGATGGTGCCAGACCATTTAGACATTTAAAAACCAGCAAAGCAGTGAAATAATTTCTGCGGTTAAAAAGTGTTTGCCATTTAAGTTCATGGAACATTTCATTAGAGGGAGTAAAAGAATTAACACCAAGTATAACACGAGCACATCGCTTCTGTAACACGTCAAGTTTATGCATATCATCACTGTAGCGACCGTACCATGCCACACTACAGTAGTCGAAATGTGGTTGAACCAATGCTTTGTAGATAGTGTTCAGGGTGCTTGGATCAAGAAAAACTTTAAGACGACGTAAAAGTGCAAGTTTTCCAAATATTTTTCTCATCACATTATTTACCTGACTATGCCATTTCAATTCATTGTCAATTATAACACCCACACATTTGAAGTTATCAACATTCTGTAGTACATTTTTACGAACTGCAACACGAAAATCATCAATATTTACATTTTTGAGTCTTGCACCTGTACCAATTAGCATTACCTTTGTTTTATCTGTATTGAGAAATAATTTATTTTCACTCAACCATTTACAGAGGGACTCAAGATCAGACTCCAGTTTCGTAGAAATATCTTTCACATCGTTGCTACTTACAGATAAGGTAGTGTCATCTGCATAACTAAAAATGTTACCATGTTTAATCACACTACTTATACTGTCAATAAAGATAATAAAAAGCAAAGGTCCTAAAATGCTGCCTTAAGGCACACCAGTATTTACATTCAATGCATCAGAAAGAGATTTTTTAAAACAGACTTTTTGAACTCTCCCCGTCAGGTAAGAATTAAACCATTTCATTGTAATATCGGTAGCACCCATATCATGCAATTTCTTTAACAAAATGGAATGATTTACAGTATCGAAGGCCTTACGGAGGTCGCACTATGAAAACTCTCTCATTGCTTGCGTGGTAGATTTCGATCGCGACAGGAGCATGCGCAGATGCGATTTTTGTGTAAGTGGTCTGTGATTTTGTCAATATTATATTTTTACTGTGATTTGTCGATCTGCATTAAATGCAAAAAGTAACAACGCCCCCGGCTGGACTCGAACCACCAACCTTTCGGTTAACAGCCGAACGCGCTAACCAATTGCGCCACGGAGGTGATTATTACTAGGCTGTTTTGGTTTGTCATGTTCACCCGTACACTTCCCCGTACACTTTCTTGCAAAGTCGGGCATCGTTTTTTCTCAAATGTTGCTTGCATATTGCCTTTGCTGTCGCCTTTAATACATGTGCTGTTACTTGAACTTGGAACCAACGTTTAATTTGAACTGTCTATTTTCAATAAAAAAATACTCCAATACGGGAAAAAAATCAGAAAAGCTCACAGACAACAAATAAGAACATCATTTTACTCGACCTAGAATTTCAATCAACGGATTTCAATCATCGGCAAAACCCGATGATGTGAGTGACGTCATTTAATGAGCTCATTAGCATAATTTATGTCCGTGAAATATACAATAGGGTTTTGGTAGTGGGTCGATAAAGGCAACTCCCGTCATTTTGCCTTCATTCATATTGCCCAACCAATTATCAACCATATCAGTAACGTTTCGGTAGAATGTTGGGGGCGGAAACCAGACTGATTGGGGTTCAGGAGATCATTTTCAATAAGAAACGAGTACACATGTTCATGAACTGCCCTTTCAAGTATCTTACTTGCACAAGCAAGGATGGAGATGTTTTAACTTATAATTATGACTCATTAATACGCACCTTGTTTACGAAAACATTTCAGGCCATGTCCATCCAGGAGTATACCAATGTTTAACTATACTGTTTGTTAAATCAAAGACTGGGTTAAATAGAGATGTCTTGTTGTGGTGAGACCGTCCGTCTGAGAAATAATAGTAGTGTGCTGATAGTTTAACGCATCATCGAATATACATGTACGTAGTCCGAAGTGTATTGACCAATTCTAAATAATAGTATCATACTCCTTATAGGGGTGCGGATGGATGAATAAACACTAAGGACGCTCGGTTATCGGTGAAAGGATATTATAATAACCTATGGATGGGTGGATAAGGCTATACAGGGCGAGTCAAAAAAAACCATTGTGCACAATTTGAAACGGCCATTTGCCCTTGATGCGTGCATTGAACCATGAATTTGTTGTTGTCAGTATAAAGCGTTGTTATTCTAGTTTATCTTCCCCAAAAAATGAAAGTAATCGACTAAGAAATAAGCAAACTGCGACACGTTTTGTTTTTCGCCATTCCTGTGCATGGGTTTCATATAATATGTCACGACATTTTGACAATTGATGTGATTATACTGACCATTTTAGCAAAACCAATTTACTGTGTGTAAATCCCATTGGAATGGCGAAAAACGCGGTCAGTTTACAAAACTTGCCACATAACAGTTTACTTATTTTTCAGTCGATTACTTTCATGTTTTGGGAGGATAAATTTGAATAACAAGCTTTATACTGACAACAACAAATCCATGGTTCAATGCACGCATCAAGGTCAAATGGCCATTTCGAATCGTGCACAATGTTTTTTGACTAACCCTGTATATAATCGAGGGTTGGGCGCCAGAAGGCCGTAACTCACTTTTTGGGCAAATTGAGATGTTGGTAGCAAAATAATCCATAACCTACAGATTATAAGAAGAACCCAAGCCCCTGGAAAGTGGGGGTGCTGGGGTGCTACAGCACCCCATGGGTGTTTTCAAGGGGTGCGCAGTACACCCTAACATTTCAAGATTTTAAGAAACGTACAGTGTGTGTCCAATAATAAGTTCAAGAGCCGGAGCCTGGAGAGTATAGGGAAGGGGCAGGCTTACTAATCTATACACTCTAAGAAAAAAGGGTTCTAGCGGGGGTTCTTGAAATGGCAAATGGTTCTTGGCGGAACCATGTTTCTCTAAAGAACCTTTAAAGGTTCTAAAAAGGTTTGTTAGGGGTTCTTTAACGCCGCAAAAAGGTTCTATGTAGTGAGATGGTTCCAGAAAGAACCCTTATTTGGGGAAAATGGGGTTCTTGGTAGACTTATCGGAAATGCTGAAATTTGCATACGTACATCTTAATAAATGAGTTCGCAATGTAATAATTGTTTTGTAACCCTGTTAATAAACGGTACTGTGTAAAAAATTACAAATATTTACTTTCTACTTTATTCCTTTATTGATATGATTATAACCAAGTATAATCAATGACTTAAGACTTTGACTTGCTGACTTTTATTAATTTAACACCATTGATTCTGTATTTGGTAAATATTATCTAGTCAGATTCACTGTCAGTTTGTTCATACATGCCAAAACTGAAGAACCTTTTTAGGTTCTTTCAAGAACCCTTTCAGAGGGTTCCTGATAGAACCATGAGGGTTCTAAATAGAGGACAAGCTGAAGAACCTTTTAAGGTTCTAAGTCGCACCTTTTTTTCGGAGAGTGTATTGTATTATAAAAAGGGTATTGCACTACACAACAATTTAATATGACCAAGTAGAAATTGAACATACTGCAAAATTAGTTTCAATTGTTTAATTATTCAAGCATAACAAGATGGCTCTATAACGTTTTCGGGACCATATTAGTTAAAAAACTTGATTTTTGTGCGCGCTTCGCGCATATTAGTTTCAATGTTAAGTATTCAAGCATAACAAGATGGTTTCAGGAACGTTTTTTAAACCATTTATATTTTTAAAAAATTGATTTTATTTTTTGCGCGCGTTTCGCGCGTATTGGTTTTGATGTTAATTATTCAAGCATAACAAGATGGCTTCATTTAATTATTCAAGCATAACAAATGGCTTCAGGACGTTTTCTGGACCATTTTAGTTTAAAAAGTTGACATTTTTGCGCGCTTCGCACGTATTAGTTTCAATGTTAAATTATTCAAGCATAACAAGATGGCTTCATTTAATTATTCAAGAATAACAAGATGGCTTCAGAAACGTTTTCTGGACCATTTTAGTTAAAAAGCTGGTAATTTTTGCAGGCGCTTCGCGCGTAATTATGTTCAATATTTAATTATTCAAGCATAACAAGATGGCTTCAGGAACGTTTTCTGGACCATTTTAGTTAATAAAACTGGGCTTTTTTGCGCGCTTCGAGCGTTGTAGTTTTAATGTAACACTTTTCATCTTTTATAGTGTCTTTCGTTTTTATAGTGTGTTTATGAACCAAGCCAAAATGTATTAAAAATAAATGTAAATATTCATAGCAAGGAGACCTTTCCTATGCCATTCAAACATGCTAAAACCCAACAGCTTCGGGGGATCCGCCCCTCAATCCCCGCAAAGGGCTTCGCCTCTGGACCCCACGCCGAGGACCCCATGCCGTAGTGGTAAAGACTTACAAATTTACAGCACCCCATACAATATACTTCCAAGGGCCCTGGAAGAACCATGAAGTATTCTTAATGTGACTAAAATCAGAAGTATAAAGTTGGGTGCCAGGCTACAGTGCCTGGCAGCACCAGGGTCATACGCCCCCAGCTCGAAATACCCATCAATGAACTATAAGGCCGTGCGCATATTGTCCCAAAAAGTAATCCATTGTTGACTCCTATTACTATTAGTATTATAATCTTGCTATAATATCCGCTTTTGGATCAATGATTTTAGTAACATCAGTATGGATAATTCTAATAATGAGTGGTTACAGTCAGCTATGACAAATTCTCATTAAAAGATATATATTACTCAAAAGCAACCTGGCTTAGAAGATTACTTACTATGCAAATTATATTTTTATGGTGTATTTTTAATGTGACTAAAATCAGAAGTATAAAGTTGGGTGCCAGTCTACTGTACAGGGTGAGTCAAAACAACTGCGATAGTGGAAAGAAGCCATCTTGTTTTTAAAACCAAGTTGAAGTTTGAATTTTTGTAAACGTTATAAGAATACCTTATTTGTTACTAAATGTGTGTGCAAAAATAAAGTCAATATCATTTTCTGTTTGCATTTAGTGAACCTTTTTACCCGTCCACCCATTTCACACGTCTGTCCACGAGATACCCAAATCGTGCATAAGATCGCAAAATGTGTCTTTCATTCAAATTTGGAAACTTGAGTACATTTGTGATGTTATTGGAATTAAATATCCTTTCTTGTTTACATGGGAGTTAACATAATCAATTTACCCTATCCATGCTATGAAATGCTTATAATGTTCTAAATTTGAATAAAAAACTGACATTTGCCAAATTATTGTTGGCGGGATATTCAAATATGAAAATCCAATGTGCGCAATTCCAATTGAAAATCACTGAGCTCGTGGACAAACATGTAAATTGGGTTGTGCAGCAAAGAGGGTCACCAAAGAAAAATGCGATCGACTTCATTTTTTCACACAAATTTAGGATCAAATATGTCATTCTCGCAACGTTTTAAAAAAGGTTTTAAAATTCAACTTGGTTTTGAAATCAAAATGGCTTCTTTTCCCTATTGCAGTTTTTTTGACTCAACCTGTATATTGTAGATGAATATACATTTCATAGCTTACCTATCCGAAATTTCATAACAAATCGGCCGGTTAATTTTAATGATACAGCTAACTGGTTTTGCCCCGTGTTGTATAGGGGGTCAACTGAATAAAGCTATGTTAAACAGATACATTGCGCTTTATTCCGTATATAGCATAAACCTAGTAGGATATATCCAGTTTGGAGTTCACCCCTCCCAACACACTCCCGGGTTTGTTTGTTTTATATTTCTACGGTGTCAACATTCGTAATTGTAAATGGTCCTGGACCATGTTATCGGGCCCAAAACTCAAACTAGCGTGTGACATTGACCTGGTTCAATGATGCATGAACTAAATTATATATTGGGAGCGTTAAGCAAAATCTTTCTATAGAAAAAAACTGTATGCAGCTACACCTGACGATTTATACGAATACACTATTAACCCAATAAGCCTAACATTTAATGTATTTTAAATTATTTACGGGCAGTTTTATATTGCAGAAGTGAAAATTACTTTGCAATGTTAGAAGACAGCATTATAGTATACAGGGTGTTTCACACACACACAAACAAAAAGCTACAAAATGAATAAAGGTACCCATCAATTGTGTGAGCTTATTATGCTACACATGTTTATATATCTCATATCTGTAAAGAATGCCTGTAAATACGGATTGCAAATACGACAATCATCAGGAGTATTTACCTTTTGGTCAGTTCCATTCCATAGTCAGCTGGGCTCCTCCCGGTGTGAAAGTGGGTGACTCAGCCTAGCCGAATAAACTACTATGCGGAAAGCTCTAATAGCCGCGAACTCGCTCAAAGCATCCGGATTGTTACGACACCAGGGCCGTCAGTGCGTTGGGTGCGGACGCACCCCCCTTGAAAACCTTCTTTTTTTTCTTCTTTTTTTTTAAGGTAAAAATTGCGTTTTTCTTAGTTTCAAATTTCAATTATAGTAAAACTACTCATAAAACATTGACTACAGTGCTTTTTGGACTGCGAAATTTTGTGTTTCCGCGCGAATTTTTTTGACTTCACCCCCCGCCCCCCACCCCCCACACTTACGTGAAATTCACGAGGTGACTGACTTGGAAACATTTTGGGGCAACCTTTTACGAGAAAAAACAACCTAGCTACGCCACTGCTTCCGGTAAAAAATCGTGAAAACGCCCCCCCCTTGGGCAAAAGTTGCTGACGGCCCTGGACACGCGTATTCAACTTTGCCCTTTTAATTATTTGGTTTGCCTTTATGTATACAGGGTGTTTCACACCCACAAGGACCTCCTTAAAAGCGAAGCGACCCAATTGGAAACTTATAGGCTATTAGAGATTCATGAGAAGGTATTTTTTAAGGAACACGTACAATTTAATATTTGGGACCGTCACATTTGACACTGACACAGCATGGACATCTCCTTTTAATCAGAAGTTATCGCAATGCAATACCGTATCTCTTATAAAATATTCAGGTTTTTAATATCTTTGGTTAAATTTTGAATTAATACTACACTGTAAATATCAACGCTATATTCCAACGCGTTGTAGTGTTTATTCACTCAAGTTTTTAATACGATGGTGTTAAAATTAGTGTACTGACCTTCGTAATTAGTATTAACATGGTCTTCGTCAACGCCTAATGTCAATATAGCGTGAATGTGTTAACATTTTAGAAAGAAGTCGCAAGGTTTGCAAATGTTAACGCTAGTATTAACACGGCGTTAATAAAAACTAGTAATTCGATAACTTTTAACACGCAAACGCGTTAATAAACCCTTGAAATGTGATACGGGAAACCCGATGTGTTGTTACGTCAAAAATCATACACGCCATAATTATTGTTGCGTACTTCGTAAGACGATTCTGGTGATGAAAATAAAGCTGATTTTGAGTGCTTTCGCAATCAAGATAAATATGACTTTGGCAGTGGTTTAGACCGGGGGTTTAGAACCAGAAATTGCTGATATAGTGACACGGTTAGCCATGGAATAATCGACAATGCGTGGTGTATTTCACTATACTGCTTGCCACGCAATGTAGGTTGTCCCCTTGCTAAACCGCACAAAAAGCAACACGGCGGATTTTACTATTTACTAGTCGTCACTGCATAAAAAGGCTATCACGGAATCATGGAATGCAAGGTACCTTTGTTTTTGTTTTGTTTTCTTATTTTTTGTGTATGATCGATTGATTTATTATAAATTTAATTAGGCTTATAAAAATATTAGCCTATAAGCTTACACACATGTCTTATTATTTTTTAACACTTTAACGTGCTAAAAAACGTGAATGTATTGGTTCGTTTGAAAATTGTTGTGTAACTGGATTCATGTGGTTAAATAAAGTGTCGTCTATCAAATTATAGCGTGTACATGTCTTATTATTTTTTAACATTTCAACGTGTTAATTAAGTGTTATCCAAACACGTTAAAAATGATATTGACAAATTAACACCACAACGTGTTAAAACTAGATTTATTAACACTATGCCTACAACATGTTAATTAAGTGTTATCCATACACGTTAAAAATAGCGTTGACAAATTAACACCACAACGTGTTAAAAACTAGAATTATTAACACTTCAACATGTTAATTAAGTGTTCTCCAAACACGTTAAAAATAAGCTAATTTAGCGTTTAGATATTAACACCACTTTTTACAGTGTAATATTTCAGTATTTCAATTAATTGTGTTTTTCCTTTCAATTGATATTTTGATACTTCTTATTAAAAAAATTGTGTCCAATTATTGTTAAAACTAAACGATATTTTGGCTTTCAGATGTATTTCAGAAGTGCTGAATAAAACGACATTTCTTCAAGCATTTTTTAGAAAATAATGGTTTAACTTGTTCAAGCCTTGTTTAGTTAGTGATCAAAGTAAACTCAAACACAACCAAACAATAGGGCAATACTACATGTATATAGGCTGAACAGAAAATGTCATCAAAGTTAAAAAATAAGTATGTCAGAAATTAAAAGTGTAGTTGTAATCATTGAAACCCTCGATTTTGTTTTTACATTTCGAAAATGTTAGAAATTCCCCAAATGTTCGTTAAAAACAAACGACTGCCCGACCGACCGACCGCCCGACCTTACCGGAGACGCCCGTTTGCCCGCAGAACAGGGTTTTTCCTTGCCTAACCTCAGTCAGTCTATAAAATAATAGGAAGAGCTCTATTCAACTCCACTTTTTGTCGAAATTGAGTTAGGTGCAGAACATGAAAGAGAGTTACGAAATACATCTTTTACACTTTGTTCTACATCTTTAGCATGTTCGGGTCAAAAGTTATGGCCCTTGGTAATTTCCGGAAATGTCCGGTAATTTGAATATAATTCACTATTTTGTAAGCCAAAATAGTAGAAATATGGTTCTTTTATCATGGTAAAACATTGATAGGAATGTCCTTAATCAAGTGGAATGAAGAAAGCGTAAAATGTATGGGATTTTTGTTTTTAAAATTGCACACAAACAGAAGTGTTGTAATTTCAAAAAATGTGCCAAATTGTCCAATTTTGTCTTGGGTTTGGTAGTTCTCGTGGTTGATGTCTATCTGACCGTTGATCATCTTATGAAGGCAGGTGAGTCTATCAGGCAGTCCGCAGCTATAGCTGCTTCAGACTACTACAGTTTCGACATCAGTTTCATTTTATTTTTTATCACCCATTAAGATAGCTATCATATTGGGTGCATTGTTTCTCTTAAAAGCTATGTTATTTCTGTCAACTTTTTTAAACCAAAGAAGCATGTTTTTGAATGAAAAAGTATTCAATTTTAATTAAAATCACGACCGTAAATTTCAAGTAAGCTTCCATAATTTGACCCCGCGTATATAATTTTGCTTCAAAACATACCTTTTTTACTTTATCCAAGCATCCAAGCTAACACTTAAATGGAATAATATGTTTCCTCTTCGAAAAGTATGGTCATTTCCATATGGAGTAAGACTATAGAACTTTATAGCGTTTGGTCCCGAGGAGGGTGGGAAGGGGGGGGGGGGGGGGGGGTCTCACATTGAGATGGTATACGTATTTGTGCCTGCCTTTTGGGGTGCTTTGTTGCAAAAATTGGTATAGCGATGGGGTGTTTTCATCACAGATCAAAGCGCCCAATTAAATAAATTGGGTGTATTTTGAGGCATTTATTTGTAAAAAGCACCCCATTTGTGCAAAATTGGGTGCTTTTCTAACAAAATTGGTATATTGATGGGTGAGAAATTGGCCCGAAAATAGGTATAGAGAAAGGCAAATTTTCGAAGTCCGGCATGCACATCCATGTATGATTTTGGCGAAAGTACCGCCCCCCCCCCCCCCCGGACGTTTGGTCAACGGGGTCCAAGTAATAAAATTACGATGATTGCTATGATTTTTCGTCTGTCTTAGAGTGGAAGCCCATCAAGTGTGTTTAAGATTTTGGTGATGCTTTGTGTCTTCCATGAAGTACACTGAGCCAAAAAAGAAACTTATACAATTTTAACAGATCACCATAGGGTCAGTGCCCATTTCTCTTGTGTCATTGAAGCAAACAATTGGTTATTGACTGCCATTTGAAGCAATACATTGCAGTAATTATTATATCCAAATTTGGTACATTTTCATGCACAGAATTTTATTTGGTGATCTGTTAAAATTGTATAAGTTTCTTTTTTTTTATAAGTTTCTTTTTTGGCTCAGTGTATTTGTAGCACGACTTTTTCAATGGCGTAAATGTTCTTTTTGGTATGGGGATTTAGGCGGCATACGTAAACCGTGATCGTGAAAGCCAACGAACATTTCAATCAAAACAAAAGATAAAAATGATATTTTAACTCAACTTTCTAAAACATATACACTCTAAGAAATTAAAGAACCTTTTTTTGTCCTCTATTTAGAACCCTAAATGGTTCTTGAGTAGAACCGAAATTGGGTCTTCAGACACCTTACAGAACCATTTTTGGTCTCTTTAGAACCTTTATTGGTTCTCCAAATGGTTCTCAAATTGTCAAGCACCTTTCTCGAAGGTTCAAGAGATAGGTTCCTCATAGAACCTTCAAAAAAGGTTCTTTCAAAATTAAAAACCCTTTTGAGAACCTTTTATGGTTCTATAACGACTAACAATGGTTCTGCAAGGTGTCTGAAAAGCCATTTTTGGTTCCATTCAAGAACCATTGAGGGTTCTAAATAGAGGACAGATTTAGAACCTTTTTTTCTGAGAGTGTATGCAAGTGTTTGTTTAGCTCCAAAACCTCATTTGTAGTAAGAAACCATGTTGAAACAAAAAATGCTTCATACAGGAGTATGATGAAACTGTCTTAAAAACATGAGTGAGATGTCAAAATTATTAATAATGAAGTTTTACGATTTTTAATTTAATTTTGTCGGTAAAAACATGGCTTTTTGTCCTTGGGCCAAGTAACTCTAGCAGCAACAACACTCATGTATAAATTCATTGATAAATGGACAAAATTAGACAAATATTGTGAAGAGTAATATTTGTACATGTGTATAACTTTATACTGCTTATGTGCTTTATTCATGTTAACCATGATGTACTGTTTGTTTAGGGCGCCCGCTACGGCGGGGCCCTGTATTAAAAAGCTGGTAATTTTTGCAGGCGCTTCGCGCGTAATTATGTTCAATATTTAATTATTCAAGCATAACAAGATGGCTTCAGGAACGTTTTCTGGACCATTTTAGTTAATAAAACTGGGCTTTTTTGCGCGCTTCGAGCGTTGTAGTTTTAATGTAACACTTTTCATCTTTCATAGTGTCTTTCGAACATAATACTGTACCCTGTACTCGGTGTCGCTGACGTCATGTTTATTGGTGCTCATATTTGCCCACGTGCATTGTATAAGCATGACGTTATCGACACTGGGTCTTGCGAATTTTAAAAATTGAATGTTGAGAGATGGCAGTTATTTTTTTCATAAGTATGATGTTTTGTTCTATATAACTACGCGATTTGGGATCGATACTTATTTGTCCTATATATAATGCATTGTGTAATGCTTGCGGGACCCTCCTTTCTTTACCGTCAATCCTTTTCAAACCAGAGGGTTGTTGTTGCCCTCCCCCTGTCATGCTAGTAAAACGCTCAAACAAAACGTCAAATGACTGCGAGTATTGTACTTCCGCCGGCTGCGCTTATTATTAGTGCTACTAATCGAACAATACTGGAACCAAACATCGATACTGGGACTAAAACGTTCCAGTATCGAGCGATACTGGGACTAAAACGTTCCAGTATCGAGCGATACTGGGACTTAAACGTCCCAGTATCGAGCGATACTGGGACTAAAACGTTCCAGTATCGAGAGATACCGGAACACATTAAATGTACATGTACCAGTATCGGTCGATACTGGAACACATGCTGATTATTCCAGTATCGATCAATAGGGTTAGGTTCTTCCACCAAGAGCCAACTTTAAGCTTTCATCCTTCGAGTATCCAAACAGATCATAATCAACCCGATAATACTCTTGTAGTTTCACAATGAGATCTACTGCAACTTTGGCGTACTCTTTACGGAAGCTTTCGGCAGCCGCTGAGCTATGAATTTGGGGAAAATGCGCGATTTTTTCAACTCCAAGTGCTTGGATAATGGCTGGACCATCGTAAGCCATTGTTTCATAGTGCCCAATAAAATCGAATTTGAAACTACACGGATAGGTGAACGAACTATACGGCAGCCAATGGTCACTTATATGACTCATTTCGGCGACAGGTCCAAGATGTAAAATAAAGCGGATTAATTCTTCAAAAGTGATGTCATAAGGTCGTTCGTATATCTGCTCGGATTTTCTCGTCAATTTAACAATGTCGCGTCCAAAAGTACGTTCCCAATGCTTCTTATTATCTTCGTCTCTGAATTTGTTCAGATAGGCGGAGAGAACTCGGCTGAGTGGTTCTCGGACAAACAACACCTTGCGATAATTATGCCATATACGAACTACTGCGGTAGGTGAACTAATGTCGCTTAATATCACGAATCTTCTCTTAGACTTATTCCTAACCTGATTGCGCAGCGCTTTCATCACGTTTTTCCAAGTAGTGCTGGCAACTTTCGGGACGAAACAGAATAGAAGTTTGAATTTACCGCTGATATAAAAATGCGTAGTTGTCTTCCAGGAGACTGGTGGGAGTGTACGACGTATTTTCAGACGTTTACAGGCCGAGTTGAGGTGAACCTTTCGAGAAGCTTGTGTACCTTTGAAGTTATATTTGGCTTTCGTTACCTAAGAAGTAAGTGTGGTTAAAAGAAACGCACAAATTAATTTAAAATGAATAATGCATGGCGTCGGGTAGACAAGATCACCAGGTATACACGGGTTTTCCGGTTGGTATTGCCCGAGGGAGTTTGAGTCAAAATAGAATCCTATTTCAAGAGTGTGACAATACAAAAATACCCGATGACCGCACCCTTAAATGCGTTAATGTTCTTCTTATCCTGTTAATTTGAGAACAATGAACGTGATAATCAACACAAATTACAGGGGCCAGTGTGAAACAGCTGCATTCTCGCGATTCTCATGCGATGCGACGCCAGCTGCATTTGCTTAGGCGAGGCCAAATATGCAGAGCATCATGGGGGACAGTCAAACATCCACTGCCCGCGTAATTACAAATACAACACAGGAATACATGTCATTGTGCGGGTTTTTTTAAATGTCAAACTATTATCTATACACGCGCGATCGAATGCACACTGAAAGATCGATTTACAATTAGAGTAAATTAATTTTCGTTTGATTGATCATACGGAAATCGTCACTGAGCTGCTTTCGACATTATTATCATCAACCTTGCGTGAAAATACATTGTGGTTATGAGAACGGGGATGTTGACCCGAGACATGCTAGAGGTCAAAACTGACAAGATCAACCGCTGGTGGCGGATCGCTTTGTGAATATGTGAATCGGGAGAAGTGGCTTTGGACGAACATGAAGCACTGTTTCTTGGGAAAATGTGGAGAAATCCAATCTCCTATTCACAATCTATAGTTGGATATCCTAAACACGTTGAGCTATTCCTTTTGAAATCCATACACCCACTTTAGGAGTCATTACCTTAATATCCCCCATAGGGAGTGTGAATTTAAAATGGGGTTACCTGTATAATATGAGTGGCTCCATTTTTTTGTTGTCAATCCCTCCGTAGGTGGTGTATCATCATGGTAGTACGAGACACGGAATACCACCGACAAGACCCTCTTATATAACCCAATTATATTGCAATTAGCGGTACCTCCTCCACACAAAAGCATTGAATGACTCTACCATTATGTACGCCCTCTTTGACCAAGCATCATATTTGCCGCCTTTGCCGGTTAGGTTGCCACATTGACTATTACTACTCTCATGGACGCATGGTTGCCAGTGACATTTTTCTTCCAAATCAAATACGACTTTGGGTAAGTTTGTTGTCAAAAAGGGGTGTTCAAAACTCATTTTGTTGAGAAATCCGCTACAAACCGCGTGGTCTAACCTCCATGTGTTGAATGTTGCTAATAAAGTGCGCAGTGTCAAAATTTGCTGAAAATCTTAACCCGTTTTTTAGGTCATTTATGCAATTTCTAGGGAATTATTTGATTCAAGTAGTAATAAAAAACTGAGTGAAATAGTTTGTATAAAATTTAACAAATAGTGTTACATCAATCGCATCGGTGAATGTGTGTATTAATTTAATAACTTCAAAATATTAGCAGTATTTTAAACTTTCATCGTTGCTTCTTTTATCAAACTGTTTTTATGCATCCCCAGCTTGTACTAGATATGCAAACGACTATCAATTCCCAAATTAACTACCGCGCTTTTCAAACATGCTACCACGCATGCTACTCATACATGCATGAACGAAACTGACATTGTATCAGCTCAACACGACGTTTTAATAGAGATGATTATCCCTCCATTGTTGAGCATCTATTGTAAACAGGCAGTGACGCGTGGTGACCTGTAGAAGTTTTACACAGCACGACCCTTTCAATTTTGCCGGCAAATGTGATAAGTACCTTGATGTTGGACTCGATGGTATTCCGCGTCTGGTACTTTCATGGTATCATGGATACCAAATTGAATGGCCTATTTTGCTCCCAACAAAATCCCAAAACAAGTTCCTAAACTCCGTGAACCGCGAAACCCGATAACCGCTCTAGTTTATGTTTAAGTTTATGGGGTATTAAGACCCTACAGTTCTATATATATAAAAAAAACCACTCAAAAGTGACTGTATTGCAAAAAGACCCTTCGACCTCTTCTACATCATGGGTCTTTATACTGTATTATCATTTACCTTATCCCTTATATCCTCATCTGTCCAAAATTCTCTGCCATCATCATCATCCTCGGTATTGACATGATGAATACCCCCGGAGGAACTATTTATATAGTACTTATCGTCTTCCTCATCATGAAACAATTCACTTCTACTTGACCTCCTCCAGTCGTTGATGTTGTACACAGATAGAGCTCCTGTGGTCGTAAATAATACCCAACAAAATGTGAAATTAATTTAGCAACTTTTGGAAGTCCTGATGGAGTCAAAATCATTTTGAACAAAGCTTGAGCAATAGAAGTTTTCCCCCGACGGTGTATTTTGTTTATTGACCCTAACAGTTGTTATGGACTGTTTTATTTTGATAGGCTTTCTTATCATTTCAGCATCCATATTAAACATATTGAAAGGACAGGACAAGGCACAAGATCCTAGCCAAAAGGCCGGGAAGCGATAACTTTTCACAGCGGCCGCAATTTTTAAACCACGTCAGAATTTTTATATGAAATCAATGGTGTCATTTTCCGCCCTGATATTGTGCCGATTATTGGACCAATATTGGTTGCCAACATGATGTCAATTGAAGAGCGCCAATGTAAAATCAATATAGGTGATTACGGAGTGACGTCACATGCCGTTGACCACAAACTACGTGAATTCAAACAAATTCAGATTGCACCATCACCAAAACGGCCAAAATGTAACCCTTTTTGTACCCCCGTGAAATATTACCATCGAACAGAATATTTGACAAAGTGATTCCTCTACATACTCATGTTATCATATTTACACATAATGCAAGTTTTCACATGTTTTTTACAGGTCAAAGTCTGAAAATCGAGTGAAACATTTTACGAATTTCGGAATTATTGCTCATGTAAACAACGGTCGCTTACACAGCCTCACATGGTCACTAGGAACGTTCTTCTGTATGGTCGAGTAGAGCGTAGACTTGATTTTGATGCTTTGTTGTCAACGGCAAATTGAAGGTCCGTAACCACCTATTGGTCCAATATTGGTTGCCAACATGATGCCAATTTAAGAGCGCCAATGTAAAACCAAACTTGGTCCAATATTGGTGACCAAGAGAGTGCCAATGCCAATATTGCCAATGGGAACACAATATTGTCCCAATATTGGTCAACAAATGCCAATGCCAATATTGCCAATGTTGGGCCAATATTGGGGCCAATGTATGTATGTTGTCTTGGTCATAACTCCCTTGGGAAGATCATGAATACTTTTAGTAATAGATCGACAGGTATGATCACTATTTTCGGACTCAATGAGCTTATTCAAAAGGGAAGTAACTTAAGCTCATTGAGTCCGAAAATAGTGATCATACCTGTCGATCTATTACTATATAAAAGTATTCATGATCTTCCCAAGGGAGTTATGAGCTTTGCCGTCAGGGCATCTATTGACTTCTTACGTTACCTACATTCACCAATCTCAATAATACTCTCTCCAAAAATATAAACGCCGGGTGATGAGGAGACTTTCGATTTGTTCCTTAACATTCTTCCGTTTTGATTTAAATTCACTGACACAGGATTTGGTTACAATATTAAAGTTGTCCTTCCATTTGCCAATCCCATTTTTGGCCATCTTCCGTTTCCACATACATTCACTGGACGTTTTGGAACGAATGGCTTGGATTTCCATTAATAACGTATGGATGATTGGGTATGTTCGAATGGAACTATGTCAATAAAGATAAAATACACCTTCCGTTTACCGATTTGTAGAAATAATTGACGAAAATGAATCCACAAACCCCGCTTATTATAGCCAGTACACACAGGGTTTTCGTGTGCCGCAACATCGTCATCATATCGATGCTACATGTATAATGCTGTGGATATAGTACAGTGTCGTTGTCACTAAAGATACAAAACACATAATAGGTAAAAGATAATTGTATAAAATGCATAATCCACAACAATCTACAGGCTGTAACAAAAAAATAAGTTATACAATTTTGAAGAAAAATGTTTAAAATAATTCCAAAGTAATTTCTGTATCATTTTTAATTTCATTCAAGGGGGATTCTCTCAGCTTCTTAATAAGCTTTGTTTCATGAGAATCGGTGGTCAGGAAGCAGAGATATGATCAATTGTCTAAAGAAGTCGAGAAATCATCTGAGCCACTTCTACATGTAGGCTAAATCACTGGGAAGAACCACAGATGCCACCATTTGTGGAAGGTCATTTGTTGAAGAAAATTCGTCTAACGGATAGGGGAATATGGGGCAACTGGACCGTGGGGCAAGTGGTCCGAAATGAAGGATTTTGTAATTGTATGGGCATACTGCTTTCTTTTGAACAATACGACTTTTGTTGATACTTGACATATATCTTTACCTTCTACAATCCAAAACATTTGGAACTTTAGGGTATTTACACATGTGATTTTTCTCCATATCTTTGAAGCTAACTCCTTGAGTGACTGAGTGAAAATTCACAGATATATGAAGATAGGTTTAGATCATGTTTAATGTACTTTATATGATTGACAGATATGCAACAGTAAATATATACATGCAGTACAGTCGTCTTAAGATACTAGGTGCATATTGCATTTGATGGGTGCTATATTGTAGTGTGCTTAGGGACTTTCCGAAATATGATTAAAACCATAGGTTGTGGTTGAAATGACCGTAAAATGGCGCATATTGCTAATTTGGGACATTGGTGGTTTGGATTTCAGATCAATATTATCATTTAAAGAATGCTTCAACTTAAATCATTATCACGGGTATTCATTTGGTAGAGTTATTAGTTCATGAATTTGCAAATAACAAAGTACACCATTTCTTACTTATCTAAAGACACTCGTCTACTTGTAGGACCCGAACGCCGTAATATTTGCGAATTCAAAGATACTCACTGGCTACAGAAATCTGTGTAATGGCTTAAAACAAAAATGCAGTTTTGCCTTTTTTTCTGAAATGTATTGGAGTTATTGATTATTATGATAAATGGTGGTATGTTTTAAAACATTTTGGCGTAAAATGTATTACGTCACAGGCGTGTTTTAATAACGTTTCATCTCGACAAAGTGCTACGTCATTTGTTGGGGTAAGTGGTCCGAAGGGGTGTGGGGCAACTGGACTGCCTGCAAAAACTTAATCAAAATTGTAAAATTCATTTTGAAAATGAGTTGTTAGTGTCAATAAAACATGACTCGGTATTGAAATGTGAATAGAATGTGAAATAATTCACATTCTTTCAAGTTCTTAGACATTTTGGGGCATTTCGGGTCTAATACCACTATTTCTGATATTGAAGGATTACAATATGACATGAAATTGCTTTAGAATGGTTTAAAACCTCGGTATTATGAATTACATCTTTATTATATTTTGAATGGTGTCTGTAAAGGTATTTGCTATGACGAAATATCATGATTTATGTATTTTATCCACTGCGTTTTGTGTATATCAACCGTTGGGTCATCATTGTCATATTGACTAACTTCCCCTGTAACATGAAAAGCTGGCTAAATATCAAGATGGTTTATTATAAGTACTAAATGATGATTATATGAAGTAAATAAAATCATTAAAGAAAGGGGTATATATAGAACTAGGTTCATACCGTTTTATCTATAATAAACGTGCAGTCGAAAATTGCGCTTGCTTTGTACACCATTAGTATTACTGCTTTATACACGTTAACCACGAAAACTGTATAAAACATGGGTTTCATGAGACCTGTATCATTTTTACACGTTAAATAATATGAAAATGAAAATACTGCTTAGTTACCGTGTTGTCAATCAATGATTTCTGTGTATTCTAACCGTTGGAACATATAGGACCAGTTGCCCCAACGATGGGGTAACTGGACCGTGCCAAGTAAATTTTTTAGTTAGTGGTAATTGGCCTTTTGTTTGGATACTTTTTAACATTGATTATATGTTATATGTAAAAAGTTACATGGGTGATATTTTCATAGCAATTCCATAAATATTTACACGAGCTTTAAGCTTTTATATCATGAAATATGCTTAACCGGTCCAGTTGCCCCATCCTCCCCTAAATACAAATTGTACTGCAGGAAACTTGTCATGTTACGATTCTGTTACTGTGGCCTACGAATCAAACAAGATATGATACGAATCATTGGAATTGCGATACAAATTAAAAAACAATGCAAAACTAATTCGATTGGTTTGACAAACCTTCCATTGCTTACTTGACAAATAAACATCGTCAGTTAGACTAGAAGTGCCGAGGTATTGCTTGCATTACAAATTGCATGACAACTGAATTTGAGCGCAACCACGGTTTGCGGGGTTTCCTGCGATGTCTTGCAGGATTCGCGTTTCTTTCCTTGCGGCCGCCATTGTAATTGTGAGCCGGCGGCCAGCAGGCAGAAGTCACATTATTTACATCGTATTTTAAGGTATGGTAACTGATTATTGTAATTCTTCTTGTGGTATGTAAAACATAGTGAATGAAAGATGAATCATTCAGGGCGTCCGGCCGAGATGATTTATGTTACATGGTTGTATGTTGTGGTGTGCTGTTTTACCTTGAGCTACCTTGTCTGCTGAGATAGTCTGTAATGTATGAGCTAACCGGGACGCTTGAAGTTGTAGTTATATCCTGGCAGACTATCTCAGCAGACTAGGTACAGGCAGATACAGCACAGCGCACATACAGCCATGTAACATAAAATATCTCGGCCGGGCGCCCTGAATGATTCATCTTTCATGCACTCTATTTTACATATAAGAAAAATTACAATAATCAGTTACAATACCTTAAAATATGATGTAAATAATGTGACAAATTAATGTTTGTCACATGACAAATTAAACTGCTATCATGACAAATTAAACTGCTATCATGACAAATTAATGTTTGTCACATGACAAATTAATGTTTGTCACATGACAAATTAATGTTTGTCACATGACAAATTAATGTTTGTCACATGACAAATTAATGTTCGTCACATGACAAATTACACTGCTAGCATGTCAAATACATTTTGTTGCATTACAAATTATATTTTTAATTTGTCGAATAAGACACTTTTCATGACAAATTATAATTTGTCATTTCATGCTGCATGACAGATTATTTAGTTGGAAAGACAAATATTTAATTTGTCATAATTATAAGACAGTCTGCACGACAAATTTGTTTTTGTCAAATGACTAATGTTTTCAGTGTATGAATGGTTCATTCATTCCAAGAAGATCGTGTGGCGGCTGACTTTCCAAGGATACTCCAATATGCACATGTGGCTAGAGCTGGGGGGGGGGGGGGGGGGGGGGGGGGGGCAGGAAAGATTTATGCATGATATTTTCATTGGAGACGAAGCAATATTTCCTATGGATAGCAGAGTGAACGCCAGTCATGCGCACAGGAATAACCCCTCCTCTAGATTTCACTTTATGACCGCCGAAAATCAGACAGAAACTGCTTCGGCAGGAATCTTTGTTGATGGGACTTTGATTGGGACATAATTATCTTCATATAGATGGAAACATGAATGCTTAACGCTTACCTTTATCTGTTTAACAACACGGCGATACCCGAGTTGTAGCACATGGAAGATACATGTTGAACCATATTGGCTCTATATCTCGTCTATGGTGGTTTCAGGATGGGCACCATGTCAGGAGGAATAATGAGCAATTTCATTTATGGACTCAAAGAAATTGATCAAGATATTATTATTTATTAATTAAATTTGATGAATTTATTTATCGAAATGAAATAAAACAATTTGAAAAAGAATTAAGTAGTGTTCTCTTAATGATCCTTTCATAAAAAAAACATTTAATTTCAACAAACAAGATTGTATTCTATGCTGAAAACCCTGATTTCTAGACGACTTAGTAGATTGATCATAATTTAAACAAAGCAGTCAAAAGACCAACTAAAATTCCTCCGGTAGTCAACACAATACTTCTCACAGAGTGTAAACGATTTTTTTTTCATTGCATGATTTTAATATTATCCGGGGTTAATTGTGTAACTTTTTTTGATACATCTGTAGTCTATAAATAGTGTGCAGTTACGTTCATTTGACGGCAACAATTCTGAGGACAAAAATAGTGTTTATTTTGTCACATTCATGTTGAGAGACCTCCCCTCATTCTCAATTGGCTGGACAATTAAACAAGTGACTATACTAGATGTGGTATTGTTGGGAAAATGAAACTAGTCGATTATACACTAGTTTAATATACTAACCGGCCAAAGGTCTTTACGCATTCACCTTGGAACAAGTAGAATGAGAATTAGTCACAGATGGACTTCCCCGATCAACAGTTATATACACTCGTCCAAAGAAGTTCCTTGCCACTCATTGAAGTTCATATTGAAGTTTAAATATTTTAAATTAAACAATTGCACCATTGCATGTCAAAATAAGCAGACAATAATTCTCTATCATGTCTGTATGAAATTAAGATGAACGCATTCATGCATGGCTGAGCACATTCATTAAGCAATGGTAAGGTTCATATTGTGTTCAATCATTCACATGGACCGGAACGCGACCGGGACCTACTTGAATCGCGTTCCCATTAGCGATTTAGTCCGGACCAGGTCCGGACTAGTCTAGACTACTCGGGATTTTGTTCTATGTGGGAACACGGCCTTAGTGGCAAGGAACTTCTTTGGACGAGTGTACATTTACACTACAGTCCTCAAAATAAGTAACTGACCAGGTAATAACTATACTCGTAACTCCAAAACTATAGCTCCCACATATAAATATTAAATAATAAAGTTGTAAAAAACTTTCTCCTCTTTAACTTGATACATATTATTCATTAATATCGGTTAACAATTAAGAACGCGACATTGAAAAGGATAGAGCAAAGTGCAGTTTACGTTTTAAAGGAAGGGTCCCGCAAGCACAACATTGAGCATTATTTGTTAGAAAAATAATTATCGAGCCGAAGTTACGTAATTATATAGAACAAAACACCGTACTAGTCACAAAAATGAATAAAAACTGCCATCACTCAACATGCACTTTTTAAAATTCGCGGCGATTGAAAGTCCCGGTGTCGATGACGTCATGGGTATCGGTGCTCAAATTTGCGCATGTGCATTGTACAACTATGACATCATCGACACTGGGACTTTCGATCGCCGCGAATTTTAAAAAGGGCATGTTGAGAGATTGCGGTTTTTATTTGTTTTTGTCATAAGTGTGGTGTTTTCTTCTATATAATTACAAAAGTTGGGCTCGATAGTTATATTTCTAACATATAATGCACACTTTTATGCTTGCGGGACACCTCCTTTAACACTAGTGGGATTTGAACACGCGGGACAGTGTGACAGGTATGTGTATGGGATGCATTGATCAATTGAAGCATCCCCAATCCCCGTCTTACTATCGACCAGTGAGTTGTCGCTACCATGTTAATCAATAATCTGCCTGTCGCTAGTCCGAGGCTGCGTGTAGACGAACGAAATGTTAAAATGAAAAACGGACTTTGTTTTGGTTTAGGGCACATAACTTAGTTAATATTCATTCAATCTTCACGTGTAATATCTCAAATTAAAGACAAGATATTTCCTTACAACTTTATATTCTAATATTTTTACGTAGGAGTTATAGTTTTGTAGTTGAGAGCATATTTATTACCTGGTCAGTTACTTATTTTGAGGACTGTATATACAGTTAAGCCCACAATTATTCATACCCCTTGGAAAATATGAGTTTTTTGCGTTTTTCTCATATCTATACCAGCTGGAGTGGTGGAACTTTCGCTTTACACTAAAGACAATTAGTTTGCAAGTACAAATCAATATATTTGAACTCAACATGTTTTGCATAACAATAGAATTGAACAAGAATTGTGTTTTTATGCCTGTCCAAAATTATTCATACCCCATACCAAGTCTCAGGATTGAGGTCACTTTTTGTGATAATACACATGTTTTTGACATTCCAATTATTCTTTATATTGTGTGATAGGCTTTTATATTGTTATGTAATTATTCCATGATGTGTGAATACAATGTGGATGCATTACAAATGTGTCCTATTGAATGTATACAGTGAGGGATATTATAGGACAACACTCTTGCTCTTTGACAGCATTGCGAAGAAGGTCAAATAACTTTTTTGTGCATATTGTGAATGCTCACAACGAGGGGAAAGGCTACAGAGCTATTTCGAAACAATTCCAAGTGCAAGAATCCACCATACATAGCATAATTAGGAAGAACAAGACGTTCAATTCACTAAAAAACATTGAAGGATGCAGTCGGAAGCCAGCGGTGTCCCCTTGTTTGGCAAGAAAAGTATTGCGAAAGGCCAACAACAATCCACAGATCACCATCAATGCTCTCCTGAACAACCTTGGCAATTATTGGACCAAGATATCATGGCAGACACTCCAGCATATATGGCACATGAGAGGTCTCCATGGAGGTCGACCAAGAAAGACTCTACTCCTTAAACGAGACACAGAGAAACTTGTCTTGCATCTTAAACAACCCCAACGCTGAAGACCAAAAACTTGGATCTTTGTCCAGAAGTGCTCTTGCAAATGCTAGATGAGTTTCTCATTGTCTCTTTTCAGGAGTAGAGTCTTTCTTGGTCGGAGTCCATGGAGAACTCTTGTGTACTATGTCTGCTGGAGTGTCTGCCTTAATATCTTGGTCCAAGACTCACCAAGGTTGTTCAGGAGAGCATTGACGGTGATATGTGGATTGTTGTTGGCCTTTCACCATACTTTTCTTGTCAAACAAGGGGACACTGTTGGCTTCCGACCGTGTTCTTCAGGGTTTTTAACTGATTTTAACTGATTTTAACTGTCTTGTTCTTCCTAATTATGCTTTATATGGTGGAATTTGGCACTTAAAATTGCATCGAAATAGCTTTGTAGCCTTTCCCCTCTTTGTGAGCATTCACAATGCACAAAAAAGGTCCCTACTGAGTTATTTGATCTCCTTCGCCATGCTGTCATAGAGCCAGAGTGTTGTCCTATAATATCCCTCTATGTACATTCAATAGGACACATTTGTAATGCATCCACATTGTATGCACACATCATGGAATAATTGCATAACAATATAAAAGCCTATCACACAATATAAAGAATGTTTGGAATGTCAAAACCATGTGTATTATCACAAAAAGTGGCCTCAATCCTGAGACTTGGTATGGGGTATGAATAATTTTGGACAGGCATAAAAACACAATTCTTGTTCAATTCTATTGTTATGCAAAAAATGTTGAGCCCAAATATATTGATTTGTACTTGCAAACTAATTGTCTTTAGTGTAAAGCGAAAGTTCCACCACTCCAGCTGGTATAGATATGAGAAAAACGCAAAAAACTCATATTTTTCAAGGGGTATGAATAATTGTGGGCTTAACTGTATGTATGTTGAGCCGGGGATTGTGATGCTGTTATGAGTTAGTTACGTCTTAAGGTTACGTGAATGTTGTCTTATCCAGTTGTGTGAATCAGCCGTACTCAGTCTTCTCAATAAATATAATAATAAATATAATCACGTGGTGGAAATACTATTTCCTCGGCAATTGTTTTGACTTATATGAATCTCATCAATACGCACCTTTTTACGAAAACATTTCAGGCCACCATCCAGGAGTATACCAATGTTTAACTATGGTTAAATCAAAAACTGGGTTAAATAGAGATGTCTTGTTGTGGTGAGACCGTCCGTCTGAGAAATAATAGTAGTGTGCGTGCTGATAAATTAACGCATCATCGAATATACATAGTCCGAAGTGTATTGACCAATTCTAAATAATAGTATCATACACCTTATAGGTGCGGATGGATGAATAAACACTAAGGACGCTCGGTTATCGGTGAAAGGATATTCAAGTAAAATAACCTATGGATGGATGGATAAAGGCTATTAAAATCGAGGGTTGGGCGCCAGAAGGCCGTAACTCACTTTTGGGCAAATTGAGATTTTGGTACCAAAATAATCCATATAAACCCTGAGACAATAATCGTCTCAGATATAACCTACAGATGATCAGAACCATGAAGTATAGGCTAACTCATAAATACAGGCTGTCCCAAAATGATTAGTACCCATCGATGCCCAAAGTTCAATAATGTTTGTCATCATCAAAATCGATGGGATTAGGTCCGCTGTTTTTACATCATCTTTGTCATACTGTACTATTTTATTAGAATTTTAGATCATGAATATCGGATTTATCAAACTCAAGATACACTCCATTATGTAAAACATAGTGATTTTACCTTTTTGACAAATCTCTAAAAAAAATGTGTGTGCTATTACAGCTTGTTTGAAAGAAACTTGTGTATTCTCATAATCTCTTGTCTACTCAATATAATCTTGTGTGTCTTTCTGTTGTAACTGTTATTAGTTATGGGTGTTCAAATCATTAATAATTATATTCCTTAATTCAATTTAACGGGTAAAAGAAGTTTGTCACACTTGAATGACCCCGTGCATTGTTTTATTTGACAAGTGTTTAGCGACTTCTAAATGATAGGTAGGAGAAATTTGAGTCCAAAACGGCCCGAAAAAATGCTTTACACAAGTGAGTTACCGGCCCTGAGAGGCCCAGAACCAAGCGGCCCATGTGGCGATCGCCACAACGCCACAGTGGCCAGTCCGCCCCTGGTGCCACTGAGCTTGCCGATCGGAGGCCACTTTTAAATTAAAATTTGGTCGGCATAGAACTGGTGGCGCTATACCGATCAGGCGTGATTGTAGCAGACGACACGACGTTGGCCACGCGTCTCTCAGACGACCCAATAATGGCAACGGGAGTGCACTATTTTGAATTATTTTTAACAGTCATCGCCCGGTTAACGCCGAAAATTCTTCTAATTATGATGAATTTGTCAACATGATAAGATTAACATTCACGATTACGTGTTATTCACTACGAATTCAAAATTTAGGTTTTGCGTAGCCACCGCCGTCTGTGTAAATCCACAGCGCCCCCAAACCTATGCCGACCAAATATTACGTTAAACCTGGTTAAACATTGTTAAACGCGTTAAACGCCGGTCACCGACACATTCCGATGATTACCATAATCCTACTATAAATCTGGAAACGGTGTATGTTTGTTTGTGTGTTTGTGTGTTTATTTGTTTATTTGTTATCCTTATTTCTCCGTTGCTTTTAATCAAAGTGGCGCCTAATTTGCATGAAAGATAGAGGAAATGACGGGAAGGGTGTTAAAGTTTATTCCACTGAAATTGGTTAACAATTGGCTCTAAAAACAGCAAAAAACCTCTCAGATTTGGCTCATAAATGACACTAGACTTGCACGATATTGTGCATACCGCGTAATCATACCGTGGTAACGCGTTGCGTGCATGTTTGCGTACCGCGTATCAGGCGCCGCGTGTCGCATACCGACTTTCCGGCGCCACACCAAGCGTCGCGTTTTATAAGATTCCATCGGAGTTATTTACAACTCATCAGACAACTCATGAACTCAAGTTGCGGCGCCACACCAACCGTTGCGTAATGCTGAAAACATACTAAGGTCGCTTTGCGATTAAATCGCTCCTATGACGAGTTTTACGTCAAATAAAAACCCCCGATACATCGATCAAGAGATCGCTTGACTGGAAACGACCAGTCGCCACCAGTTGACTTCAGTTCAACTCGAAAGCTCGGTCGCTCATGACGTAATGAACACCATACTTTTTCAACCAATGGGGGGAGGTTATTTTGCTTCGAAATTAGCATAACCAATCAGCAGCAATTACCAGGTTTGTTGTCGTCTGCGTGTTCGGAAAATACCTGCGACTACCGGCGATTTAGTCGCTCGATGCGACTTTTGGTCGCACCGAGATACTTTTGAGCTAGCGAGTACTACGCGACCTGTTGCGACCAGCGACCGGCTAGTATGTTTTCAGCATCACGAACTAGGAAAACTGCTTGAAAGGTAAGATGAAATTATAACTAGGCCTATCCATTATAATTTATGATGAAAATAAGGAAAGAATAATTTTTAGTTTTCTCTTTCCATTTTTTTAAATTTACATCTCATGAAACGAACTAGGAAAATACTTGAAAGTTCATTATGGTACTGCGACTTATTTTAAGAGTATAGGCCTAGGCCTAACTCTGGTTTCATGTAAGAGTACAATAAATAAGGAAAGAATATTTTTTAGTTTTCTCTTTCCATTTTTCTCCCTCAATATTATCAAATTACGGTACTGTGACTTATTTAAAGAGTACAAAATATGGTTTCATGTATTGATATTATCGATTTATGGATTGAATTCCCGCGTGATACGGTCCAGCGACCTGTTGCAGATGCGGCTATCCCATCAGCACTTTCGACACAGACAACCGGGCGTGAATTTCATATAATTACAGATTGGGGATGTGCAGTTTAAATTCGTTTACTTGAATATTATAATAGTTCTGTGTAATATTATTAATAGTTCTGTGTTCAAAATACGAAATAAACAGATTATTTCTTTTGTTGTTTTTACACCAAAATTAAACAACGCATCAAAAGTTGCCTAAATAAAAACGGTTCAGAAATGTCTTGCGTTTTAATAGGAAACACAAAACACGAAATATTGGGTCTACATGCCCCCCCCCCCCCCCCCCCCCCCCCCCCTCATACGCTTATGTGTTGATTAAATAATATCTCAACGATACAAATGTATTGTAAATATAGGCCTAGGCCTACAAAATTATTTGTAATAATATTGTAAAACTAATGTATGCACAGCACAGCGCCCCCCCCCCCCCCCCCTACCCACATACGCTTGGGTCTTAAATAATATCTCAACGATACAATTGTTTTGGTAATATTGTAAAACTAATTTAAATGGCATAGTGTGATCGAGGGATTAGGGAAGGATGGTTTCAAGCCCGTTCATTTGCAATTTTTTTCATTTTATGACTACTCTTTCTTCCAAAAATCTTATTTCAAAACTGGATCGATCATGAGCATTTCAACCAATGTGTGGAGAGCCCGAATTGGTGGGGTTTTCAACCAGTGTCTTGGCGATGTATGATGTCACATGAAACCGGCGGGAAAACCAAACCCTTCGAATCAAAAATTATTTGTATATAATATTGTAAACTAATTTAAATGGCATATATAGTGTGATCAAGGGAAGGATATGGTTTCAAACCCGTTCATTTGCAATTTTTTTCATTTTATGACTACTCTTTCTTCCAAAAATATTATTTCAAAGCTGGATCGATCATGGGCATTTCAACCAATGTGTAGCCCGAATTGGTGGTTTTTGTCAACCAGTGTCTTGGCGATGTATGTCACATGAAAGCGGCAGGAAAACCAAACCCTTCAAATCATGGTATTGGTATGGCAAAGTCAGCACCCTAATCTTGCTAGCGATTTTGGTTTACGGCGTCAATGCAGGGTCATCAATAAACCCGGACGAATCATTGAATGTAGCCATTGACCCGGCCATTGACAATCAAGATCATGCTTTCCGAGGCTTCAACGTCACAAACAGTTGTGTCATATACCAACCATACACACGAAGGCTACTGTCATTAGCAAATGACATACACACGAACCCAGGCCCTAGGCCTATCACACCGACGGACACGGACACGGAGACGGATAGTATTGATTATGCCCAGATCGCCGATGGAAACAATTACCAGGTAAATAATTATACTTAATCACATGAGGAAAAACCTCGAGAAATAAACAATATGGGTGATACTGCCAAAGGTCGAAGGTCCTCATGAACACAACCTAATTGAAAGATGATGTTCTCTTGGGAACGATGGTTGGCTCACATATTTTGTCTGATTGTCTTGAATGAAATCTTCACTAATTATCCATTGTTTTCTCATAACTTAAAATGCCTATTTAAAAAGTGAAATGAAAGGAGTCATATTTAACCAGTGTTACACAAAGTGCGGGAGCAGGGAGCATCGCTCCCGGGAAATAATGAGGAGAATTGTGGAAATAATGTCAAGTGGAAAAAGAAAAAGTATTGGGGAAAAGGGTGAAAAAAAGTTGAAGAGAAAAAAATTGCAATTTGGGTTATGAGCTGTGGTTGCACAGGTATACTTTAATTACGTGTTTATTGTTTTATTGCTTTTCCCCAGTAGGGGGTAAGGAGGCATTTCCCCCACAAATAGTTTTGTGCCCCGGCATCCCCCACTTCCCCCCCCCCCCCCCCAAAAAAAAAAAACCACACAAAAAAACAATTTAAGTTAAAATCAGAAACAAATCGACAATTTTGGCATAAAAAGGCAAAAAGAAATACGCGCTTTTCGCACATTTTTTTACTAAATTAGGTTAAATTAGAAAACATCTTGACAATTTTAGCGTAAAATGCCAACAACAAAAAATATCCGCGCTTCACGCGCATCATTTTCTTTTCATACCCCCCTAAATAAATCCAAATTTCGAATTATTACTATGGTACTGGTATATCTAAACAACACTATTATAATGTTAGCTATATATAATAGCTAAAATTGTAATCTGATTTTTATCAAACATGTTAGTGTAGGTGGGGAAATGTTAAGCTCAAAACCTTGCTCCTGGGGAAGAAACAACTTTGTGCAACCCTGTATTAACATACCGTTTCTGTACTTGCTCCTCTCTTTAAAGATTAGCCATGATAATAAGCGACCTCGCCAACGGAGTAGAAAACGTCACGGTACTTTCTCACCGAAGAGTGCCAAAGCTGCTAGATCTGCAACACGGCAAAATGAGACGACAGATCAAAAAAGGGCCCGTTTATTGGATCAGAGACTACGCACTTCTGCAACACTGCGACACGAAACAACAGAAGAAAGGGAAGCCCGCTTACTACATCAAAGAACTCTAACTTCTGCAACACTGCGACACGAAACAACAGAAGAAAGGGAAGCCCGCTTACTACATCAAAAAGCTCGCACTTCTGCAACACTGCAACACGAAACAACAGAAGAAAGGGAAGCCCGCTTACTACATCAAAGAGCTCGCACTTCTGCAACACTGCAACACGAAACAACAGAACAAAAGGAAGCCCGTTTACTAAATAAAAGAGCTCGCACTTCTGCAACACTGCAACACGAAACAACAGAACAAAAGGAAGCCCGTTTACTACATCAAAGAGCTCGCACTTCTGCAACACTGCAACACGAAACAACAGAACAAAGGGAAGCCCGTTTACTAAATAAAAGAGCTCGCACTTCTGCAACACTGCAACACGAAACAACAGAACAAAAGGAAGCCCGTTTACTACATCAAAGAGCTCGCACTTCTGCAACACTGCAACACGAAACAACAGAACAAAAGGAAGCCCGTTTACTACATCAAAGAGCTCGCACTTCTGTAACACGGACACACGAAACAACGGAACAAAATGAAGCCCGTTTACAACATAACCGAGTTCACATTGTAACTTTACGGGCCAATGAGAATCCAGAGGCGCATCAAGCTGTACTTCAACAACGCCGTGAAGATGTGCGGCGAACTCAGGAGGCTCAGACACAAAAGAAGAGGCTGGGCGTCATGAAAAATGCCAGCGATTTCCTTGAGAGCGACTTTACAACAACTGAAAAACATCATGAACTTCCCAGCCTCTTCAATCTAAATAACATGTGCCCCAATTGTAAGGCTTTAAGATGGACCGAAGAACGGGCAATGTTCTGTTGTGGAAAGGGTAAAGTGCACTTAGATACAGTCCCATCACCACCTAACGCTCTAAAGTGTCTTTACCAAGATTCAAATTTTCTGAAAAACATCAGGAAATACAACAACGCTTTTGCACTGGCATCCCTTGGTATCGGGCAGGAGATTATTCAATTTGGGTTTAGCCCTACAGTTACAATACAAGGAAAGATGTATCACCGGATTGATACCCTTCTGACTGTTGGCAATAATACCCCAAAGTTTGCTCAAATGTACTTCAACGACACAGATCATGAATCAACACACCGTCTGGCGTCTAACATATAATCCCGATCTAGCACTGGCAACAATCACCACTATACAAGACACACTCCATGAAGTAAACCCGTACATCGTATCTCTCAAAGCAGCCATAGAAGTACAAAATCAACATCGGCATGACGATCTGAGAATTGTTTTAAATGCCAGCAAGAAACCCTCCCATGAACATGCCAGACGATACAACTTACCAACAGGAAGTGAGGTAGCAGTTATAATGCCTGGGGATTCCATCAACAATCTTGATGTTGTTATACATGTATACAAGACAAGGTCCGATACAGAGAATAAACCAAATCCATCGATCTTATGATCCTTTACACTATATTTTACTCTTCCCTTATGGTAACGACGGTTATCACCTGAACATCAAGCATGCATTTGGACTACGTAATGTAACACCGGCTGAATTCTACAGATATACACTTACAAATCCGGGCTGATTGCGACAACTATATTATGAAATCCAAGAGGCTGCTACAGCAATATGCGTGTGACCAGTACGCTAAAATAGAAGGTGAACGGGTAAAGTACATTAAAAACCATCAGAAGGAGATCCGAGCAGAAAAATACACTGGATTAATGGACGCATTGGACAACAGCGATGGCATAAATGCAGGAAGAAAAATTATCCTACCCCCAACAGTATATGGTAGTCCACGCTTTTACGCTGAAGCATTTCAAGACGCAATGGCTATTGTTCGCAACTATGGCAAACCATCTCTGTTTATTACATTTACGTGCAACCCAAAATGGCCCGAGATCAAAACGTCACTTTTTCCTGGTGAACAGCCAAGTGACAGACCAGACATTTGTGTTAGAGTTTTCAATATTAAATTAAATCAAATGTTGACTGATCTCACAAAAAATAGAATTCTTGGCCAAGTAAGTGCATACACTGCCGTGAAAGAGGACCAAAAGAGGGGTCTTCCTCATGTGCATATCCTTGTTATTTTGGATGAGAGCGACAAACCTCAAAATCCGACCGATATTGACCGCATTGTCTCTGCTGAAATACCTGATAAACTAATCAACCCAACACTACATGATATCATAGTTCGCAACAATATACACTGTTAAAAATTGCCGTAATTTTACGGACAAAATTTAACAGAAATCCTCCGTAAACGGTAAAATACGGAATAAAATTGTAAATTTACGGATTTCTACGGAAAACTAGTAAAATTTACAGAAAAATCAGGTAAATGATAAATTTTACAGACGATGTCCGTAATTGTACAGAAGATCATTATTGAAAGGAGACGTTTACGGTACATCTTGTAAATTTACAGGAAATTAGCTGTAGTTTTACGGACAAATTAACAGTTAGTAAAAAAAACACCATGGAATGCATATTTGTATTGAAAATACTATTCCATTTTCGGCCCATCCTGAACAAGACCGTACTTTTAAGGATCAAGCTATCAAATAAATGATAAATTTTACAGACGATGTCCCTAATTGTACAGAAGATCAAAGATCGTAAAAAAAAAATTGAATTCTGTAATCTGTTATTTTTACGGAAATGTGTAAATTTACATGGGAATTTTGTAAAAGTTACGCAAAAGGAATCCGTAAAATTACGGATTAAAAAAAAAATTCCGGCAGCAAAATTTCCGGACAATTTTTTTTGTTCCGTTATTTATTTTTACGGAATTATGTTAATTTACGTCAAGTTTCTGTAAAATTTCCGTAAATAGAATCTGTATTTTCACAAATTATAATTTACGGAATTTTGTATAATTTACAGGAACTTTTCCGTAAATTTCAACTTTCTGTAAATTTACGGGCAGAAAAAAAGAGTCCGGAAATTTTGCTGCCGGAATTTTTCTGTAAAAAAACGGAAAATTTTCTAACAGTGTACATGGTCCATGTGGTGCAGTGAACATGAACTCTCCGTGTATGTCAGGAAGAGGTGCTTCTCGAACGTGTGAAAAAAACTTTCCTAAAGAATTTAGAGCTCACACTGTGGTCACAAACTCGACTTATCCGCAGTATCGTCGCCGTTCACCTCAGATGGGTGGAAATGAACATGCAATGAAAGTTCGTGGAAATAATTTTACCGTTGATAACAGGTTTGTGGTGCCATATAACCCATTACTAAGCCTCAAATATAACGCTCACATCAATGTAGAGGTAGTTCACAGCGTTAATGCTGTCAAATACTTATACAAGTACATTACTAAAGGCAGTGATAGAGTAATGGTTCGTCTGGCCAATGGACAAGAGCTTATCATCACGAATGATGAAGTAGAACGGTTTGTTAACGCACGATACATTAGTGCTTCTCAAGCTTTCTGGAGAATATATGAATTCAAGATACATCACCGTTATCCATCAGTTATTAAATTGCCATGTCATCTGGAAAATGAACAGCTGGTCTTATTTGAAGAGGGTCAAGCTGCTGAGGCAGTTCTTCATGGCCCGCCCCGAACAAAACTGACTGACTAGTTTCGTCTCAACCAAGAGGATCCGAATGCTAGGGATATTTTATATCCTGATATACCAAAGCATTACACGTGGAACGGAAAATGGAAGAAGAGAAAGAATCGGTTGGGACAAAGCAATACCTGCACAAGTGCCTCGGATATGATCGGTCGAATCCCAGTAATCAGCCTAAATGCGCAGCAATCAGAACTATACTTCCTACGAATGCTTCTACACCATCAGACCGGTCCAACTAGCTTCGATGACTTGAAGGTTGTTAATGGACAGGCACAAGCCAGTTTCCAAGCCGCGTGTCTGAAGTTAGGGCTACTTGAGGACGATACAGAAATTGACAAGGTATGTCAAATTGGATTGAACGCAATATTTGATATAAATTTTGCCCATTAATGTTACACATTGCGACAGAAGCAGTTAGGCGCGAAAGATGTATACTCCGTTTCAAACTTTCATTCTCATCAAGCCAGCGATAAAACAGATCGACATGCTATACTCTGTTTGTCCATCTCGAGACAGTGACGTAACCGCGTGTTCTACTAATTGCATCACATAACGCGCGCGCATATTCGCGGCGCTGGCGTACAAACACGAGCGTTGAAAGGCGGAAGATACACACGCGTGCGTAAAGGCTGCGCCTGTTCAGTTACGTCACTGTCTCGAGATGGCCAAACAGAGTATAATAAGTGTGCAAACATGACGTGTTTTAAGCCAAGGAGACGATTATTACACCACAGACTTTAAATATTTTGTCTATGTCTTCTTTATTTAACCGCGTGGTGTTTCTCTTACACAGGTAATCATGGTAATGGAAGAGGCGGCCGGAGTGAAGTTTGGAAATCAGTTAAGGGATGTTTTTGCAACGATTCTAATTTGGATAAGGCCGTCCGATCCTCTGGCTTTTTACCAGAACCACAAACAGAGTCTATGTGAAGATTTTATGCAAAGGGATCGTCTTACCGAACCAAATGAGTTTGTAATCAATGAAATGCTCCTCTACCTTCAAGATAGACTAGGCAGGGACAATCTCGACTTGACCACCGATTTTGGGTTACCAAAACCAGATGCGAATTTCATGCATAACTTTCAGCCAAGAGAAATAAGGGAGGAAATGGACTTTGACATTCCAACACTTCAGCAAATTGACGAAACAAATCGTAACAAGTTGAATGACGAACAGAGACACGTGTATGACACCGTTATTGATTCTGTTGAAAATGACAAAGGCCTTCTTATATCCCTTGATGCAAGTGGGGGGACTGGAAAGACATTTGTACTGTCTACAATTCTAGCGAATGTCAGATCGAAAAAACAAGTAGCCCTGGCAACAGCTACAAGTGGAATTGCTGCCACTCTATTACCAAACGGCCGAACGCTCCATTCCCGTTTGAAAGTGCCAATCAACATTACAGACAGCAGCACGTGTAATATATCCCCACGATCTGCTACAGCAGGAATCATACGTCTTTGCAAATTACTGGTAGTTGATGAAGTTAGCATGGCTGATCGCAGAATATTAGAAGCTGTTGATCGCACAATGAAAGACATACTAAAGAACGACCGCAATTTTGGTGGCGTTACAGTTGTTTTAGCTGGCGACTGGAGGCAAATTTTGCCAATCATAAGAAAGGGTGGAAGAGCTGATACAGTCAACGCTTGCTTTAAATCATCTCCGTTGTGGACGGCTGTGAAGGTGATGAAATTAACCCAAAACATGCGTGTAGCAATGGCTGGTGGCGACGGTCAAGATTTTGCTGATTATTTGCTAAATATAGGGGAGGGAAAGGTTCCGATACAACGCGACCTTGGACAGCATAAAATCAAAATTAGAGAAGAACATGTGTTTCAGGCAGCAAGCATTGAACAGTTTTGTGATTTTGTTTTTCCCAATCTTGAAGAAAATCACACAAATGCTGAATGGCTTACTTCCAGAGCCATTCTTTGTCCAACAAATAGCGAAGTGGATAGAGTTAATGAAATTCTTTTGCAACGATTCCCAGGAGGTTTCAGTGACTACAAAAGCAGCGATAAGATATTGAATGCTGAGGAACAAAACCAATATCCGACAGAGTTCCTAAATACACTCACCCCATCTGGTATGCCGCCGCATCAAATCAAGTTGAAACGTAATGCACCAATCATACTTTTACGAAACATAGATCCAATTAATGGACATTGCAACGGGACTAAATATGTTCTCTCAGAACTCCATGAACATGTAATCGGTGCTACTATTGCAAGCGGGGTTCACGTGGGCAAGCAACTGTTTATTCCACGGATTCCTCTGTCGCCATCTGAAAATCTTTTCCCGTTCCAACTTCAGAGACGTCAATTCCCTGTACGGGCTGCATTTGCAATGACATCCAATAAGGCGCAAGGACAAACGTTGTCAAGAGTTGGCATATTCATGGAAAAGGATTTCTTCTCTCATGGACAACTCTATGTATCTATGAGTAGAATTGGAAAACCTGAAAATCTTCAAATCTTGACAAAAAATGGTTCTTTCCCTGGGAAAGAAGGAACTTTCACAGATAACGTTGTATATCACGAAGTCCTTTAATTTTTTCGCTTTTTATAAGATTCTACAAAGATGACTAATCATATCCTTCTTTGATCAAGCCTCATGCTGTACTAACAGGACTATACCGTGTTGGGGTTTCCTTGATCGATAACATTTTGTCATTTGGATATGTTGATGCCTTCAATGTGCAAATACAAATCACCGCATTTCATAGGGTAACCATTCAATTTATTGAGTTTATTAACAAAAACTGCAATTTTCCCAGATTAAAATAAATAAATCCACGTCGTGATGAGATTATGTTGCGTGTTTGTGTGTTGGAGCGGGGTTGTAGGGGGTTTGTGGTTTCAGAGTAGGTAATGTGACATAACCATCTAGCGGGGACCCGAGCGTAGCGGGGACCCGAGCGTAGCGAGGGTACGCCGCTAGTTTATGTAAATATGCAAAAGGGACCGTTTTCGCTACGTACGTTAGTATAGGACTTTCCTATCCCAAAATTAATAGTATCCCTGACTCAATGGCCGGGCTCATTCCTGGGCCTGCTGATGTACATATTTGTACTGCGATAAAGATATTGAGGATCTTAGATATTTTTTATTTCTATACTCGTATAGCGTTTTAATATCAGAGTTGATGAATTCCATACATTTGAAAACAACTATTACTCCATATTTAGATGACTTTTGGAGAATATACATTTGGTAATATTCTGATAAGTCCATGGTAATAATTAACTTTAAAAATGTGTCTTTATATGCCTATGTATAGGCCTTTGAAATGATGTTAGTGAGTGTTACCCTTACTTCAAATATTTGATGTGTTTTGCAAATCGTATTTAAAACGTGCATGGACCGCGCATTAGCATTTACCTTGAATGAATCTATGTTATTATGTAAATATTTGTATATATTCTACCTTTATTTTTTATATTTGAGCACTGTTTAACATGTTTAAAGACGCATCCGCCAGTCGAGGAGACTGATGCCACTGTTCCAAAAGTGTATGTCCAAATAAATAAATTAAATTAAATAAATACAAAATCCACACAATAAATACCAAAATGGTATATACGTTTCGACAAATATAACCCGAAGTTTCTTAGTGTCCGAAGGGGATGGAAGGGACACGGCCCCTAATAAGTTGACTATCAATCATTCGGGGAACCCATTTTTCAGTATTAACTCTATATAGTCAGGTAATCGAAATCAATTTAGTATAAGACAGTTTTCGAACATCAAGGAATATGATTTTAGAAGCCCGTTTTATAACAAAATCAATAGCCAGATTCATAGTACATGTAGTTAAAAAATATTCGTGTGTTTCAAGGAACTGATAATCCCAAAGTGGTAAGTTATTCGGGGAATGGAGAGTCTGGCCACACTATCACGGTAATCCTGCGCACTTGAATTCTTTCTGTTTATGCTGAATACAACATCTGGGCGAAATAAAATGAAATTGTCTTATCGAGTCGACATAATACCTGTGCACCTTCCCCGCCCGGCCGACATGCCGTGGTAAGCCCTAGTGGGCGGCGCCCCCTTGGAGCCTGTAGGTTCATTGCCGATTTGAAAGCCCTTCTAGGGCTCTCCTGCCTGGCACATTAATTTCTTATCATATTTTAGGAACAGACAATCGTTGAATGAAAAATAGTGAGCTCTTAGAGACAAACAAGTATATGGTTGGTTGGAGGGGAGACACGCGACAATGGAGAGCTACTTTGTAGATTGGTGAGACACTTTTGAACAATGGAGAGACAATAGCGAGACACTTTGTACAATGGAGAAAACACTTCGTACAATAGAGAAACACTTCGTACAGTGTACAGACAATTTGTACAATGGGCTATTCATTTATTAATGGTACACCCCCCTATAGAAGGCAAGCATTTTTTTACTGAAAATTTTGGGAATTCCCACTGCAAAATTGTGCCTGCCTTCTATAGGGGTGTGACCAAAACTGCTTCAAAAATTGGGAATTCCCAGGTTGTTTTTTGTTTTTTAAAATTGGGAATTCCCATGCCTTCTATAGGGGTGTGAGGCATGCATTTTATTTTTTGGGAATTCCCAGGTTCCTTTTTGTTTTTAAAATTGGGAATTCCCATGCCTTCTATGGGGTGTGAGGTATGCAATTTATTTTTTTGGAATTCCCAGGCTGCTTTTTGTTTTAAAAATTGGGAATTCCCATGCCTTCTTATAGGGATGTGAGGCATGCAATTTATTTTTTGGGAATTCCCAGGGCTGCTTTTTGTTTTAAAAATTGGGAATTCCCATGCCTTCTATAGGGGTGTGTGGTACTTTTTGGGTGTTGGTGTGGGGGGGTGGGGGGGTTGGCACAGGATCAGATTGCAGAGTTGAGAGGGTGGGGCTTATACATTGAAGTGGCAAGGATGTGTGGACAGGATTTGGGGTAATTAGTGAGGAACTTTAAGGCAAAACCAGAGGTGTAATTTGGTTGAGGAGATTGCAAATCAGTGAGTGTGTGGGGGTGCGTTTGTTATCCTTATTTCTCTATTAGTTTTAATCAAAGTGGCGCCTAATTTGCATGAATAATAGAGGAAATAACGGGACGTGTGATTTTAAGTATAGAAGTTGGTCAACAATTGGCTCCAAAAAACAGCAAAAAAAACTGGCATAATTATGTTATACCCTACTCACCGACATCGGTAGTATGTGTCGTTCTTAAAAATTATGCACTATGAATACCTCTGTGAAGGGTATAACAGAATTACTCCAAAAACCTCTCAAATTTTTGCTCACAAATGCCACTAGACGTGCACGATATTGTGCGTTGCGCGTACTATCGCGTAATCATACCGTGTGGTAACGCGTCGCGTACATGTTTGCGGAAGGGTTCCCTGCCGCGGCATTACGCACTTCTACACATGGCGCATAAGCCACACAGGGAAATGGTTATATAGACCTGTTGGTTATGGGTTATGGTGTCATGTTGGGTGGGGGTAAAACCACGTAAAATGGTTTAGAATAGGCATAGGGTTATCATGGTTATATACATGTAGTGACGTGGTACAAATAGCGTTTAGTGAGGGTTAATAAAGCAACCTGATTTTTTTACTTTAAATTGGAGTGCCAAACAATCCAAGGGACCGAGGGTTAATGAAGAAGCCACAGGAAATGGTTTAGGAGGGTTATGATTATAAGGGGGAGACGTCAAAAACTCGACCGCCCGTTGACTGCCGGTTTACGGGCGGTTCCGCCCGGTTCTTTCAGGTCAAATGTTTTACTGGTATATGAATATTCGCGCATGCAACACTGGAACAACCGCCGGTTGACTTAATGCTGTAATCTGACCAATTTACACTATCAATCTGTTACTTTGCGGTCATAATAGCTCTCTCTATAATCGTTCTATAAAAAAAAACATTCATAGACTTTCGGTATTGATTTAAAAAGTTAATTGAGCTATAAACAGATTGAAAAAGCCAACCCCAGCGGAAAATCAATAGCTGTATTGTACTGGTTGTTTAACTGAGACTTTTAAGTCTTAAAAGAGCCCATTACTTCAGATGTTATTGCTCACGTGTGTGACGAGGCACTTTCAACCGGTCGTGTTCACCAGAGTGTTACTATTTGACCTCATTATGTGTGTATATTATAACAGACGACACGTTTTGTGAGAACCGAACGGAACCGGCCGTAACCGGCAGTTGCCGGGCGGTCGAGTTTTGACGTGATCCCTAAGTCAATCTGGTTGGTGACGGTGTGTGTGAGGGTGGAATGGGGTGGGGGGTGTAGGGGGATTTCATGTGTGGTTCAGGTATGGGTTTATAAAGTAGCCACGGACAATGGTTTAGGAGGGTTATGATTATAAATCAAACTGGTTTGCGTGTATGTGTGGGGGGGGGGGGGGTAGGGGGTTTATGTAGTTTCAGAGCCTAGGTAATGTGTGGCATAACACATCTAGCGGGAACCTGAGCGTAGCGAGGGGTACGCCGCTAGTATAGTAATGGACTAATATCGCTACAAATAGCTTCGGCATAAAATAAATTATTTAAAAACCTTGTTTAGTTTTACGTTCAAGAGCGTTTATAAAGGGGAAAACCAATTCAATCTTGTTCATAGTTCTCCAACAATGCCTACAATGATATTTGGCATATTTATTTATAAAAGCAGCCAACAAACAAGCAAAATACCAAATCCACAAAGATTCTTATCTCCAGTAATTATAGAATATTAAACAGTGATACCATTCGCTATACGGTATGTTACATCATGCGGCCGAGTGCACCAATGACGGGTAGCTGAAGAATAGCGCTACCTCGCTAGTAACTGAGGGCGTAACCCAAAATTTTGAGAGCGCCAATGCGGGGTAAGCTACTAGGCTAGTAACTTGCGGGGTAATTTACGCTAACTGCTATACCTGACCGGACCCAAGAGTAAGTTGGGGCATAACGTTTTATGCCACAAGTCAGTCAATTCTAGCAGTAGGCCTAGCGTAAATTTGTTGTGAACATTGGAGGGGATGATTCGCTGATGCTGAAGGACCAATAGGGCTTGCATGTCCAAGCTGAAAGATTTTGAAACGGCCGAGTGCACCAATGACGGGTAGCTGAAGAATAGCGCTACCTCGCTAGTAACTGAGGCGTAACCCAAAATTTTGAGAGCGCCAATGCGGGGTAAGCTACTAGACTAGTAACTGGCGGGTAATTTATGCTAAATGTTATACCTGACCGGACCCAAGAGTAAGTTGGGGCATAACGTTTTATGCCACAAGTCAGTCGATTCTAGCAGATAGCGTAAATTTGTTGTGAACATTGGAGGGGATGATTCGCTGATGCTGAAGGACCAATTTGCGCTTGCATGCCCAGTGGTGTCTATTTGAAATGGAATGTGACCCCTCATCATGCTCATAAGCTGAAAGGTTTTATATTTTTGAAAATCCATTCATGCAATTTGGTGATTTTTTTAGTCAAAATTTAGATCAACTCCTTTTGCCCATTCAAACACTAATCGCACCGATTTTGGGTAATATTTTGACAAAAATTTACTAATTGTCCCAAGGATCTTATACAAATAATGACTAAATAAATAACTTATTATTGTTTTTTATTAATTAAAAAACTGATAAAAGCCAATTTATAAATGTTTCACTGTTTCTTTGAATTCCTGATGAAACTATTTCCTGATAAAGCCAAGTTTCAACATTATTGTGAGTGGAAAGGTAGAACTAAAAGAACGAACAAAAAAGAAAGAAAATCATATCGTGCCGTTGCGTGGTCTGGGGATCGAACCGGTGGTTCTGCGGTTAACAAGCGAAGGACAAGGTATCCACACCACGGAAGTATTTGTGTTAAGATATGTGTTATAATTGTATATCATTGTTTCCATCGGGTGCTTGTGTTTGTCATTAAAAATGTGCTTTTTGGTGCAATGTTTGTATGTGCCCCTCGCCCAAAATATGTTTATAATGTCATGATAGTCCTTATTTTTGAAAAAGCGGTAAACAAACTTAGAAATTTTTGGCCATAAAATGGCATCATTTTTTTCCGGATCGCAGGCCGACTCCACGTGATTCTTGATTTACACTCACCTATGACCTAGCAAGTGACGACACGTTTTTAATATTGCGGAGGACCATTCACGTCAGAATTTTACAGTAAACTATTATAGGTTAACACTTGGCATATGCGCCCAATTAATTTTGTAAGGGAACGATGCTGATTAATGTGGATATTTACCTCGCTAGTTGCTATTCTGGTGTTACTTGCCAGTTATGCTCTAAGAATTACAACTTTAGTAAGTTACAGTTAGAGCATAACTACTAGGGAGGTAGCTTACCTCCCTAATTAAGTTACCCGTCATTGGTTGCACTCGGCCGTATCATATAATATTGCTATCTTCAGTAGATAGCAAACAAATTGAATAACATGAATAACATGCTTTCTTCAGTATCTTTCTTCAGTATCACATGATCGCAATGTTATCTATAGATAGCAAATAAAATGGCTACTGTAATATTAGCGTATTTAATGACAGCAAAATAATTCAAATCTTAACCTAAATCAACCCATGCATCAAGCTTAAAACTGGTTAGTGCGTGCAGACATATACCTGATGCATATGGAACCAAAACAACTGAAACTTTAGTGCAAACCTTAAGGGTGGTGATTGTGAATATAAATTAAACAAAAGCTTTGGATTCCATTAAAAATATGATAGCTATGTGGTCAAATCATTCTCTGACTGTGGTGGAGACCAGTGGCGTAGCATTATAGGGGCTCGGGGCATGATTTCGGTGGAAAAAAAGGAACGGGAATGGCGAAAAAGGGAAGAAAGAAAAGAGAAAGGGGAAGGGAAGAGGAAAAGAAAGGGGAAGGAAGAAAAGAGAAAGGAAGAGGAAAGAAATTCGAAAGAAAATAAATATTTATCATCAGTGGTTAGTTCGGATCGGGAATCGTTAGGCGCAGCCGGGGGGGGGGGGGGGGGGGGGGGGGGGGGGATGATCAGACGATAGCGCGGCGGCCGCGCAAAATCATAGTTGCAAGACCCTTGGTATTGTTAACACTTAACAGTAAAGAAAGATATCAAATTAATTGAATAAATATGGCAAATTTAAAACCTAAATTGAATGTAAAATGTATTCATTTCTATATTTCTATATTTATTTATTTACTATTTATATTATTATTTATTTACTATTTATATTATTATTTATTTACTATTTATATTATTATTTATTTACTATTTATATTATTATTTATTTACATAATTAGGGGGGGGGGGGCAACTGGACCGTGGGGCAAGTGGTCCGAAATGAAGGATTTTGTAATTGTATGGGCATACTGCTTTCTTTTGAACAGTACGACTTTTGTTGATACTTGACATATATCCTTACCTTCTACAATTTAAAACATTTGGAACTTTAGGGTATTTACACATGTGATTTTTCTCAAGATCTTTGAAGCCAACTCCTTGAGTGACTGATTGAAAATTCACAGATATTATGGGCGATATATGAAAATGGGTTTAGATCATGTTTAATGTACTTTATATGATTGACAGATATGCAACAGTAAATATATACATGCAGTACAGTCGTCTTAAGATTCTAGGTGCATATTGCATTTGATGGGTGCTATATTGTAGTGTGCTTAGAGACTTTCCGAAATATGATTAAAACCATAGGTTGTGGTTGAAATGACCGTAAAATGGCGCACATTGCTAAATTGGGACATTGGTGGTTTGGATTTCCGATCAATATTATCATTTAAAGAATGCTTCAACTTAAATCATTATCACGGGTATTCATTTGGTAGAGTTATTAGTTGATGAATTTGCAAATAACAAAGTACACCATTTCTTATTTTATCTAAAGACACTCGTCTTTTTTTCTGAAATGTATTGGAGTTATTGATTGTTATGACAAATGGTGGTATGTTTTAAAACATTTTGGCGTAACATTTATTACGTCACAGGCGTGTTTGAATAATGTTTCATCTCAACAAAGTGCTACGTCATTTGTTGGGGCAAGTGGTCCGAAGGGAAATGTGAATAGAATATGAAATAATTCACATTCTTTCTAGTTCTTAGACATTTTGGGGCATTTTGGGTCTAATACCACTATTTCTGATATTGAAGGATTACAATATGACATGAAATTGCTTTAGAATGGTTTAAAACCTCGGTATTATGAATTACATCCTTATTATATTTTAAATGGTGTCTGTAAAGGTATTTGCTATGACGAAATATCATGATTTATGTATTTTATCCACTGCTTTTTGTGTATATTTACCTTTGGGTCATCATTGTCATATTGACTAACTTCCCCTGTAACCATGGTATCATGACAAGCTGGCTAAATATCAAGATGGTTTATTATAAGTACTAAATGATGATTATATGAAGTAAATAAAATCATTAAAGAAAGGGGTATATATAGACAAATGTATGGGGCGTCTGCAGTGGCGTAGCTAGGATTTATTTCAGGGGGGGGGGGGGGGGCAAGATTTCTAAAATTTTCGTAAAATGTTGCCCCCATTTTTTTTCTAGTCACTTACCTCGTGAATTTCACGTAAGTGTGGGGGGGGGGGGGGGGGGGGGTGGTGAGGTCAAAAAAATTCGCACAGTCCAAAAAAAAAATCGCACAGTAAATGTACTACATGAACAATTTCTCGTCCCCCATTTTCCCGCTTCTCCGTCCCCATTTTAGGTGTCCGGGGGGGGGGAGGCAGTCTTCCCCCTGCCCTCACCCCCCCCCCCCCTCCCGCTGGCTACGCTACTGGGCGTCTGAATATCACAACCATGTAACCATTTAACTAGGTTCATACCGTTTTATCTAATAAACGTGCAGTCGAAAATTGCGCTTGCTTTGTACACCATTAGTATTACTGCTTTTTACACGTTTACCACGAAAACTGTATAAAACTTGCGTTTCATGAGACCTGTATCCTTTTTACACGTTAAATAATATGGAAATGAGTTTGTAAAGAAAATACTGCCTAGTTACCGTGTTGTCAATCAATGATTTCTGTGTATTCTAACTGTTGGAACATAAGGACCAGTTATTGGGGCAACTGGTCTGTGCCAAGTAAAGTTTTTAGTTAGTGGTAATTGGCCTTTTGTTTGGATATTTTTAACATTGATTATATGTTATATGTAAACAGTTACACGGGTGATATTTTTATAGCAATTCCATAAATATTTACACGAGCTTTAAGCTTTTATATCATGAAATATGCTTAACCGGACCAGTTGCCCCATCCTCCCCTATTCATTTATTTATTTAATCATTTTTATTTATTAATGTTTTCTCATGTTTATTTGTTTTAATTTGTTTATTTTAAAAGTAATATTTAATTTCCCCTCCATCTGAATAGGGATGACTGATGTGTGTTCCATGCACTGATTTGCACATGCAACGCAAGTCAGCTACATAAATTGATCGTATATTTAAACATTGATTTCCTTGCAAAGAAGGCAATATTCTGTTTCAAGTGAAGCATGGATCATCAATGAGTCTGAAATAGGTCTATGAAATTAATTTCTTGACAAATGACATTTTGACAATACTATACTGTAAAACGGGGGTGAATAGGGACAACAATGGGAACAGTTTTTGAAATCTCAAATGTGTGTATATTGATTGTACTATTTTCTATCCAAATGTGGAAAGAGCAATATAGGCCTAGTGTTCAGGAAATGGTTCAGTGGGTGGGTGTGAATGAACCAAATGTAGCCGAGCCCAGGGTATCAAAAATAAAGATGTCCTTTTATAATATATATACATACTCTTTGACATTGGTAAGAAATTCTGAAAGCAGTTTTCATTTCAAGCTTTTTTGCATTTTATCGTAAATTTTCTAATATTTGGGGTCAATAGGTTTATTTTTACAGTAATTTTCACATTGCATGACATATAAAATCTCCATATTTATAGAAAAGATGAAAATTTGATACTGAATTGATACTATAGAATTTCTTCGAATTAAGCTTTAAATTCTATGGTATCAATTCAGTATCACTAATTTTCACAATTCTTTACCTATGAGTCAAGTAGTATTTCCATACCCATCACATTATTTCAAATTTTTATAGTGGCAGTTCAAAGGCATAAATATGGGTGGATATGAATATGATTATAAAAAACTACAACATAGAGACTAGTGCTAAAACTGTCCCTATCCACCCCGTTTTACGGTTCACGGTTCATTATTTATGGTGGAGGGCGGTTGGAGACAAATTCGAGACTTGTATGTCAAAGTTACCTACCCCTCCCCCTACAGCTGAAACTGAAATGTACATGACCCCCCTGATAACCAGTAGCTTTTTTCACACCCCCCCCCCCCCCCCCCCCCTCTCCTTATAAAGATGTTTTCCCAACAGATCGTCCGACTCCGAGGCAGAGAAAAGATTTGATGTCCGGAAGTCGTCTCATAGTAAATGTTTTTGAAGTAAAAAAAATGGCATTTATACACTTCAAAATAGCCTCTAAAAATTACCGCTCACCACAATCTTTATCATTTAAAAAAGGTTACACAACCCCCCCCCCCCCCTGTTTAAGAATAAGAATAAGTTATTACATAGCCTCCCTATTTCAACATAATATGAAAGTTACATGACCCCACACCACCCCCACCGCCTCCCCCTATAGTTTACCCAGCCGCCCGGCAGCATAAATGATGAACGGTCCCTAATGTACATTGCGCCGCACTGGTTGTAGGCTACGTGCAAATATTGAGAAATATATTAAAAATAGGATTGATAAAAAATTGATAAAACCAAATGAACTTAATAACCGTTCAGAAAATTCACATTCATTTCCATGGCATTTACTTATTTAGCGATGGGTAGAGATACTGTATCTGGGTAGAGTATACACCAAGGCTAAGGCATAGGGCGAAATAAAAAAATAACCTGTTTAGGCTTTAGAATAATAGCGTCCCCTCCCGCTTCCTTTTTTGGGGTCTACTTCAATTTTCTTCTTTTTATTTCAGTCATAACTTATTTCTTCAGGTGTTTCAGAGTTTATAAAGATGCATATAACAAATTGGTATCTTCCTAATATGTATTCAAAACAAGTTTTGTAGTGACCAACCCCTCAGAACCATGACATAAACAGTTTAAAAAGGGCCCCCTCTTTTTTTAGGTTCACAAAAGTGTATCGCTAATTAGAGCAATTTTGCACCTGAAGTGGGAAAAAATGAAAAATAAAAAGGGCCACTTTTTTTGGAAAAAGTCAGGACCCTCAACATGTTGTTATTTTTAATTTGCCTACCTCAATCAAAGTTCTATTACATTAGGAACATATTGTGCACTCACAGATAGCAAGGCAAGTCTTTGCAGATAGTCAAAACCAGTGGTTTTGCTCAGTGTACAAGTACATGCAGCAACTCTGCATGCTGTGAATGTGAGTAACATGTTTACTTGATTACATAACAGACTGGTGTAATATTACACACACCCCTGCATGCACTGAGTACATAGTAGCCTGCCACGCACACAGTACATGCAGTGGCAGTGCTACATGTACATGTAATAATCATATACCTGTTAAACAACCTAATTTCGCTAGCAATTTAATTTCGCTAAGCGGTCCAATTCGCCAAATTTAATAAATTGCTAGTTATATTATTTATAATGGTTATTATCATAATAGGAAGGTGTTACAAATTAGTGAAATTAAATTGCCGCAAATAGTTGACTAAATGCTAATTCGCTGAATTAAGCTGCTGTGAAAAAAGTTGTTTTATAATATAGACTTTAAGATCGCACTTCCAGTATTTATAGTATTCATATTATTCAATAGCACAAATGTTCATGTGCATTTATTTATATTTACACTTTGTATTTCTTGATTGACAATTTAATTATCAAGTTAGACATATATATACTTTCTCTTCAACAAACAATTAGGTATTAAGTATTACAGAAATGAATCAAATCACGAAAATAGCTTACTGCAAAAATATAATTGTAAATATATGGAAAATATAAGACCGGATTGCTATTTAATTTAATAATTTTCCACTGAGCTTGGGTTTTGTTTTGTCTAGGGAAGCAAATAAAGTATTTTAGTAAACATTAGATTTTCAGGGTGGCGATAGGAAGTTGTGGGTGGGGGATTGGGTGGGGTTTTTTGCTGCCGAAAGCGAGCATTTTTTGTTTGCGCCGCCGAAGACGGTGATTTAAAAAAAATGTATTCCTTCATATTGATCGAGTTGGGTGGGATAAAGGTTTTTTTAAAGATTTTTTACTCATCCGGGGGGGGCTGGGGGACTTTTTTTGTTGTTGGCCTGCACAGAGGGGCATTTCTTTAAAACTTTAAACTCCCCCCTGAAAATCTAATGGTGCGTCCCTTAAGCCAGTTGCAGCAAGATCAGTTCAGAAAACAAGTTGGTATTCATAAATATCGAAGTCAGTTTGTACTAATATTTTCTCAGCAAAATCACTTTGTAAACAACAAAATCAGTTACCAAAATGATCCGTCAGCAAAATAAGTTAGTATGGTAAAAAAAAAAGTAAGTTTGATCCGTTGGCAATCTCAGCCATCAAAATAAGTTGGTAGAAAAATTGGTGGATCATGAGTTGGCTCTTTGTATTGTAGTCCAGTCAGCATGATGATTTTAATGGGAATTCCCATGCCTTCTATTATTATGTACCTTCGAGAGGAATATGGCATTTTTTCTTGGGAATTCCAAGGCCAAAATGTGATGATTTTGTTTGAATTCCCATGTCTTCTGGTACCCTCGAGAGGAATATGGCATTTTTTCTTGGGAATTCCCACGGCCAAAATCCAAAATTTGGGAATTCCCACTGCCAAAATTTGATGATTTCTTGGGAATTCCCATGCCTTCTATACCTTCAAGAGGAATATGGATTTTATTTTTGGGAATTCCCACGGCCAAAATTTGATGATATTTTGGGAATTCCCATGCCTTCTATACCTTCAAGAGAAATATGGATTTTATTTTTGGGAATTCCCACGGCCAAAATTTGATGATTTTTTGGGAATTCCCATGCCTTCTATACCTTCGAGAGGAATATGGAATTTTTTTTTGGGAATTCCCACGCTCAAAAAGTGTCAAATATTTTGGGATTCCCATGCCTTCTATAGGGGGTGTACCATTAATAAATGGAATAGCCCAATGGAGAGACACTTTATACAATGGAGAGACACTTTATACAATGGAGAGACACTTTATACAATGGAGAGACACTTTATACAATGGAGAGACACTTTATACGATGGAAATACACTTTGTATTGTACAACGACAATGGAAATACACTTTGTACAGTGGAGAGATACTTTGTACAGTGGAGAGATACTTTGTACAATGGAGAGACACTCCGTACGATGGAGAGACACTTTATACAATGGAGAGATACTTTGTACAATGGAGAGACACTTTGTACAATGAATATACAGTTTGTAAAATAATTGGAAACTTATAGGCTATTAGAGATTCATGCGAAAGTATGATTAAACAGGGTTTTTTAAAGGTTTTTTTTAGGTTGGTTGGAGGGGAGACACGCGACAATGGAGAGCTACTTTGTAGATTGGTGAGACACTTTGAACAATGGAGAGACAATAGCGAGACACTTTGTACAATGGAGAAACACTTCGTACAATAGAGAAACACTTCGTACAGTGTACAGACAATTTGTACAGTGTACAGACAATTTGTACAATGGAGAGATACTTTGTACAGTGGAGAGATACTTTGTACAATGGAGAGACACTCCGTACGATGGAGAGACACTTTATACAATGGAGAGACACTTTATACAATGGAGAGACAATTTATACAATGGAAATACACTTTGTATTGTACAACGACAATGGAAATACACTTTGTACAGTGGAGAGATACTTTGTACAATGGAGAGACACTCCGTACGATGGAGAGACACTTTATACAATGGAGAGATACTTTGTACAATGGAGAGACACTTTGTACAATGAATATACACTTTGTAAAATAATTGGAAACTTATAGGCTATTAGAGATTCATGCGAAAGTATGATTAAACAGGGTTTTTTAAGGAACACAATTTAATATTTTGGACCGTCAAACTGGTGTATGACACAGCATATGAAATCTTTGTTCAATCAGAAGTTATCGCAATGCCATATCTCTTATAAAATAATCAGGTTTTTATCATCTTTGGTTAAATTTTGAATTAATACTAATATTTCAGTATTTCAATTAATTGTGTTTTTCTTTTTAATTGATATTTTGACAATTCTAATTAATATTTTTGTCCAATTATTTTTTTAAATAAACGATATTTTGGCTTTCAGATGTATTTCAGAAGTGCTGAACAAAACGACTTTTCTTCAAGCACTTTTTAGACAATAATGGTTTAACTTGTTTAAGCCTTGTTTAGTTAGTGATCAAAGTAAACTCAAACACAACCAAACAATAGGGCAATGCTATAGGCTAAACAGGAAATGTCATCAAAGTTAAAAAAATAAGTATGTCAGAAATCAAAAGTGTAGTTGTAATCAATTGAAACCCTCGATTTTGTTTTGACATTTCGAAAATGTTAGAAATTCCCCAAATGTTGGTTAAAAACAAACAACCGCCCGACCGACCGACCTTACCGGAGACGTCCGTTTGCCCGCAGAACAGGGGTTTTCCTTGCCTAACCTCAGTCAGTCTATAAAATAAAGGAAGAGCTCTATTCAACTCCACTTTTTGTCGAAATTGAGTTAGGTGCAGAACATGAAAGAGAGTTACGAAATACATCTTTTACACTTTGTTCTACATCTTTAGCATGTTCGGGTCAAAAGTTATGGCCCTCGGTAATTTCCAGAAATGTCCGGTAATTTGAATATAATTCACTATTTTGTAAGCCAAAATAGTAGAAATATGGTTCTTTTATCATGGTAAAACATTGATAGGAATGTCCTTAATCAAGTGCAATGAAGAAAGCGTAAAATGTATGGGATTTTTGTTTTTAAAATTGCACACAAACAGAAGTGTTGTAATTTCAAAAAAATGTGCCAAATTGTCCAATTTTGTCTTGGGTGTGGTAGTTCTCGTGGTTGATGTCTATCTGACCGTTGATCATCTTATGAAGGCATGGTGAGTCAATCAGGCAGTCCGCAGCTATAGCTGCTTCAGACTACTACAGTTTCGACATCAGTTTCATTTTATTTTTTATCACCCATTAAGATAGCTTTTAAGAGGAACAATGCACCCAATATGATAGCTAAGCTATTTCTGTCAACTTTTTTAAACCAAAGAAGCCTATTTTCGAATGAAAAAGTATTAAAATCACGACCGTAAATTTCAAGTAAGCTCCATAATTTGACCCCGCGTAGGCCTATATATAATTTTGCTTCAAAACTTACCTTTTTTTACTTTAATCCAAGCAGCCAAGCTAACGCTTTAATGTAAAACTATGTTTCCTCTTCAAAAAGTATAGTCATTATATTCCATGGAGTAAGATGGACTAGAACTTTATAGCGTTTGGTCAACGGGGCGGGCAACAGGGTCAACGTAATAAAACTACGATGATTGCTATGATTTTTCGTCTGTCTTTGAGTGGAAGCCCATCAAGTGTGTTTAAGATTTTGGTGATGCTTTGTGTCTTCCCTGAAGTATAATTTGTAGCACGACGTTGAACTTTTTCAATGGCGTAAATGTTCTTTTTGGTATGGGGATTTAGGCGGCATATACGTAAACCGTGATCGTGAAAGCCAACGAACATTACAATCAAAACAAAATGAGATAAATGATATTTTAACTCAACTTTCTAAAACATATATCGTCAGCCTGCTTCGATAATTGCCTAACTCATTTTTTCTAGTTCTTAGAAAACAACAAAAGTATGAAACCTGTTACCTGTGTACCTGTTACTCATTTTGCATTATTGATCGATGGATATTCATTATGTGGAATGAGGCTTGTATTGTTGATGTGAGGCTTGTATTGTTGATGTGACTTGGATTAGTGCATCCATGCACGCAAATTGAGGATTGGCGTGCATGGATGTACTAATCCGAGTCAGAAACAGATGAACACATCAATACAATAATTTGACTAATTCCATGGATTTGCCAATGCAAATTCAATAATGCAAAATGAGTAACATGTTGGAATGGTCTGGTGGCCCTTTTGCAACAAAGCTCTTCATTTATCAACACTTTTGATTGGTCAATGACTTAGGTATTATAACAGCATGTGCATAATGTAATGAAGTCATGATTTATGCAAAAAACTCAATTTTGCTGAAAAGTGAGTTAGGCAATTATCGAAGCAGGCTGACCTCATTTGTAGTACTAACCATGTTGAAACAATAAATGCTTCACACAGGAGTATGATGAAACTGTCTTAGAAACATGAGTGAGATGTCAAAATTATTAATAATGAAGTTTTACGATTTTTAATTTAATTTTGTCGGTAAAAACATGGCTTTTTGTCCTTGGGCCAAGTGACTCTAGCAGCAACAACACTCATGTATAAATTCATTGATAAATGGACAAAATTGCTGCTGAGTTCTCTTCTAAACTTTCGTTGATAAAAATATGATTAAGTCGCTTTTAAAATTATTACTTGGTTAGATCGTGGCTATTTTCATACACGAATTTACCAGCCTGATTTCGTCAAATGTTGTTCTATATATATACAATAAATAAATAATATGATCATAGGACATGTAGGATATCATCAGCGCCCATCCACCTTTCCACCAGACCTTCAGAAAGCATATCGAAAAGGTAGTGAAGCCTCAACTTCCATATATTTTCTATATAACCTCCTCAAAAAAAGTTCGGAAACTTTTTTCAATCACCAATTTTCTGGATATTTCGTAATATATTCATATTATGTTTCCTATCTATGAAAAGCTGATGTGTTCTTCTTTCCAACGATACCCCATTTGTATATCAATCACTTTTTTCAGTGCTCAGCAACTTGCTTGAGAACATGGGGAGGTCACAATCTGAATGTGCCGAAATTGCCACTATTTCGTGCTCCCGCAAGCATAACACTTTGCATAATATGTTAGATAAATAATGATCGAGTCCAAATCGCGTAGTTATAGAACAAAACATATGACAAAAACGAATGACTGCCATCTCTCAACATGCAATTTTTAAAATTCGCGGCGATCGAAAGACCCGGTGTCGCTGACGTCATGTTTATTGGTGCTCATATTTGCCCACGTGCATTGCATAAGCATGACGTTATCGACACTGGGTCTTGCGAATTTTAAAAATTGCATGTTGAGAGATGGCAGTTATTTTAAAGTATGATGTTTTGTTCTATATAACTACGCGATTTGGGATCGATACTTATTTGTCCTATATATAATGCATTGTGTAATGCTTGCGGGACCACTCCTTTATTTACCGTCAATCCTTTTCAAACCAGAGGGTTGTTGTTGCCCTCCCCCTGTCATGCTAGTAAAACGCTCAAACAAAACGTCAAATGACTGCGAGTATTGTACTTCCGCCAGCGGCGCTTATTATTAGTGCTACTAATCGAACAATACTAGAACCAAACATTCCAGTATCGAGCGATACTGGGACTAAAACGTTCCAGTATCGAGCGATACTGGGACTTAAACGTTCCAGTATCGAGCGATACTGGGACTAAAACGTTCCAGTATCGAGAGATACCGGAACACATTAAATGTACATGTACCAGTATCGGTCGATACTGGAACACATGCTGATTATTCCAGTCTCGATCAATAGGGTTAGGTTCTTCCACCAAGAGCCAACTTTAAGCTTTCATCCTTCGAGTATCCAAACAGATCATAATCAACCCGATAATACTCTTGTAGTTTCACAATGAGATCTACTGCAACTTTGGCGTACTCTTTACGGAAGCTTTCGGCAGCCGCTGAGCTATGAATTTGGGGAAAATGCGCGATTTTTTCAACTCCAAGTGCTTGGATAATGGCTGGACCATCGTAAGCCATTGTTTCATAGTGCCCAATAAAATCGAATTTGAAACTACACGGATAGGTGAACGAACTATACGGCAGCCAATGGTCACTCTTATGACTGCTTTCGGCGTCAGGTCCAAGATGTAAAATAAAGCGGATTAATTCTTCAAAAGTGATGTCATAAGGTCGTTCGTATATCTGCTCGGATTTTCTCGTCAATTTAACAATGTCGCGTCCAAAAGTACGTTCCCAATACTTCTTATTATCTTCGTCTCTGAATTTGTTCAGATAGGCGGAGAGAACTCGGCTGAGTGGTTCTCGGACAAACAACACCTTGCGATAATTATTCCATCTACGAACTACTGCGGTAGGTGAACTAACGTCGCTTAATATCACGAATCTTCTCTTAGACTTTATATTCCTAACCTGATTGTGGCGCAGCGCTTTCATCACGTTTTTCCAAGTAGTGCTGGCAACTTTCGGGACGAAACAGAATAGAAGTTTGAATTTACCGCTGATATAAAAATGCGTACAGTAGTTGTCTTCCAGGAGACTGGTGGGAGTGTACGACGTATTTTTCAGACGTTTACAGGCAGAGTTGAGGTGAACCTTTCGAGAAGCTTGTGTACCTTTGAAGTTATATTTGGATGTCGTTACCTAAGAAGTAAGTGTGGTTAAAAGAAACGCACAAATTAATTTAAAATGGATAATGCATGGCGTCGGGTAGACAAGATCACCAGGTATACACGGGTTTTCCGGTTGGTATTGCCCAAGGGAGTTTGAGTCAAAATAGAATCCTATTTCAAGAGTGTGACAATACAAAATTACCCGGTGACCGCACCCTTAAAAGTGTTAATGTCCAATTAATGTTTCTTCTTATCCTGTTAATTTGAGAACAATGAACGTGATAATCAACACAAATTACAGGGGCCAGTGTGAAACAGCTGCATTCTCGCGATTCTCGTGAAAATCCATTGTGGTTACGAGAACGGTGATGTTGACCCGAGACATGCTAGAGGTCAAAACTGACAAGATCAACCGCTGGTGGCGGATCGCTTTGTGAATATGTGAATCGGGAGAAGTGGCTTTGGATGAACATGAAGCACTGTTTCTTGGGGAAATGTGGAGAAATCCAATTTCCTATTCACAATCTATAGTTGGATATTCTGATCTGTAGACACGTTGAGCTATTCCTTTTGAAATCCATACACCCACTTTAGGAGTCATTACCTTAATATCCCCCATAGGGAGTGTGAATTTAAAATGGGGTTACCTGTATAATATGTGTGGCTCCATTAACATTTTTGGTCAATCCCTCCGTAGGTGGTGTATCATCATGGTAGTACGAGACACGGAATACCATCGACAAGACCCTCTTATATAACCCAATTATATTGCCATTAGCGGTACCTCCTCCACACAAAAGCATTGAATGACTCAGACGACGGTGGCTACGAACGGCCGTTAATTTTGAATTTCCGTTGGTTTCAATGTAACAATGGATTTTGATTATATGACCCCATAAAATTCATCATAGGTTAGAAGAAAAATTTTCCAATCCAAAACCGTTCGGGATGGCTAATCATCCCAATTGTAAATGCTATTTTTTGAATTTAAACCGTTGTTAAGCGGTCGTCCCATTCACTTGATCAGGTAACCTCGTTCGCATATTTTAACCTGAATACTCGTGAATACGCCTATGTCCAGCGTTGTCTGGAATGACTCTACCATTATGTACGCCCTCTTTGACCAAGCATCATATTTGCCGTTTTTGTCGGGTAGGTTGCTACATTGACTATTACTACTCTTATGGACGCATGGTTGCCAGTGACATTTTTCTTCCAAATAAAATACGACTTTGGGTAAGTTTGTTGTCAAAAAGGGGTGTACAAAACTCATTTTGTTGAGAAATCCGCTACAAACCGCGTGGTCTAACCTCCATGTGTTGAATTTTGCTAATAAAGTGCGCAGTGTCAAAATTGGCTGAAAATCTTGACCTGTTTTTAGGGCATTTATGCAATTTCTAGGGAATTATTTGATTCAAGCAGTAATAAAAAACTGAGTGAAATAGTTTGTATAAAATTTAACAAATAGTGTTACATCAATCGTATCGGTGAATGTGTGTATTAATTTAATAACTTCAAAATATTAGCAGTATTTTAAACTTTCATCGTTGCTTCTTTTATCAAACTGTTTTTATGCATCCCCAGCTTGTATTAGATATGCAAACGACTATCAATACCCAAATTAACTACCGCACTTTTCAAACATGCTACCACGCATGCTACTCATACATGCGTGAACGAAACTGACATTGTATCAGCTCAACACGACGTTTTAATAGAGATGATTATCCCTCCATTGTTGAACATCTATTGTAAACAGGCAGTAACGCGTGGTGACCTGTAGAAGTTTTACACAGCACGACCCTTTCAATTTTGCCGGCAAATGTGATAAGTACCTTGATGTTGGACTCGATGGTATTCCGCGTCTGGTACTTTCATGGTATCATTGATATCAAATTGAATGGCCTATTTTGCTCCCAACAAAATCCAAAAAAAAGTTCCTAAACCCCGTGAACCGCGAAACCCGATAACCGCTCTAGTTTATGTTTAAGTTTATGGGTATTATTAAAGACCCCTACAGTTCTATATATTAAAAAAAACACTCAAAAGTGACTGTATTGCAAAAAGACCCTTCGACCTCTTCTACATCATGGATCTTTATACTGTATTGTCATTTACCTTATCGCTTATATCCTCATCTGTCCAAAATTCTCTGCCATCATCATCCTCGGTATTGACATGATGAATACCCCCGGAGGAACCATTTATATAGTACTTATCGTCTTCCTCATCATGAAACAATTCACTTCTACTTGACCTTCTCCAGTCGTTGATGTTGTACACAGATAGAGCTCCTGTGGTCGTAAATAATATCCAACAAAATGTGAAATTAATTTAGCAACTTTTGGAAGTCCGGATGGAGTCAAAATCATTTTTGAAGAACTTAAAGCTTGAACGATAGAAGTTTTCCCACGGTGTATTTTGTTTTTTGACCCCTAACAGTTGTTATGGACTGTTTTGTTGTGAACGGCTTTCTTATTATTTCAGCAGCCATATGAAACATATTGAAAGGTAAAGTAAGAACATGGTTAATTATACAGGGTGTCCGAAAAGTTTCGATACCTTTTTAAAACTTTATATATCCGGTAAAACAACTCGCAAACATACACTAGCATACAGGGTGTATAAAAAAACATAGGACTCTGTTTTATGACCATGACCATGACCAATTCACGGTATTCACCTTCAGTTCAAAGCCCAATTAATAATGTTAATATTCTGAAAATCTGAAATCAATCCAATGAAAAATAAGCGTAAATTTAGCGTAAACCATGTCATTTACTAGTCTGTACAATGGGATTTACACATACAAACCAGAAAATGACATGGTTTATATTTCAATTATCTGCATTCATAAACATTGTAAATCATCTATCAATGACATACAATAGCAAAGATTAGTTTGGTATTCCTCTTAATTCTGGCACAAATCTTTAATTAGTTATACATAAACCACACATTTGATGCATGAATATTTCTGTGCAATGTTCCATGTTGCTTACTGTTCTCATGAGAAAGCCTCAGTGGGAAAGCATGTAGGAAAGTTGTGGTAAGGAAAACACCAATGACATGTCAAAATAGTGTGTTTATACCAATCACAGAGAGAAGGGCACTTAAAACCATTCATAGACAGGTGAAGTCAACTTCAATTTCTGCCATAAGCATGTATAAGAAGTAGAATTTCCCTTTTAGCCAGCCTATTTAACATGTATTATCTTGCAATTTTACATTACGCTACTCTACCTTTACTGTGTGAATTAACATTGTACATAATATACATGTAGTACAAAATGGTTTCACCTGCCTAAATGGTCAATCTTTCCTTAATTGATGATGGATTTTTCTCATCTTTTTAGAATTTTAACTTTGTCAGTTATACTTTACAATTAAATCAATTTGGTCACAGTTCAATGGTTTAAATAAGGATTAAATCCATGCTGAAAGAGAGTCCTAATTTTTTGGATACACCCTGTATAGCAACCAGCAATATTGACAACTCGCATGCGACAAATTGAGAGAAAATACTGGGAACCCATTGAACTACTGTATTACCGTTTTTGGTATTCTAGGTTTATAAATTAAGACAAGTTCTTAGAAGTTCGTTTAAACGATTTTGGGATTTTTTCATTGGAAAACGATTATGAAAATATTTCGGCGAATTCATGCAATACATAGTTGTTCAAAATGGTTGACGGATTCGAAGTTTTAAATTATATCATGACATATAGTAAAAGATAATTTGATGTCGCAACAGACTACTACATGTAGCACCCATATTGAATACCTGACTTTTCCCACCTGCGAGTCATACGGGTGCGAGCGTGACGGACGTTGCACACGTTTTGTACAAAATGTCAACGATCATCCCTGCTTTTCACTCTCTCTGTTTACAGGCATGTACAGGGAGTGTGAATTTCAAATGGGTTGCTGCATGGGTGACTCCATTTTAAATATATACATTGCCTGTGTGTGAAAGATTACGGTCATGTCTTTTTTTTTACTCAATCAATCTTTATTCAATAGTTAAAAGACCGTGCAAAAATTCCAGGATGCGGGATGGACGGATCCATTCCATACAGGAAAAGACAACAACAAAAAAACACCAACAACTATATTAAAAGATCTAAAAAATAAAAACAAAACAAAACAAAACACACATACAAGCCTACACAAAATAATTAAAACCTGAAACCAGCAGAAAGCAGAAAAGGCTCTGCCCTAGATCTTATTATATGTCTTGCATTCCAAATCGCATAACTAAAAAGGAGAGCAGTTTTAGAGATATCATTAAAAACATTTTTCTTGGGTTTTGAACCAGTAAATTTGAATATTGCACGCATCCTATTATTGTTTTCCTTGGTAATAAGCCCACGTGACCCAATTTCAATACAGCTCAGAACACTATACTCCCCGAATGGTTCTGGTCATTCGGAATTGTCCCTCAGGGGCGCAGACCAGAACAAAAAACCTCTGATTTCAAAACAAATTCACGAAAACAGTTGTTACGCAGTCATAATATTCTCTAAATCAGAACGCGCGGTTATTTTTTAAAACGCCCGGTACGCACTTCCGAGTTTACGCACGTACGCACGCATTGTTGGAATCCAGGATATATATTATTAGAAGGATAGGAAAGCGCTCAGGTACGCCCGTACGTAGTACCAATATCTTACTTAGCATTGCTCCATTCAAGTTCAGAATGCGCAACGTCTTTATAATTGACTAAGCTGTGGAGGAGTTAAGGACCTTTCCACATTCAAGACTTATCAACGTAAAAATAACTGCAGCACTCATGACTTCATTGACGGCCACAACTGCAGCGCTAAGAAATTTGAGCTGAGCGCTGCAGCGCTGAGGTATTATGTTTCGTCGGCCATCTTGAATCCCGCTTAATCAGGGGTGGGTACAACCGCAACTTGGCACATAACAATGCCTTATTTACTAGAAAATATATACAAACCTAATGTTACCTAATGTTGCTCTATTTATAGAGCGTCCTTGGTTGGAATTATGTCCAAAGTATTATGACGCTTTTTACTATAGTGCGCTTTAATTATACCCCATGTATTGAGATTGGTGAATGTAGGTAACGTAAGAAGTCAATAGATGCCCTGACGGCAAAGCTCCCCAGACAACATTACAATATTGGCCCAATATTGATGTTTCATTGGTCCAATATTGGCTTTCAATAAAGACGCAATATTATTTTGCACATTGGCCCAAGCTTGGCGCAATATTGGCACTCGCCAATATTGGGCCAATATTGGGCGATCTTGGAGAAATGTTATATCGTTTTATTTCCCCCCAAAGAGGAGTGAGCGGATCCCGGGCCAACCCGTAGCCAGGAACAAGTTTGGCAAAGGGCAAGCCCAGGACAAGGGACAGGACAAGGCACAGGACAAGGCACAAGATCCTAGCCAAAAGGCCGGGAAGCGATAACTTTTAACAGCGGCCGCAATTTTTAGACTACACGTCAGAATTGTTATATGAAATCAATGGTGTCATTTTCCGCCCATGGTATATTGTGCCGGTTATTGGACCAATATTGGTTGCCAACATGATGCCAATTGAAGAGCGCCAATGTAAAATCAATATTAGCTCAATATTGGTTGCCAACATGATGCCAATTTAAGAGCGCCAATGTAAAACCAAACTTGGTCCAATATTGGTGACCAAGAGAGTGCCAATGCCAATATTGCCAATGGGAACCCAATATTGTCCTAATATTGGTCAACAAATGCCAATGCCAATATTGCCAATATTGGGCCAATATTGCCAATGTTGGGCCAATATTGGGCCAATGTATGTATGTTGTCTTGGTCATAACTCCCTTGGGAAGATCATGAATACTTTTAGTAATAGATGGACAGGTATGATCACAATTTTCGGACTCAATGAGCTTATTCAAAAGGGAAGTAACTTAAGCTCATTGTGTCCGAAAATAGTGATCATACCTGTCGATCTATTACTAAAAGTATTCATGATCTTAATAATAATAATAATACATTACATTTATAAAGCGCATACAACAACAAAAAAAGTTCCAGAGCGCTGTACATACATAAAAATAACAGCAATATACAAAGATGCAATCATAAAAAAATAAGTGATCGTGATCGTGATCACAACATTTTAGCACTTATAAACACATACGAACTTCCCAAGGGAGTTACGAGCTTTGCCGTCAGGGCATCTATTGACTTCTTACGTTACCTACATTCACCAATCTCAATAATACTCTCTCCAGAAATATAAACGCCGGGTGATGAGGAGGCTTTCGATTTGTTCCTTAACATTCTTCCATTTTGATTTAAATTCACTGGCACAGGATTTGGTTACAATATTAAAGTTTTCCTTCCATTTGCCAATCCCATTTTTGGCCATCTTCTGTTTCCACATACTGGACGTTTTGGAACGAATGGCTTGGATTTCCATAAATAACGTATGGATGATTGGGTAATGTTCGAATGGAACTATGTCACTAAAGATAAAATACACCTACCGTTTCCCGATTTGTAGAAATAATTGACGAAAATGAATCCACAAACCCCGCTGATTAAAGCCAGTACACACAGGGTTTTCTTGCGCCGCAACATCGGCATCGTATCGATGCTATAATAATGTGGATACAGTGCAGTGTCGTTGTCACTAAAAATACAAAACACATTAATAGGTAAAAGATAATTATACAGGGTGAGTCAAAAAGAAGTTGTACGAGAATGAATATTTGTTTAAAATATACCAAACAAATTTGACAAACCAATGAGGCACGTTTTCAAAGAGCAACTAATTCCCTTATATGACAAAAAAAATCATTGAAATCGATCGATTATATCAGGAGCTATGCCTGTATTAATAAAAGAGACCCTTTTTTTAGCTGTCCACGAAACGCTTAATCTTCTTGAAATCTATCCACTTTAAGTGGGCAGCAAAATGTACAGACGGGCATTCATATTCAAATGAGATTAAAGCCCGGGAGTTTCAAGCACAGATGGAAATGGTGTGCATGAAATAAAAAATCAGTGACAACAATAAGAAAATGATTAAACATTGAAGGCCCACTTAAAACAGTAAAGACACCTTAGAGGATAAACATCAGTAATCATTTTACTGCCCACTTATGGTGGAAAGTTTTCAAGAGAATTAGGCATTCCGTGGACAGCTAAAAAAGGGGTTCTTTGATTAAAACAGGCATAGCTCCTGATATAATTGATCGATTTCAATAATTCATTTTGTCATATGAGCGGAATAAGTAGCTCTTTGAATACGTGCCTCATTGGTTTGCCAAATTCGTTTGGTCTATTTTTAATCAAATATTCATTCCCGTACAACTTCTTTTTGACTCACCCTGTATAAAATGCATAATCTACAACAATCTACAGGCTGTAGTAAAAAAAAGTTACACAATTTTGAAAACAAATGTTAAAAATAGTTCCAAAGTAATTTCTGTTTCAATTTTTATGGAATATGGAATATGAGGCAACTGGTCCTATGGGGCAACTGGTCCGAAATGAAGGATTTTGTAATTGTATGGGCATACTGCTTACTTTTGAACCGTACGATTTATGTTGAAACTTGACATATATCCTTACCTTTTACATTCCAAAACATTTGCAACTTTAGGGTATTTACACATGTGATATACTTCAGATCTTTGAAGCCACCTCCTTGAGTGACTTATTGAAAATTCACAGATAGTATGGGCGATTTATGAAGATGGGTTTAGATCTTGTTTAATGTACTTTATATGATTGAAAGATATGCAACACTAAATATACATGCAGTACAGTCGTCTTAAGGGGGCGGTCTAGGTTGATTTGCACCAACTTTGGAAACCAATCTTTTCAATGTTACCGTGAACTTACCCCTTAGTGTTATATATCAAATAATAGCACATACACAGCCAATCCAGAATTCCACTTATTGTACAGCTTCAGAATGCTGTAAATTTGACATCGTAAATAACCTGATTAATTACAGCTCTGTAATTATTACCCAACTTGGTGTGGGTGTGTTTAATAGTAGATGATTGTCTAAGTCTGGTTGAGTGAGAGGTGTCCTACTGTGAAAGTGGTGTATATCTGGTGTGTAGGGTAGAACTCTGCCATATAAATCATCACTAAAATGGTCACTGTCGATGAGTGCTATTAATTCCTTATAGCACTCGGCAGCTACGCTGCCTCGTACTATAAGTCATACTTAACGCTTAGGTCAAGACGTTTCAGAAAATGCGTGTTATTTTGATCTGGTTGCCATGGTAACCATGCAAGGTCTCTGATTGGCTAAACACGGGAACAAACATAACTCAAAAACGAAAGGTCATACAACCATGGGATTTGGACCAGATGTTAAGCACACAAGGGGCTATGAAACCATGAAGCCCAATTTTCAATATCTGTTTTAAAATTTGAATTACGATGCAAATTACCTGATTGGTCGGTTCACGGTTGCCATGGCAACCGTGTAAAAATCGGGCTTCATGGTCCGCGGTAACATTGAGCAAAGTCAGGGTCACTATGGTCTTTGCAGTAGATTCGTTGGATTTTTGTGGAGAGTTGCTAATTTTTGCATTTTCATGAAGGTAAAGGTCTACAGAAAGTGAAAACCAATGTTTACACATTTTTAAAATCCATTATAGCAGCCATTTTGGAATTTCAAAATGGCCGCCAATCTTCATCTCATAAAATGACATATAGCAATCAAATTGTATGGGGAAAACCGAGAAAGTATAGTTTTAATAGTGGGATGTATGTATTAGACCACTAGACACTCATATCCAGAACTTTTGCTTCATAAACATACCGAGACCAAAATGGCCGCCAAAAATGGTAAAATTCCATAAATTGGCATATATGAACCAACATGTATGTTCAGAGTATAGCTTTAACAATGGGATGTATGAATTAGACCACTCGAAACTCAGAGAATAATTTCATCAGGAATCCAAGGAAAATTAATAATAAAGAGTCATAGAAAAATTCCAAATTTGAACTTACTGTTCCAGACAGTTTCGACGTCCGTTCGGATGTCTTTATCAATGGTGTATGACCACTGATCCAGTGTTACCAGAAGATGTTGATTTTCTGGTGACGTCACGTGATGATTTTGAAACTCATATCTAATATTCTTGTTTTGTTAGCATACTTTAAAACCAAAATGGCCGCCAAATGAATGGTCAAAAATGTTAAAATATGATAACAATTCAATAGAATAGCATAATATCAACTGAAATGTATGATGAAAATATGATTTTAACGATGGTATGTATGTGTCAGACCACAAGAAATTCATATCCAGTATTGTTGCTTTGTTGACATAGTTAGAAATCCAAAATGGCTGCCAAAATGGGTCTCAAAATGGCTGCAAAAGTTGTCAAATTCCATAAAATGAGATAATATCAACCAAAATGTATGATGAAAACATAGTTTTAATGTTAGGATGTATGTATTAGACCACTAGTAACTCATATCCAAATGTTTTTACTGTGTTAACATGTCAAAAAAAAAATCCAAAATGGCCCCCAAAATGGGTCCCAAAATGACTGAACAAATTGTCGGAATTCCATAAAAGGGGATAATATCAACCAAAATGTAAGATGAAAGTATAGTTTTAACATTGGGATGTCTCGAAAAGATCACATAATATGCCTTAAGGGCAGTGTCAACCCGGCACTTGTTTCAAAAATTGAATTTCATATTTCTCTATTATTTTATACTTTTATATGTATTCTATCATTACCATCATAAATTACTAATCGGAAGCGATTATTTCCCGTTCTTTTGGGTGATTTTAAATTGTTGTTTTGGTAAGTTTGAGTCAGGAAAAGGCGCATGGTTATTTGGCGGGAATTTAAGCGGAGTTCCGCGCTTTTCAAATGCTGCGACAGCTGTTCGATCATTGCGCCGCGCGCTGAAACTTCCCGCGCATAATACTAGACGCGCCGCTTAATATCCGCGACGTAGACGCGAAAAACAAAAGAGCGCAAAACAACGTCTAAAAATGTAAACAAAGGCCAATCTTACGATCATTTAAATTTCAGTTTTCTTCCAATTTCTTCAGATGGTGACAATATATATATTGAATCTGATATTTTATTTTGATTGTTCATAATAGTATACTCGCTTTTTAGGTCACACGCCCGTGTATTCCGTGAACATTTAGCTTTAAATGGTGGAAAATGTCAATATTTTTACTAAATCGATGTTTTCTAGAAGTTCAAATTTGAAGGAATTTTACGAATTTTCAGACAACATAACTAAAAATATATCAAACTATCAGATTAGCTTTTATTACCATTGTGTAGAGGACTTTCAGCGCTAGGAGGCAATTTTTTCTTCTTTTTCGATTATGGATTTTAAACTCGAGATATGCATCCATTTCTAGCGAAATGTATGCAAAAACCACGACTTTTACACTTTTCCGATGTTTTTAGCAATATTTCCAAAACTAAGCCTTATTTTGGAAAAAGAAAAAATTGCCTCCTAGACAAAATTGTCTTGTTTACAAAAATGTATATTAAAACAAATCACCATTTTTTATTTTATAGTTATGCTGTCTGAAAAAATTTGTGGTAACAAAATCGCTTTTTGGTTAATTTCTCAAAATTTAGTTAATTTGGTATCACATTGATATCACCATCGGATTCCTTATAAAATTTCCTTTCTATAAATGTATACTTTTATGTACTTTTATTCAATATTCTCAAACTTAGAAGCAAAAGTTGATCATCAAAATAATAGGGTTGACACTTCCCTTAAGATGCTAAAGTGCACAATTGCATTTGATGGGTGCTATATCGAAGTGTGCTCAGGGACTTTTCGAAATAATGATTAAAACCCTAGCTTCGCAGATGATATTGCCATTATTATAGCTGAAAGCGAGACAGATCTGCAAACACTACATTAGTGAACAGGGTCCATCAGTACAGCACAAATCTTGGCCTCAAAATCAACATAGCTAAGAGGTTTAAGTTATCAGCCAGAGAGACATTGATATTAAAATTAACATTAACAACACTGATCTCAAACAAGTAGAGCATTTTTGGTGGTAAAATCTCTAAAACGGGAACCTGCACTAAAGACATCCATCTCAGAATAGGTAAAGCACTTGGAGCCATGCAAAATCTGAATGAAATACTCAACTCCAAAGAGATTTCACGCCCAACTAAAATGAAGCTGTATTCAACTCTAAAAATGTCCATCCTGTTATACGGCTCTGAAACATGGACTCTAAAGAAAGAAGACGAGAACAGGCTACTTTTGTTTGAGATGACCTGCCTAAGAAAAATACTAGGCATAACCAAACTAGACAAAATCAGAAACACCACCATCAGACAAACACTGGGACTCAAGCATACCATCATCGAGAAGATTTCCATCAAAAGACTGCGGTATTATGGACATGTTCAGCGTATGAACCCTCAAAGATACCCAAAAGTTGCAATTGTTGGCACTGTTAATGGTGAAAGGCCCAGAGGTAGACCAGCTAAGAGGTGGATGGATGGTATTCGGTCAGACTGCAACAGCCTTTGTCTGACATCCTTATCAGAAGCAAGTAGAAAGGCTCAAGACAGAAACGAATGGCGCATAATCTTGCAAAGGATGGCATCCAGTTGCCAGTTGGCATCACTCAACCAAGTTGGAGTGGACGCCAAAAAGTAAAGTAAGTAAGTATAGAAACTTATCTTCTTTAATATGAGATATTGCACGCTAGGATCGGTTGCATATTGAGGAAGTGACACTCCAAAATGTAAGGTGAAGTCCGATTTTCAATTTCACATTTTTCTTTTCTACATGTGGACCCAACGGGTACATTCAATTGATTACCGGTAGTGCAATTGGGGATGCATGCGCAGGTTGGATAGTCGGCCGTATTGTTCCGATGGATCAATACGCCACACAAACGCTACCTGTCATACTCTCCCCGTGTTGAAAAGTAAAATGTGAAAATGAAGTTGTGACTTTTACCTTACACTTTGGATTGTCACTTCTTCAATATTCAACCGATCCTAGCGTGCAATATCTCATATTAAAGAAGAGAAATTTCTCAACAACTTTATAAATTAATATTCTTAGGTAGGATATATATTTTTTGAGTTAAAAGCCCATGTATTACCTGTATATTTACTTTTTTGATGACTGTAGTACTACTGCTACTACTAGATGTTGTAGTATTGTTGAGAAAATTAAATAAGTCGATTATACATGTAGTACTAGCAGTGCTACCGGCCAAAAGTCTTTCGCATTCACAGATATGGACTGCTCCGATCAAGCAGTTATACACTCTAAGAAAAAAGGGTTCTAGCGGGGGTTCTTGAAATGGCAAATGGTTCTTGGCAGAACCATGTTTCTCTAAAGAACCTTTAAAGGTTCTAAAAAGGTTTGTTAGGGGTTCTTTAACACCGCAAAAAGGTTCTAAGTAGTGAGATGGTTCCAGAAAGAACCCTTATTTGGGGAAAATGGGGTTCTTGGTAGACTTATCGGAAATGCTGAAATTTGCATACGTACATCTTAATAAATGAGTTCGCAATGTAATAATTGTTTTGTAACCCTGTTAATAAACGGTACTGTGTAAAAATTTACAAATATTTACTTTCTACTTTATTTCTTTATTGATATGATTATAACCAAGTATAATCAATGACTTAAGACTTTGACTTGCTGACTTATATTAATTTAACACCATTGATTCTGTATTTTGTAAATATTATCTAGTCAGATTCACAGTCAGTTTATTCATCATTTAATAGAACCTTAAGGGTTCGGCATACATGCCAAAACTGAAGAACCTGTTTAGGTTATTTCAAGAACCCTTTCAGAGGGTTCTTGATAGAACCATGAGGGTTCTAAATAGAGGACAAATCTGAAGAACCATTTAAGGTTCTATTTAGAACCCTTTCTTGAGGGCTCTTTGAAGAACCCTACATGAATGGTTCCTCAAGGAACCATGAGGGTTCTAAATAGAGGGCAAATCTGAAGAACCATTTAAGGTTCTTTTAAGAACCTTTCTTGGGGGTTCTTTGAAGAACCATTAAAAATGGTTCTCAGGGGAACCCTCGAGGGTTCTAAATAGAGGACAAGCTGAAGAACCTTTTTTTTTCTGAGAGTGTACATTATAATATATGATACACTATACGTAGGGTGAGCTAGGGATTGTGATGATGTTATGAGTTTATTAGATGTGTGAATGTTGTCTTACGATGAAGTTGTGTTAATCAGCCGTACTACTCAGTCTTCTCAATAAATATAATAATGAATATATAATCATATGGTGGAAATACTATTTCCACGTCCGAATTGCTTTAACTTATAATATAAGAATCTCATCAATACGCACCTTTTTTACGAAAACATTTCAGGCACCCATCCAGTGTTTCGGAGTTACCAATGTTAAACTATACTGTTGTTAAATAGAGATGTCTTGATGTGGTGAGACCGTCTGAGAAATAATAATGCACTTCAATACACATCATACATGTAGGCCTATAGTCCGAAGTGTATTGACCAATTCTAAGTAATATCCTCATACTCCTTATAGGGATGCGGATGGATGAATATACACTATAGGTGAAAGGATATTATATTAACGCACACCCATGAGTGTTGTAACTTTCAAGTTTCTTTAAAGTTACAACACTTATCATATACTTTCCTTAATATGTGGTTATGCAAATGTCATTGCCTCTTTTCAAGGGCCTATAATGCATTGGCTATAATGTCATTGCCCTTCAAGGGTCAATAATGTATTGGCGTGTTTTTCACTACATTCGTAAGGGTATTGGTGTGTTTTTCACTACATTCGTAAGGACAATGCAAATCATGTCAGTAGCTCATGCAAAATTATCCTGAGAAATCAAAAACAATTGTATGACGTCCTAGATGTGCGTTAAGTCGGATAATGGCCTCGTATTCACGCCATTCGTGGAAAAGAATTGTCCTTAACATAACAACCTACAGATTATCAGAACCATAAAAAGTAGGCTAACTCATAAACAATCTTAATGTGACTAGAATATGAAGTATATGTTCAAAATCAGAAGTAGGCCTGTAAGTTCAAAGTGCCAGCTCCCCCCCCCCCCCCCCCCCCCCCCCCCCGGCTCGAAATACCCGTCAATGAAATAAAAAGGGAGCACTGTGACCACTAAGTCGGATTTGGGTAAGGGTATGGTGTATAAGATGTGTGGTAGTGGTAGAGCATGACATTGTATTCAGTGAGATCATTTGCATACTAGTGGGACTTCTACACCATACCGCTACCCGGTTTTGCGCAGCACTTCCGGCAAAACTTGAGTAGGCCTACAGTAGTTCCTTTTGACCAAGTGATGTGCAAAATTATTGGCATCAATTTTACGGGTAATTATATCAAATTTGTGTTTTATGGATTTTATGAATTATATATTTAATGTTTAGAACAGAAAATTCGATGATTTTAGCTGAAATATAAGTAACGGGCCGATTTACACACATGGTGAACGGGTAATAACCGAATATTGAGGCTCGCGTAATCATACCCGTTAATTTCGCCGACTTCTAGCAACAAATCTTGACGGCGTATTAAAGGTAGATGACCCGATCACATTTCCAATTTTCAACTTGAAGTTTTCTATTCTACATGAAAGGTCATCCTTAAAAATGTCGTGTTCCAAAGTTTGAGTTGCATAGCTCTAATGGTTCTTATTTTAGACGCACAAGATGCTGTGAACTGTACCCATTGAGTTGTACACAAACTATATCGGTGGTATACCACCATTCGCGGTAATTCGACGTTATTTCATCGATTTCTCCCTAATTATACCGATTTAGGCCATCAAATTTCAGTATGATGATGAAAAAAATACGAGCTTTCATATGATATGAAAATCTCCGTATGTTTGAAATAATTCTGTGTTACGAAAATGTGATCGGGTCATCTACCTTTAAACGGAATAAACCGTATTGGAAACTGGAAACCAATGCTTAGCACCAGGCTGCCGGAAACGGAATACGAAAGTAATCCATTGACTACTATTTATATTCTATCATTTGTATAATATAGGTAAAATGCTTACATTTCGCATTTTTATCATACTTTTTACGGCAACTTTTCGGACGCTTCTCCAGGTAAAACACATCATAAATTACGACCATTTCTATAATACAAATCACATAAAGAGCACCCGATGACCTAAATCACACTGTGTCCCATAATCGCTTGCGCGCTCGCCCTCAGAAACCGAAATCATCCCCTGCACTTTCCCAACGGATATAAAGTCGGTAAAAATATTTAAAAGTTTGTTCATTAACCATTCTGGTCAACCATACTAATTAAAACCCACATGACTGACGAATGATCCTTTTAGTTTTTGCTTAGTTTTATAGTTTTTACGAAATGTGACTATTTGTATTTTTGACCGGAAGTTGTCCCCGAACCAGGGTTACTTTACGATGTTGCCAAGCTTATGCCACGGCGCATTACTAGACGCTGATATAGAAGGGTACCTCACCAGAGGGGGGACAGTTCCTCCTGACATCATCCCAACAGCTCAAAAACCTGATATTGTGCTTACATTCCCTGCTCAAAAAACTGGGCGTCATTTTGCGTGATGTGAGACGGGTGGACGATGTTAATTATAAAGTTTAGTAGTAAGTGATCTTATATGCATATTTTGTTTTTAAAGAAGGTACATTTTCTTGCAGATTTACATTTCTGATCATAAATCGTGAATATATTCTAGACAAGTTTATAAATTCTTTATAGAAAATATGTATTTTTATGGTTTTTAAGGGTTGAAAACAGATTGGTTGTGTGCGAACAGTTTAAATGTTGTTGTCTATACAAATATGATTTTGATTAGGCTTATGATTGTTTCGCTCTGTAACTTGGAACATATCAATGAACAGTTTAAATGTTGTTGTCTATACAAATATGATTTTGATTAGGCTTATGATTGTTTCGCTCTGTAACTTGGAACATATCAATGAACAGTTTAAATGTTGTTGTCTATACAAATATGATTTTGATTAGGCTTATGATTGTTTCGCTCTGTAACTTGGAACATATCAATGAACAGTTTAAATGTTGTTGTCTATACAAATATGATTTTGATTAGGCTTATGATTGTTTCGCTCTGTAACTTGGAACATATCAATGAACAGTTTAAATGTTGTTGTCTATACAAATATGATTTTGATTAGGCTTATGATTGTTTCGCTCTGTAACTTGGAACATATCAATGAACAGTTTAAATGTTGTTGTCTATACAAATATGATTTTGATTAGGCTTATGATTGTTTCGCTCTGTAACTTGGAACATATCAATGAACAGTTTAAATGTTGTTGTCTATACAAATATGATTTTGATTAGGCTTATGATTGTTTCGCTCTGTAACTTGGAACATATCAATGAACAGTTTAAATGTTGTTGTCTATACAAATATGATTTTGATTAGGCTTATGATTGTTTCGCTCTGTAACTTGGAACATATCAATGAACAGTTTAAATGTTGTTGTCTATACAAATATGATTTTGATTAGGCTTATGATTGTTTCGCTCTGTAACTTGGAACATATTAATGAACAGTTTAAATGTTGTTGTCTATACAAATATGATTTTGATTAGGCTTATGATTGTTTCGCTCTGTAACTTGGAACATATCAATGAACAGTTTAAATGTTGTTGTCTATACAAATATGATTTTGATTAGGCTTATGATTGTTTCGCTCTGTAACTTGGAACATATCAATGAACAGTTTAAATGTTGTTGTCTATACAAATATGATTTTGATTAGGCTTATGATTGTTTCGCTCTGTAACTTGGAACATATTAATGAACAGTTTAAATGTTGTTGTCTATACAAATATGATTTTGATTAGGCTTATGATTGTTTCGCTCTGTAACTTGGAACATATCAATGAACAGTTTAAATGTTGTTGTCTATACAAATATGATTTTGATTAGGCTTATGATTGTTTCGCTCTGTAACTTGGAACATATCAATGAACAGTTTAAATGTTGTTGTCTATACAAATATGATTTTGATTAGGCTTATGATTGTTTCGCTCTGTAACTTGGAACATATCAATGAACAGTTTAAATGTTGTTGTCTATACAAATATGATTTTGATTAGGCTTATGATTGTTTCGCTCTGTAACTTGGAACATATTAATGAACAGTTTAAATGTTGTTGTCTATACAAATATGATTTTGATTAGGCTTATGATTGTTTCGCTCTGTAACTTGGAACATATCAATGAACAGTTTAAATGTTGTTGTCTATACAAATATGATTTTGATTAGGCTTATGATTGTTTCGCTCTGTAACTTGGAACATATTAATGAACAGTTTAAATGTTGTTGTCTATACAAATATGATTTTGATTAGGCTTATGATTGTTTCGCTCTGTAACTTGGAACATATTAATGAACAGTTTAAATGTTGTTGTCTATACAAATATGATTTTGATTAGGCTTATGATTGTTTCGCTCTGTAACTTGGAACATATCAATGAACAGTTTAAATGTTGTTGTCTATACAAATATGATTTTGATTAGGCTTATGATTGTTTCGCTCTGTAACTTGGAACATATTAATGAACAGTTTAAATGTTGTTGTCTATACAAATATGATTTTGATTAGGCTTATGATTGTTTCGCTCTGTAACTTGGAACATATTAATGAACAGTTTAAATGTTGTTGTCTATACAAATATGATTTTGATTAGGCTTATGATTGTTTCGCTCTGTAACTTGGAACATATCAATGAACAGTTTAAATGTTGTTGTCTATACAAATATGATTTTGATTAGGCTTATGATTGTTTCGCTCTGTAACTTGGAACATATCAATGAACAGTTTAAATGTTGTTGTCTATACAAATATGATTTTGATTAGGCTTATGATTGTTTCGCTCTGTAACTTGGAACATATTAATGATATGAATCAAATGTAAATCTGCAAGAAAGTCTAGTTATACATACTGTTATACACTCTTAGAAAAAATGGTTCGTTTAAGAACCCTTTTTTGTCCCGCGGGGAGCACCTTTTGGCCTAAAAGGTTCTAAAAAGAACCTTAGAATGGTTCTTTGAAGGAACCCTATAGAAATTTCATTGGGTTCCTTTTAGAACCAAAAAAGGTTCTAAAAGGGTTCTTTAGCCAAGAAAATGGTTCCTCAAGCTTCAAGAACCTTTTGGGGAAAAATTATGGAGAACCCTCAATGGTTCTTGGTAAAACGGTAAAAAATGTTTTTAGCCAAGAAGAAATGATTTTTAACAGTTTAAATTTGTTTACATTTCTCTTGAATTTGCATATTACATAAAAACAAAAAAGTAAATATACCTTTAGGTCTTATTTAAAATTTGAAAGTTCTTCAAAGAACCATTCTAAGGTTCTTTTTAGAACCTTTTAGGCCAAAAGGTGCTCCCCGCGGGACAAAAAAGGGTTCTTAAACGAACCATTTTTTCTAAGAGTGTACTGTACACAGCGCCCTACCTCGGGCATTAACGGGTGTCCCTGAGACCTAGGGACATGAGTTTCTGTGTACACAGACCGGGATGATCCCCTACTCTTTACGAAGTAGTCTGTGACCTTTAACGTGCTCGGATTTTTGCTCTTCTGATGCACGCCGAGACCACCATTTCTACGTGACTTCTGAACCACGAGGCAATTGAGACTAAGTACCTTGCCAGGCTAAGTATACAAACATGTTGGCCGTAGCGGGGCTCGAACTCACAACCTGTGTATCGTGAGACCTGCGATATATCCGCTAGACCACACACGCTCTCAAAAATAGAGTGAATCCCCTGGAAAAGATTCTGTAATATATAACATATACTAGAAAAGTCCAAGCCCCCAAATCAGTGGGATCCCAGGAGTTGGTTACCTTTTGTTGTCATATTTTAAAGATTGTTAAATCTTGCACAGTACGACGAGTAAAAACCATTATTGAAAAAAAGCTATTGAAAAAGTAAAAATAGCTGCTGGGCCTAGGATATTTATGTGAAGGTTTTGAAAAGCAGCAATATATAGAAAGAAGTGATACATATTAAAAATGAGTGTATAAATTTATATAGAAGATTACACTAATTCGGTTGATTATGAGTGAAAATATTAGGCAGAGTAATAGGTATGTATAAATTCATTGATAAATATGGACAAAATTAGAAAAATATTGTGAAGAGTAATATTTGTACATGTATAACTTTATACTGCTTATGTGCTTTATTCATGTTAACCATGTGGTGTGTATATGTTTTTATGTATTATTGTACCTTTTGTGATTTGTATAAAAATATTTTTGAGCAGAATAAAAATATCAATGAGAAAAAAGTGACTTTTTGTATACCATGCGTAGACAAACTATAGGGTGCACTACACCAAATGGGGGTATCCCCTACCCTTAAGGACGGTGTTTAAAATTAGAATCGGAAAGTATGCATCACAAAATCCTCAATTAAAAAGACTTGACAGTAATACAATTGCGTAAATGCCTATGATTTTTGATTAATTATGATTAATGGGACTACATGCACCCCGACTATAAACTGTGAATATCATCTAGATAAATGTTGAGAGATCTTTCAAATTTGGGCTTTTTACTGGAAACATAGGCGATTACGGCTCGACAAGCCCGACAACTCCATGGGCGTATTTTGGAAAATCGAGCAGGCTCACCTACCTATTTTCTTCACTTTTTGGTGAGAAAATGTGATCATCTTTAAGAAAAAATCACTCTACAAGGTCCAATTTCGCAATTTAGTGGTCTAAAACAAAGTTTTATATCAGTGTTTTTGTACATATCCCTATTTAGTGGTGTGACCCCTATATAGTGGTACCAACTTGTTCCTGGCTTGCTAGACGATTTAATTGTTCATCTTATTTGTATTGCTTTATATCATGTTCTTTGTTTTTCTAATGTCTGCATGTAGACTGATACTTGCGCTTTATAAGTTTCAATTATCATTATTATCTACTATCAAAGGTCATATAGGGGTCAAATTGCAAGACTGCTCAGATTATAGGTCAATATAAAAAATATATATATATATATTTATTAATTTGATTTGACAATGATAGTGACATTTGATGTAAATGCTCTCCAATGAGTCTTCAAACATTGGAACATTTTCAAACACAATTTTCTCAAAATGCTGTTTTTTGTGATGTGTCGTTTAAAGGGGCAAGAGATGTGTTGGAGGCTGCGCCCTCAATTATGATAAAAACGGAGATTAGTATATTTTTATAATTGTATTACATGTATGAACTTACACCTATAAGGATTTTTAAAAATCAGCTCTTTTTGTACAAGAAAACGTCGATTAAAAATGCTCGTACCGCCGGGACGAGCATTTTACGTCCGACAGTATCCCCCTGCAGTACGCGTGATACATAACGCGAACCATATTTGCATAGAGGGCGTTTTTCAATAAATAGCGATGATATTGTTTTAATCAAGTTTTGCTGTGTTTTTGTTAGTAGAAACAACAATAATGGCAATGTTTAATGTTCATCTTGAATTCTGAAGTAAATTTTTAAACATTTAAAATTTTCAACACCACTTAATGTCCCTTTAATGTCTGAACAGCGACGAGTAGGGTAAATTGGGGGTAAGTGGGACACTGGGGTAACGTAAGTGGGACATTGCCTATACTATTTGTCATTGCAGCACTAATCTGCCAATGCGATACCAAGTGTCCCACATACCCGATCGCAAATAATGTCTTTAGTACAGTTTCATAGCTCAAAAGGAGTTTATTCGGTATTTGAGCCGCGGGAAGATGCTTGAGACCAACACTGGTGCCGATTTTGAGGTTTTGTACATGTGATTGCCAATATCTTTGGTGAGAATTATGGACAAAATTGAGAGTCATTTACTATCAAATGAATATGCTTATTGAGTAGGTAATTAATTATGAGGCTGAACATCGCCAATCGTAGGTTTTTGCTACCAAATCCCAAAAAATATAACCACATAATTTTGCTATGTAATACAGATGCATGCAAATAATAAACATGAACGTATAATATCATTATTTTTCGATTTAATTATGTCAACTATGCCCAAAAATGCTCCCATATAAACATGCATTGCTGTAAAATAAGTTATTTTAATTTAACACGATAATAATAATATGTGTGTAATTTTACCCCTACCATTACCAACTTACCCCACCGCTGCGCGTAAATGGGGCAAGTGGGACAGTTCAATTTTACAGCTCTGGAATTAATAAGCTGTGTAGCACTTGATCACAGTTTTATATTAAAAAGATATCTTATTACCGATAGTTTATATCAAAGGCAAATAGTTTTCTGCACAACGTACCATTTATCTGGTATAAGCGCATTAAGCCTCAGTGTCCCATTTACCCTATAATCTGAGCATTTTTACAATTTGACCCCTATGTTATGACTTTTGATCTTTTTCAATGTTGTGTTACATATCCACATAATGTTATATATTAACGCTGTCGAAACTAACTTATTATAACTTTGCCAAAACGTAAAATTGTTAGCCGGGACTGTCCATCTACTATAGCCAAATATATTGATGTTATAGGAAGATCAGATTATCGTCTATTATATACAGGGTGAGTCAAAAAGAAGTTTACCCGGATTGGTGATGTTTTAAAAAACAGACAAATGACACTCGAGAGTTCAGTGAAGCATATATATTTAACAAGCATTCTCTCTTGCTTATTAGGAAAAAGGAATGACACAAATTGAGCATTGCTAAGAGGAGTTATGTCTATTTTAATCAAGATACTCATTTTGCAAGCTGTCCACAGAATACTTGACCAAACAAAGCTAAAGTATGCATTTTAGCTGCGTACTTTCCTATCGACCGAGATTGGTGATGTTTTTAAAAACAAATAAATGACACTTAAAAGTTCAGTAAAGCATTTATTTACCAAACATACTCTGCTGCTTATTAGAGAAAATCAATGAAGCAAATTGATCATTCCTAAGAGAAGCCTGTTTTACTGAAGCGCTCATGTTTTGTCAAGCTTTAAATGCTTACTTCACATTTATTTTTTGTCAAGTATTCCGTGGACAGCTTGCAAAATGAGTACCTTTATTAAAATAGGCATAACTCCTCTAAGCAATGATCAATTTGTGTCATTCTTTTTTCCTAATAAGCAGGAGAGAATGCTTGTTAAATATATGCTTTACTGAACTCTCGAGTGTCATTTGTTTGTTTTTTAAAACATCACCAATCCGGGTAAACTTCTTTTTGACTCACCCTGTATTTTGTACTACTACTAATAATAATAATAATGAGATTTATAAAGCGCCTTTTACAAAGTAGACAAGGCGCTGAAGAAAGGGAAAGGAGAAGGACTAGGAGCAAGGAAAAAGATGAGACTTGAGGTGACCCTTGAATACACTTAAGCTACCAAGACCACAAATATTGATCGGAAGATTGTTCCAAAGGCGAGGCCCTGCCACAGAGAAGGCACGGTCACCAGCATGTTTTTTAGACCGAGGGATCTCAAAGGTGATAGCCAAGTCAGAACGCAACGTGTAATTTGTCTTAAGAGTACGAGGTTTAAAATATGAATACAGATAATTAGGGGATTTAAAATGCCAGGCCTTGAAAGTCTGAAGCAGGACTTTGAATTGCAATCTTTGAGCGATTGGTAACCAGTGAAGAGAACGGAGGAGAGGAGAAGCGTGGGCACGCCTAGGTTTCCTGAAAATGAGACGAGCAGATTTATTCTGTAGGACTTGAAGACGATTAAGATGCTTCTTGTCGATGCCATATAGGAGGGAGTTGCAGTAATCCAGTCTCGATAAGATGAGAGTGCGAACAATGTTGTGACACGTCTCGGTATCAAGATGTGTACGGATGCGATTGAGGTTATGCAACTGCCAGTTTATTGAACGAGACAATTTTGTGATGTGCCCAGCCATTGTCATGGAGTGATCTAAAATGACACCCAGGTTGCGGATGGAAGGAGAGGAGGGAATGTCATGATCATCAATATGAAGAGTAAGATGTTTAAGAGAACTATAGTGGTTGGGAGAACAGGCAACAAAAAATTCTGTTTTGGCTTGATTAAGCTTCAACCTGTTGTTAAGCATCCAGGACTGCAGATAATTGACACATTGACGCAATTTGAATAAAGCACATGCAGCATCACCATGGCAGTTTGGGTTAAACATGATGTAAATTTGGACATCGTCGGCGTAGGTGTGATATTTAAGATTATGGTGCTTAATTATCTGGCCAACTCTGCGAGTGTAATAACTGAAAGCCTGGGGTCCTATTACTGAGCCCTGGGGGACACCATATATAAGGTCCTTATCATCCGAGAAATCACCACTAATGTTAACTGAGCAAGTTCTACCCTCAAGGTATGTCTTGAACCAATTTTGAACATTACCAGTCATACCAAAATCCCCAGCAAGTCGTTCCAAGTTTTTCATAAAGAACTTAGATCCAGTAAGTGGAAACGGCTTCGCAATAAAGTTCAGTACGCTATAACTAAAGCCAAAAAAAAGACTACTACCGAGATCGGGTTCAGCGTCACAAACTGGCAAACCCTGCTGAATGGTACAAGCAGATCAAAGTCATGACTAACCTTGCTAAATCTGAGGCGTTGATCCAACCACAGCCTCATGTTGATACTACTGATTTTAAAGCTGTTGCTGACAACATTAACAACCACTTTGTATCCATCTCCAGTGAGCTCCATCCACTTAGCATGAAGGATCTGCCAGCATACAGACCAGACCCAAACCCCCCTCCTTGTGTTCACGAATATGAGGTGTATAGCGTGCTGAGAAAGACAAAGACAGGTAAAGCAGGTGGCCCTGATGGTGTTTCATCGCGTCTGATAAAGGAGTTTGCGTACGAACTCAGTAAGCCGCTGACAAACATTCTCAATCAGTCTTACCTTGAAGGGGCGGTTCCACCTCAGTGGAAAAGAGCAGTAGTGGTACCCATTCCAAAGGAGAAACCTGCAACATGGGACAAGTTAAGACCAGTGTCCCTTACAGACCACTTTGCTAAAGTTGCTGAAGGATTTATGGCCAAGTGGCTTTTGGAAGACATTGACAACAGCATTGATCCCAATCAGTACGGTAACCGCAAAGGTGTAGCTACCACTCACTATCTACTCAGACTTCTTGATACACTCCATAGGAATGCTGATAAACCACGTCGTTTGAGTACAGTGGTAATAACAGATTTTAGCAAAGCGTTCGACCTAGTCGACCACAATATCCTTATGCACAAGCTAATTTCCATGGGTGTAAAACCATCAGTGATAACCTGGATTGCCAGTTTCCTGGACGGTAGAGAGCAATGTGTTCGTTATCGCGGGTGCACAAGTGAATGGAGAACGCTTAACGGGGGTGTACCGCAAGGAACTAAACTTGGCCCCCTTGGTTTTGTTGTTATTGTCAATGATGCTACCATTAATACACCCTTTGTTACTTTAAAATATGTGGATGATCTCACAATGGTTGAGAATAGAACACCATCTCAACCCTCTGTTATGCAACAGCACCTCAATCAATTTGAAAATTGGGCAGCACAAAATAATATGAAGCTCAATCCAAAAAGTGTGCAACCATGAGGGTCGCCTTCATGAAGGATGTTGTCAATGAGCCCCCTCTTACCATATCTAATGTTCCTCTAACAAATGTGCAGGTGACTAAGATCCTTGGTGTACATGTTCAAGCTAATCTGAAATGGGATGAACAGGTTACCCAAATTCTCAAGAAAGCCAATGGTAGACTGTATATGTTAAAACTACTCAAACGTTTCAATTTGCCACATGATGATCTTGTCACAATCTATTCTGGATTTGTTAGACCCTTGGCTGAATATGCTGCCCCCATATGGCATCCTGGGATCACGGTCGATCAATCAATTTCCATTGAGAGAATCCAGAAGAGAGCGTGCAAGATCATCATGGGTAAAGAGTATGTATCTTATTATGAGGCCCTTCATGATTGCAAGCTACATTCATTAAGTCAAAGAAGGGATGATTTGTGCCTCAATTTCTTTAAGTCTCTTATGTCCTCTGACAAATTTGCCAAATGGGTACCTCCTACAAGAGGGTCTGTCCACCAAAGAAATTTGAGAGGGTCCAACAAACTCAGTATCCCGATGGTAAAAACAGAACGTTGCAAAAAGAGCCCTGTTTTTTATATGACAAACTTGTACAATAATACTTTATAATTCATGGTGTTTTTAATAGTTTCATGGTGATCATATGGTGCAATCTTCCAAGAGGGGGGGGGGGGGGGGGGGGGGGGGTGGGGGGGGTGCACGGTGTGTGTCTATGAGTTCAAAGAGGGTGTAAGTGTACTGATTTTGTTTGGGGGGGGGGGGGGGGTGCCCGGTGTGTGTCTATGAGTTCAAAGAGGGTGTAAGTGTACTGATTTTGTTTGAAGGTTGTGTTTCGTTAATTGAGTATTGAAGTTTGAGTGGTGCATGCGTGACTGTTTGATGTGTGCGGGCTTAGGGTTTTCAATTTTAATGTATTAATTCTATGTGCAATATTTGATCAGACTTGTATAATAATATTTTATAATTCATGCTGCTTATAATAGCCCCATAGTGCAGCATATGGTGCAATTTTCCAAGGGGGGGGGTGGGGGTTGCCCGGTTTGTGTCTATGAGCTCATAGTGGATGTAAGTGTACTGATTGTTGTTGTTGTGTTTCGTTAAGTGTAGTATTGAAGTTTGAGTGGAGTATGCGTGACTGTTTGATGTGTGCGGGCTAGGGGTTTTCAATTTTTGATGTATTAATTCTATGTGCAATATTTTATAATCTAATGGTCTTTTATATCATAACTATATTGTATTTTTATTGTGTGTATTTCTTTGTAAAATTTGATGCAATTCAGTGTTTGTACTGCGATATCAATTTTAATAAACCAGTTATGAATGAATGAAATGAATGAATACCGTGATCCACGGTATCGAATGCTACTTAAACAACTATTTTAAAATAGCCAGGTAAAACAACAGAAGAAAAAAAGAAGTTTCAAACTGCGAAATATATTAAATCTTGTCCAACTGTTTTATCAAGTATTTTACCTTTAACCTTGATGTTAGAATGAAAATAACTTGTGAAGTAAGTCACTGCATTTTGGCCTATAACGTCTAAATGGAACATAATGTATCTTGCGCAATACATTTGACAGAAATAATGAGAAAAATACGGGGTTTCTTCTGATGTCAATTGTCAAAATATGTTGATGGGCAAAAAATAGCTATAAAGTGATCGAAACATCCACCTTTAACAGGAATAACAGCATTTTGTTGCTTTACAATATATTTTGTGATAAAACAATCATAAACAAATTACGTGTTTCACGTCCCCGCCCGCACCAATTTTTGACGCCGCTCCAATATTTTTGTTATTTGTTATTTTCAAAAATTCCAACAAAAAAAATCTGAAAAAAAAAAAAATCAAAAATCATTCCTGTCTTTGTTGTGTGCGAGTGTGTCCATCATTTTCAACTATATTTCAATGAAAAGACACGAGAAACACTCATTGGCATAGATAGTGATACGAATATCGCTTGTAATTTGGCTTCTGAAAAATAACAAAAAAATCCAAAAATAACAAATAATAAGGGCCGCCCTCACTGATTTTTGAAAAAGTCCGGACGTGAAACACATTATTTTTGTTATTTGGCCTTATATAGGCAGATAGTGCTCAGGCAGTGGCTGCACTGCCCAAGTCTCTCAGCTCAAGCTCCAACCCATTTGTCTCCCAAACAATCAAAAGAATTAGCTTAAAATTGGTCTGAAATGTTTAATTCAGAACAAATTAACATTTTCGCATGAATTTCCCCCCTACACCCCAATTTGTTGTTGTTGTCTTGCCCTCCCCACAGATGTTTTCTTGCCCTCCCACCCCCAAATGTTAATGCTGGTGCTGGATCGTGCTGCCACTGTGCTTAGGGAGTTAACCCCCTGAGAACTACCGGCCGATTGGTCAGAAAGATGGATACATCATTTATTGCACCAATGAGAGACATTGTTAGAATAATTGTATCCCTGATAAAGATGGGAGTGAAACATTTTACAAGCTGCATTTGAATTGGCTATTCATGAGTACATCTTGTAATAAACCAATCAGAACCACTGTAAGATAGACAGGTAGACCCCAGGGGGTTAATAAGACCAGGTCAACAAAGAGGCTACCTCAATAGGGCTAGAGGTGTTTTCACAAAGGTTAATTTAGCCATAGTGGAAGTGTCAGGGAGTGTTCCCCCCAAATTAAAGGTATATTATTATTATGTGATCTTTCCAGGGAACGCCCTCAACATTGAAAAAAAAATGAAAGCAGAATTTCTTGCAGGTTTACAATTCTGATCATAAATCGTACATACATTCCAAGTTACAGGACGATACGATTCTTAATTACTTCAAAATCATGGTTTTAGAGTGAAAATAAACTATCGGATTTACCGACAACTTATTTTATTCTAGTCTAAATTCACTCTAAAACCATGATTTTGAGGTAATTAGGAATCGTATCGCTCTGTAACTTGGAATGGATGTACGATTTACGATCAGAAATGTAAATCTGCAAGAAAATGTACTTTCTAAAAAAATCATGAATAGAGGGCACTCCCTGGAAAAGATCACATAATATGCCTTTAAGAAACCTTAAATGAATTTTGACAGCGAACATTTTGTTAGTTTCATTATTATACATTTTTTATTAGCCTTATACTTCATATCCCTCTACTCAATTTTTGTAATTTTTAATAGAATTGATAAGGCCAAACAACAAAAAAAAGTTTGTCTCAAAGCTTGCGAAGGCTTCAAAATCGGGCGACGCGCGCTGTTTTTTGTCTTCCATTTTTTATTTTTTTTACATTTTTTTATTTGTGTGGCAATATTTACTCTTACTATTTGCAACCGTTGACACTTTCTGATATTTGTTTTTTCTATTTGAAATGAATATTGTGATGTAGTTGTGTATAAGAACAATTGTGCAGCGTTTTTTGAAGAACTGAGTCATGTAAAAGTTTGAGAAAAGGAAAATCTGCCGATATTTTTAATAAAAACTCGAAATAAAATTTGTAGGGAGAAAAAAAAATTGATTTGACAATTTTCTGCATTTCAGACGCGGTATTTTGGCATTTCAAAACCAATGCGCGCGCAAGCTTTGAGACGAACCTTTTATTTTGTTTGGCCTAATGTAAGAAGAGAATATAGACACTAAAAACTCGTTAAATGTGATGCGATCTGTGAAAACTCATATTGGAGATATTTATATCATATATTTATATCATAAAGCTAAAACCGAGCTGATTACAGTACTGTTTCAATCATTTATCTACGATCACTACAAAAAAAGTTTTGAGTGAATGATGATTGTGATGTCATAAAAAGCTACAAAACAAGAAATCAAGAAAACAGGCCAAAAAGATACATAATTCAATAGAATAACATTATAAGGTTAATAATAAAAGTGACTTAAGGAAAGTGTCAACCCAAAATATATGAAATTTATCAAGCACTAACTTTTAAACTAATAATGTAATGTACATAAAAGTATACAATTTTTCAAATGAAATGAGTCGGAGAATCCATTTTTGGTATTGAATTTCCCCTAAAATAGTGTTTTCTACATTTTTGCCCCAAAATCACTTTTTTGGCGCCAACATTTTTCAGACAACCTAACAAAATCAGTTTTTGATCTTGCAAATGTACAACAAACATGTTACATATCCATCCTCCATGTCCCACACCATGTATAGTCATTAATGCAGGATTTCCAACATTTGCATCCAGAGCGATGTGTAACAAAAAGAGATACATAAACTTAAAAATTAGCGTTCAAGGTAGGAAAAATGTTTATACATAAGGCGATAAAAAAAAAAGGTCAAACAGACCTCTCGGGTAGGGTCGGTCGTTTTTCTTTTTTTTCTTCAAAAACGGTATCGTGTAAAAGAATCTCTATGGGGTCAATTTATCACGCAATCTCTAAAAGGTTACGTTCTAATGTTTCCATTAGTGGTTACAAAAAAAGCAAATCATTACCTATGAGTCAAGGGTCAGGAAGAGGTCACTAGAGGTCAAACAACTCTAAATATGTGTGCTATACAACTAACTAAAGTCCAGTGATGCCATAATTCTTTTGCCAAAGAGATATACCGAAGACACATGTTGATCAGCTGTACTTGATAGGACAATAAGTGGGTGGGGGTAATGTGCCTACCATAACATGACTATGCATATTTTACATGCGACTATCTATAGGTCATTAACACTTTCCACGCGGCTATTAGTTTTACCATATACAAAAAAGATTTTTCAGAAACCTTTCCCAATTTTTAAAGTCTATCTCAATGATTCCTGACCCAATACTAGGCATGTTTGTACTTTTTTCAATGCATTTCTCATGGTGATTCTAAATATGGTAATGATATTCAATAATTTTGACATTTTTTAAACATTTTGTGAAATTTTGGCATGTCGTCTGCAGCCGCCTGCCGCGTGGAAAGTGTTAAGAGAGCTTTTAATCCTTTTACCCATACACTGCATATTTTACATACTATCATCTGTATTTGATAGGTTAACAAGTGGACGGGCAATTCGTCTACCGTAACGCGTAACCCTGCATATAATAACAAAGAAAAAGAAAATATAAAATTACACAATGAAATAGATATCCAGCAATCATCAAATACTGTAAAAGCCAATATTTTTGCGTAAAGATATTTTCGCGCATATTGATATCATAGACATTTCGCGATTTTTTTCTCCTTTTCGCGGGAGACCCTCTGCATGCACTGCATGAATGCAAACAATATTTTCGCGGACAAATATTTTGAGTGAAAATAAAACCACCACGAAAATTTCAGCTTTTACAGTATGCAGAATACAAATACAAAAATGGTTAGGCTTTATTTAAAAATTCTTTTGTCTCAAAGCTCTTCAGTTTTTCAAAACCTAATGCGGAATGTGGTTTTTTTAAGGGTTTTTTTTTAAATATAAAATATAGAAATCCTTGTAAAAGTGACCTTTTTGTATTTTAAATGATGTTAGGCAAAAAAAAAAAAAAAGTTGACTTGCCCTTTCAGGGTCAAAGTAAGGGTCGGACGGTCGGAATTTTTTTTAAAAAAAATATTTTTTTTGTTGTTGATTTTCTGATTTTTTTTGTTGATTTTTAAACAAGCAGATACTACTCAAAAACACGTTTTTCATCTTTCTTTATTGTTATGTGCTTCTTTCAATTTTTTAAAAAAAAATAGCGACCCTATATTTCCGAAAATTCGGGTCGGTCGGAAAGGGCAAGTCAACTCTTTTTTTTTTTTGCCTTATCAATGAAAATCTGAAAAATCTGAAAAATCGGTGAAATTTGGGGATTTTTGAAAAATAAAATTTAAAAAAATCGAATGCGCATCAATTAACGCACACGGGAGCTTTGAGACAAATGATTTTTTTAATATAGCCTTATGGCAATGTCTATTTCAACATATGCATGGCATTCACCTTTAACATCTTTCCAAGCTGCTATTGGTTTTACCATATACAAAACAGATCGTTCAGAAATATTTCCCAACTTTAAGGTTTTTCTCAAGAATCACTGAACCAATACTAGCCATCTTTGTACTTAATGCATTTCTCATGGTGATTTCAAAAGTGGGAATGAAATTCAATATTAATTTTGAAATGTTTGAATTTTTTTTGACATTTTGGAATGTCGTCTGCAGACGCCTGCCAAATGTTAAAAGTTGAGTGACCGGATTTTAGCCAAAGTCTTTCATTTGGTATTAACCCTACTTTGTAAGTGAGGCACATATCAAAGTCATATTTAGAATAAAAGATGGACATTTTAGTTGGTTAGCCGGGCTATGGTGTGATAATGGATAGACAGGTCCATATTTTTAGTAGTGGATGTCGGCGCATCACACCATAGTCAGTCAACAAAACTAAAATGTCCATCTTTTATTCTCTTTCTTATGCAAAGTATCATAATTATATCTCATTCCAAAATGACTTTTCATGTATAAAATGTATTTTTGTGAATAAATCTACAAGTTAACAGAAATCTTACCCATTTATAAAATTCAAAAATCCAGAAAGTATGATACAAAACCTGGTCAATGTTTACTCTACAAAAACAAGTTTGGGCTAATTTTTTTTTTTCATAACATATCTGGTACAGAGAGCACTTCAAACATATTTTATTGTCATTACTTTTGAATTTGTTTTCTTCAAATAATCTATTGGTCAATTTGCTGTGCCAAATCGGCAACTTTTGAATTGAGGTATTCCTTCATTCAATGTGTGCTCATTCAAGCATTACAACACCTGCGTAGTTATAGCCCCATTCTAGTGTTGCTGTGAACACATACATTATGTGTGCCAAAAATAGTTTCGATGGAGTAACTCATTTTAAAAATATCAGGCATAATCCAAAGGGGAACTTATTATTTGTTGAACTGTGTATATTTGTAATTTTAAGTCTTTGAATGAAATGTGTATACAAGAAATAAACCACATGGAATTATTTTACCGTAAGCTTGTTGAATTATGGTTAAAATGTAAAAGAATAACAAACATTGATGAAATGACGAACCAGAAATTCTTTGGAATAACGAAAATATAAAATATAACGGCAAAACATTGTACTTCAAACATTGGATCTGAAATGGCTATATTATTGTATCATCATTGTACAACGAAGATGGTTCAAAAAGATCAATGCAGTACTTTAATGATAAATTAAAAAGCCTGGTGGTGTCAATAAAGTGTCATGTTAGATTATCTAACGTTACTATCATCCATTCCAGAAAGCTGGAAAGAATATAAAAATACAAGTTCAAATAAAGTCCACCAAAATGGTATACAAAATAAACTGATCTTTTATCCTTTAGAACAATGTACATCTAAAATTGTTCGTTGTAGATTGATTTCTGACATTTCTGTCAAACCAATTTGCCAAATTTTCTGGGAAAGAAAATTTCCAAATTATAATTTTGTATGGGAGACCATTTGGACACAAAAACGTACCGTCCCACGCCAAAGAAGCAAGGCTAATAACTCAACTGGAAAATCTTAAGTAATATATATCCTACAAATATTCTTTTAGAAAAAATGGGAATAGCAAAGAGCAATATGTGTGAAAAATGCAACAAGAAAGATTATTTAGAACACTTCTTTTTTAACTGCAAAATAATTAGAAAGATATGGTCAGAAATAAACAATATGATTACTGGGGAAACAGGAAAAACCATTAATATATCTCTTACTGATGCCATGTTTGGGTTTTGTAAAGGAAACGATAAAGAAAACATAAATACCTTGGTAAGAGGGGGCAGGGGGCTTAGAGATCAGAATAAAATAGGTCCCCAAAAGGGGAATCAAAAATATATATGGACATCAAAAAGTAATCAAATTTATGTGAGTGCAGTTTTATTATAGCTCCCATCGAGTACTCTAAAAATGGGGATCAAGAACAAATTGAAATGTTTTGGGGAGATAAAAAACACCATCCAAGGCTCAAACTTTTTCAACCACCGCACCACCAAAGTATTTATGAACAATGATGATAAAGAGTAAAGCAGAGCCAACACACAGGCAAGCCTCGATTTAAGTGGGAGCTGGGAGTTTTTTGCCCCCCGGTTGCCAAGTTTTTGCTCCCGGTGTTTTCAAATTTTGTATAGCAAAGTATTGAGCGGGAGCTACTTTTGTCAGAAAAGTTACAAAGTAGCTCCCGGTTCACATGTCCTTAAATCGAGGCTTGCACACAGGATATACTAGAATGTGATATGGGAGCTTCTTCTACACACTCAAGCGATATGGGATGCCAGTACAAATGGTGAATATATAGACTATAGTTTGATCAGTTCCAAATTGGCGAGAAATGTACCGTTTTTATCTCTCTGCGTGCAAAAGTAACTCAAGCGAATGCACACAATTATGGCCAGCTGCACACAGTTTTGGAAGCACGCACGTGTCACGCATGCAATGCACAGTGTGCTTGTTTCCTTTGGTGCGCTCGCATCCTTCTGTATTCATTCGCTGTTGTTAGAAGCTTTGCCAATTTGGAACTGATCAAACTATAGATAGAGTACAGGTTTTGCATATAGAATAAAATAGAGATACCAGCATGTTGCATCAGTTGTGGTAAAGCAAAAGGAAGGTTTAGCTGCTCTTGTTACTGTTATCTTGCTTTGGGCCAAACTTGCATGTGTTGGTCGTTGAATTTCAAGGGTTCTTAAAATATTTTTCTGATGGAAAATTACTTCGAAGTTAACGCAGCGCAGCATGCATGTATGCAGGTTAGACTTCAATTGAGAAAACATTGATCAACAACCAGTGTGAAAAGGTTTAATAAGTCAAATTCATAAAAAGTCTTAATTCTGCTCTTTATACATCTTGTATCCAACCAAAGATTATCCAACGAAAAATTAAAATTCAAAAAATAAAATAAAGAGTTAAACTACATTTTGTGGTTTTTTAATCTGTTGATTTGTTAATAAAACCAAAACTTTAAATGTCCATAACTTGACAATTTGTATTTGATGTTTTGAGACAAAGTGATTTTCAATATACCGTAACTTTGGTTAGGAATGTGACATAACATTGATTTTGGTACCAAAATGTCCCTAAACTTATACATTATTATCATGATATCAATAACTCAAACCATGATATGATAGTTGATTATATAGTTCATGAGAGTGATGGGATACATGTTTATAGGAAAATGATTAGAGAAAGACCATGCTGTGAAACTCCAATGAGGTTACCAGGAGCTATGCTAGTCTATCACACAGTTCATGCATATGATAAAGCTGGATATATGGAGTGATTAGAGAAAGACCATGCTGTGAAGCTTCAAATAGGTTACCAGGAGCTATGCTAGACTACCACACAGTTCATGCGTAAGATAAAGCTGGATACATGGGAGGTGATTAGAGAAAGACCATGCTGTGAAGCTTCAAATAGGTTACCAGGAGCTATGCTAGACTACCACACAGTCCATGCATATGATAAAGCTGGATACATGGTGAATAGAGAAAGACCATGCTGTGAAACTTCAAATAGGTTACCAGGAGCTGTGCTATGCTAGTCTATCACACAGTCCATGCATATATGATAAAGCTGGATACATAGAGGTGATTAGAAGTGCATGCTGTGAGACTTCAGAAGAGATCATCAAACCAGGAGCTATCCTGTTCTTTATACCTGCTTTTGGTTGTGGCTTTTGTCACAACAACGTTCTCTGCATCCGACTCGCTGTCACTGAGAAGTTGGGAGAGGTCGACTTTGGTCTTCCTAGTCTTGCGGTTCATTGGCACGGTGACGACATCAGGACTGGAAAATATGCTGTCTATCTCACTGTATAAGAATAAGAATAATAATAAAATGATATTACAATTTACAAGCTTTAAAACACTTTCCACACAGCTATTAGTTTTACCATATACAATACAGATTTTTCAGAAATCTTTCCCAACTTTAAAGTCTTATCTTACTGAACCAATACTAGGCATATTTGTACTTATTTTAATGCATTTCTCATGTTGATTCCAAATTGTGTTAAACAGTACACACACTTGTAAGTGACCAATCACTTCAAAAATATGTAACCACAAGATAAGTGATAAAAAAGGCAAGAGTAACATTTATTACACAGTAATTTCAGCCATACTCTGTTCGTATTCATGAATCAGCAAATTATCTAGAAAAGGGTTTGATATACCGCATAAGTCAGTTCAGCCTAGCTATAGAATTTGACAACAGTACACGTTTTACAAAACTTACCCATGTATATATAGCAGAATGGATTTAGAGGTGAGCAAATGTTTAAAGAAGCTGGTAACACAACTGACCTAACTCCCTTAAGCATGTTTTTGACATTTAATTTATCAGGGGAGAAAAACAGCTCATTATTTTGTTGGAAAAGCACTCTTTACCCACGCCAGGGACGAACCCGCGCTGCCAGCATGGAAGGCGGACAACAATCTGATTGCGCTAAAGGGGGAGCTCAAAAAAGTTTTTCGAGATTATTGATAGCTTGTCGGATTGGCCGCGAGACACTTACACGGTACAGCAGCTATTTGCTGTGGCATTTTGTGTCCTGTAAGGCCAAACAAAAAAACAGTAGTGCGCACGCATTTCATTGAGACGCTTGATTCTTGCGCATCACATTTTTTTTAATAGACAAAACAAGGGAAACATTATTGTTAGGGCGCCATCTTTTGTCGAAATTGTGTCCAACATGTTTAAAGATGGCGATTGGTGACATAGGGCAAACACGGAAGTGAAAATCCAAAAATGTGATGAAGAAGGTGTTTTTTTAAAGCCCATTTCGGTGACTTTTCAGGCTTGCCACTGGAAACAAACTTCTTCTTTTTTTTTTGGGGGGGGGGCTAATATTAATATCACCATACCATTCAGGTACTGCAGCCTTCTTAGAAACCCTTGTTTTTCTCCCTTTAGTTGTTGTTGAGGGCGTCTTGAAAATGGCACTATCCTCCTTGGTGTCCGATTTGGTCTTGGTTGCTACGGAAGTCTCTGCATCGTCTGTCTCACTATCACTAAGCAGCTTGGCTAGATTAACCTTAGTGCCTCTTGTGTTTCTACCTCTGGTTGCTGTTGAAGATGCCTTGGAGGTGCTCTTTTGGTTGGAAACACTGGCCTTGCTGGTAGCTGATAGGAAATAGACAGGGGGAACACAATCGTTTAGGAAGTACAACCTCTACAATATCTACTTTAATATATCTGATGTGTTCTACCGAAACCAGACACAATTGGGCAAGATATCAAAATTGAGTTAGTAATTGATTATTACAGTAGAGATCTTCAGCTTTACAATGGTACCTCCATTTTATAATCGGACTTCTCAAAGCGGAGTTACATAATTTTCAAGTTCACCTTTTACTGTCTTTATGAAAACTCCAAACTGAGATATCGCCCTTTAAAGTTACTTTGTACAGTGATTTTACATGTTTATATCACCCTTTAAATCACTGAAACATACATTTAGGATGATTTTTTAATCTGAATCTTTCACAATAATGTTATAAACACTCTGAAGATTAATTATTTACCAGAAACTCAAATTCCCCCCAAATCACCCCCAATTATGTTTTGGGCTATTTCTCAGTTTGGAGCTCTGCCCAATTCCGTCTGGTTTCGGTAGAACACGTCACATATGTGCCCTATTAACTACTGCACAGTTCCTGAATTATAACCACAACCTAGCTTGCTTCTTTTTTCTTAATTTTTTAGTTCTCTCGAGGTTCCAGATGTTCTGATACCTCATTTCCCTGTGTCATAAACCTAGCTAGTTCTATTGTAAGATCAGTATGCTCTTAACTTCTTACTTCTGCACAGTCTCTAAATCATAATCACAAATTTACTTCTTGCTTTTCTTGCAGTTCTCTGCGATGGTGCTACCTCATGTCCATGTGACTTGGCTAAGCTTGAATCCACTCCTATTGCAAAATCAGAACCCTATTAAATACTTACAACGGCACAGTCCCTAAATCACAACCTAACTTACATCTTGTCTTTCTTGTGGTTCTCTGCGATGGTGGATCCAGGCGTTCTGCTACGTCATGTCCCTGTCTATTGACTAAGCTTGAATCTACTTTTATTTTAAAATCAGTACCCTACTACCTACTTACTTACTACGGCAAAGTCCCTAAATCATATCCACAACCTAACTTATTTCTCGTCTTCCTTGAGGTTTCTGTGATGGTGGTTCCAGATGGTCTGCCTCCTTATCTGTCTGCGTATTGACTAAGCTTGAATCTACTGCTATTGTAAAATCAGTACCCTTCTACCTTCTTAATTACTATGGCACAGTCCCTAAATCATATCCACAACCCAACTTACTTCTTGTTCTCCTTGTAGATCTCTGCGATGGTGGTTCCAGATGTTCTGGCTCTTCATCTGTCTGTGGTCTGTGTCTTGTAAAATCAGTACCCTACTACCATCTTAATTACTACTGCACAGTGCCTAAATCATATCCACAACCTAACTTACTTCTTGTTCTCCTTGTGGATCTCTGCGATGGTGGATCCAGGCGTTCTGCTACCTCATCTTCCTGTGTCTTGTAAAATCAGTACCCTACTACCTACTTACTACGGCAAAGTCCCCAATTCATATCCACAACCTAACTTACTTCTTGTTCTCCTTGTGGATCTCTGCGATGGTGGATCCAGGCGTTCTGCTACCTCATCTTCCTGTGTCTTGTAAAATCAGTACCCTACTACCTACTTACTACGGCAAAGTCCCCAATTCATATCCACAACCTAACTTACTTCTTGTTCTCCTTGTGGATCTCTGCGATGGTGGATCCAGGCGTTCTGCTACCTCATCTTCCTGTGTCTTGTAAAATCAGTACCCTACTACCTACTTACTACGGCAAAGTCCCCAATTCATATCCACAACCTAACTTACTTCTTGTTCTCCTTGTAGTTCTCTGCGATGGTAGTTCCAGATGTTATGCCTCCTCATCTTTCGGTGTCTTTTAAAATCAGTTCCCTATTACCTACGGCACAGTCCCCAATTCATAACCACAACCTATCTTACTTCTTGCCGTCGTTGTGGTTCTCTGCGATGGTGGTGGTTCCAGATGTTCTGCCTCTTCATCTGTCCGTGTCTTTTAAATTAGTACCCTACTATACTCCCTTTCATAATCCCTTGGACATAATTCCATCAAATCATGCGTACGTGCGAGTTGCGTACGTATGTGCGTATGTTCGCGTAGTAATGCGTATGTGCGTAAACCCGGAAGAGCGTACCAGTCCCTTTAAAAAATAATCGCGCATCCTAATTGGTCAATCATGAAATCATCACACGACGTGATCGCCGGCGCGTGACCTTGTTCATGTTTATCGCGCCTGTCAAGCATTTTGATGCCGCGCCTCGAAAACAACAACAAAATACGCTCGCGTGAAATAACGCGAATTATGTCCAAGGGATTATGAAAGGGAGTATACCTACTTACTACGGCAAAGTCCCCAATTCATAACCACAACCTAACTTACTTCTAGTTCTCCTTGTAGATCTCTGCGATGATGGATCCAGGCATTCTGCCTCCTCATCTGTCTGTGTCTTGACTAAGCTTGAATCTACTCCTATTGTAAAATTAGTACTACCTTCTTAATTACTACTGCACAAACCCTAAATCATAACTTACTTCTTGTTCTCCTTGTGGTTTTCTGTGATGGTGGATCCAGGCGTTCTGCTACCTCATCTTCCTGTGTCTTGGCAGATCCTCTAGTCTTCCTCTTGGTTGTACTCTTCACCTCAATCTGCTCCTCAACAGCTTCTGCCGGTGGAGTGTGCATCTAGAAAGAGAATTCAGTAGAAGTAGAAATAAACCAGCTATTCCTATTCAGGCATGATATTCAAATCATGCCTATACAAAAAATGGTTTGATTGGCCTTACATGACAAAAACAAACAAAAAGGGTAGGTCGGTTGGGATTTTTAAAAAAAAATCAATTTGGGGACTTAAAATAGCCGAAAATGAAAGCAAACAGTCAGAAACTCTAATACTTTGTTCAATTTTTATAAATATATATATATATATATAATTATTATTGACAACCATTTCTAGTTAGACTACGACATTTGAATAGAGTGCTCAATACCGTAAACGGTAGAGCGTATTACGCTCTACCGTTTACGGTATTGAGCACTCTATTCAAATGTCGTAGTCTAACCAGAAATGGTTGTCAATAATAATTATATTACGCTCCTGATTTTTTCAGTTGAGCACTCTCTGATTATCTTTTGATGTGTATTGACCACTTCGGGAATATTATGCTGCTCTGATTGCTGATCAAAAACACCATTGATTGTGTATTCGCATTATCATATGTGTGCTAGATCTGCGATCAGAGAAGCATCTATTCGCCTGATGATTGGACAAAATGACCGTATGGGATTGTCCATGAAACTCAGAGTAGCGATAATATTCCGGAAGGTCTATACCTCTGAATATATATATATATTTTTTTTTAATTTAAAAAATATATATATATATATATAATAAATTATCAAAATGATGCACTGCCCGTATCAAAAGTGCTCAATTCCTAAGAAGAGCGTAATATGATGAAAACAAGCAGTAAATTAAGAATTATTTATACATAGTAACTGGCAGTTTCATGCACACCAACCACACAGGGTGGTGGCAGAAGATTGCCACCACCCTGTGTGGTTGGTGTGCATGAAACTGCCAGTTACTATGTATAAATAATTCTTAATTTACTGCTTGTTTTCATCATATATATATATATATATATATATATATTTTTCCCTCCCTCAAAATAATAAAAAAATATTTAGGGTCGGCGATGTATTTAGGGTCAGTCGGGTTATTAGGCCAATCAAACTAAAAAAAAATTAGGCCTCAGGTGTAAAAATTGGAAATTCCTTGAATTAAAAAACAGCAGACTATTGTGCAAATTTTTCTATATTTTTGCTAAATAAAGGCAAAATAAGTTTTAAATAAAGGCAAAATAAGTTTAAAATGTCTACTTTTGAGAGTTACAAATTTATATCTACTTTCCAATTTGTATCTACAAAACATCATGCCTGCTATTGTAGCCTTTTAAAATTGGAGTTGAGGTGAATCCAATGGACCTGGTTTGTGAACCAAAGTTTCTTCAATCAATATTAAATTACAATAAAATAAATCAAAGTATCTACAGTTTAAAAGTGTACATTCTAATATTGCACAATTTGAAGTTAAGTTTGTGCATTCTCATCCCAAAACAATTTATTTGGTATTTAAAAACCTGGCTTCAAAGCCAAAATAACCCAATGGGTTCAGATTTGTAAAGAAAACCTCATAAAATCATTTGTACTTCTGGTATGTATGAATATAAATTGAATGATATTTACACAAAAGTACAAACAGACTTCTCAGACATGCCATCTACTCCAGGGCCACATTTCATAAACCTTTTAAGATCTTAAATCTTGAAAATTCTTGTTAAATCCAGAACTCTTCTTAAATTCAGAAGATTCTTATCTTGTATTTCATAAAACAACTTAAAAAAAAGAATATCCTTCTTAACTTAAGAAGAGGTCATCAGAGGCTATCGTAATTTGACTAAGTTATTCTTTTTAAGTTTTATGGTATCTTCTTATATCCTAAGAGTTCTAATTTTCAACTTTAAGAAGAATGCATGAGAATGAATATAAGGCGTGAAATCAGCCTACGAATGCCAAAACGGGCTGAAAATAAAACAAAGTGCAGAAATGTGGGAAACAAAATAGCCCGAATTCCCGAAAATGCTCATGCCTGCTTACAAACTTGAATTGACCTTTACTAAATACGGCCCAGCTGGTCCAACATTATTACTGACTGGCCCAGAGTTTCAAGATGGGACTCTACAACAAACAATACCTTCTTCTTGGTAGCCTTCTCTGCTTTTGGTTCCATTTTCTCCTCTTGCACCTCCTCCTCATCTTGAGTGTTTACCTCTTCCTCCTGGCTATTAACCTCCTCATCTTCCTGGCTATTTGCTGCTGAAAAGAGTACGATTATTTTGATAATTTCAATAATTACAAAATGTCATGCCTATCTGATGCAAATAACAATTATTACCCCTTATAAATATTCATGAAATAATCATGTCATTTCATTGGCCAATCCTACCACTGGAAATTGTCTATCACTACAATCTCATCCCCAAAGTCACAGTTAGGTGTAATAAAACAAATACTACGGTTTCTATTGGGGAAATAGGGCTCTATATTTTCCCTCGGTACTGCTTACTGGCTATCACCCTAGCCCCTTGGGTTCACAGCGATACAGTTATATTTCCTATTGGTGAGCGTGGTGATCGCTATCAATTTAATACAGCGTTATCATATTCAAATGAGTTTTGAATAGTGGGAAGGTTGAATGGGAAGGGTGAGATCAATACCCTCCTGGATAAAGCCATCGTAGATATTAACAAACGGAACGAGTTGATTCGCATGACGGTAGGAAGGTGGTAGACGAATATCTATCAGACGAATTAGCTAGCAACAGCGACGATGAGAAGCGTATTCGAAAGGCCCAAGCAAGAGTTGCGGGGAAAAGAAAGAAAACTTCCAGCAAAGCATGGTACATGTAGTAATCCATAAAACAGGCCGCGCCTGCGGGGCCAATTTGCAAGTGGTAAAGCTGGTTCTTTTGATGGGAACAATTCTTTTCGTACCTATACAACCCCAGGTAGATTTGGATTTGGGCCTAACGCCACTCCAGCACCCTCTGGTCTCCGGCTAGCCCCCACTGACAAGTGTTTCGGCTGCAACAAGTTTGGCCACTGGAGGAGAGATCGCCCTGGTAGCACAACAAACAAGCCAGTCAATATCAAAGATGGCGGCTCCCAGTGGTGGTAATCAAGGTATGTTTGCATAGTGATGAGATAAATTGATGAAAGTTATTTTGGTTTTCAAGTACCTTTTACTATTTACACATGTAATGAAATAGCTTTGAAACGTTTCTCGTACGTTATTGTACATTTTCACATAGTATGTGATCGAGCGTTTAATTTAAACAATAAAATTGTCATATCTAGAAACCGTACCTCCGATCAATCTCAAATTTCAGATTATTGTGGGGCACAGCAAGCGCTATTAAAATATCAAATAAAATTAGCCATAGGAACAACCTTAAAGGTCCGTATTCCTATTTGAAACAGTATATTTAATAATAATGTTAATTGCTGATTTTGACATAAATGATTCTTGCATATTCTCATGCTGCATTAAATTACAAGTATCACAATGAATACAGTTTTAAATGTTTACCATAAACTTTTTAAAGCCATGATAATTTAAAATTGGTTCTAAATCTTGATTTCTTATATTCGTATTTTATGCTTTTTGCAGGAGATATTCCAGAAACGGCAAAAGGGACATATGAACGTCAGTTTATCTTTCATGACAAAGATTTGCAAGAGAAACCTCATTGTAAATATTAGACAAAACACATGTGTGAAGGGTAAGCCAAACATGAGAGTGGCCCATTTCAGAACTTGGATCAATAATGAATTTTTACCATCTGTCCATTTGCCACCGCGATTTGCCAGATCAGTGTCGCTGGACACAGCAAGGCGTTGGCTTCATACGCTTGGGTTTTCATACACCGACAAAAAGACAGGGACTTACATAGACAACCATGAGCGTGACAATGTGAAGATTAGCAGAACTGAGTTCATTGAGAAGATGACTGAGTTGGAAGAAGGGCATCTTTCCCCACCCATATGTCACGGTGAAATTATGACGGAAGAGGGGCGAGACAAAATAGTACAACGCGTTGCTCATGGTGATAAGAGACTTGTACTTATATATCACGATGAGTGTGCATTCTCAGCAAATGATGACCAACGCAAACTTTGGACAGATGGTAAGACTGGACACATAAGGCCTTAACTGCTCAATGTTTATGCATAGGAAGTGTTGCTTTATACACACAGGGATGCAAGACTTCCGGAATTCCGGAAATGAAGCCATTAAAAAAAAATCCGGATTTTTGGAAGAAGAAAAAAAAATTGTTTTTGCATTTCTGAAATCGGATGATAATATTTCAGCATACAAAGAGTCAAACAAGATTTGTTTAGGGGGTGATAGCCTATTCTCCAGACAAGCTCCTATAAAAGTTTAACACCGCGTGAAAAGCTCACATAAAAAGTTCAGGCAATTGATGAATCACCCACTTACATCCCTGTACACATTCTCGCTCCACAATACAAAGGTTGTGGGTTTGAGTCCCGTTGCGGCCATCGTGTTGTGTCCTTGGTGCATAATTGGGTACCGGCATTAATTCCTGTTGGGAAGTAAAACAGACTTGCTGAGCAGGAGTGGCGAACCTCCCCCCCCCCCCCCCCCCACAGCAAAAATTTCATGGAGGAGTCTGACCCAAACGCTAAAGAAAGAGAGATGGGCACTCCGTGTGCAAGCTTTGCTCGGCACAAGTCTTTACCTATACATATTCAGGTACAAAATCACTCATGAGATGATTTTTGGACCGTGTACATGTTTATTAGAGCAGTCTACCCAAAGATTATACATTGAGCAGTTTCACTGATGAATATATGTGACGCGATCAAGAGGAATGAGTCGGATGTCGACCCTGGTCGAAAATGAGTTTTTGATACAGTTTTAAAGAAGACACCTAGAGCTTTCAGAAACTGAAAACCCCATGTCGATACGACGTTTTGTTCCCAAGTTATGTCAAATTTTATACATGAATTTCCATCAAAACTTATGTAAGCCGCCATTTTGAATTGGCCATATCTCAATTTGGGATTCCCCGACATCCGACTCATTCCTCTTGATCGCGTCACATATGTTGAAGGGTCGGGAAAACATACAAGCTATTTTGACAGAACAGCGACAATACTGTACCTTCATCTTCCTGGCTATTCACATAAGTGATCTTGTCCCTGAATATGTATAAAGCAACACTTCCTATGCATACACATTGAGCAATTTTACTTTATACATGTTGAAGGGCGACAATATTGTACCTTCATCTTCCTGGCTATTCACATCCTCCTGACTATCAGCAGCTCCCTCATCTTCCTGACTATCAGCAGCTCCCTCATCTTCTTGACTATCCACCACCATCTCCTGTGCTGGGGCATCACCATCACCAGTAGTAACAGTTGATGTGCTCTTCTCAAGGGCTTTCTCTATAACATGCTGAAATTTCTCCACCTGACGCTTGGCGACTTTTTCCTCGACCACCTGTCACAAGTTGTAGGAAAGAATACAATACAAATGTTTAATACTTCCCAAGCAGCTTTTAGTTTTACCATATACAAAAGACATGTTTTCAGAAACCTTTCCCAACATTCAAGATCTATCTCAAGGATTACTGAATCAATACTAGGTATGTTTGTATTTATTTTAATGTATTTCTCATGGTTATTCAAAATAATGAAATGAATTGAAATTATTTTTACATTTTTGACACATTTTGTGAAATTTTGGAATGTCGTCTGCAGTATGTTTGTACTTATTTTAATGTATTTCTCATGGATATTCCAAATAATGAAATGAAGTGAAATTATTTTGACATTTTTGACACATTTTGTGAACCTTTGGAATGTCGTCTGCAGACGCCTGCCGCGTGGAAAGTGTTTAAACTAGAAATCTTACTAGACCAATTTAAAAGGGTTTTTGACCTGTTCAAATTGTACTGATTCACATGTTCTTCAGCAAAATGTTGTTTGTAATTTGTTTAAAAAAACGCCTTAACTGAAAATATTAGGAGATTTACTTTTGTTGGTACAATTTTGATCCCATACTTTACTTGTGCACAACAGGTTTCAGGCTCGGTAATTGTGTTCAATGACCAATGTTCCCAGTGAAAATGTCCTCATAGTCGGTGGGTGAAGAGTAAGCCATAGATTCCTCGTAGTCAGTGTGCTTGTGGGTGACAATTTCCTGTGTAGGCCTATATGTGGTGTCCACTTTATCTCCAAAACACTAACAATAAAGTTGTAAATTTTCGACATTTTTCAACAAAAGTTTGAGAAGTTTCAAAATAAAAATCTTGAATTCAAAATACAGGGTCAGACAGGGTATTTTTTCCTTGGCCTAATGGACCCAACTAACTTATTCTCTTCATACCCGTACCTCAACCATCTGTTTAGCCAGCACATCCAGATCTTTCATCAGTGTTTGGTTGGTGTATGATAGGTGTAGCATGTTGAGAGACTTACACAGGGTTCGCACCCCTGGGCAATCCTGGTCCTCCAAGATTTCATTACACAGCTGAAGACTCAAGCTATCGTGTACTGTGCTGTCCTGTTATTGGTTAAAAAAAGAGAGAATCATAAGTATCATGCTTTACTTGAAATATCCCACTGGATTTACCTTTGTCTAGGGGGTCAAATTACTTATTCAGTGGGTCTAATTGGGGGAGAAAAATACGCTAAAAAACTTCATTTTATGGCAAATGTTGGCTTCCCAGGAAATATACTGTAAAACCACTAAATTTCGTGAGGTATTTAATTTCGGGAATTTCGAGAGGACCTTCAATTCGCGAAACTAAATCCCCACGAAATGAACCATGATAAAAGCTTAAAATCAGAGTCAAATTTTGGAATTGCAAAATTAAATCCTTAAATGTTGGCTTTTGGTAATTCGCGAAATTATTGAGGCTTTCTAAAGAATTTTAGTTGGTTGAAATTGGTTGTGGTAAACATATTTAATGCTCATTTGCGTAAAAGTAAATATTTTATAAACCGAACAAGATTTGCGACATTTTCTCTGATAAGATCTATTGAATTTCACTATTAAAAACGGTCCACACAAGTCCCAGCTGAGTCCGACTATCACAAAAGCCAAATTTGTTGTTGCATTGCTAAATTTGTGTAACAATGACATTGTTTTGACATTATTTCGCATTTAATGTTTGAAAAAATAACTGAACATTTTTTATTTGTCTTTGTTAGTCAGTTATTGTGTACCATACATGAATCCACTTGTTTATTAATATCAAGCATTATTGAGTAAAATATTCAATATTGTGTTCGGTTTCAAACGAGCAACTTTACCAAAATAGTCATAGATCTGGTAAACGGTACCTTGACATGTCATGATTCTTTTGCTGATGACAGTGAATAAATGCATCTATTGCTGCATACATTGGTTGCCTTCATATTCAGATAATAACTATTTGTAATATTTTTTTTACTTTCAGTACAATCCTGTTTTTAGCAGGCCTACAAACAAATATTTGTAATAATTATTTTACTTTGAGTACACTCCTGTTTTATGCTTTCGTAATATATCACGGTTCTGCATCATTGATGCTCTCGTTTAATTTTGTGAGTGCTGTAATTATTGAACTATGACTCAAATGTATATAAAAGTATACATTTTTAGAAGGAAATAGATCAGAGAATTATTTTTAGTACAGTTTTATTGCATTAATAGAACTTCTCATATGAATAATAATAGAAAACATCTTCTATACAACATGTGTACTTTCATTCACCATCACTACCACATTCTGTACTGAACACCACTCAGCCCTTTTATGGCAAAAGAATGTATCTTTATGTAGTTTTCTAACAGTATACTTCCTTTTAACATGATCAAAGTTAGCTTTTTTCTCCATAAATCATGTAGGGGTAAAAGGCAGTATATTACTTTTATTGTCTTTATAAATTGCAACCTTTTCCTAAGAGAGAATTATTGAACCAAGTTAACACAATCCGTGTTAAAAGGAAGTATATCATTAGGAAAGTACATATAAGATACACCCTTTTGCTGCACTCACCTCCACAGTTTCTTCTTCATTTCCTTTCAGATTTCTGTGATCTGTAAGATGTACCAATAGCTCCGCTACATTGCTCTCATTAATGCTGGCCAACGGTGACGTAGTTGGGGCATCAAATAATGTGCGTAGGGTGGGCAGGAAAGCTTGCTCTACACACTCCTGTTGGGATCTAGATGCAAACACAGCATAACGGTGGATAATATTGAATATATCGGCAAGACAATGGTGTGACAATGTCTGTAGAGTGGGTAGGGAAACTTGTTCAACACTTTACGGTTTGGAGCGATCAATTGTGAGATGAGACCGTCTTACATAAGAGATACATAGTACATTGGCACCAGGGTTTGAAATTAGTGGTTGCCCAGGTGTTCTGACAATCAAAAAAGTCGCTGTACAACCTATTTTACGCTTACAGCATGTCCCAAAAAACTGGGTTCAAAAGTTTGCGAGCTTATAACGAAATAAATAGGAAACATAGATAGTTAATATTTAAAACAAAATATACCTGACCTTAATGTGGTAAATTTGAAGACCAATTCAATTTAAACCTGTTGAAATACAAAGATTTGAATAGAGCGTAGTCAGAACCCATTTGTCCCGATTTAAGGAATAAACCACCCGTGCGTTTCATGAAACATTTTGTTTTAATGTTTATACATGTTAAATAATGAACTTGTATTATTGCAATATGACCAAGATCATTTTGTTTACTGCCTTAATCTTTGTAAAGAATGAATGCAAAGGCAAAACGTTGATAAATTCACAACAATGCGCAATTGCAACACGTAGGAAGGTTCCTTGAAAAGTGGGACAAATTGGTTTTGACCACGCTCTATTCAAATATTTGTATTTCAAAATCTTTACATTGCATTAATCAGAGAGTTTACCCAATTAAGGTCAGGTATATTTTGTTTAATATCCCTAAATATGAATTATCCATGTTTCCTACTTTTTTTGGTATAAGCTCACAAACTTTTTAACCCAGTTTTTTGGGACACGCTGTATTGTTTTAATTTTAAAAAATGAATCTCATGCATTACTTGTTATAAAATGAATCCCGATATAGCTAATTAAAATGTATTTCTAAATAAAAATGGGACCAAAATAAAACACCTACAGATTATATCAACCGCCAAACTCGGAAGTATTCACACTATTTAAGCTTAATGCAATTGATATAATTGCACAAATGCATGATGACTGATAAGTGTACATACTGTCATGGCTGTATTGCATTTGCAAATGAGTTATACTTTATTCTGTTGGATGTGGATAAAAAACATTGATGTTACATTATCAGTTTGCTCACTGATTATCAAGGCCTTGTAAATGGAGATTTTAAACAAATGGTGAACATTTACGAAATTACAAATTTTTGGCGGATAACTATCAAAAGAGAACTAAATATACATGTATTAAATGTTGTTATTAGACATTTTTTGAATTAAAACAACCTAACAACATAATAAATATAGTCTGATATCACACATCAAAATGTAAATTAAAAAAAAAAAAAAAAAAGGCAAACAAAATCTGTGCAAGGAGATTTCCATTTTCCCGACTTAAGGCAAAGGACCCCCCCCCCCCCTGTTTTACGGACGGACAGCCCTGTCAAGTAGGGTCGGTCGTTTTTGGGTTTTTTTGTGTTCTTTTTGGTTTGTTTATTATACCTAAAAATAATGTCACTAAAATCAGGATTTTTAAAAATAATTATTGTGAAAACAAATGTTCCGACCAAAAAACGGCTGATTTTAAATGATTTGAGAAAAGAAAAAAAATGCAAAAAGGGGGTCGGTTGAGCCCGTAAAACAGGGTTTTTTCCCTTGCCTAAAGCTCACCTTCCAGCCATAGAGAACACAGGGAAGAACGCCCCCAAACAGTGACGCAGATGTAAGTCTTCCTCTGTGGTAGGGTTGTACCATAGAATCAGTAGACGTCTAAGCAGCTTGGGACTGGACACACGTCCTGCTAGCAGAAGCTTAGCCATGCCTTCAGCAGCTACGGTACGGATCTCGGAACTCTGTCAAAAGAGATACATTTTGTATACATTAGCGCTCGTCGTTCATCTGGTGCCCATGCAATCACATTCCCCTGTGGTCTCATGGGTAATCCAATCACTGTGAATGTGAGAGGGGCAGGGTCCGAGCCGAGCAGGCTTGTAGCTGGAGCAATTTTTGTGCTGGGCTCTGATTTCCAGAATTGATTAAATATTGATGTATTATGTGAACAAAACGGGGAAAGTAACACAAAAAGACTCAGTTTTAATTCCAAATTCCTTCAACACCACCAGTAACAAAAATATTTTAAGCATATTTACTACAATTTTGTGGTGAAAAATGCTGGGTGGGAGGCTTTCATTGAATGAGAGTGCCAGGCGCAAATTACTAGTCCAAGGGTCCGAGACAGTGTATTTTAATTAGGTCTTTGTTAATTTAATTCACTCCCGTTTGTCTTGAGTCTATATATTATTTGAAAGCTATAAATGATGTTTGATATGAATTTTTGAAAATATGTTTGATAGCTTTGGCTGTTGAAATTAGTCTTGGACTCTTGAAGGTCCGTATGCACAAAAGAGTTAGACCGGGTCTAAAGTTAAACCTGGTCTAAGTGAAATTTATTCATGCCTCAAAAGCTGTTTTCCTCTGCATTTTCATGAGATATTTTGTGCTATTATAGAACTTTGCATCCGAATCTTTACAATTTGATTTGAGAAAGAAATGTAACTAAAGTTTGCATTTCACAAAAACCAAAATTCACTTACACCAGGTCTAACTTTAGACCCGGTCTAACTCTTTTGTGCATACGGACCTTGGTATAAGAGTTATATGACAACTTCTGCTTAACTTAGCCTTACCTCCAGCAACAACTGTTTAAACCAGTGTTCAAATTGAAGAAAAAATAATCAGGTTTTCCAGCGGATAACCATGTTATGAAATCAGGTTATCCGCCAAGGTTGTTGGTTGTCCGCCAAAGAAACCACAGTACAAATATTTACAAAATTTGGACATATGACGGATATCCTCCATTGAAATTTAGGTTATCCACCAGCATTTGTGGTCTTCAGGTAGCCCGGATTACCCCATAAATTGAGCACTGGTTCAAACACTAGACAAATTCTTTGCAATGACATTTATTTTGGCTAGTGCAAATGCAATTTTCTCAGACCTATCATTTTCATTACAGGTCAGTACGTTGTCCAAGTGCCACATTAAAGAAAACCTGCATTTTAAGGCCTATTACCAAATGTCTTGAATTTGGCTTTTTGTATACCATGCCAGTGAAGTTTGATTTCACTATCATGACCCACATCTGAAGTGGATCCAGGGTTTGAATTAATCGAAGGCATCGGAGGCCATTGCTTTCGATGCCCACCTAGCCTTGATGCCCTCAATTTCTGGCTGTTGTCACTCCATTCAAAAGTACATAATGGCCTTGGATAAAGTTGGTGCCCCTTTCAAATTGCCTGCCCTTTTCATTTCTTATTTCAAGGCCTGAGTGGATCTATCTGCATAATCTGTGCTTTACTGCATGGTGATGTGACACAATGTCTCGTTTCTAATTGGTGCATACAATTCATACTTAGGCATTTGGGGAAGGAGTATGGATAAGACAGCCTCAAGTACAGGATTTTATACTCTATTACCCTTTCTCCGAACAGTGACGTAACTATACAGACACAACATGTCTGCACGAATACACGTCTTCCGCCTTTCTACGCGTGAGTGCGTAGGCCAGCGCTTCGACTAGGCGCGCACGTTTAGATACTGCAATTATTGAAAGATGCAGTTATGTCACTGTTTCATGATGGACAAATAGACTACAGCGATAAATTCAATGAACTCCATAACAAATAAGTGGGACATCACACACATTTTTTGTTTGCACACAAAGCAAAATATACTAGGCGAAGGGCTATTATATTAGCCCCCAGTTTTCACAAGATAGCCCCCTGAGAACATTTTGGCCTATGCTAAAAATGTACTCCAAGGACTATTTTGGCAGAATTTGCTCAAAATACAGGGTGGTTCAAAAAAATGTTAATCCCCATCAGACAGCCATTTTCTTCTATTTACTTATATGTTTATAAATCTCTTTGCGTCTTATAAATGCGGTTGTTATTGAGCATCACTGGCAACAAATCTAAGGTCTGGATTATTTTTGTTTATGAAATATGGTAATTAAAGATACTATGTGCAAAATTGACTTGTCCACAAAAGTCACACCTGGTCAAAATACTTGATTTGAGATCATTGCAATCTTTACCAACTCCTATTTTCTGCTTATTGGTAATTAGTTAAAGACAAAAATGTTGTATGAGAGTGCTATTTTTCATATCTTTGATTTCTGTTCAGAATATTTTACTCATATGGACTAAGATGAGAAGGCTACTGTGGACGAACCAATTTTGCACATGTCAACTTTAACGTACCATATGTCATAAACGAATTGAGCTAAGTCTTAGATTTTGGGTCCAGTAATACTTAATATATATAGCCTCAGCTTTGATAAAATGTAAAGAGATTAACCAAATGTTATTATTAAGTAGCTAAAAATGGTTGCCAAAAATGGGTTAACTTTTTTGGAACCGCCCTGTAGCCCCCCAAAAAAATTGAACCCTGACACAAAGTAACACAAAGAGTGACTTAGTAGATGTTTTCCTCACCGTGTCTTAACCCCCTGGGGTCTACCTGTCTATCTTACAGTGGTTCTGATTGGTTTATTACAAGATGTACGCTATTCAAATGCAGCTTGTAAAATGTTTCACTCCCATCTTTATCAGGGATACAATTATTCTAACATTGTCTCTCATTGGTGCAATACATGATGTATCCATCTTTTTAACCAATCGGCCGGTAGTTCTCAGGGGGTTAAGTACAAGACCAAGCAAGTGGTGAACAGTATGAACACATACTTTTGTCACTGCTCTTTTGTGTGTGTGTGTGTGTGTCATTCTCATACTCACACTGATTTCATTCTCACTTAGGGTTCTAGCCAGGACCATTTTAGTGCCGGGTAAATTTACTGACGGCGAACGGAGAAAGTGTAGCGAACGAAGCGCAGTGGATCATGGCATGGGATCCAGAGGCCTTCTTAATGTCTTTTTAGGTTTTTTTAATGCACTTTGAGGGTTCCTGCCACATAATTTCTTGTTTTATGAGGCAGTTTAATGATTTTATCCACAAATTGTTAAAAAATAAACAAATAAAAAAACAAACCTTTTTTTTAGAATGCTGGGCGGATATTGTCAGTGCCGGGCAGCCCCGCCCAGTGCCGCCCACCGTAGCTAGAACCCTGTTCTCACTTATTTCAATCTTACTTACCTCGCTCTCGAGCAGTCCTGATAGAATAGCCACCGCACTATTGGCGGCACTCTTACTCTCCTTTTCCTTGTTATTCCCATCCTCCCCCTGATTTTCCTCCTCATCCTGTTCGTCTTCATCACCTTCAGTATCACTATCGGTGGGTTCAGTAGCGTCAACCTGAAAAGCCTCCAGACCGTAGAGATGAAGCAGGTCAAAGATAGCCTGCAGCGCAGTCACCTTGATGGTCTCCTGGTCAACCTGAGAGATCTGTTGAAATATACAAGAAATAAGTCCTCATCAAAAGTCAATTTACACATTTTATTTACCACAGCTGAACAAAGTGCTGCACATAGAACAGTACACAAACTTTGTGTGTGGTATCAGTAGGCCTACATTAAGGACAGGGTTGTCTCCACGCCGGTCGGGTGTAGCCGGCACTCACGCTGGCCGACCGGCACTAAAAAAAAAACCGCACTAATTTTTTTTCTTCTTTCTATTCTACATGGATAAAATCATTAAACTGCCTCATAAAATAAGAAATTATGTGGCAGGAACCCCCAAATAGGTCAAATTGCATTACAAAAAACCTAAAAAAACCGTGATCCGCTGCCCTCCGTTCGCTACACTCACTCCGCTCGCCATCAGTAAAATAAGCCGGCACTCAAATTGCCCTGGAGACAACCCTGGTTAAGGATAATTGATGATTTACAGTGCCTTTTAAACTTGTAAATTGCTTGAGGGCTTGATGAGTGCACCAGCCCCCGTGCATCGCAAGAACCGAGAGGACAGTGCATGAACGAGAGACAGCATTGCACAAATACAGGGAATATTTACATAATATTGAATGGCTTTGAGGGCGATACAAGAATATATTGCACAAGCTATACAAATATTGCATGAGTCGAACCCGAAAATAAGACATTCAATATCATTATTATTATTTATATAACAGACTGTTTTGATAACCTTAATCTCAGCAAGATTGAAACGGCGATCTCAAAAATGTACCCATGCTCATCATCTGCGCATATATACTCACCCGCACATTTTCTGCGCCACACAACAAATATTGGACGGCAATATTTCTAGAATATGGGATGCATCCGGGTACTTTGGTTGAACAATATTCAATACACAGTTATATTATACCTTTAAAAAGCCTGATATAAATAATATTAAACTGTACAATAAAAGTGCTTATTGAATATTGTGCACCAAGTTCCCGGATGTGCGTCCAATATTAAACAAATATTGCCAATATTTTGTGTGCGGCGCAGAAGATGTGTAGTGCCTGTGATTATGCGCAGAGAAAGTCTGTTATATAAATAATAATAATAATAATAATAATAATAATATTGAATGTCTTATTTTCGGGTGATACAAGAATATTGCACTCGCTATAAAAATATTGTACTCGTCTCCGACTTGTGCAATATTTTGTATAGCTCGTGCAATATATTCTTGTATCACCAGCAAAGCCATTCAATATTATATTAATAAACATTATACATGTACATAAAATATATATGATTATGTTGACCTTGCCAATTCAGACTTCCTGCAGTGCATTCGTAGATGTCATCAACGTAAAGAACAATGGATAATGGACATTAGGGAGAGCTCTAGAAGTGTATTTGGAGATATAACTACTTAATTGATTTTAGAAGTATCTGAAATAAACATCTTCAAAGTTGAAAATTCAGTCAGCCCAGATCTACTGGGGAATAATTTGGTTATCATCTCATGTCAACAACTCAGTTTTGATGATACATAAATGTGGAAATATCTGGTCAATCAAATACCTTTTGAAAAAATGGTATAAGGAACCAAACAGTGTGCAGTTTTGCTTATCTTTTTGTGGTTTGTTTTTCATTATAATAGTCAGCAGTTAGTTACCTGCATCAATAGTAGAAGTTGTTGACAGGCAAATGTCCTGCTGAGTAGTGACGCCAGACCGATACAGTTGACAGCCATGTTACGCACAGCAGGATCTTGGTTCTGAATACCGGGTAGAACCTAAAATACAAACAACAAAACGCAAGTAGCCTAACATTAGGAATGTGCGTACAAGTATTTTGAATGCAAACATTTATTGTGATTTCCTTTCTTCAACCTTCTACTGTATTTTTCCTATTTTCATTTTATCTTAATTCTATTCACTAATTGTTTGGTTTTGGAACCAGTTTTCAGGGCCTATACATATAAAACCTAGAGAGCCAATTTAACACCAGGACTGTGCTATTTACAGTTTAAAACATTCAAATACTATCCCAGGAGCTTGAGGGCGTCATTTATGTTGAAACAGAGGAAAATTACATTATGAGTGAGGAAAAAGCATATTCTTAATAATAATTCAAATGTCGCCCCTTTCTAACCCTAGCAAAGAGTACTCCCTTCTTGCTTGGATTTAGTGCCTTGCCAGGAGGTTGGAAACTCTGCTTGCTAACAGGTTTGTTAGAAAGCACGCTAACAGGTTTGTTAGAAAGCACGCTGATAGAGGGCACTGTAGTTGGAATGTTAGTGACTTTCTTTGTCTGCTTATGTATAGACTTAACTTAAATTTACACAGAATTGTTGCAAAATTCCTCAAACAAATACACTGGCACTCATAAGTATTACCGCAGTGAACATACCCTAGAAATTCCATCTTCTATGAACAAACTATTGATTATTTTCACTAGTAACAACAGTGTATGTCTGCATTACATAGCTGTTTTTCATAAATTCATGTTTGTTGTATGTTGTGTTTATCAGATTTTCGACTAAACCCTATAAATTGAGACCAGTCTAAAGCTACACAGTGAAATCCCATAGACATTTGCCTCATTTATATTCATTAGCTCATTATCGCCATTGTAACGCTATGGGAAAATTCTCTCTTACCTACACCTTCTTTGTAAAAAGTCAGTGCTTTAACAATTAATTGCTAAATTCACAAATGCAATATCCTATAAAGGATGCCCAGTACTTATAAATGCCTAAAACATGGTAATTTGATGAGGAGGTAATTTGAATTTTCAAGAAAATCCTGAAATTTAAAAGACAATTTAAATATTTTGGTTTGAAAATCAGTGTTCGAAAATGCGACAGAGAACCACGCAGATTGTCTGTATTTTACGCGAGGCAGCACACAGGCCTTCATGTAGCCGGTTTTAAAATTACCGCGGCAATGATTTGCATTCATGCAAGACAGTCACCGTAACATTTTTACGAAGGTCAGTCAGTCGGTCTCTCAGTTGTGTCATATTTATGTGAAGCAACATAGCCCAACAGATTACATGTATACACCACCGTAACTAGACGAACGTGTACTTATTGTCAGATGTGTTTAATTGGGCGATATCTCTATCTTTCACATTATAACAGGTAACTCCCATTCATAAAAGAATGCACTAAAAGGGTGATCGATTCAAGTCTAACAAAAGAGTTAAACAAGTCAATTCAAAATAATGTATGCTGGATCACGCGATAACTAAACTTATTCGGTGATTAATATGTTCTAATACCGTAGGTCAGGCTTGGTTGGTCTCAAATTTTTCTGAACGGACTTGACAAGCCGTCTCACTAAGGGGGTGTCACTACGTTGAACATTTTTCTGAATCCAAAAATACGAAGATTGCAATTAAACCAAACATATTCACCAAGACGAGCTCAACATGCTCAATGGTGTGTAAAAATGCATTGTGTGCTTGGAATAAATATAATGTGCATCAGTTCAAAGTGTTTATATAGCCCATGTTCTATCCACACGTTTCAATATGACAGAATACCCCTGTATGTAACATTGTAATTGCTGCTGCATGTGTTTAAAAAAAAAATTGGCTGGTTCCCAGTACGCGACAGTTATCCTTCTACAACCAAAACTTTAATAAAGTTATGTCTCGAAATATTAGCTTTTCTGGAAGATTCCAGTAACCTTTTCAAAACATGAGCCGAGTTCTAGGTATTAATGAGTATTGGAAGTCCCTGGCATAATAACTATACGTGCTGAGATTTTAAAAAATAATGTAAAACTAATGATTTGTTGGAGATGATTTTCGCAAGTAAGGATATCCCATGGCGTTACACGGCGATAATGAGCTCATGAATATATAATGAGTCAAATGTCTATGGGATTTCACTGTGTAGCTTCAGACTTGTCTCAATTTATAGGGTTTTGTCGAAAATCTGATGAACATAATTTATGAAGAAGAACTATATAATGCAGACATAGAGTGTCATTACTAGTGAAAATCATCAATGGTTTGTTCATAGAAGATGGAATTTCTAGGATATATTCACTGCGGTAATACTTATGAGTGCCAGTGTATGTGCGGTTTAGAAAATTATGATAACACTTATGGTTGATTTATTTTTACAAGCCTGACATATGAGATATTCATGTTTTATTGTTCGTTTAAAATAAAACATTCAGTGTCCATTGAATATACACCGCAGCATCAGTGTTTGTTTCTGATGGACTTGAAGCAAATCTTTTTAAATTTCTTACATATTTTCGGAAGGCTGTTGACAAATCACCGCTATGTACCCATGACGTAACCTTCACTCGTTAGGGAGCACAGCTCAGCACACTTAAGATGGCGCTATTTAATAAGGGCCTGTTATTTACATGCGCAGTACAAGAGTTTCTTATCCCAAAGTTTATAGAATCCTTGGCCTTGCCTCAGGCAACTAAACATTGTTTCAATGGACCCACGTCACATGAGGTTGAGCTCGCGTAAAGTACGCAAGCTCAACCTCATTTCAAAATGGTGCAACGGTCATTCTGGTGAGCACTACGTAATCTCGGCCTCACGGCTCTGATTGGTTGGTGCTCAAACGTGAGAACTGAAAAACTAGTGAATGAACATGAGTTTATTCACGCACCATCAAGCCCCACTGCGTCGGTGGTTACGGCGCAACGGGTCATTGCGTTGGTGGTTACGGCGCAGCATGACGATCGTTAAAAATGCTTCAGTTTAAATTTGACCAATCAGGTGCTTTGGTGTTGTTGGTTGGCAGTATTTTGTGAGTTCAAGCATCCGTGCACAGCGTATGTCGAACTGTGGCCCGGAGATTATGTGCTGTAGATCCATTAACAAAACCTGCATTGGTTGACCTGACTACTTACCAGTGTGTCTACAAGTGTCTGTAATGTTGGATTGAGTCCCGTCACAGCAAGATACTGCATCATTTCACTGGCTATAGTCAGACACTTCACAAGGGTGGTTGGATCATTCTATTAAAAAGAACCACAACAAAGGCAAGTTTTAGTAGGGTAGACATTTGCGACCCTTTACGTCAAAATGGACATGTTGAAGGCCCGAGTCATTTCTGAGTTATTGGTTTGAATTGAAAGAGCACATTTTAAGCTTTGAAATGATAACATGTTGAAGATAATCGGACTTTTTATTCAAACGATATGAATTGAAGAAGCATATTTTTTTCTATTATTTTCCCTATATTTTACCAAAGATATTGGTTTCTATCTCAAAACTTTGTTTGCCGACAACATGCCCTTTTTAATGTGACTGGTCACATTTGACAATTGGCCAATTTTAGTCCTGTTTTGAAGCTGTTATATTTCTAACAAAACCCTGTATTTCCTCATCACTATACAAATCACTACACACTATTTGGTGTTCGTAGCGCACGCTTCTCGTGGTGTGATCAGGCTATTGATGTGTAGGGAATTCTTAAGATTTTTCATGGTTCAATGCTCAGTATTCTCAAAAATATGCAGTGCATCATGGTAAAAAGTCAAATACAACACAAGAAAATATGTCATTTTTAGTTTAAATGTCAATATCCGAGCTGAACCGATGCTTCGTATCAGCAATCATATTTGCCCGATAGGACACCATATCGGAAAATATTCGAATAGGTATCGGAAGTTAGCAATATGGCTGCCCATTCATCGTAATGTAATTCAGCGACTTGTCCCCTCAATTTTTCAGATTTAGACTTGGATTTCAAAACAAAAGTACTTTTTAATTAAAAAAGTTATTACAAATTTAATCTAATGTTTGAAATTGAATAAAAAATATGCATAATATATTTCAAACTGAAGATCACTGAATACGGCATTATCGGTCTATACGGCGATTACTCCTTTTGAAAGGGCTCATGAACATTGTATCTTGTATCTGCCTGATGACAAAATAAAACATCAGCTATTGGAGATGAAAACCCTCATCTGTTTAGCTCTAGTCAATATATTGTTTATACACGCAAATGCACACCCCAAATTATTATAGTAGATTCATTTTCTTTGTATTACATCCTTTGTGAAGCTGTGTTCAACATTATTATACCACTCGAATGACAACAATCCAAAGGTAGCTAGAAAGGTGATGACGATCTTAGCGGTCAAAAAATGATCTAGCAAGAACAACTGCTGGTGTGGCTTCATATTGCAAATCGCGAGAATTAGATAAGGAAAAGACCGCAATGCAATCGTTCCAGGTTTGATTCCAGGTGCTGGCGCGATCAGACTTTCGCCCACAATTTGACCTGTGTTTGTCCCCTGATAGTTGTATCCCCAAAACATGCATGGGGAGTTAGGGTTAATGAGACCAGTCCAAGGTTAACAGGATATCTAACAAAAAAGCAAACAAAAAAGCAATTTGGATCTGCTGATGGATGGACATTCTGGCATTCATGGATCAAGTCCGTCATTCTCATAGACTTTGGTAGTTCGAGAATAAAATGATTCCTTTTTAATTACAGTATACAGTCAAACCTCAGTTATCCGGCTGAATGATCCCAAAAGAAAATACCTTTTTTACAGTCTTATCACCTTATTTTCACACTCTGAAGCATTTGAAGGCCATCTTTTGATGTTGGTAGAGTGCTGTTTAGTCCTTATATAATACATTGTCACTATAATTACAGTCAATGCATAATTACACATAATTCACTTTTCCAGATTTGTTCACTTATCCGGCTATTGCTTGGTCCCATCATGTCCGGATAAACGAAGTTTGACTGTAAATTGAAACCTCTTAGCCAATTGACTGACTGCCAACACACTGCCTACCTTTTCCTCCTTCTTTTCCATCAAACTGACATTGGATTGTTCCAATAGAGTCAGTTTACTTGTCTCTAACTCTTCCAGTCTACTCTTCAGTTCCGCGGCCCTGCTGAAATCTTGCTTGGTGACAACATCCTCGAGGGCATCCTTTGTTTCGTTCAGTTGCATTTTCAAGCCTGCCAACTTCATGTGATAAAGAAATCGAAAGAGGGGGGGGGGGGGGGAGTGGAAATAAAAATCGAAAGACGAAGGATTACAATTAGTGTAAAAGTGGTAATTTTTGTGTGATTAATTTTCCACGTTTTCGCCAATTTTTTTAACTGTTTTGCATGTTTTCAAATTCACGATTTCTATCTTTCTCACAGTAACTGATTTGAGCGCGGAAATAGATGTAGCGCGAAAATGTTTGTTTTGTTTTTTATTATTATTTTTTATTATTTTTTATTTTTTAAATCACCTGCTTTAAAATAGCCAAAAATGAAAGCAAACAGTCAGAAACTTTAATACTTTGTTAAATCTTTATATATATATATTTAAAAAAAATTTAATTATTAATTTTGTTTCTTCTTTTTTCCTACAGACCTCTCAAAATAATAAAAAAACATCCAGGGTCGGCGATGTATTTAGGGTCGGTCGGGTTAGGCCAATCAAAATTCCTTTTTTTTAGGCCTAACCAGTGTTCTGATGATCACACAAGCATGAAACTTGGAGTAGCAACTACTGTTCTATAAGGACTAACTTCTATATTTAGCTCTGCATCACATTGTGCACTCTGCAAGAATTTTGCTTACATACCCATAATTCAAATAAGAAATAAAGTTTCTACAAGTGAATGCTTCCATACCCATAATTCAAATAAAATAAAAAGTTTCTACAAGTGAATGGACCTTTGTTATTGAGTTTGTCAAAAATACGTTTTTGTCTTTCATCAGAAATTGTTAGAAACAAATTACAAAACATGTTCAAATTCATATTATAAAAAAATGGGCTTTTTAATTTAGTAACATTTTTGTCAATGAATAATAAATGAAATAATAATAAAAGATCATACGTGGACATGCAAGTGAATGGACCTTTGAATTTGAGTTTGTCAAAAATACGATTTTGTCTTTTATCAGAAAATTGTTTGAAAAAAAATACAAAACATGCTCAAATTCATGTTATAAAAAGAATGGCTTTTTAATTTTGTAAATTTTTTGTCAATGAATAATAAATGAAATAATAATAAAAGATCATAGGTGGACATGCAATAAGCCTACATACTTTCAAATCTTTCTTCCTCTTCTCCTCATCTGATATCTCCACTTCAACAGTAGTGATGGGCTCACGGACATCAGCGATGATTTCTGCCATCAGCGTGATACGTTCTTCATCCTTAGTGTGGATACGATTGAAGAGCTCAACAAGAAGCTTGACCAGTGCTGCAGGAATGTGTGGTGCCACGAGCATGTCATGGACGGTGGTGTCCAGACGTTTCCTGTAATACAGATTTTGTGTGTGTTAGATTGTATACTACATGCAATCCCTACTACTATAAAACACAATGGAATTGATTTACTACGTAATTACACAAATATACAGAACTTGTGTGAGAGTGGGGGTCACAACCAGCTACATCAAGAACAATAAGCCTTGATCGAACCAACATCAAAATCCAGTCATTTTTCGTTGGCAAGGACTAAATAAAATGAGGCAAACGTCATTGATAAATGTTGCCTGAATGAGAAAGAGACTTGTTTTGTCATTTTCGGCGGATAACTTGGGTTTTAACCACAGTACTATACTCCATTTGGCTTCCTCCGGACAGTGACGTAACTTAACAGGCGCACCTTTTACACCCGCGTATGTCACTGTCTCGTGATGGCCAAGAAAAATGTGACCCGTCACATCAAAATGGATATGTTGGAGGCCAGAGTCAAAATCTGAGATATTAATATGACTTGAAAGAAGACATTCTAAGTTTGAAATTATATAATTGTGACAGTCTTGGTTTATTTATTCCTCACAATACTGTGAAGGGGGATTGACCATGTGACCGTGGGGGCTTTCAAAATATATAAAACTATAGATGAACTTGACGACAGCAGAAAATAAATACTAAGACGACGATGTACACTCAATGCAGTTTAATCCGATCAGATTCAGTCATATATAAAACATAAAACAAACGATGGTTGAACTTGAAGACATATATACGCAAACAAACAATTGTAGATAACAGGGAAACACGAACAATTCCAGCGATGGCGATCCTAACTTTGGTGGTAATTAGGGCTGGTTACAAACAGTGGAAACACAAAATAGTGGAGAGGCCCAGCGATAGAGTACTGCCTTTGATGGTGAGCAGTTGTGGACTGGTTAAACACATGGGTGAATAGGGGGAGATAAGACAGGAAGCAAACAAGGTCACATGAGGTGGACAGTAAACAGATTGGGTCATGGGTCATGGTGGTGTTACTGGGCAGATGAATTATACCAGACAGGGATGGACAGAGGGAAACGTAGAGTACATAGTCAAAACATGGAAACAAATAATACAATATAATATGAAAATGGCATATATTCATGACTGTCACATTCACCCCCGCTTTGAATAAATTGCGTCCTCGTAATTTAAACCAAAAATATCGATAAACAATTGATGACATGATACACTGTACACACAAATCTGGCGTTTTCAAAAATACAAAACACAATTAATTAGACATTATGCAATAACATTGTCATAGCTTTCCGAAATTCCTAGTTCAGGTATTCCTAACAAATTTTGATGCATAAACAAAACAATAATAAAAACAATTCTATGGGTCAAACCACCAAAGAAACTCAGGGCATTTCGTTTGTTTCGAAAACAAGATTATATGATTGTACAATCTTCAAACAATTCTTACAAAACCTGAATAAACAATGTTGACTGGAACATGATCTGCGTTTATTTCTACCAGACCATGTCTGATTACAACATACATAAAAAGCACGATATCCGTTTTTCTACGATATCAATACCATACACATAATCGGTCCAGGGTATCCGTTTTTCTACGATACCACTGGCAATAACATAAACAATTTTCATTCACTATGCAAAAAGTACCTCAAGTGACTCGCAACTTGTTAAGACCAATGTCAAGGTTACTAAACAGCCTAAGATTTAATTTGGTATAAAATTAAATAATAGCGAAACATATCAAACATATAAAACAAATACAAACCAAACATGTTGTGTGTACAGGTGTATCATTGCATTTCCAAAATCACAGTCATATAAAAACATATCAAACAAAATAGTCAGTAGTCCCATGTAAACAATAAAATTCCAAAACAAAATCCATTTGGTATTGACATTGGCAAGTCCAGTAAACATGTTAAACAATAAAATGTCACTACGTGAAGCAATCAATCATGTCAATATATCCTAAAGAAGCAGGTAATCTTGTAGGTTTGTGTTCCGTACGGTGAGATTCAAGTTCAGGGGTATCACTGTGAGAGAGTTCTGGAGGGAAAGGGTTTGATGGCTGTGTAGGAATCCTCGGCAAGAGTCTTCGCCCGGTTACCGGCTTGGAATCCTTGATAACGGTAGAACGACGACGATGAGTATGACGATGCTTATCATTCACTCGTCCTGCATGTGTATCGGTAACTGATGGCGCTGGCGTATTAATACAAGCTGTAGGTGTTGCACTGCTTTCATCCACAAAGTTCCTCTTGCGCCCGATTATGTTTGTATTATCAGGTCCTGTGACATTAATGGCTTCTGGGCTGCTGCGTCCACTCACACGGACAATGTCAAACAGAACCTGCTCGCTCTGTCCCAGGCTTACTTTCTTGTGCACCGAATTACTCTTGGAAATCTTAGTTTTATGCACAAACACATCCTCTTTAGTATCTGTTCTTGTTACAAATCCAAATCCCTTTTGCACATTAAACCATTTAACTGTCCCAGAAATGTGTCTTTCAGTCACATTTTGAGGTGGACACATTTCATTCTGTGCTGGGGTATCTATCTCAGTAGATGGTTTGGATGGTACATGTAGCTGATGTGATTGCTGCTGTTTTATACACTGGCACTGTTGCATAAACACTTGTTGCTGTAGTAGTACTGATACCTGAGCTTCCAATTGAAACAGTCTGGTCAACAAAATGTTCATTACTCCAGGAATCATGATGCGAGTAGCCCTGGTCACGATGGTCAATGAAACACAGCCCCACGTTGGGCGCCAATGTGACAGTCTCGGTTTAATTATTCCTCACAATACTGTGAAGGGGGATTGACCATGTGACCGTGGGGGCTTTCAAAATATATAAAACTATAGATGAACTTGACGACAGCAGAAAATAAATACTAAGACGACGATGTACACTCAATGCAGTTTAATCCGATCAGATTCAGTCATATATAAAACATAAAACAAACGATGGTTGAACTTGAAGACATATATACGCAAACAAACAATTGTAGATAACAGGGAAACACGAACAATTCCAGCGATGGCGATCCTAACTTTGGTGGTAATTAGGGCTGGTTACAAACAGTGGAAACACAAAATAGTGGAGAGGCCCAGCGATAGAGTACTGCCTTTGATGGTGAGCAGTTGTGGACTGGTTAAACACATGGGTGAATAGGGGGAGATAAGACAGGAAGTAAACAAGGTCACATGAGGTGGACAGTAAACAGATTGGGTCATGGGTCATGGTGGTGTTACTGGGCAGATGAATTATACCAGACAGGGATGGACAGAGGGAAACGTAGAGTACATAGTCAAAACATGGAAACAAATAATACAATATAATATGAAAATGGCATATATTCATGACTGTCACATAATGTTGAAGATAATCGGACTATGTAATCACAAGATATGATTTGAAGAGGCATATATTTTCTATTATTTTCTTTGTATTTCACAAAATAAATTGGCCTCTATCTCAAAACTGTGTATGCCGACAACATGATCATTTTGATGCGACTCATCATAAATGGAGGAAGAGGTAAATTCCTTTACAAAAGCTGACCAGTGTAGAGTAATCCCTTTAAAACAAATGATGTATTGTTGTAATAGAGTTGGCTTATTCAAAGGTTGTGTTGCCCAAGTCAGGTCTGTCGGTCAATTTTCCTTCTTTTTGTTGTTGCTGACAAATGTCACTGATAGACTGTGGTTCAAGAAAAAATTGGTAAATGTCAATTTGACTAATGTTTCCAGTGTGATAATAGTTTCAAAGCCATCTAGTCAAGAAAACTTATTCATTTCACGCAGAAAATAGTAATATTTTGACAAATTAGGTAAAATGTAAATCTTATTTATTTTAATTTTTTTAAATTGCGACCCTGATTTTTGAGATTTAATTTAGGTTCGGTCGCTGAGAGGGCAACACAGTAATTTTTTTGGCCTAATGTTTTACACTCAGCAACATTTTTACCTCCACCAAGCTCTTAATTTTACTTGCATCATCTGTGATTCTTTAATCTCTATGACGAATACATTGTCTCCTTTACTATGACAAGGAGGGGAGAAGGGCGGGGGGTAAATAGAAAGCCTACATGTATCATCTTGGTAATATCAAAGAACAAAGAACTAGTTTGTGTTTCAGTTCAATATATAAATTTGTAAAAAGGTTGGTCATTTTGAAAATCCATGCATGCATTTATTCTGTACAGTATAAAATGTATGTGATTTGGACTATCAAAAACAAACAAAAAATTGCACAAATTGACCGTTACACCACTAACCTGCCAACTTCGTCACTCAGATCAAGCCATCCGGCCACATGAAGCAGTTGCTTAGCGATAAACTCTTTCTTCAGTGTTTCCTCCACCTGCTCTTCATTGGTAATATCTGCATGTAATGTCTTCACAAAACTATGCAGATGAAGGAAATCAAATGAAAATATATACATTTGGGTTAATTTGAACACTTTCCACGTGGCTATAGTTTTACCATACAAACAGATTTTTCAGACACCTTTCCCATTTTTCAAAGTCTTATCTCAAGAATTACTGAACCAACACAGGCATATTTGTACTTATTTTAATGAATTTCTCATGGTGATCCCACATATGGTGGTGAGATTCAATTAGACGTTTTGTGAAATTTTCTTACCTCTGCAAGTAATCACAGTAGGCTGACACTGTAGGAGATATGTTATCAAGTAGAACTTCACCAGTGGGACCTTGTGTCTTCAGGTATGCGCCGAGATGTCGCCAATAGAGGGAGCCCTCACAATTCAACTCACTTGCTGGGATCATGTGACTGTGAAGAAATAGATTCGTTATTTGGTTGCATTTAGAAACTTCAGAATGAAATGTTCTTCACAAATTCAGCTAGAGCAAACCAAATTCAACAGAACTTGGATTCTCACTCAAATTGTATAACATTTGTTGTTGCAATTTTCCACAAAATTTAGAAAAATCAAACTTTTTCCAAAACAAAATCTGAAAATTTTGATCAAGTCCCCAACATGTTCTCAATTTCATTGTGGCATAAAACACACCCTGTTGCCAGTAGAAGAGACCAGGCTGTTCATTGTCTGTAGCATTACGGTTAAATTTTAATAAACTTACTTCTCATACAGCAAGTCAAAATTAAGCCATATCATCTGAAGACACTTGAGAAGCGCCAACATTAGGCGACACAAAACACCTTGTGAGATAGGCTTTTACGACGGGTATTCATAATATAAGTTAAAAGTTTAACGGGTTCGCCGTCGGACAAGATAAAAACTTGTCCGAGGGCGAACCTGTTAAACTTATACAAAATACCTGTTCTACAGGCAAGCAGACCTCTCAGATCAGATAGGGGAAGTCGGTCAGGCAGGAATTATTTTCTACACAATGTTTATGAACTTTTCAAGAAATTTAAAGAAAAATCAAAATAATTGGGAAAAAGAGAAAAATGGTGCAAAATTTCCAAAACAATTTTGTAAAAATAAAATAAGGTCAGGCCTAGTTTGTGTTTATGAACTTTTCAAGAAATTTAAAAAAAAATCAAAATATTTGGGAAAAAGAGAATAATGGTGCAAAATTTCCAAAACAATGTAAAAATAAAATAATAAGGTCAGGCCCATTTGTTGCCTTACCGTAGGGCCAAAAAAAAGTTGACTTGCCCTTTCCAACCGACCTGAATTTTCGGAAATCTAAGGTCGCTATTTTTTTTAATTTTAAACAAAACAACAATAAAGAAAGATGAAAACGTGTTTTTGAGTAGTATCTGCTTGTTTAAAAATCATAAAAAAATCAACAACAAAAAAATCAAATTGTTTTTCTCTTTAAAACATGTTTTTGTGTAGTATCTCCCTGTAACATTTTTAAAAAATTAAAAAAATTAAAAATCCGACAGTCCGACCCAGACTGGTCCTGAAAGGGCAACATTTCAATGAACTTACTTTTCATCCAGCAAGTCAAAGTTATCCACCAGTTCCGCCGGCGCCACCTTATCAAACACCACCTTGAGCATCATCTCTGCTGTATCGTCTGAAGAATTCTCAACATCCAGACACTTGAGAAGCTCCAATACATTGCCATCAAATGCTTTCAGCCAGGATTGCAACAATTTGGTGGCGCACGATTCTCTCACATTTTCTGAGGAGTTCAAGATTGTGAAGATAGTTGAAAATTTGGTTAGAGACAGGGACGCCAGAGAAGGAGAAAGGAAAAGATTGAAAAAATGTAATTTGGGCTAAAAAAACACCCAAAATGGGCTGGAAATAAATAAATGTGTGCAAAATTTTGGAATAACAAATGGCTTGAAATCAAGAAATTTACTGAAAACTGGCATCCCTGGTTAGCGATTATACATATTAAAGAGCTATTGTTGTTAGGATAGCATTTATTTTTACCCAAAGTGAGCAGTGCATAATATACAATGTATGCGCACAGTTTGGAATATCAAAATGCAAAGCAAGTAGATTTCATTGCCAAAATGTTTTTACAAACAACAGTTTTGATACAGATAATATCTCAGATCATCTTAAAATCACACTACATATATAGCAGCAACTCAAAATGAACCTATACCAATCCATTATCTAATTGGGTTTCGAACAATGACCAACTGGCTGCAGATCAAGTACTGTTAAAGTGGAAATGTTCATGTTTCGCACATTTTGAAGAAGTTTGCTTGTTTTTATTTTTCGCGATTTTGAGCTTCCTTACATAGACCTTCATACAAAATGAATATATTTGCGCTCTTTTTGTATTTTCGCGCTTGCTGATCTTTAATAGTGCAAAAATAAATGTAGCGCGAAAATGTCCACTTTTACAGTTTGTATCACCTCAAGTTGGAAGGTGACATCATCGTGTATTGTACTGAAAGCATCATGATATCGTGTGCATAGCTACGCGATAGCATTGGTAGAACAATCATAGTAGAATGTATGTCATGGGCAGAGAGAGGGTGTTGCGCCACACCTAGATTACATGTTTGCCTCTTCTAACTTGATCTGACACATTGGTAACGCTCTGGTATATTGATTAATATTGGCAGATTGGTTCAAAATTTGGAGCTATTCTATTTAAAATCAGAGGAACCATAATGGATGAATAAGGCAACAACAAAAAAGTTGTTTGTTTGTCCACGTCCGACCGACCGTGTACCTAGGTGCCGACCGTATTACTTTTTATTTTCGATAATTTTTTTAAAACAACTTTTTGAGCAATTTAATGGCCGAACGGACCGTTTTATTCCGTATTTCGTATGATATCGTCAATCTGGTATTTGCAACACCATCCCCAATGCGCAATCCTGTGTAACATGATGTTTAATGCATGAACTTGGCACCCGCGGAGACTATTAAAAGGACTAAATGAAAATTCATTACTTCATGAATAATCGCGATAGCTGCTTATCAAGTGCGTTCCAATAAAATGAATCGTTAGATGTGAACGCGCACGCCGATCGCAGGTTACTAATAATTGCCCGAAATGACTGCGCCAAAGTGTTCTATTGTTTTGCTCAATGACCGACCAATCAAATTAAAGCCTCGCACTCCTAAACTGAATATTCAATGAGTTATGAGGAAACACGATTAAAGCTTATTTCTGATTGGTTGAATGAGGGGATGATCCGACTCGGACTGTTTCAATAACTAAGAAGGGCAGGGGTGGACAAAATAAACAGAAAACTAATTAATTATTAGCGAGATTATATCGGTACAAATCAACGATTTGGATAAATATGCATCTTTTTCAGTAATGAATGAGAATAATGACTGCTTAACAACTGTTTTCGTGAATTTGTTTTAAATCCTCGGTTGTTGTTCTGGTCATTCGGAATTGTCCCTCTGGGGCTGCGCCCCTTCGGGAAAATTCCTCAGACCAAAACAAAAACCTCTGATTTTGGTGTGTGTTTGGACTTTAATTCACAGAAGTCATGCCGAATTTATATTCCCAAATACAATAGATCCGTATTAAAAAATATTTAAAAATAAATTTAAAAAATCCGACCTACTGACCCTACCTTTTGAGACCCTCTATGGACAAACAAACACCTTTTTTTTTGGCCTAATGAGGATTATGACATCTAGATTTTTTTTTTTGGTACGACATATAGACTTCAAACATTTAAGCAACTAATCTGTGAATATCATGCGTCAGCACATGAAGCGTAAACTACCCAGGTCAATTGGGCTGCTATGCAAACGGGGCATCTTATTGAATAAAATACATTGATCCCCATTTCTAGGATTTCAATTCCATATAAATGAGGATTTTGGATGATTGCACGAAAGATCAATGTAGCTATTCTGGATATAAACAACCAACAGTGTGGTTTCAGACACATAAGGCTAAATTTAAAAATCTTTTGTCTCAAAGCTCTTCAGTTTTTCAAAACCTAATGCGAAGTTTTTTTTAAGTTTTTTTTTTTAAATATAAAATATTGAAATCCTTGTAAAAGTGACTTTGTATTTAAAATGTGATCAATGAAAATCTGAAAAATCTGTGAAATGTTGGGATTTTTTTATTTATTTATTTTTTAAAAGATATATTTTTCTTCTAATGCGCATCAATAAACTAACTCGCGCGGAAGCTTTGAGACAAATGATTTTTTAATTTAGCCTAACAGCCAAGCATAGAACATGTGCCAATGATCAATTAAGATTTGAAATCATTGCCTCAATCAGAAGATGTTACCTTTAAAATGAGATGGCACTGCAGCCAGCGTTAGAAATAACAAAAATAAACTACTTATCCAGACGATAACCCAGCAGTTTTCCTCCACTTTGTTGTTATCCGCAATTGTTTCAGTTCTTTTGGTGTCATAATCATGGTTATCGATCGGATAATCAGCAAAAAAACCCAAGAAATTTGGTCATTTCAGGTGCGCGGAAACACTACTATTTTGAACGCTGACTGCCAAATGTTATGAATCAATAGTTGGTACTAATGCCCAAGGGAAAGTTGGTTTAATCCCAATGGCAAATAACCATGACAATTACCCACAGATATAAGGAGATTCAGAACAAATTTATTATTGCCCTATCTCTTTACGTGTAACGGGCGCCATTTTGAATTTCCACCATGGGGAGAAATTTGGAGGTTTGTCAGAATTTTTCAGAACTAAATGGAAAAGAACGAAGAATGCAGCGTACGCGTACTGGAGCCGTATCTCTCTCCGCATTGGCAGGTTTGAAATACGCGGAAAGAGCGACGCTTTCTAAAAGCTAATGCGCTTTTTCCGAAAAATACCGACATACATGTACCTCCAAATTCATCCCCATGGTGGAAACAAAATGGCGGTGGCGTACTGGGTCTCCTTTTTAAATCTATGCAATTACCTGATCTATCCGACAGTCCATCCTTGAGCAAAGTCACTCTCTGTGCAATGGTTAGAGCCTTGATGTGAACCTTCTCTGCTAAAATCTGATTAGGAAACAAAAACAAAATTGGTTTCAAAGTTTAGTCAAATAATGAATATAATTTTTTTTTATAAGTTAAAAGTTTAACGGGTTCGCCGTCGGACAAGTTTTAATCTGTCAAGCTTTCGTCAGGATTAGCTCTGACTTCTTCAGGACCAAATTATTATAATATTAAACAAAACATACGAGATTGCCACTTCTCTTGTTATCATCATTTGGGCTGCCCCTTGCCTGATGATTTGAGAGTAGGTGCCCTTTCCTACTTGTGAAAGAATTGGTGGCTCTGAAAAGAGCCGTTCAGATGGATTGCCACTTCCACTGATCTTTACAGATCAGTGACCGCACTACTGTGCATTAGACTTATTGTAGTCTGTGGTAGACAAGGGGCAGTCTCTACATTGGTCAAGGGGCAGTCCTTTGGAGGTTCTTTTAGAACCAAATTTATATATAGTAGGCCAGTGGCACCTACATGTACTCTCAAATCATCGGGCAAGGGGCAGCCCAAATGATGATAACAAGAGAAGTGGCAATCTCTATCTTTTGTTTAATATTATAATAATTTGGTCCTGAAGAAGTCAGAGCTAATCCTGACGAAAGCTTGACAGATTAAAACTTGTCCGACGGCGAACCCGTTAAACTTTTAACTTATATTATGAATACCCGTCGTAAAAGCCTATCTCACAATATCATTTTTTTTTTAAAAACATTGTTTGGCAAAACCTAACAATCAGCATTCTGAAACAGCTAAGACTAGAGAAATTGGCGTTTCTACCATAACGTGCACTTCTGCAGTGCGTCTACTGCAATTTTCCTGCATGCTTATGCTGCGCATTACGCCGACGGATGGTGTTACTTACCGCATGGTACTGGATGGAATGATTTTGGATTATTCGATACTAAAAAGGGTAAAAGCTAGTTGACAAAAGTTTGGCTATTAAAGTTACAATTTTGATTAAATAAATGTCTTAAGTATGACTGTTTAGGAAAAAGAGAATAAAGGTATTGATTTAGACCTTACCTGTGTTATATCGTCTGACATTTATGCATTCGGTAGTATCATTTTTTACATGAAATAACTCCGCCTACAGCGTCGTTGTTCCACTTAAAATAATACTACGCCCGCATTTATGTCAGACAACATAACACGGGTACGGTATAAAAACAATACCTTTATTCTCTAATTATAAATACATTTCCAGTTCATTCAAAAGCAGCATGGTATGTTCAGTTCAATCTTAACCCCATGAGAACTACCGGCCGATTGGTTAATAAGATGGATACATCATTTATTGAACCAATGAGAGACATTGTTAGAAAAAATTGTATCCCTGATAAAGATGGGAGTGAAACATTTTACAAGCTGCATTTGAATTGGCTATTCATATGAGTACATCTTGTAATAAACCAATCAGAACCACTGTTAGTTATTAAGCTGGTGGCGTTTATCTGTTTTTGATAAAGGAAAGAACTCTTCATCTCTCACCTGAAACGCAATCTTTCTGACATTTTCCTTGATGTCTCTTGTCGTCTTCAGAATGGATGGTAATGTCTTGGCCGAGGGCGCTATACTGGTCAATACTGCGCGCCGCACCTCGTAACTCAGATCACCTTCCAGTAGGTAGATGTAAGCTAATATTGAGATTAAAATAAAAGTTATAATATGTTTGGCATTGTTTCCACTGATAAGCCCAAAGTGTAAGTTACATTATGAAGTTTAAAACATAGTGACGATAGACCAATCCTATATAGTTTAATCAGTTCCAAATTGGTGAGAAATATTTGTTTTTTACCTCTCCTCGCGCAAAAGTAATCCGAGCTGATGCACGAGTTCATGGCCACACGCACGCAGTTTTGGCTGCACACGCACATGATGCACAGTTTGCTTGTTGCCTTCACGCGGGCCAGCATCCTTCTGTATTCATTCGCTGCTGTAAGGCAGGTTCGCCAATTTGGAGCTGATCAAACTATAGCACTGTTCAAAGTAATTCCACTTTTTGCAGGTTGCAGAGGAGTGAAACATGAGCAATGTTGATCAGTCTGCACAGTTTTATACAATAACACAATCAACCATTCTAAAAGGTCAAGCGTGTCAGGTCTAAATTTCAGCCCTTCGTGAAATAAAGTACCCGCACATTTTAAGTATTAGGCCAAAAAAATAAATTGTTGTGTTGGCCTCAACAACCGATCCTAATATCTAAAAATCACGGTCCCATTTTTTTTTTTTTAAGATTAAAATTTACCCAGTTTGTCAAAATATTATTATTTTCTCCTTGAAATGCAAGTTTGCTTGAATAGATTGACACTTTTAAACTATTATCAAACTAGAAACAGTTAGTCAAATTAACATTTAACACATTTTTCAAATTGTCATGAACCACAGTCTGTCAGTAATATTTGTCAGCAGAAAAAGAAAAGAAAAAAAGAAAGAAAAGGAAAATAGACCGACCGACCCGACATCAAGATTTTTGGCAGTTGAGGGCAACACAACACTTTTTTGTTTTTGCCTTACATACCTGCAATAACGGGACACTCTGCATCTTCAGGATTCTGTAATCGGGCCAACGCCAGCACGGCCTGGACTCTGACCACCGGTATGGTGTCCCGTAATCGAATCAGCATGCTGTCATAGATACCGTTATACAGGTCATCATCAATGTCCGCATCTTCACCCATGCTATTGAGCAGCTTGTTGACCATCTGACAGCCACGGAAACGCACAGCACGATCCCGTGCGCCATGAACCTGGGATGACAACATCGGAAAAATATCAAGATCAAGGTTAGGCAAAAAAGAAGTAATGTTGTCCTCCACAGCTTTCAGAGGAGGGGCGGGCTGGCGGGCGGATTTTTAAAAACATTATTTCTAATTTTCTTATACAAGCGGAAGCTAAAAGTTCAGCCAACAAGAAGTTGAAATCAAACTAAGAGTCGCACAAACATGTTATTATAAACACTTAATTTAATATTCAGTGCCATTTAAACTGTTTTTAAAAAAATCTGAAAAATAAAAAAAATCTGGAAAAAAATTGGAGCGGCCCTAAATCTGACGAGCGGGCGGTCGAGGACAACATAACAATTTATTTTGTTTGGCCTTATCAAACTTCATTTCATTACAGATTGAGCGGCTTGCGATTGTTGACCGTCTGACAGACATGGATGGAAACAGGCGGCACAATACTTTGTGCCTTGAAACTGGGATGATCATAAAAAATATAAAATAGCAAACTTATTTTATTGAAGATTCAAATGGTAATAAGGCTATTTGGGTCATTCTATCAAATGAAAAACTGAATTGTGAATTTTGTTAAAGTTTGTTTGATCATGTGAAATACACTAAGATACATTTCCAAAATGCTGGATATCCCTAGTCTATGTAAATTGGGAAAACATTATGTATGTGCTCTCATATTGGCCTTGGTAATTTACAACTTATTGAGGTTAAAGGGATGCCATGCCAAATAAGGACAATTTTTCAAACAGATGGTACATTTTGGTAATACCTTCTTTTTTCAAACCTTGGTAAATTGACTTGTACATATACTCTTGACACATTGCATAATTTAACCAAAATGGTGAAGAAAGACCCACCTTGAAGATGTAGTTGAAGAGGAAAGTCAACAACTTTTCTGGCGGTGCTGCTTTACTGCTCGCCTCTGAATCGCCCTCGTCAGCGCTACATTCTGCTGGATCATCGTCGACAGAGGTTGCAAATTTGGCAGCAAATTCAAGGATGCGTTCTACCGCTGGTTCCCTCTTAAACACCACCATGGCGTATTTAACATGTTGTAGGAACTCTTGGCGGAATGCTTCCCTATCCTCTTCCTATTAAAACGAGAGCATCAATGATGCAGAAGCTCACTACAATTCTGATTCATAAAACATGTCTATAATATATAAACCACTTTAATCTGTCCAGCATATGACAAATTATGTAAAGCTCAAATCCACATTATACCTTACATGAAACATACATGTATATATATATTATGCATTCACAGTGTAAGCAAATTTGCCCTTCTATATATGCTTCAGTTAAGATTACATAAAATAAAGGTAATTGTGTCATCTTTGACTGAACATACTATAATAGTGGCATATTTGTTTTATGCTGTACAGGTGATATGAGTCAGTATATACTATCAATTATTTGGATTATTTGAAAAGCCACACAAAACTGTGTGTTAATTATAGTTGCAGGGTTTTGCATTGATTCTAGAGCGAGAATACATCAAAGAAAAATGATATCAACTTAAAATTTGGTACAATGTCTTATCATGACTTCCTATTTAATTTCAATATCAGAGCTTCAGTTTTTGAATAATTAACTAACAAATGTATGGCCATAAAAGAAAAAAATGGTGTTTCTTGTACAGAATTATTACTTAAATTACAATGTCTTATCATGAATTCCTGTTGATTAATTTCAATATCAGAACCTGTTTTTGCATAATTAATTAAAAATTATTTAAAAAATGTATGGCCATTTAAAAAGTTGTGTTTCGTGTACAAAATTATTACTTAAAATACTGTGTAAACAAAGGGGCAAAAAGCATTTTGACCAGAAATATTTAAATAATTGTATTTTACTTAGCCTACTGATACAATGTTTTAAGATATAATTTTTGTTGTCGGATCTAAACGCTTCGATCAATGGGCCTCATATTTGGCACACATGATTATCAACACAAGCCCTTTCAATAAATCTCTATAAAATAATGTATGAGTTGAATATTTGATCTAATTTGCATATTAATTAGCCATTTTAACGAGAAAATGACTAAAACGAAGTATTATACATCAATAGATTAAAATACATACCAATGTCCATCAAAATTGGCACAGATAATTATCTACATATTAGTCCTTTCAATAAATTGCTATAAAATAATCATGTCACTTGAATATTTAATCAAATTTGCATAATTAATTAGCTATATTAACAAGAAAATGGCTAATATCATTATTTTCATCGTCAGATCCAAACGCTTTGATGAATTGGCCCCATATTTGGCACACATAATTATCAAAACAAGCCCTTTCAATAAATCTCTATAAAATAAATAACTGTATATGAATTGATTAATTGATCTAATTTGCATATCAATTAGCCATTTTAACGATTTTAATCAATACGTTAAGATGCATTAATGATTGCGTTAAAAATGAGAATATACCAATATCCACAAAATTAGGATAGCAATATCTACATCCTTAATAAATTGGTATAACATGTGAATGTGGCTTGAATAATTAATCAAATTTGCATAATCAAATTTGCATATTAATTGGCTATTTCAACAAGAAAATGGCTAATATAATTATTATCAGATCCAAATGCTTTGAATAATTGGCCTCATATCTGTCACACATAATTATCAACACAAGCCCTTTCAATAAATCTCTATAAACATAGTGTATGAATTCAATTGTTGATCTAATTTGCATACTAATTAGCCATTTTAACAAGAATATATTTAAAGTTTACTCATCAATACAATTCATTAAAATGCATTTACCAATATCCATCAAATTTGGCACAAATCTACATAAGTCCTTTCAATAAATTGGTATAATTCGCATATTAATTCTAAGCTATTTTAATAAGAAAATTGCTTAAATTGATATTATTTTCATCTTCAGAACTAAACACATTGATCAATTAGCATCATATTTGGCATATAATTGTTGCATGTACAGAATGCGGATAATTTTCTGTAACCAAATTGATCAGGAAAGTCGCTCAAATTGATTGATCAGAAATATTTGAGAGGGGCTCAAATTTAATCGACAATTATTAGATCCTTCTTGCGGAGATCCTTTAGTATGGGAAACTCTTCTGTTATAGGTTCGTCAGAAGATAAGGCTTCTTCATCATATTTGATTGTAAATATAGTTTTATCACCATCAATTGTTGCCTCTTGAAGTGAGATTATTTTCCCATTATACCACTGCGGTATTCCTGCTGGATTTATGCACTTGTGGCGTACACGCTTGTCAACCAATAATCGGGGTGACTCTAAGAATCCGTCTAAGTACTTCTTGGAGTTTTGTACCGCTCGTTTTATTCTCTGTCCTTCTAGTTACTTTGCAATTTCAATCTTCTTGAGCTTGATGGTGGGAGCGGTAAAGAGGAAGGAATACGAGGTCTTGCTTCAGACAGAGGCTCAGTCACCGGAACCATGGACTCCTCATCGGAACCTAAAAGAATCAGTTTGAAAAGTCAATTAGAAAAATTGAGATAGAAATACAATTTATTTAATAAAAATCCAACAACATTCAATCCCCCAACTTATTACCGTAGTATTTATATAATTCATGGGACATAATTTATTTAGTATTATGAATGATTGTGTTATAAAATTCTACCAAATACATACCAGCTTGATTTGATGACTCTGAAGCCATATCCAGTGAGACTGATGTTGATGGGCCAGAAAGGGAAACATTGACTTCTTCTTCTTGATGGTGGGAGGCTGGGAGCGGTATATAGGAACGAATACCAGGTATTGCTTCAGAAAGAGGCTAAATCACTGGAACCATGGACTCATCGATGTCTTCATCGGAACCTAATAATTATTATAAAATAATTAGTTTGAAAAGTCAATTAGAAAAATTGAGATAAAAATACAATTTACCTATAAAAATCCCAGCACAGGGATGTAATTTAGGTGGCGGCATCCCCTGCCAGAAGGCTTGCCTCCACTGGTGCCCTCCCACCAATGAAATGATGTGTGTGTAGGCCTAAGTAAAGTAATGTAACATAACGCAAAGTAACCTAACGTAACGTAAAGTAACCTAGGCTAAAGTAACGTAACTTAAAGTAACGTAACGTTAACTAATGTAACGTAACGTAACGTAAAGTAACGTAACGTAAATTATCCTAAGGTAAACTAATGTAAAGTAACGTAACGTAAATTAAGGTAAACTAATGTAAAGTAACGTAACGCAAAGTAACGTAACGTAACGTAAAGTAAATTAACCTAAGGTAAACTAACGTAAAGTAACATAACGTAAAGTAACGTAACGTAACGTAAAGTATTAAACGTAATGTAACGTAAAGTAATGTAACGTTTAAAGAAGTAATAAAAGCAAGTTCCGTAACATAAAGTTCCCCTACCTACCTAAACAATTAAGATTTTAATTTTTATGCAAATTCAATTTTGAAATTTGGATTAAGTCATTACAAAGAACTCTACCCCCCTCCCAAAAAATTATGAAAACTATTACTATTTGTTTTCACTATAATAAATACAAATTTAGAACCAAAACTAAAGGCATAATAAAAGGACAAGTAAGTCATGAAGTAGTAAGTTCGAATTAATTTGTATTGGAATATTTTTACTTTTCCCCATAAAAAATGTTTACATTTACGACCAGTGCAGTGCTATAATTTCGGCCTAGTAATAATTAATTAGGCACGTGCCTATATTATGCAGTATGGATGGTAAATTAAAGAAACTTATCCAAGAAATTCATTAACTCAACGCATTTTATTATAATTTCTGTCTAAAATATTGAATCATAACAAAACTCAATCGCAATTAAAAATAACCTAAGCCAGTTTACGCCCAACGTATGTGCAAAGAAAGATTTGTTTTGGGCGCATCATGTCTAATTGCACGGTTTCGATGATTTTATGAATGGCGAACTTTGAACAAGCGCCCAAATAGGGCGCATCGGGAAGGTTGTGGGCGGTTACTATAAACAAGATGGCGGTTCGACAGAAAAATTATTGCGACGATCGTCTGGTTTCAGTGATGATTTTAAGCAAGTATTTACATCAAAACATTACAACTACTGCATTTTCAAGTGAAATACATATCAGTCCTCTACCAAGTGCACGATTTCACGGCAAAATCATGTCGTAATGAAAATGAACCGCATGTTGTATGCTCACTGCAGTGGCGTACGTGCATAAACGACATCAGAGTTGCCTGCCACACTCATGTAATGGGCCAAGCTGTCAATACGAAGTATAGCCTAGGGTACTCAGAACAAGAACATTTCATCATGAAAGTTGCGGGTGAAAATGAATTAAAGTCTACGATATTATTAATTATTATTAATCTATATAATATTATTTACTACCATACCTACTCGCTACATTATCGGACGAAATCTTCAGGTGGAAATTTGAAGATGAACTCTTCACATCGTCGTAACTTTTGAACCACTTGATCGATTTTGAAGCGAGAAAAGATGAAGTTGGGTGCATCTATCGTTTTTCCGAAGATTCATTCGGCAGTGCACAATGACCAATCAAAACCCCGCAAATTTTCCTCCGAAGACCCGAGCTCCAAACCCGGAAGTGTTTTACCCATTGAGTTTATGTCATTCGTCCACAAGTTTTATCAATGGCAGACGATACCAAACTGGTGGGGGTAATAAAAAATATTACGCACGATAATGCACGCAAATTCAGCATTTTGGCAAGGCAATATTTGCAAGTTTTACTCTTTTTCGCGAATTTTTAACAGCACCTCATGATGAAAAACCTTTGAAAACATTATTTTCCATTAATTTTGGCCGCTGAAATCGGAGATATAGTTTGAAGAATATATACAGAAGCGATTAACATCAATTAACGAAACACGATCTCCCCACCCATTTTTGCCGCTGATTTCGTATCATGAATAATAATGATCTCTCGTAGTTAAACCAATCACAATAAGACAATCACGCTTGTACGTCATGAACACGCGTGTCATTGTTAATCAACTTGTCTATCATAGCGTTTTCACATGCATTTTCAATACAATTTTGACAATAAAGAAAATAACGCAAAATTACCTATTTTGTCGAATGGCAATCAAGCCCATTTTATAACATATTTATGCGATCATATTGTTTCACTATCTCAAGTACATTTCCCGACAAATACCACTTGTGTGACCAAGATAAAACCATATTTCACAGTCGCACTTTCCCCTTGACCTATACCGTGACCTTTCGCTTCGAGTCGCTATAGCTTACTTGTAGTAAGCTAAAAATGTGTAGATCAAATTCCCAAGATCAAAAGTCACAAACCGGTCATGATGACAATAACTGTTGAAGTTAGACATTCTAAAATTTCACAAATGTTCCAAAAATGTCAAAATTATCGAATTTCATTACCATATTTGGAATCACCATGAGAAATGTATTGAAATAAGTACAACCATGCCAGGTATTGGTTCAGTAATCCTTGAGATAGACCTTGAAAATTGGGAAAGGTTTCTGAAAAATCTGTTTTGTATGGTAAAACGAATAGCCGCTTGGAAAGGGTTAACCCTAACACTCTTGAGTACTACAAATTACTACGATGCGGCGTGCTTGTTTCAGCCGGCTCGGCAGTTTTTCGATGAAAAATGGGCTCCAGGGTATATACAGGGCGGAATATACTCCGCCATGTATGGTTTCCCCCGTGGCCTAGCGGTAGATCGGCTGCCTCTGAACACAGCGGTCCGGGGTTAGAGCCCCGAGGAACCTTTTCCCCCTCGCTATTTGGCCGCGAAAAAAATTCTTTGGAAAAGGTGCTTTGGGGTTAGGGTTATGGGAATGAAGTTTTAGTGTCTTGTAAAGGCGGGTGACCCAACTTTTTCACACCTTACCATTTTATTATTCTATGAAGGTGCATCATCCAAAATTGAGTTTAAATTGCTGCAGTATAAGGCCAATATTTTTGTTGTTGTATCGTCTGCGACTGACCCTAAAATCTCAAAAATACTAATAATCTTCCATTGTATGTAATTCTGCACAGGGTAAGCCTAGCACAAAATCTGGGTTAAAGGATTACATTGCTTTATTCTGTAATAGAGTCTTAACTCATGAATGGATTACAATTACATTCATACTGTAAAAGTGGAAATTTGTGTAATTTTTTGCGCTTTACACATAAATTTTGCTTGTTTTTATTTTCGCAATTTTGAGTGACCTTACTATTACATATACCTACATGTATATAAAAATGAATATATTTGCTCATTTTAATTTTTTGTGCTTGCTGTTTTTAGCGCGAAAATAAATGTCACACAATATTTCTCCACTTTCACAGTACAACAAAATATGGGCTTTTATTCACACCTTAATTCTATTACCAAAGTCTAAATTTTCAATTTAATTGAAATATGTAACATTATCTCATGATCACCTACCTGATATGTTTTATTGAGTGTTTTTATAAGCTTGGCATGGTTGTACACACTTACAAGTCTGACACTCATATTCTGTTTATTTGGGTAGCAATCACTCCTAGATAGCAATTTACAGCTAAATATCTTTTACCAAATTTGAGATGTGCTCGATCCAAAAAATAAAAGGCAACTCTGGTTGACAAATATGCAGGTTGGTGTCAAATTTCAACAGGCCAAATTTTCTAAACCGCTTTGAATTGAGCGCTAGTTTTTTGCATGTGTTCATTATACCTATAGATGTACTATAGATGAGGTGACCGTTGTTTACATCAGTAGTGTTTACATATTGATTAGCGCCTGGTCTAAAGACATGCTAGGGGTACTAGTCCATGACTACTGCATACATCATACTATATGAAAGCAAAACACACATCACTGAGCGCCAATTTTAAAAGCACATGCCCTTATGGTGCGCATGCAAACCGCCGGGCAACCAGATTTAGTGCCTGGTCGTCTCATTGTGCTTAGGGATGCATACCATAACTGCTGCACTATTACACCGTAAGCATGGTAAGTAATGATCAATCAAGTGTGAATTAAAGCACCGTTCCCTGTAGGTGCGCACGCAAAACGCCGGGCACTACGTCACCGGTCACACCATCTATAGAAATGATTTTCAGCCAAATCTGAGAGGGTGACCAACCAACCCATTTGTTGATTTGGCATGGAATGACCCTGTTATCAAGTCTCAATTTTCAATTTGATTGAAGTAACATTATCCCATGATCACCACCTACCTGATATGTTTTATTGAGTGCTTTTATAAGCTTGGCATGGTTGTACACGCTTGTCTGACACTCGTCAAATACTTCACGTATTGTCTTCACTTTGCCTGGCATCTTGGAGCTTGTGTTTATATCTGGAGGAAATCAGTGACAAAAAACAACAGTTGAATTTATTTTCTTCGTAAATCAGACTTGAAATGAAAAAATGAAGAAAAAAACCATTCCAAAACAACAGGTGCACAACAACGTCGCTGTCACAGTCACAAAATGAAATGCATGATAATTTAATTTTAAAATATAAATAATTAATAATAATATTTTGAATAGTGCACAAGGGATTTGGTTGTGATGAACGACAAATTATTTGTTTTCAGGGTCCACGTGACATTAATTAATATTATAATATGGATTATATTTTCAATTAATTTTGTAAAGCAAAAACTACTTTGATTGAATGATTGATGGCTTTACTATCGTTCATGCTTTACTATGACTATACTATCGAAGATACACTTGACTTGCACTACGATACCAATTGGGACGAGAGCGTGTGTGGTCTAGTGGATAAGACGCCGGTCTCACGATGCAAAGATTGTCAGTTCGAGCCCCGCTACGGCCAACATGTTTGTATCCTTGGGCAAGGTACTTAGTCTTAATTGTCTCGTGGTTCAGAAGTCACATACAAATGGTGGTCTCGTGCATCGGAAGTGCAATAATCCGAGCACGTTCCAAGGTCAATCCAAGGTCACAGACTCCTTCGTAAAGAGTAGGGGATCATCCCAGTCTGTGTCTGTATACTCTTTTCCCTAGGTTACAGGGAACTTGCAGGGTCAGAATTTCGAGGAGAATCCGAGAATCCATTCTCGCAAAGATTCCTGCTGGTGAAGTTGCGAGAATCCATGTTGATTCTCATAGATTCTCGCAAAATCCTCTGCAGTCAAAATTATAAATGGGTTGCCGAATTCAGCAGTCTTGATGTATTGAAAATGGGAAAAATACCTCAATTTAAAAGAGTTGCCTGACCATGAAGGAGAAGAGTCTCCAAAACACTTTTTGATTCATATGAAAGGTTAGATGTATTAACATTTGGTGTGAGTATGAAGTTGGAGATTAAATGTTACCAATGTCAAAGGTCACGGAGAATGTCAGTGTTTTTTCAATATTTTCTGTCTGGAGCCAACTTTAGACGCTTGCCAACTATTTATTAAATGATAATAAATGAGTCAGGGCTCTATCATTGCTAGTGGGTAACAACATGTGACTGTACAATCAATACAAATATGCAATATGAAGCTTTTTTGTGACTATCAACCATGATTGTGGGGGGTCTTAAAATGGAAATTAATTTGTTCGACGGACTAAATTGGTGTTTTGAGCTGGCTGTCAAGAGAAAGGGGGATAAGATACACTTGTATATATATTGAGGCCATTTCTGGGTCATTTGGGTTACAGTCACCCTAAGTACCAATTTTCAGCTTTGCATCTTATTCCAAAGGTCCTCTATAGACAATTATAAACACAAAATATTCAATGACGCGAATCGCGTCACTAAATCACTTGAAGGGGCAGGACCCTCCCAACTTTGAAGGGCCATAATACCGAAACGACTTGGATTTGGAATTTTATATTTTGCATGTGTTCTAATTCTATCTAGATGTATATTAGAAATGAATTTCAGCCAAATCTGAGAGGTGACCCGTACCACCATTGGTTGATTTGACACGGAATGACCCAGATGTAGGACTAATGATATGGCAATCCTGTATTTTAGGGGGTTAAAATTACCGTTAAATTGATCTGACGGAATAAACCGTATACTTCATGAATTGACTGTAGTACTGTTACCGTCAATAGTCAAATTCATGAAATATACGGTGTATTCAGTCAATCAATTTTTAAAACCCCCTAAAATACAGGATTGCCCTAATGATGAATATCAATGTTATCATAAAAATGATGAGCTTCGTTCGTTCGCTAGCCTAAGTAAATTAAAATTACACAGCTTACGCTTGCATTGTGATTGTTTGTGCAACCATGGACTTATTAGAAAGGACTAGGCAGGCCTCCCTTTCCTATTATACCATGGTTGTTCACCATCACTAACTTGTCCATTGTTATGTAGAGCAAATCAATATTGATGGCCATCCTCTGAAAAAAGGTCACACACACATAAAGTCTATGCACACACAAAGTTTTTGCCAAAACTCATCACCCCAGTTCATTCTGCTAAATAATTCAGAAGGTCGCAAATGGTCGCAATACACATGACCTACACCAAACAAAAGCTGAGAGGCTTAGCTAACTAATACAGGGGTTCTTTTTGAGGGGAAACATACGGAACAGTAAGTAAATTAAAGTTTAAAAAAGTTAAAACAATACACAATGTTATGGTATAAAACATCACAATATACTTGGTTATAACTACCACAAATCTTGGAATAATGTGGATATATTGGTATCGATAGAAAGCTTGAAGGGTTGGCAAGAGAAATATCTGAAGTTCATGTATGTAGTAGCGATGAGTAACGAAATACGGCCACTGATAGCAATGTTCGTGAATCTTCATCCCTACAATAAAATGGACAAGTCCACATCTCTTCTGGGCAGTGAGCAGTCATTACATAAACGAACAAAAGAGTTTTCACACCTCTGTGGTAACGACCATGGTTTACAATAGATCATTGAGGATTTCGATTTCTAAAGAGGTCAAGTAGTATTCTTTTGTTGATGGTGGATGTTTACAATAGGACTAACTGTTTTATTTATGAGGAATTAATACTGCCTAGTCCTTTCTAATAAGTCCATGGTGCAACTATAGTCTATTTGTTGTACATTATATACACTAGTCACTAACACTTACATTTACACTAGACTGAGGAGGCTAGGTTTGATGGGAATATATGACATGCAAGCAGCAATTGGGCTTCATATTTCCAAAATTATTCAAGATTGAGGAGCATTTTTTTTGCAACTGCTGCTGTACATCTAAATACTAAATAGCGGACCCTGTTTCTGTTACAGTGACTGTTACTGTTGCCAAAAGGGTTTAGATCGCGAGCGATCTGAAAAAGGGTACCTGGCTGCTGAAAATTAGTAACTCCCACAATACAGCACGGTCGATACCTCAAAAATACACTACAACAACAAGTACCGTATACACTATACGAAAAATATCATTTGTAAATAAATCTTCACTTGATTCTGTTCCGTGCTCACAGTGTCAAGCGGGGCCGAAGGCACCGTACGCGGATAGCCCGCTGCTAGGCGCTAATAAGAAAAGGAGCCGCAGGCCGCCTGCGGCCGAGGCGACTAAACCCGGCTTGTTACGAACCGATTTTAAGTTAGGTCCAATTTAGATGAGCCCGCCGCAGGCGCGATACGGTCTACCAACCGACCCGTGTAGAATTTGCGAACTCAACCCCTATTTTGCGCGAACTCTACCCCTATCGTAGAGGGCGCTGTTGTACCTAGGATGCGTGTTTTTTTCAGCAAGCTAGATGGTTCGCCGCCAAAAATATGCGATCTCTACCACTATCTGCTATCGCATTACTGTTACTCACTGTTAGTCATTAGTGTTGGTTTTGATTTTAATTTAATTTAATTTACTCTTCTCTTAATAGTTTGCTATACTATTTAGTCACAAAGCGCCTGCCAGTGCGACACATATATCCCGTTTGTGGAGATTGTCGCAGAAAACGACAGATACAGTCTACAGAATAATAGTGTTTACAAAATTACAGTTTACGTAAACGTATTAACGTTATAGTGTTTACAGTTTAGTGTCCAGCATGTCGAATTTGGCACCCGCAAAAGTGGTGATCAGTTTTATAATTTTTGTAGGCTTATTATTAAACAAATTTCAAAATGAGCTGCATGATCAACAATCTGTTATAGTTTTAAATTGTATAACAAACATAATGTGACCAACTGATTACATTTTAAACAGGTTTAGTCTTACATTTACAGAGTTTTACTTGACAAACCGTTCCATCAACACTTTTAACCGGCGGCAAATTATTTCAAATTACCGCTATTTCGCAGTAACCATTATTTACAAGGGGTGAATTCAAATATATTGATTATAAATACAATTGGAAATTATGCAATTGACTGTAATTTTGCTCATTGAGAACAGCTCAAATATGTTTATTATCAATATTATAGACTTTTATTGTATCTTTCCATAAGCTCTCTGTCCATAGGCACAGGACACAATTTTAAATAATACATTTAAATGGGTACCTAATAAGCTACTACCTTTCAATATAATGGAATCTTCCAATTTTAGGACGTATTGTCCAGACGGTGTCTGACGGTAGTGAACAAAAGAGTCTGGCTAAATCAAGACATTGGTAGTTTGTACCCAGAATATAAACGAAATTTCTGCGCGCTTCGCGCGAATTAGTTTCAATGATTCTTTATTGAAGCAAGATGGCTTCAGGAACGTTTTTCTGGACTATTTTAGTTAACTGAACAATTTTGCGCGCTTCGGGCACATGCTTCCGCCGTCACTGGTGGGAGTAGGGCATCGTATACGGAGAAAAGAAGACATTTGAAAAAAAGAGGAAAGTATTTCGATTTGAGCAATATACTATTCTTGGTTTGGATGTTGTTTATTTAATTTAGAATTTGAATGTGGAGGAATTGATCCCGTAACCCCACCCGCTTGTGCCGCCTATGCTCCTTGTGCCCTTCCTCCTCCAGTCCTCCTATTTCTGTTGTGTTTTTTTACAGTGGCGTACCCAGAATACAGGGGCCGAAAATCGCCAATTTGCTGACAAAAATCACCGTACCTTCGAAAATTTGCTATTTTTACACTAATTTGGATTTAAAAAAGGGTAAAGACTAGTGCCGAGCTGAGCTCTCGCGCGGAGTGCCCATCTCTCTTTCCTTAGCGTTGCGGCCAGATTCCTCAATGTAATTTTGGCTGTGAAGGGGTTCGCCTCCCGCACAGCGAGTCTGTTTTACTTCCAAACATTTTGAATGAATGCCGGTACCAATACGCCTGATGTGGTGAAGGGAGGCAAGCGCGGTAACGCCTGTCTTGGCCAAGAACACAACACGCTGGCGACAATGGGACTCGAACACACAACCTTTGTATTGTGGAGCGAGAAAGTATCAGCTGGACCACGCTTTCCCACAATTTGGATAATTGAGATACACTTGGATTTTTTAAACGAAAAGTTTCTGTTTTTGTAATTTGGCCATCAAGGTGTTAGGCCCTATACGTCGGAAAGAAGCAAGGATCCAGCCTCATATTTATGTGCCAATAATAACCATGGTAAATAAAATTGGTGAATTATGAATTATTGGAATTATTCTGGCACTTTAAATTACGTTTAAACTTTTAACAGACAATTAAAGGTAGATGTTCCGATTTTCAACTTGAAGTTTTCTATTCTACATGAAAGGTCATCCTTAAAAAAGTCATATTCCAAAGCCTGAGTTGCATAGCTCTAATGGTTCTTATTTAAGACGCACAAGATGCTGTGAACTGTACCCATTGAATAGTACACAAACTGTATCGGTGGTTACCACCATTCGCGGTAATTCGACGTTATTTCATCGATTTCTCTGCAATTATACCGATTTAGGCGGTTTGGTCATTTTGTGACCCCATGTCAGATCTTATATAGATCTGACATATCAGATCTGACACATCCTAATCGGGAATACTAAAAGGGATGGGCGATAACCATTAATGTTAGATAGCATGTGGATACAATCATGCTATCTACTGTATATAGCATGTGGATACAATTATGCTATCTGCTGTAGATAGCATGTGGATGGGAATCATACTATCTACTGTAGATAGCATGTGGCCATACTGTCCACTGTTAGATAGCATGTGGATACAATCATACTATATACTGTAGCATGTTGATACAATCATACTATCTACTGTTAGTAGATAGCATGTGGATACAATCATACTATACTATATAGCATGTGGATACATTCATGCTATCTACTAGATAACATGTTGATACAATCATTCTATTTATTATAGATAGCATGTGGATACAATCATGCTATCTACTATATGTATATAGCATATGGATACAATCATGCTATGTATTGTAGATAACATGTTGATACAATCATACTATCTACTGTCATGAGCATGTTGATACAATCATACTATCTACTGTTAGTAGATAGCATGTGGATACAATCATACTATATACTGTAGCATGTTGATACAATCATACTATCTACTGTTAGTAGATAGCATGTGGATGCAATCATACTATCTACTGTAGATAGCATATGGATACTGTCCACTGTTAGATAGCATGTGGATACAATCATACTATATCTACGGTTAGTAGATAGCATGTGGATACAATCATACTATCTACTGTAGATAGCATGTGGATACAATCATGCTATCTACTAGATAACATGTTGATACAATCATACTATCTACTGTAGATAGCATATGGATACTGTCCACTGTTAGATAGCATGTGGATACAATCAAGCTATCTACTAGATAACATGTTGATACAATCATATTATTTATTATAGATAGCATGTTGATACAATCATGCTATCTACTGTAGATAGCATGTGGATACAATCATGCTATCTACTAGATAACATGTTGATACAATCATTCTATTTATTATAGATAGCATGTGGATACAACTTCATGCTATCTACTGTATGTATATAGCATGTGGATACAATCATGCTATGTATTGTAGATAACATGTTGATACAATCATACTATATACTGTAGCATGTTGATACAATCATACTATCTACTGTTATAAGTAGATAGCATGTGGATGCAATCATACTATCTACTGTAGATAGCATATGGATACTGTCCACTGTTAGATAACATGTTGATACAATCATATTATTTATTATAGATAGCATGTGGATACAATCATACTATCTACTGTAGATAGCATGTGGATACAATCAAGCTATCTACTAGATAACATGTTGATACAATCATATTATTTATTATAGATAGCATGTTGATACAATCATGCTATATACTGTATATATATAGCATGTTGATACAATCATGCTATGTATTGTAGATAACATGTTGATACAATCATACTATATACTGTTAGTAGATAATATGTGGATACAATCATACTATATACTGTAGCATGTTGATACAATCATACTATCTACTGTTAGTAGATAATGTGTGGATACAATCATACTATATATACTGTAGCATGTTGATACAATCATACTATCTACTGTTAGTAGATAGCATGTGGATGCAATCATACTATCTACTGTATATAGCATATGGATACTGTCCACTGTTAGATAGCATGTTGATACAATCATATTATATCATGATAGGCCTAATTTCAACCATGTGATAGCTTTTACTATCATTATGGCTGGACAAGAATGATGTGATATCATGATATAAAACAAATATTGAATGCCTTTTGTTTGTGCAATAGTAAAACTATATCACTCGGTCCAATTTGGATTATTCCATTACACTCGGCTTCGCCTCGTGCAATGGAAAAATCCAAATTTGACCTTGTGATATAGTTTTTACTATTACACTCTCAGGAATTAAATATTTGTATACTATCTACTGTTAGTAGATAGCATGTTGATACAATCATACTATCTACTGTTAGTAGATAGCATGTTGATACAATCATACTATCTACTGTTAGTAGATAGCATGTTGATTACAATCATACTATCTACTGTTAGTAGATAGCATGTTGATACAATCATACTATCTACTGTTAGTAGATAGCATGTTGATACAATCATACTATCTACTGTTAGTAGATAGCATGTGGATGCAAGCATACTATCTACTGTAGATAGCATATGGATACTGTCCACTGTATCCAAAAAGTCTTCAAAACAAAATCAAAAGATTCAATGCTTTTGTCAGCACAATATTTCTCTACAACTCAGAACTATGGACAATGACTTCAAAAATGGAAAATAAAGTAGATGTTACACAGCGAATATTTTTAAGACAGCTTTTGAATGTGACAAAACTGGACAAAATAAAGAACTCAGACTTATACGAAAGAACAGAGACACAGCCCTGGAGTAAAATCATTAAACGACGAAGACTACGTTTTCTAAGGTCACCTACTCCGACTCAATGCTGATACGTAATCTTTGTTGTTAGGGGGCAAATTTGGTATCAAATTATGCTTAAAAGATTCATCTAAATGCCTATCTAGCCTGTTTGGTCAAAAAAAAATTGAATGTTACTCAAAATGACATAAACAAAGTGTATACTTTCTTTTGTTGAACCCTTTATTTGTTCATTAATTTGCTGTTTGAAATGTAAGATTATCTTGAATAAAAGTTTTATTAATTTTACAATTTAATAATAAGAAGAAGAAGAACATAGTTTTATGACTTTTTGTAAACTTTTTTGGGGTAAAATGTATTAATCTATTACAAGGCCCACTCCCGTGCAGTCTGTGGTTTTCACATCAAAACGAGTTGACATTGCAGCACTTTGTTGGCTTTTGACCCCGTCGACCTCGCATCTGATTTTTAATTCTACCCAGAGCTACCAACATCATAATCTTGTAATCAGGAACATTTAACACAGGAATTAGGATGATGTTAAAAATACAAAGAATGGTTCTTTGTATTTTTAACATCTTCCTGATTCCTGTGCCAACAGTTTCTGATGTTCACATAGCTATAGGCAACAGATTACAAAAACAGAAAGCTTTTTTACTATAGCGCAATATCAACATGATCAATATATTGTCAGGAAGTTTTCCACGAAATCAGGCAGGGCTGGCTGTGCACAAAGTTACTTTCGCATTTAAAAAGTAAATATTAATGAAAGGTTACTGGACAAAATCACTACTCGTACAATTGAAATTATTTAAAAACCGCCCATATCAGGGTTTTTGAGCTTACAATTTAACTTAATTGAAATAATAAGGTATGTAGCCACACTATTCTACCCATTTTTTCGAACTCATGTTTAAGAATAGTATTTTCATACTAAAACACATGAAGTGATCAATGAAATGTTTGTGGTTTCTGAAATTGAGAAATATCCTTTAGTATATCAAACGGCAGGCCCGTCAGATGGGGGGGGGGGGGGGGGGGGGGGGGGGGTGCTTGCTATCTTCTGAAGATAGCATCTAACATTTGCTATCTTCAGACGATAGTAAAGGCTTAAAAAGGCTACATCGTTTAGTGTTTAAAAATCAAGCTTAGATTTAAGGTTCAGTTAGGGTTAGGGTCTGATTAGGGTTAGGGTTTGATTAGGGTTAGGGTTAGGGTTAGGGTTAGGTAAATTGGAATAACTCGAAAACTATTTATTCAATGGCAATGAAACTTTCGACATGAGTTTAAAATTGTATTTGCTTCATGAATAATTAAATATAACAACACCAAATTTGAAAATAAAAAAACCCATTGTGGTTCTAAGGTAGCACACGTCTAAATAATAGGAAGTCGAAATTTGACGACCATTTTGCACCTTATTTTGATCGATGCGCGACGCTTCAAAAGATGATATCTCAATGACCATTGTGATTTAGGAATTGATTTTGG
>CM069447.1:49595551-49630251 GCA_035610835.1 Ophiura sarsii | reverse complement strand
CAATAACTGGTTAGTAATTGATAAGTTTAATTATTATTTTTATGTTTATTATTTAGTCTCAAATAGATAATCTTTAAACTATAAGTCAATGAGAAATGCTGGTTGTCAAGAAATATTTTGAACAGGAAAACCCAGAAATTGATTCCTCTGAGTTTTATGGCAGATGTCATGTGCTGGAATTCAAGTAGATTTCTGAAACGTGTTGCTTGGACAAACCCAGTGTTAAATTTGCTGTTGGCATCGGGAGGGGGGATTATCAACCAGTGGCGGCACCAGCCCCATCACATTGCAAAAATGTTTGGTTTTTTATTGTAAAAAATTGCCTGAAATTAGCTTGAATTGTTCTGAATTAGACATTTATTACAGTAAGCATTTTGATCACGCATAACATTAGGGGGGGGGGGGGTGATTGCATAGGCCTATCCCCCCATGGTCATATATTGGGGGGGGGGGGGGGATATATCCCCCTGGATTTACACTTATGCTTGAGGCAGCCTGTAAAGCATTCAACCACACAATGAAGCAAATCAAATATTGTATACAATTATAGTAGTATACTATTACACCTGTTTATATTTTTGCATGATCTGCCATCAGCCCAATCTATTGGACAAGCCAATAATTCCACACTCATCTGAACCAGGTTGGCTATAATTTTGTTGTGTTGGGTCTGGATCCAGTCAATATTTCCTGTGGGGTTTGCATCAGGGTAAAATTACACAGGCAATTATGGGTTTCAGGTGCAAAATATTGACATTTTGGACTAACTAAAAAAAGTTACTCACATGTCCCAAAATTTGGGGTCAGGATTCAATTTTGTAAGATTTTCTCCCAAATTTTTAAAAAAGATGGGTATTATAGTTGTAAGACAGTTTTTTACTTGTTAACTATTTCTATACATATTATTAAATGTGTTACATTTTCAGGGCGGTTGGCAAACAAGCTATATGGCACCCAATACCGTGATAGAATAGTAGAATCAGTGCGCAGGGCAGCAGAAACACTGCGATTGCTTGCAGTGTTTTCTTTCTTATACACTCAATGGGCGGAGGTAAGGGCATACAGGAGGAATGGCAATTATTTTTAAACAATTTGACTGGTTGATTGATTCCATTTTCATTTTTATTTAGTAGGCAAATCTCTAACCGAAAATATTTACTACATAATGCTTTACACGCGGCTATTGGTTTTTTACCACATACAAAGCAGATTTTTTCAGAAACCTCCCAAATTTTCAAAAGGCCTATCTCAAGGATTACTGAAACCGATACTAAGCATGTTTTGTACTTATTTTTCATGCATTTCTCATAGCGATTCCAAATCTGGTAAATTAAAATTATTTTTGACATTTTTCACAAACGTTTTGTGAATTTTTTGGAATGTCGTCCTGCAGACGCCTGCCCGCGTGGAAAGTGTTTTAAAAAGCACCCATATTAGTAGTAGTAACATACTTTTAGAGCTAATTATAAACATATCGTTAAATGTATGCTGTATTGGAAACCCGCAGCGCCAGTATACTGTATTGACTGTGTGTTTTACCAAATACCCAACTGATATACCGGCTTCAAACCTATGTATGTCCACAAACCCGGTGAGACAGCGCTGTGCGCGGTAAAACGGGTTTGTTTACATCGGGAAAGGACTGCTGGGGGAAATTAAGCAAAGAGGGGTCAAAGTTTCAATTGCTTGTTTTTTTCCCACAACAAGCGCTTTTTATCAAGACTTGTGGTTTGTGTTTATTAGTGTTATGATGGCACAGAAATATACTTTGAGCATGTTGGATGATAGCCATAATGTAAAGATTTTGGTTGATGATAGATCTGGAAATTCAGATGATTTTGAGATAAGATTGGACTAAAATATATTAGATTTTAGTACAAATTCTCTCAATTTTGCATGGACAATTTGACATTTTGTGTGAACATTTTTTTACAAATTTTTTATTTTTTTACCTATCAGCATTCTCTTAGTGACTTTTTCTTGTTTCTGTGTGATTTTTACAAAGTTACAGGTGATTTCAAGCAAAGAATTGATTTTTTACATTCCTGCAAAAAGCTATATTTTAGCTAGGCTAGGGGTGAGGGGTATAAACAGGGTAGGGGTCAAAGGGTTAAGTAAATTGTTTTTGGAAAGAATGAATGATGAAATTCTGAAAAAATTGACAAGTAAAAATGGTTTACAATTTTTAAAATGATACCAGATACCAGAGAGGTGAACACAACTATGTTTTTTACTGATCACCCCTTCCTATAAACCATACCCTGATCAAAGCTGTGTTTACAATATTTTATCATGATTTTATCTTTTAGGTACAGGATCAGGGGTCGGTACCTCCATTCTAAGTGTGCTAGAAGATGAATTTCCTGAAATATATAGGTAGGTGATCTCAAATTAAATAGCGCTTTATAAAATTCTGTTGTTTAAGTTGTTACGTAACGCTATCCTAGGTTAGTCTAAGTTAGGTTAGATTAGGTTAGGTTAGGTTAGGTTAGGTTAGGTTAGGTTAGGCTAGGCTAGGCTAGGCTAGGCTAGGTTAGGTTAGGTTAGGTTAGGTTAGGTTAGGTTTAGGTTAGGTTAGGGTTTAGGTTAGGTTAGGTTAGGTTAGGTTAGGTTAGGTTAGGTTGTTAGGTTTAGGTTAGGTTTAGGTTAGGTTTTAGGTTAGGTTAGGTTAGGTTAGGTTAGGTTTGGTTAGGTTAGGTTAGGTTAGGTTAGGTTAGGTTAGGTTAGGTTTAGGTTAGGTTAGGTTAGGTTAGGTTAGGTTTAGGTTAGGTTAGGTTAGGTTAGGTTAGGGTTAGGTTAGGTTTAGGTTAGGTGTTGGACATTGGATTTTTATTTTTCAATTGAATAAGTGCATTGGTCAAGTGGATAACGTGTAGGACTCAGGATACGAAGGGTTTGTGACAGTATGTTCTCAGCCATTTTGGGGACTGGTGATTTGACATTTCACCGGTAATAAATCATCTAAGGATGTGTCTATTTCCCCACTATGTGGTCCAATTAAAAGACTGCAAAGGACATAATTAATTATGCCCCAAGTGCATAAAACTAACCTTCATCATAAACCTTGAAAATGGACCACATAGTCAGCGGTTTGACAAAATCTTAGATGATTTATTACCGGCGAAATGTCAAAATCACCTGTCCAAAAGTGTTAAGGGATGGGGAACATAAATGAGTTTTTAGCCCCGCTATACGACCAACATGTTTCAATCCCTAGGTAATTTAAATCTCATCTCGATTGCCCTTTTTGACCCAAACTATATTCAGGGCTGCACATGTCGACAGAAACACTTTCCCATGCTGCAGGCGTCTGCAGACGACATTCCGAAATGTCACAAAAATGTTTTCAAAAATTATTGAATTTCATTACCATTACCGATTCCGAATATGGTTATGAAATTCAATAATGTTGACATTTTTAAAACATTTGGGACATTTAATTTCTATCTGTCGTCTGCAGACGCCTGCCACGTTTTAAAGTGTTAATGAATGCTTCCACTCTCATTTTGCTATAGCATACATCAAGGATTCCAGGCAACTTATGTAAGCCTTGTAAACTTGTTTTTATTTCTCTTGCATAGATTTGTCACCGCTGTATATCCGTCCCATGATGATGATGTCATCCACATCTCCATACAATACATCAAGGATTCCAGGCAACTTATGTTACCTTGTAACTTGTTTTTATTTCTCTTGCATAGATTTTGTCACCGCTGTATATCCGTCCCATGATGATGATGTCATCACATCTCCATACAATACATCAAGGATTCCAGGCAACTTATGTTACCTTTGTAACTTGTTTTTTATTTCTCTTGCATAGATTTGTCACCGCTGTATATCCGTCCCATGATGATGATGTCATCACATCTCCATACAAATACATCAAGGATTCCAGGCAAACTTATGTTACCTTGTAACTTGTTTTTTATTTCTCTTGCATAGATTTGGTCACCGCTGTATATCCGTCCCCATGATGATGATGTCATCACATCTCCATACAATACATCAAGGATTCCAGGCAAACTTATGTTACCTTGTAACTTGTTTTTTATTTCTCTTGCCATAGATTTGTGGACCGCTGTATGTCCCGTCCCATGATGATATGTCATCACATCTCCATACAATAGTGTAAGCTTGTAAACTTGTTTTTTATTTCTCTTGCATAGATTTTGTCACCGCTGTATATCCGTCCCCATGATGATGATGTCCATCACATCTCCATACAATAGTGTACTAGCCCATGCATCAACTTACTCAACATGCTGATTGTGTGCTTCCAATAGAAAAATCAGGTGAGTCGGTAGAATATACATCAAGTTGATATTCTTGATTAAAGGAACCGTTGTATTAATGATGATAATAATAATAATAATAATAATAGCACATACACAGCCCAATCCAGAATTCCACAAATTTCACTTATTGTACAGCTTCAGAATGCTGTAAATTTGACATCGTAAAATAACCTGATTAACTACAGCACTGTAATTATTACCCCAACTTGGTGTGTGTGTGTTTAATAGTAGATGATTGTCTAAGTCTGGGTGAGTGAGAGGTGTCCTACTGTGAAAGTGGTGTGTATCTGGTGTGAAGGGTAGAGCTCTGCCATATAAATCATCACTAAAATGGTCACTGTCGATGAGTGCTATTAATTCCTTATAGCACTCGGCAGCTACGCTGCCTCATGCTATAAGTCATACTAAATGAGCATTAATAATGCATCATTTATCTAGAAACAAGATCTAATCCAAGGCGCAATTAACAAACAAAAAACAGACAAAACCAAAAATAATTAAAATTAAAAATTGTATATGAAAATCAATAACAATAGCAAAGCAAACACAATGTAAAATCAAAACAGTTGAAATTTAATAGCTGTCATAAGCAGCATTGAATAAGAATGTTTTGAGTCCTGATTTAAACCGATGAAGAGAACTTGACTGACGAACATTGATAGGTAAAGAGTTCCGAAGTTTTGGAGCAACAGTAGAAAAGGCACAATCTCTGAAAGAGGATGTTGTTCGTGGAACTGACAGTAAGCACTTTTGTGACAACCTTAGACTGAGTGTGAGTAGGGTTGGAGTATATGGAGAGAGAAAGTGGGTTATATGTGACATTGCACCACGAAACAGGCGGAAAGTCGCGGCGAAGATGTTGCTGAATTGAGCTAGGATAGCATGTTATTGATGTTTGCCGTTTGTTGTAAGTATGGACCAAACCCTTTTATTATAGCGGGATTATAAAATAAATAGCCTGGCATGACTGGTAATACTCTTAACATAACAATACATACTGCTATTTTAGAATTCCCCTATAATAGAAGGGACCATGGGTCCATACCAACAACAATTTAAACGTCAAATCAATAATATGCTATGCTGCCTCAATTCAGCAACATCTTCGCCACGACTTTCCGCCTGTTTCGTGGTGCCATGTCACATATAAGAAGGTGCCATATTGTTTATACGAAGGGCATTCAATAAATACCTGCAACCATTGAAAATCTCTGAACCGTGACACGTGTCAGTACAATAAACTTATGATACTTAAACTATAAGTCTTACTCTTTTCTCGCAGAAAATTTCAAACACATGGGTAATTTATATCATTACATTTCAGCACTGTGAATACCGTGATCTCAGGGCACTGGTTAGGGAATTAAATGTTACAATGGCGGGAAATTTTAAAGACAAGTTTATGGCATGCATTAAGTGCAACATTGGAAACTGCATCATTTGTTATTCAAATGGCCACTGCTTCATCAATATTGGTGCTATTGTGATAAATTAGGTGTCAAAATGCACAAGAAAAAAAATCCGTTTTTTTCTCCATATTAGACAGAGTTTCCAGTCTGACGAAGCTGCTAACTTAGCGGTGAAATGCATCTAAAAATGTCAGTGCACTATTCGCTATTTATTGGATTTGTCCACAACCAAATCAAATCACAGAATACAACTGGAGTTTTGTCAGAACAATGTCAAATACATGTCAGTTATGATCTTATGAATATTGTTCATTTATTGTTTTCTTTGTACCTAGGCCCTCCATGATATATGTCATAAGATCACCCAGGCTCTACCATCTGATAAGCCAGGGAAAAGAGTTGCCATGGCGACTGTTGGCAAGACAACAACAGAGGGCAGCTTAGCTGGTGGAAACGTTAAGGTCAAAGGTGGCAGTGTTCCTGAAGAGAAACCATTTGATAGAATGAATAATATTGTAGCAAATTTACTTCTTAATTTAACAAGGTAGGGGTCTAAATACTATTCCTGAGGTGCCAGTCAATTATAATGTTGTAATCATCTGTGTGAATGAAATACAGATGAGCATGTGTGTTATTACGACAAAAAACATGTAAGGTTACAAAATTGCCAAGTTCAGAGAATAAGGGTGTATATTTCAACCTGAATCTGCGCTAAGGGGTAGCTAGGGCTGATAGTTATGTTTGATCATTGTAGAAATAGCCCAGAATGGTTGGGCCGATAAGGTAAATTTACTAACAAACCTGTATCACACAGTACGTCATACTCATTTCAGGGACATCTCCTTTGCTAATAAGAGAATGATTTGTCAAGCTAAATCCTTGGTAAGGGTAATTTTGTCCTTCTTTGAGAATTCACGTTAACCCCCTGGGGTCTACCTGTCTATCTTACTGTGGTTCTGATTGGTTTATTGCAAGTTATACTCATTTAAAAAGCCAATTAAAATGCAGCTTGTAAAATATTTCACTCCAATCTTTATCAGGGATACAATTATTCTAACAATGTCTCTCATTGGAGCAATAAATGATGTATCCATCTTTTTAACCAATCGGCCGGTAGTTCTCAGGGGGTTAAGGGTAGTTTTTGTGAGTGCATTCACATGGATGATTACCAATTTTATACTTTTATACATACGTGCCCCACAAGTTCTCGTTAATAACCTATACCCATATAAATTAAGTATGTTATATTTAAAAGCATTTGTATTAAACCGCCCGTTCGAGACTAATCGGCCGGTTAGTTTTCATGATATAACTGTAAAAAACAATCTGTCCCTATTCGAATTGCACATGAACTTTGTGCATGCAGAGGATCAATAATGCTTCAATTACAAGTGCACTGTACTGTGTTCAATGGTAAAACGGACAATAACTGCAAGATGTTAGACTATGCATACACTCTGAATCTGTATTGATTGGTAGGATATTTGCCTCTGATGATTTATTTTGTGTATGTGTGTGTTTTCTCATAGTTCATCCAGGTTTGAAGGCACATTAAATGTTGACTTGAATGAAATCAGCACCAATCTGGTACCGTTCCCTAGAATGCATTATTTAGTTGCTAGCCAAACACCATTGTATTCAGTAGCAGATGTGCGGCTGCCTCCAAGAAGGTATGTATCCGTCAAGTGGCCTTAGGCCAAAAAAAAAAGGTTTGTCTCAAAGCTTGCGAAGGCTTCATAATCGGGCGACCCGCGCGGTTTTTTGTCTTCCATTTTTTTTTTTTACATTTTTTTATCTGTGTGTCAATTTTTACTCTTACTATTTGCAACCGTTGACACTTTCTGATATTGTTTTTTCTATTTGAAATGAATATTGTGATGTAGTTGTGTAAAGAACAATTGTGCAGCGTTTTATGAACAACTGAGTCATGTAAAAGTTTGAGAAAAGGAAAATCTGCCGATATTTTTAATAAAAACTCGAAATAAAAATTTGTATGGAAATTTTTTTTTTTTTACAATTTCCTGCGCTTTGAGACAAACCTATTTTTTTGTTTGGCCTTACAAGGGTCTTTAATTTGAGGAGGGGCGGTATATGGCATAACTGACTTATTCATATTGGAAGCATCAGGGTGAGCCTTATGGCAGGAGATTGATTGATTGTTTGATTGATTGATTGATTGATCAATTGATCGATTGATCGATTGATCTATTGATCGATTGATCTATTGATTGAATGATCGATTGATCGATTGATCTATTGATCGATTGATTGCTTCTGGAGCAAGATCCCTATGCAATCAGAACCAGGCCATACTGATATTACACATCGTTCATACTATGCCCATTCTTTGTATTTCCGGGGTGCTGCAGAAGTCTGTTCAAGTACAGTAAATTTACAACATTTTTTATATTTTCTATGTACTTAAAATAGGTTAGATCAGATGTTTACAGATGCATTCAGTCGTGATCACCAGCTAATAAAAGCCGACCCTAAAAACGGCATGTACCTGGCATGTGGTCTGATATGCAGGGGTACCCTACATGTGTCGGATATCAGAAGGAATATTGATAGGTATTTATCTGTTTTGGATTTTATTCTTCTGTTCTTGTTCTTTTTGTTTGTTGCTTGTTTCTTTGTTGAATATTTTCCCCCTTTGTTTTGTTGCCTATTTGTTACATATTACCAAACGATACCATGAATCCCTGTGACCTAGATTCTATTGAGTTGATAATTGTAATGATTTTTTTTGAAGCACTTTTTCTAAATCAGAGAACCCTTGGTTCAATCCATACCATTGTTGCTGGGGTTTTTTCAATTCAAGTTAAGTAATTTGTCAAATTTTATCACCACATTTTTTTCCTAACTTCTATCGATCTTTCCATCACAGATTGCGTCCCTCTTTACGTTTCATTCACTGGAACACCGATGGCTGGAAGACTGGTCTGTGCTCTGTACCACCAGTTGGTCAGCCCTATTCACTACTTGCATTGGCAAATAACACATGTATTAGACACACATTTACAGATCTCAAGGACAGATTCTACAGGTTATACAAAAGAAAGGTAAGGAGATAATATATGTACTGTCGCGGCAAATGGTTGCATTTATCGGTAAAAATGCATTTTGAGATATTGATGGAGTGAGATGGATAATAAACAGTAATCTTTACTTATCCACAAAGGAGTCATTTTGAAGCATTGTTGGTATTAAGATCTCAACTTTTTCTTTGAGAGACAATTGCACCCTTTTGCTGTGACTGTACACATATATATGTAGCATATATCAAGCAGTTTTCCTTTTAAGGCCATTTGGCTCTCCCTCAATTTGCCTTGCAACTTGATAACAGTGGCCTAGGCCATTTGATCGGGAGATTTATCAACAAGATATCAACATGAAATGTGATCCCTCACATCGAAACAGACCAGTTGTCAGCAAATCTTATTTGCAGAAAAGAACAAAAGAAGGAATTTATCACCTCAAGCTGAATAAAATCTGTGTTTTATGTTCAAAATTCAATGAATTTTAAAGCTAATAACCTCTTCTGATCCGTACTGCTTCCGGTTGAGGGCGCTGTTACGGTGATCAGTGGGTCGTAGACATGACTTAGAAAATGGGCCCCGTCGTCTCTGTTCATAGTGTTGGGTGCCTTCCGTCGAATCCAAATGGCTTCGCGGACGCGTTGTGTTTGTGGTTTGTCCTCCTTACAAGCAGTCAGAGACAGAACACAGTAAGTCAGCTATCGCTGACCACGCAGTACAAAAGAACCATGTTATTGACTGGCCTAATGCCAAAATCCTTTGTATAAGGAGGACAAACCACAAACGCGACGCGTCCGCGAAGCCATTTGGATTCGACGGAAGGCACCCGACACTATGAACAGAGACGACGGGGCCCATTTTCTAAGTCATGTCTACGACCCACTGATCACCGTAACAGCGCCCTCAACCGGAAGCAGTACGGATCAGAAGAAGTTATTCTGAGGAAGTGTGTAGACCACAACACACGAAACTGTCAATCGTGAGTAAATTTCTGGTTTTGAAAAATGAAAATCTCAATTATTGCAACATATTTACAAATACTTTTTATTTGTAACTGTCATTTTGAAAGGGAAAAAGGTTGATAGACTAACCCAACCTGAGAGGTCCGTTAGAACAGGGTTTCTTTTTTTCCATCTCCTAACTTGTATTATATTGTTATGTTTTTCTTTTTACCTAGGCTCACATACATCATTACACTGAAGTAGAAGGCATGGACACATCCTTGTTTGCGGAAAGTCTAGAATCACTGTCTGGTCTAATTAATGAATATCAGCAATTGGACACTGTGCAACCACATGAAGTACCAAGACTACAGATTGCTACGTGATGGTATGAACTTTGACCTGATGTATTTTTTTGGCCAAGTTGGAAGGAACTACTGTTTTGACTGGTATCCTTGATCCAAATACTCTGGTTCTGGATTGATATTATCGCAGTTAGTGAGGCTGAATGAAGCATAGTCTTGGGTGTGGCTTCGGTGTAGGTTGAGTGAAGACCAGGGGTAGGCTTATGCCGCATTGATGTAAGAAGCAATTGACTGTTGTATTACCGTGCAGAACATCTTCTGATGTTAGAAGGGGAGTATGAGGCTTAACACTTTCCACGCGACAGGCGTCTGCAGACGACATTTCAAAATTTCACAAAATGCTTTAAAAATGTCAAAATTATTCAATTTCATTACCATATTATTTGGAATCATAATAGGAAATGCATTGAAATAAATACGAGCGTGCCTAGTATTGGTTTAGTTATCCTTGAGATAAACTTTGACAATTGGGAAAGGTTTCTGAATAATCTGTTCTGTATATGGTATGGTAAAACCAATAGTCGCATGCAAAGTGTTAAACTTTTTAATAATAATAATAATAATAATTAGTATTTATATAGCGCCTTTCCAAAGTGATCAAAGCGCTGTAATTTCGCTGCTGGTGAATCATCAGAATCAGGTCGCATCAACTAGGGTGCTGCCAATTTCTAGCGCAAACCTATCCGCACTTAGATTGTAACATCCACCATTTTTCAATGCAGCTCCCCAAATACCATTGGGTCAAGGAAGTTTTTTTGATAACCGAAACATCTAATCACAGATTTTGAAAGCAGGAGAAAACCAGAGATCCCGGAGAAAACCTGCGAGAGCGTGTATGGATCGTGATAAACCAAATGCACATGTGACATAAAGCCCGACCGAGCACAGATTTCGAACCTGGGATTCATTGGTGCAAAGCGAGGGTATCTACCGCTGCGCCAAAACGCTCTCCCCTTTTTAAGTCAATTCATCAAACATGACGTCCCCTGCTATTTAAGATTAGGGAAGAGTTGAGATGTACGAGGGACTGAGCAAAGATATAACCCAGAAAATCAGTTGAGGAACGACAAAACGATAATTGTGTGATGTGATCAGGCAAAATGAGTTGGAAGTCAGGAATATTGATTTTGAGATATTTAACCCTTTGAACCCGGAGTTATTATAAGGGTTCGGTACACCCACCCTGACTTCTCCGGGGGTAAAATGCTAAATATAGTACACCTATATCATCCGTAATATATGTTACCGATGATAGAGGGCAGTATGCCATTGTACTACACGTATAACGTAACCTATTTATAACATAAAAACGTCTGTTTTTATCGCCAAAATTGCCAATCACGACCGTAAAACAATGCATCCCTGTCTACTCTGCGCCATATTGTGTTGCATATTCATCCAATTTTGCGCTATTTTTGACTGTTTTCTTCAGCTAAATGACATCAAATCACAACGAAAACCTTGCGAAACAATGTATTTCACATCGGGTGAACATCACATGACTTTCAAGTCACATGACCACTCAGTCATATGATCAATGTGTCATCTGTTCGCTCAGGTCGATTTTTCGACCTATCGGGTTCAAAGGGTTAAAAAGAATAGATTCTTTTTTTCTTCTCGTTGTTTTTATATCCATTCGCAATTGGTGTTTTTGCAAAATGTAGCTTTGCGATGTAACTTTTATACAATCAAGAAAACCTCCTTAAACCCCAGTTATTCGACACCATTTCATCCTGATCGCTTATCTAGATTTTCCACTTATCCGGCCATTGCTTGGTCCCATCATGTCCGGATAACTGGGGTTGCACTGTATTCATGAAATCTAGCATTACATGGTAGGGAAATAATTGAACACAGAACCATAATGTTCAATATAACAAATTTAAACTGGGGGCATAAGGGGACAGGCCTGTGATCAGGAAGGGGAAGGGGGCATAACCAACTATTATTTTTGTTTATATAATATAGTTTGTCATTTCGATTACGGGTGAGTAAATATCCCCCTGCCCCCTCTAGTTACACCCCTGACTTACACATGTAAATGCTGCATCGATCACAAGAATATGTTCCGATGTAACTACACAGAGTTTAAATGAATGAGAAGTATGAAAGAGATGATAAAATAGTCAGGATAATTTAATGTTGTTAACACTTAACGATGTGTGTGATACTGATCAATTGCATTATAATATTAAACCAATTAAACCAGACCATGTTGTGTTTTGTGTTTTTGTAGTATGCATAGCTAGGGTGTCCTATAAAGACTTGGGGTGTGACATGTTTGGTATAAGACGTCAGATCCAAATCAGTTCAACAGGAAGCTGTAGAGTTTAAATGTATGCTGACATTTGACCTAATGAAACTAATAAATGCTTATTTGTATGGCTTGTTGCATCCATCCAAACAATTTGAGACCATTTGTGTGACGTATGCTATTTGTCGTCACTGCCTCTTAATGGTAACCATTATGAGTGTGCATTAGTGCAAAATAAAGATAAATTTACTGTTCATGATCTGATTTCAATTTGGGCCCAAAATATGCAAAGGAAGTACCTCATTTGCATAATTTGTTGCAAACACCTTGTTTACATGTTTGAAGCAAATCCGTAATGTTCACAGTTATCAGCTGGATAAATTTAGGGCGAAAAGTGTGCATAATTAGTAGATCCTTTGCATATTTATACATTACGGTTCCATCGCCTCTATGTTTTGAGCCACTTTGGAATATATTTCTTGACATATTGACGGGCGAAGATACTAGTGATTGCTCCGTGAACATATGTCCCGACTTTGTCTAGCCAATGCAGTCTTGCCATGTTTTATATTTAGCATTTAATGTAGCCAAATTGGGCTAATAATTGAAACTAAAATCTACTCTAGAAATGCTATCGAAACCTTTCTCAAAATTTGAACATTTTATTTTATAAAATCAGAAATACTAAGCACTAATTTGTGAAACAAATTGAAGTTCAAAGCTAGAAATTCTTTATACAACCACGCTAAAACATGCTAAAACCTTACAATTTGGGTGTTGTTTCAACCAGTACTTGGCAGACCTAGCGTCCATCGACAACATGCCCCATGCTGGGGAACTTGCTTGCATTGCGGGCTTCTTGACCAAAAGGCACTAGAGTGTTGCCGCATGAGGTTTTGCAATGTCCACATTGGGCTCATTTTTAAAACTAAAATCTGCTCTAGCAATAGGGTAAAATGGGGCAAGTGGGACAGTGGGGTAAGTGGGACACTGGCAATATTTTGGCCTCAATCAAGAACAAAATCTGGCAACATACCAAGGAGTGTCCCACTTACCCCAACGCCATACGTTTTGGCATACCAAAACTGGGTTTACCACGTATTGGCGGATCAGAAAATGGTGAAGGTTGAAACCAACCATAACGAGGGTATCAAAGTTCATTGAATAATACTAATTTAAGGGCACCAGTTGCTAAATCTTTGATTTGTTTTCTAAGAGCAACATAAAAGATTGAAAATATGTTTGTTATCTATGATAAAATAAATGTAACTAATTAAAGTAAATCGCAAAAATGTAATGAAAAAAATTGTAAATGAGCTAATTAATTACTTAGGTCCCACTTACCCCAACTGGATTTCGTTTGGGGTAAGTGGGACTAAGTAATTAGGGGTTTGGGATTTTGTTTTTTTAAACAAATTTGTAACATTTTAAACATAAATTATGTTGTTAATAGGTTTAAATATCAAATTATATACTACAAACAACTATTTCATGGCAAATATTTCATTGTGCACCTAAAACACACCTTTGTGCCTTAATAAGCGTTAAAAACAAGAACAAATCGTGAAATTTGAGCGTACTATTGGAAAAACACGAAAACAACAATTTTGTATTATTTTTTTACAGAATATTATGTTAAATGCAATATTTTGGTGCTCCGTTCAATGTGAATAGCTATGAAAATGGGTTACTTGCAGGTAGAACTCCTATTCCAAGCATCCCATACACTGTCCCAGTTACCCCCGGTTGGGTATAAAATGGGGTAAGTGGGACACTTCCAATTAACACATTTTTAAATTAATATGGGTAAAAGCTTCATCATGAGCCATAGATTAAATCAAAACCCAAGAGTTCTCTGAATTTTATATACTATCTTTGTTTTGAGCTGATTAAAGCTTAAGTGTCCCACTTACCCCATTTTACCCTACTAAACTGCTCAAAAAAAGTTTGGAATATTTTTTCAAGCACAAGATTTTCAAATATCGCGGAATATGTTCATTAAGTGTTATATATCCATGTAAAGCTGATGTGTTCATCTTTACAATGATACCGAATTTGAAGCAATCCCTTGCTCCAGTGCTCAGCTACTTGCTTGAGAACATGGGGAGGTCACAATCTGAATGTGCCAAAATCAACACTATTTCGTGCTCAAAAGAACATCTTTGTCGTTTGTTCAATGAAGTGTTACATTGACCACTACAGCATAGTGTGATGATCTATTGATTTTTAAGCACAAAACTATCATTTGAAACCGTTTACGCCATCTATCACCACATTTCACGATTTGGTAATTTCGATGATCACATCACTCACCACATTGCTTCAATCAAATTTCAAAAGGGTTCAACAAAAGAAAGTATACCACTTTGTTTATGTCATTTGAGTCACATTCATTTTTTTTGGGACCAAACAGGCTAGATAGGCATTTAGATGAATCTTCTAAGCATAATTTGATACAAAATTTGCCCCCTAACAACAACGATAAACCATGATAAAGCACCATTATTTAAAGAAAAATTCCTATTTTCAAAAGTCTCATTTCCAATACACAGCACGAGAAAAAGGACCAATTGTTAACACACACAATGTCGTACGACCCAATGCATTTGCCCTGTGCGATCGGTAGCCCCGTCAATCCTGGCTATACATACACGAGAGAGACCCCAATTGGTCCTTTCTTCTCGTGCTGTGTATTGGAAATGAGAGCTTTAAAAATAGGATTTTTGTCTTTAAATGGTGCTAATCATGGTTTATCTTTGTTGTTAAATCAAATGATGCCTAAAAGATTCATCTAAATGCCTATCTAGCCTGTTTGGTCAACAAAAAAATAATGTTACTCAAAATGGCATAAACAAAGTGGTATACTTTCTTTTGTTGAACCCCTTATTACCCGTCATTCAACCGTTTTCCATAAATCATTACACCTCTTGGTTCCTACATATACCTTATCTATTGAAAAAAATTGTGCGAGTGCGAGGAACCAGCATAGTAACTCCCTTGCGCATCACCCGAGGAGTGTGAAAAGAGCGTCACGCCCCCTCTGAACTGAATCCTGAAAACGCCCACTTTCCAAATTGATTGAATACTAGGTTCGTATTTACATAATTGTGGGCGACTGTAAATCGAGAAAAAAGGTCTCAGATCAGCCGCTCGTTGCAGTTATTGGAAGGTATTGACTGGTGCAGGTGGTCAACTCCGGCTTGAATAGGCAGACTATTTTCTACACACGGAAACAAAATTGTACTTCGGCAATATGGCTTCTTATCGAAATAAAGGTTATAATGTAAGAAAAAAATACTATTCATTATAAAAAAGTAGCTTATTTTGAATATGAAGAAATATATTAAGGGACAATTCATCATCTATGTACTAGGCCAAGATTTTCTTTAACATTTTATTTTGCAATTGTATTATGAATCACTTGAATTTCTTCTTTTTTTGACTTGACGTGTATCGATCGTTTCAAAAAACGGGCCAAGATTGTTAAATGTGTGTACCCACAGAATATAAGATTTTTCAATAACAACAAATTCCAGATAGCTTTAAAGAATTTTGTCTTGTGTATCATACCACAGACTGGATATGAACCGGGATACGAACAAGGAACATCCGTTAGGAGAATCGACCCCAACTCCGTACATAGGCAAATGGGTAAGTTCATTTAAAATAAATTAATTTACTATAAATTCTAAAGACCAATTTTTGCAGTGTCTGGTGGTCGATTGGTTTCTCATAGGGATCAATTCCAGTTGATTCTAATCGTAGAATAAGGCAATTTTAATTGCCTCATGCTACGATTAGAAGGGGAAAAGCACTTTTCACGCGGCAGGCGTCTGCAGACTAGACGACATTCCAAAATGTCACAAAATATTTCAAAAATGTCAATTGAATTATTTAATTTCATTACCGAATTTGGAATTACCATGAGAAATGCTTTTGAAATAAGGCCCAAACAAATAAATGGTCCATAGACGCCAAAAAAGTTGTGTCGGTAGGTCGGATTTATTTTTATTTTTTAGATCCTGACAACATAATATGCAAAAGACAAATATCTCAATGTTTAAAAAAAGTGGTGTTTCAAAACGTGTTTTTCTTCAATTTTTATGATATTTATTTTTTTCACCAACGAAAAAAGGTGATTTTTTTTTGATTTTTAAAAACGTCGGGATCGTAGGAGACGGTCCAGGGCCGTCGGATGGGGGGTGGGGGGAGAGGTGCGTTGGGTGCGGACGCACCCCCCTTGAAAACTTTTTTTTTTTAGGGTCAAAATTGCGTTTTTCTTAGTTACAAATTTCAATGATAGTAAAACTACTCATATAAAACATTGACTACAGTGCTTTTTGGACTGCGAAATTTTGTGTCCGTGCGAGAAAAAAATTACGTGCGAATTTTTTATTTTTTGACTTCACGCAAGATGTTGATGAGATAGTCTTTGAAAATTGGGAAAGGTTTTGAAAAATCTGTTTTGTATAATGGGTAAAAATTAAACTTATAGCCGCGTACGTCATGTACGTGGAAAGGCTTAATGAAGGTCATGAAGGTATTTATTTGGTGACACAAATTGACTATCTGTGCACAAATCAAATCCTTCAGAATTGAGATTTTAGTATCAGACGAAAGCCAGTGGCGGCACCACGGGGGGGGGGGGGGGGGGGGCGGGGGGTATGGGGGCATTTCCCCCAGAAAAAAATTATTGCCCTCCCCCAGTTTCCCCCCCCCCCCCCCCTCCAAACAATTTCAATTGATTTAAAATTTAAAAAAATCACTGAATAAAATGATTTAAAAAAAAAAAAAAAAAAGTCAACTGATTTTACGCCCCCGGGGGGTGGGGGGGGGGGGGGCACTGAGATTGGAAAGGGGGTCGTTCCAAAGCCCAATTTTTTAAGACATTTGTATTCTAAAGCCCAATGTTTCGACAAGTTGCGTTCTTTCTATATAAATCAATTTTGAAAAACAAACCAGTTATTAAGACCTACTTTTTCGAGAAAATCAGTTCTTAAGACCCATATTTCGTCATAAAATTCTCTCAGTTCAGTTCCGAAGCCACCTTTTTTGAGACCCTGGGAGGTACACCCCTACCAACAACAACAAAAATACGATTGAGTGCCCCCCCCCCCCCCCCCCCCCCGGTGCCAGGCCTACATGGGCCTATAACATGACTGGTTTGTATAATGTTTAAGGTGCAAACGTCAGTGTATTGTTACGACTATCATTGAAACCAGTTTATTAAAACAATATATTTGGAATGACTACTAATACTATAATCAGTCACTTTGATGAGTTTTATATGCGTCATACATGACAGTGATTCTCTATTTTTTTACCCAGGCGCACAGCCGGGAACCGCTTCTGGTGAGTACGCCTATTAATACGTGTTTTATACTATTCAAATTGTTACGTAACGGAGCCAGTTATTGTGCGTGAACTGCTGTAGTAGGTATACACGTAACGCCTTGTAAAAAATAAAAGTAGTTTCTTGTCCCCTCGCGCATCTTTAATGTGTATAATGTTCTTTTTTTGGCGACCCGCTACAGCGGGGCGTCTATATAGATGGGTTTTGACATTTTGGGAAACTAGCATCTTACCCACTGTTTACGTCTCACGTATGTCACAATGCACAAAATACAGCCCCTGTCTTTAGGCATACAACCCAGCAATGATTGTTTTGACCTTTTTGCAGTTAAACCAGTTTAAACAGTGTTTAACAGGTTTTGAACATCATGTTTTGCAAGTTGACATCATTCTTGGCAAACAGTAATGAACAGAGACAAATAATAGAGCTGCTGTATGCCAATTGATAACATCCTCACACGGGGCAGATTGAGCAAGATAATCTTATAATTATCAAATACTAAAGCATATGGCAGCTATTTCACAGTAGGTGGTTTCCTTTCATTGCAAGCCTTTTTCAACCAATGATGTTTGCTTAAAATTAACACATGGTTGTTTACATTACGAGCCTTTGCATTACAGCTTAAGAAATTCTGGGACCACTATAAGGCCAAGAAAAATAATTGCGAAGGTGATTTTAAAAGGAAGTCAAAATTGCCTACCATTGGATTGCATTGGCTAAATAAAATGAGCTCGATTAATAATAATTCATGAGCTATTTTCAATGAGACATTTGTATGGGGATTTAACTAAGGCACACATTTTCTTCAGTTTCATGGAATAGAATGAGCAGATGATGCAGGAAACATGAATGTTTTAATTAATGAGAAGACATTCAGCTACACATTTGTTCAAATCATAGTGAAATATTCCAGTTCGAAATTTAATGGGATGATTTTGATATGGTAAAAATATTAGCATAAAATATTTATAAGCAAAACTGTAATTGGTCATCAAAATGATTATATTATGTAATTGACCAATGAAAATTATTGTACGAAAGATAGGTAGCGCCCAGGGGGTTAATTATCCGGGGAGAGGTTCTATTTTAGAGGAAAATGAATAGTAAGACAGCGGCAATCTACTTTATGGGCTCTTTTCAGAGTCACCAATTATGTTCAGGACAAGGTGCAGTCCACCTGGCTGTTTTCCGAGCCACCCACTTGTCTCCCATATACTAAAGGATTTTGAGCTAGGATAATTCCTCCCTATTAACCACTTCATAATAATTTTGAACCAAATTATTATTATTATCAAAACAGAGATGGAAAACACGAGAATCGTAATCAGAAAAATATTAGAGGAGGCCCACCCGATGCTTCGTAGAGATCTCGCTGTCACTAAAGCTTTTCTTGTCAAGCTCGTCAGTCGTGGTGTCCTTGATGATGAGGAGCAAGAAGAAATCCTTCAGCAAACATCAAAGTTCAATAAAGTGGATAAACTAGTCGATTCTCTGAAGCGAAAATCTCGTAAGATATATGATGCATTCATGGATATTATGGAAAAAGAGGAAAAAAATGTCCATCTGTACAATGACATCAAGGCGATACAGAACAAGTATTTCTAAGGTAGGTTGAATTACGGAAATGCTATTAAAGCAAAGAAATAAAAAACCATATCTTTCAGATTTCTTTTGAATTGTTTGCTTTGTCAAAATTTTTACTATAACATATTGAACATAATTTGAAATTGAGAAAGCGTTTTCACATTTTTAAGATCGTTCATCGTCCAAACACGTCATTCCTATGATTAATGGGACGATGCTTTAAAACAAACACGCAACTAGATGAATGATGTTTCACGCCAGAGACTTTATGCGGCGATAATTTTGAATGAGATTGAATTCCGTCCCGGGAATTCCGTACTAAAAATGCGGATCCAGTTTAAATAATGATAATCAGCGTGAACGTAACGCTTCGTTGATGTTGAATATAATCATTGCATGGCCGGTCATACTCGACTCATACTCATAGATAAATTATCACGCTGGAAAGATACGCTAATCAGCTTTAATTTAAGTTTTAAAAAATCGACCATTGCGTTTTAAAATAAAGGTTAACCTCGGGGTCGGGTTGGAAACAATGTTATGGGACCACTCTTCGTTCCTATTTGAACAGCCAAGCGATATCTCAACATCATCCGGAGGTGATACATCTGTATGGACAGTAGATAAACTCAGTGGGTGATTCACAGAGTCTGGATCTTCAAGACGGCGCAGGCCCCTATCGAGCCCGAGTGATCCACGATAGACTACAGGTCCACGATAGACTACAGGAACTCTTTCCAAACGGAGTCATTGACGGTTTGGGACATGGTGTAGAGTGGCCTCCGCGTTCACCAGATTAGATGAGGCAGATAGTGTATTTTACCGACTCCAGGTCTTGAAGTACTGCAACAACGCATAGTATTCTCTGTACACACATGGGACAAGCTCTACGTCTCAAGAAAGATCTCATGCAATTGCATTCAACTTCAAGGCCTTCAGAAGGAGGGTAGAGCGGAAGGACATTAACATTGAATCTTTTCCATAACGCGCGCGCTGTATAAACTGTAAACATGGTAAATAAAGGATTCTTATTATGTGCCAGCTATTAATTTAACTATTTACTAGCTTTCCGAAATTATATGCCAGCCGTGATAGCCATGTATTGGCTTTAAAAAGTGGGCTCTTCTAGAATTTGTGTAACATTTTACTGCAATGGTCGATTTCAAAAATTCTTAATTTGAATTAAAGCTGATGTATCTTTTCCACATGATCATTGATTTTGAGTACATGCCTGGAATTCCAGTGACGATTTTTTTTCTCGGAAAAGGGCCCGTGCCTTCTGACTCATCTGAAAGCACGGCTTATATGTTGCTTATTATAACACTTCAAAAGAAGTAAGTTCCTCTTTAGGGGTTCCCTTATATTTCCAAAACAATACATTGGAATGAAATGGGGTTTTCAGTCAAATGATTATGGGCTTTATACCCAGTGGCGTAGCTCAGGGGGGGGGGGGGGGGGGGGGATGGGTTTTTCCTGACGTGAAAAACCCATTTGTGCCCCCGCCCCCAAAACCCATTTGTGCCCCCGCCCCCACCTCTCTAAAAAAAGAAAATAATGGAAAGAAAAAAATGATAAAAGACCGAGATTGCGTGCGGGGTACAGGTTATGTGTGGGCATATTCAGCCCAAATAGTCAAATATAAGGCAAAATTGTACATATAGTACATGTAATGTGCGATTTTTTTTGACCGTGCACATTTTTTTGACCCCCCCCCCCCCCCCCCCCCCCCCCCTCCCCCACTTACGTGAAAATCACGAGTTGGTGACTGGGAAAAAAATTGGGGCAACCTTTTACGAAAACTTCTTTTAGTGTTTAGATGTATATTGATCGTGCTTCCTTTCAATTATGTAATTATTTCTGCTTATCTGGTCTCAATTTAGGTCAGGATGTCAAAGATGATGGAGCACTACAGCTGATGATGGAGCACTACTAATGACTTCAGTAGTAAACTTTATATAACTAAAGTAGTACTAGTAATCTTTATATAACTAAAGTAGTAATCTTTATATAACTATTTTTTTACAAATTTAATTAAGGACATTATCATTAATATGTTGTATTGCATTAATATCTAAGACATTTCAATTTTTCAAGCATACTTGAACGACTATACTTTTACTCTCAACTCTTGTAACATTAGGAATAGGAACAATACCTATTTGATCTTAATAAAGAAAAAAACAAGGTCCGCAGTCCGCACTCACTTGAATTATAGAGATGTCATAAGTTTGAATATGGGGATCTTATAATAAATTGATACAGACTCCTTTGCACACTTTTGTGTTGTAAGTGCTGTAATTATTGAACTATTAATTAAATGCATATAAAAGTATACATTTTTTGGAAGGAAATGGATCAGAGAATCCAACATTTTGACCAAAAAGTGCCAAAACATGACCTTTTCAAACTTTTTTTCCATTCAATTTTTGGCACTTTTTAGTCAAAATTTAAAAAATATTAGATAAGGTTAAAAAATTAGAAATTCTTCCCTAAGTTAGTGTCTTTACTTCATAATCAAGTGATTTGGGCATTTTTTTACTCAAAATTATTTTTGTTAGCTTTGTTCAAAAATGTATCAACATTTTTGGTCAACATTGATGCCAAATTTGGATTCTCTGATCCATTTCCTTTCCAAAAATGTATACTTTTTATACATTTGAGTCATAGTTCAACAATTACAGCAAAATTCAAAAAGTGACTTCCTTGAATCCCCTCTTAAAGGATTAGACAGCTTTATTCCATAATAGAGTCTTTATTTCTCTTTAATATCATATACTAGTACCAAAGATACACCCAATAATATGACACATGTTAAATTATGATATTATTATTTATATCATGAACGTATTATTAAGTTGTATATATTATATTATTGTAAGTTTAGTTGGGTAAGTAAATTTATGTTGTTGGTGGATTTGTGCGCAATATACGAGTACACATTGTCATTTACAATATCAAAACAGTGTCAAAAGTACACGCATCCAACGCAAATATTTAGAGATCTCTACTAATAAATCGACATACAGGTACCATTTAAAAAATCGGTATTGTTGTTACAGGACCACCTCCTGTCAAAGAGGAAGGGAATAGATACATTCTGATAATTTGTGACTAAACTAGATAGTGCGGAAGCCGTACCATACCAATGCCTGATCTAACATCAAAACACGGAAGCACAATTCGTAGCATGTTTAGTAACCAGTGGCGTAGCTCAGGGGGGGGGGGGGGGGGGCAGGGGGGAAAATGCCCCCCTGACGGAAAAAACCATTTGTGCCCCCGCCCCCCAGCCCCTCTAAAAAAAATTAAAAAGGAGGAAAAAAAAGAAAATTTAGGAAAATAATGATAAAAGACCGAGGTGGCGGGCGGTTATGTGTTGGTATATTCAACCCAGATAGTCAAATAAGGCAAAATAGTACATGTATTACATGTACTGTGCTATTTTTTTTGACCGTGCGAATTTCACGGTGCACGGCCGTAAGTCTTGCGAAAAATCAACTTGAAAAATGACCGTAGAGGGCTTAGATGCTCGATTGCTTAAGGGCAGTGTCAACCCGGCACTTGTTTCAAAAATTGAATTTCTTATTTCTCTATTATTTTATACTTTAATATGTATTCTATAATTACCATCATAAGTTACTAATCGGAAGCTATTATTTCCAGTTCTTTTGGGTGATTTTAAATTGTTGTTTTGGTAAGTTTGAGTCAGGAAAAGGCGCATAGTTATTTGGCGGGAATTTAAGCGGAGTTCCGCGCTTTTCAAATGCTGCGACAGCTGTTCGATCATTGCGTCGCGCGCTGAAACTTCCCGCGCGTAATACTAGACGCGCCGCTTAATATCCGCGACGTAGACGCGAAAAACAAAAGAGCGCAAAACAATGTCTAAAATGTAAACAAAGGCCAATCTTACGATCATTTAAATTTCAGTTTTCTTCCAATTTCTTCACATTGTGACAATATAAATTGAATCTGATAGTTTATTATGATTGTTCATAATAGTATACTCGCTTTTTAGGTCACACGCCCGTGTGTTCCGTGAACATTTAGCTTTAAATGGTGGAAAATGTCAATATTTTTACTAAATCGATGTTTTCTAGAAGTTCAAATTTGAAGGAATTTTACGAATTTTCAGACAACATAACTAAAAATATATCAAACTATCAGGTAAGCTTTTACTACCATTGTGTAGAGGACTTTCAGCGCTAGGAGGCAATTTTTTATTTTTTCGATTATGGATTTTAAACTCGAGATATGCATCCATTTCTAGCGAAATGTACGCAAAAAAACACCACTTTTACACTTTTCCGATGTTTTTAGCAATATTTGCAAAACCAAGCTTTATTTTGGAAAAAGAAAAAATTGCCTCCTAGACAAAATTGTTTTGTTTACAAAAACGTATATTAGAACAAATTACCATTTTTTATTTTATAGTTATGCTGTCTGAAAAATGTGGGGTAAAAAAATGGCTTTTTGGTTCATTTCTCAAAATTTAGTTTATTTGGTATCACATTGATATCACCATCGGCTTCCTTATCAAATTTACTTTCTAAAAATGTATACTTTTATGTACTTTTATTCAATATTCTCAAACTTAGAAGCAAAAGTTGATCATCAAATAATAGGGTTGACACTTCCCTTAAGGGGGCTGTCATTTTCTTCGGGAGGGGGGGGGGCCACAAATATGGTGGGGGTCATAATTTTGTAAAATCTAAAATAGGGGGGGTTATAGTTTTGTGTAGCAATTCAGATTCTAACATTTCAAAACGGCAAATTTTTTCGCGCTTCGCGCGCATTCATCTAAGCATATTCCTTATAAATGTACATATTTACAACACCTTTCCTGTTTATTTTTCATTATTTGCTATTTTAGTCATTAAAAAATCTAACTTCGATAGGCCAGGGGGGGGGGGGGGGGTCATAAAATTATTTTTTATCGGATAGGGGGGGGGGTTATAAATTTATTAACAACGGCCATTGACATATTTGTGACCCCCCCCCTCCCGAAGAAAATGATAGCCCCCTAAAATCTAACTGTTATCGATATGTATTTTACAATTTTAATCATAAGCTTGCTAAAATAGCTAGAGTTTACTATCCAATTGAATGACTTTCTATGTGTAAATTTAAAAATAACCTTGCCAGAACATGGTTTAAATCTTCTAAAAATCTAAAAGTACGGTGGCCTGCGTGTATAATGCGTCATAGTTTGGGGGCATAAATAGAAATTTATACATAGAAATTCTTTCAATTTGGTATTAAACTCTAGCTATTTTAGCAAGCTTTCGATTGAAATTGTAAATTATATATCGATAACAGTTAGATTTTACACCGGGAATCTAAGCGCATCGGCCGTAATTCAAAAACTTGTCTTTTGCTAATGTCGGGTTTCTCGCATAGTCGTAGGCCTAACATTTTCCTAACTTTAAATCGTTAAAATCGATCTATCGTTATAATCATATTATAAGCATTGTCTTGGGCTTAAATTTGATACCAAAATCAATTCCTAAATCACAATGGTCATTGAGATATCATCTTTTGAAGCGTCGCGCATCAATCAAAATAAGGTGCAAAATGGTCGTCTAATTTCGACTTCCTATTATTTAGAGGTGTGCTACCTTGAGATGTCCGCATCTCTGTTTCATGTATTGATATCATCGATGTATGCATTGAATTCATGCGTGATACCGTCCAAACATACTAAGGTCGCTTCGCGATTCGGGTCGCTCCTATGACGAGTTTTACGTCATATTCAAAAACCCGATACATCGATCAAGAGATCGCCTGACTGGATCGGACAGGTCGCGTCCAGTTGACTTCATTTCAACACGAAAGATCGGTCGCTCATGAATTAATGAACACCTTTCTTTTTCAACCAATGAGGGGGGGGGGGGGATTTTGCCTCAAAATTAGCATAATACCTGCGACTACCGGCGAGTTAGTAGCTCGATGCGACCTGTGGCGACCAAAGGTCGCACCGAGATATTTTGGGCTAGCGAGTACTCGTGCCGCGACATGTTGCGACCAGCGACCGGCTAGTATGATTCGAATATTAGTTACGATGACATCACAATATTGGGTGTGGCTATCCCATCAGCACTTTCGACACAGACAACCGGGCGCGAATTTCAAATAATCACAGGTTGGGGATGTCACGGATGTGCAGTTTAATTGAACATTATAGTTCTGTGTTCAATTAAAATGGTCAATATACATTAGATAATTATTTTCGTACCATATAATGCATGGTTTAATGAATAGAACGGTATTCCTTTAACATCAACACAATCTGAGTTGAGATTGATTATTGTAATTACAGATCTAATTAATTGCTTTCTATGACTGTAAATAGGTTTAATTGTAGTGATTTTTTTAAAAACAAATCACAAATGGTCCGTTGTATACAAGTGTATGTTCAATAATTTCTCGATCTTAGCGTCACGCTCTCATTCATCCAAATGCGGAACGTACAACTACATGCTTTACTGAGAACATTTTAAAAAGTGTGCTTCATTTTAAAGGTAGATGACCCGATCACATTTTTGTAACACAGAATTATTTCAAACATACAGATATTTTCATATCATATGAAAGCTCGTATTTTTCTCATCATCATACTGAAATTTGACGGCCTAAATCGGTATAATTACGGAGAAATCGATGAAATAACGTCGAATTACCGCGAATGGTGGTAACCACCGATATAGTTTGTGTACTACTCAATGGGTACAGTTCACAGCATCTTGTGCGTCTAAAATAAGAACCATTAGAGCTATGCAACTCAAACTTTGGAACACGACTTTTTTAAGGATGACCTTTCATGTAGAATAGAAAACTTCAAGTTGAAAATCGGAACATCTACCTTTAAGTGAAATTTGGAGGTGGGGATAGTGCGCAATCATAATCGTTTACATATTTATTTGGTAACCAAGCAATTATTATTTATATCAGCCTCTCTGTCAATGTTTAACAAATTTACAGTAAATGTCCGTTGATATTTCTTGGACTAATAACGTACCTGTCGATGAGTAACGATTAGTGCATACTGCATGTTTTATTTCCGCCCAAAACATCAACGTTACTCCTTTATATGCTGTTGTTGATATGCTGACAATAATAATTAGTATTTATATAGCGCCTTTCCAAAGTGATCAAAGCGCTGTAATTTCGCTGCTGGTGAATCATCAGAATCAGGTCGCATCAACTAGGGTGCTGCCAATTTCTAGCGCAAACCTATCCGCACTTAGATTGTAACATCCACCATTTTTCAATGCAGCTCCCCAAATACCATTGGGTCAAGGAAGTTTTTGATAACCGAAACAACTAATCACAGATTTTGAAAGCAGGAGGAAACCGGAGATCCCGGAGAAAACCTGCGAGAGCGTGTATCATGATCGTGATAAACCAAATGCACATAAAGCCCGACCGAGCACAGATTTCGAACCCGGGATTCATTGGTGCAAAGCGAGGGTATCTACCGCTGCGCCAACACGATCTACCGCTGCGCCAACACGATCTACCGCTGCGCCAACACGATCTACCGCTGCGCCAACAATGCTACTCCCCGTCTATCTCAAGAATGAATAAACCTGTAATGCGCTCAACTTTTGTGATTGCGACAGGGGCTTTTAAGAACAATTCTTGACTGCCATCATGAACATTTCGGAAACGTTCGGAAGCGTATTAGCGTACGGTCCAATCACAAGGCGCCGCGCAGTCGGACCATTTTTATCCGGAAGATATAAAACCACGTAACCTACCCGGCCCACGCGGAATCGTTCTCTTTTCCATCTCTGTTTTCGAGCAGGCAACATCAGTCTTATTTATGTAGCGTCAGCATTATTCATTTTCTTCATTATTATTCTTCGTTGATATCATCAGCCGATATCTAATGATTTTATTATGTGGACAATGTTGCGTTATTAATAAACAATAACATTCTAGTTCGAATTGTGAAGTGTGTTTTCTTCATTCGTCGTGTTTTCAACGAATAAGCCTTTAATATAATCCTGTCATTGGTTGTGTTTGAAGTATTTGTAGGATAAATCATTTGTAGTAGGCCTAACCTGTTAGCTAATTGAAAGAAAAGCCCTAAGAATGGCCGAACTCCAAGACTTTGACCAAATTGAGTTAGAGGCTTAGAGCCACCAACTTATTGTCAGTATAACTGGCTTTAATACGCGGGAAAAGAGTGACCCAACTCCACACTATAAATAACTTTTTCAAAACCATTGATGGACTCCTGGAGTTGAGCCTTTTCCCCACAAATATAGCTGGAGTCGGGCTTTTCTTCCACGAGTATAGTTATAGTGCCACCACTGACCATACACACCAACTGTATGCTTTTGTCATCTGATTGGAAGAAGGACCCTCATCCAGCCACATAAAAACACCTCTTGCGTTGCCATGGTAACAATGAAATTCATTCCACATGGTGGTATAAACTGTTATACAAATATTGAATGCCTGAGCGTGTGATACAAATATTGAATGCCTGAGCGTGTAATAGTAAAAAATAGATCACAAGGTCAAATTTGGATTTTTCCATTGCACGAGGCGAAGCCGAGTGTAATGGAAAATCCAAATTGGACCGAGTGATATAGTTTTACTATTGCACAAACGAAAGGCATTCAATATTTGTTTTATATCATGATATCACATCATTCTTGTCCAGCCATAATGATAGTAAAAACTATCACATGGTTGAAATTATGCCTATCATGATATATATAATAAAAACTATATCACAAGGTCAAATTTGGATTTTTCCATTGCACGAGGCGAAGCCTAGTGTAATGGAATAATCCAAATTGGACCGATGATATAGTTTTACTATTGCACAAACAAAAGGCATTCAATATTTGTTTTATATCATGATATCACATGATTCTTTCCCAGCCATAATGATAGTAAAAACTATCACATGGTTGAAATCAGACCTATCATGATATAATATCAGTCATTATATAACCCATGAAAATATTCTAGACATCTGATTGGTGGATAATACATTACACAACACAAAATATTTTGGCCTATTTCATGCTTGACGTCATTCCCGGTCATTTTGTGTCTTTCAAAAAGTACTATTGACCGGGCGGTCAATAGTACTTTTTGAATAGACCAAAAATGCCCTCCCTCGTAGGCTCGTGCGATCCCGCATGGAGCGTCTTGAGAGACCCTGTATAAATCCTGAATGTGATCGTCATTCTACATAAAGTTTTCTCTAATTTCTACAAATCTAGAAGGCCCGCTAGAAGGCCCTACTCGGTATAAACAATAAATCGATTCCACCACCATCTGCGTGTAGCGTGTACGGACTCCGCTCTCAGTGCACAGCAAAAGAGGAATCGCTTCAAAACAAGTAAACAAGTCGTCTGCATTGCATTATTATTTGGCACAGATCTTTTATCGGCTGAATTAACATTTCATTGAATCTTAGTCATGAATCATAAATATTTGTTGTCAATTCACCTGAGGTTGAGGGCATTCTGCAACGAGGTCTAGACCTCTATCGATGAGATGAGTTCAGCATCAGACTCAGAGTAATTATTCCTCGGCGACTTGCTCGGAGTAAACTAACTTTAAAAAGTAAGCTTATTTTTGATTTTGTCGAGAATCGACTAGCATATTCACTAAGAAAGATTTGTTCAAGTGTGAATATTTTCATGCGTTATATAAAACAAATATGGACTGCTCTTTATTCGTGAAATGGGGTGAAATATTGTCCCTCGGTGATCTGGAGACCGTAAGCCTACTATTTTCCCTCAGCCTCCGGCTTCGGGAAAATAGTAGGCTTACGGTCTCCAGATCACCTCGGGGCAATATTTCACCCCATTTCCCTCATGAGCAGTCCATATTTGTATACTAAAACATATTACGTGTTTTTAATGGAGTTGGGCTCTTCTTTCTATTATTAGGTATTCAACGGGTGCAATTTTCAGGTATGCTGATCGTGAAGCTACTTCAGGGTAGCGATAACAGGCTACTATACCCTATTTGGCTTCCTCTGGACAGTGACGTAGCTTAACAGGCGCAGCTTTTACGCCCGCGTATGTATCTTCCGCCTTTCAACGCTCGTGCGTATACGACGAGTAGGCGCGCGCGTTATGTGCTGCAATTAGTAGAATACGCGGTTACGTCACTGTCTCGTGATGGCCAAATAGACTATACTCATCCGTTTTGTAATGCCACACCTTTGATTGCAGGGCCGTCAGACACTTTTGCCCAAGGGGGTGCGTTTTCACGATTTTTTACCGGAGGTAGTAGTATGACGTCAGAGTGTTAGTGTTGCAGCATCCCAGCTAACAATTGTACGTGTTTAAAACGTTCTTAAAACGTACCAATTACGTGGTTTGGACGTTTTCTAAAAACGTTTTATAAACGTTTATTTGTGGAAGGTTTCAGACGACGTAAAAACGTTTTATGGGACGTTTGCAAAACCTTTTATGAACGTAATTTGTACGTGTTTTAAACGTTCTTAAAACGTACTATGTAGGTGGTTTGGACGTTTTCTAAAAACGTTTTATAAACGTTTATTTGTGGAAGGTTTCAGACGCCGTAAAAACGTTTTATGGGACGTTTGTAAAACCTTTAATGAACGTAATTTGTAAGTGTTTTAAACGTTCTTAAAACGTACTATGTAGGTGGTTTGGACGCTTTCTAAAAACGTTTTATTAACGTTTATTTGTGGAAGGTTTCAGACGTTTTAAAAACGTTTTATTTGACGTTTGTAAAACCTTTTATGGGGGTAGGGTGGGGGGGGGGGGGAAGGGTGCAAGGGCATTGACTCTTGGATGTTTATGTTCTTGCACAATGTATATGCATTTGTTTAGTGAGCAATCACCTTACTCAAAACCAGTGCGAACATAGGCACTTACAAGTGTACATCAATATACATTCCATGGTGTTAAAATTAATGCATCGACTTAATTCAAATAAAATAATAGGTTTAAATGAATAAAAGGTGTAAATTAGCTCATTAGCATAATTGAAATGGTACAAATGAGCACCGGAACTAATTTTTGTACCATTGCAATTATGCTAATGAGCGATTTGCACAATTTACTCAGTTAATATAAGGCCAAGTAAAATATGCAAATTAGCTCCAGACTAATTTTTGATTCAACAACGACGTCTAATAACGTTTTTAAAACGTCTATAAAGACGAAGACCTACAGAACCTATAGTAGGCCTACCTAACAAAAACGTTTTCAAAACGTTTTCAAAAACACGTTTTAAATGTGTCGCACAAAATACGTCCAAGTAAAACGTTTTATATACGTCACAAAAAGACGTTTGTTATATTAGTATATTTAATTTAATAACGTCTAAAACACGTTACTACAACGTCCTAAAAAAAAGTATTCCAGACTAGCTGATTTAAGTCTGAAAACGACGTCTTATAACGTTTTTAATACGTCTATAAAGACGAAGACCTACAGAACCTATAGAACCTAACGAAAACGTTTGAAAAACGTTTCCAAATCACGTTTTAAATATGTCGCACAAAATACGTCCAAGTAAAACGTTTTCTATACGTCGCAAAAAGACGTTTGTTACATTGGTATATTAATAACGTCTAAAACACGTTACTACAACGTCCTTAAAAACGTATTCCAGACTAGCTGATTTAAATCTGAAAACAACGTCTTATAACGTTTTTAACACGTCTATAAAGACGAAGACCTACAGAACCTATAGAACCTAACGAAAACGTTTTAAAAACGTTTCCAAAACACGTTTTAAATATGTCGCACAAAATACGTCCAAGTAAAACGTTTTCTATACGTCGCAAAAAGACGTTTGTTACATTGGTATATTAATAACGTCCAGAACACGTTACTACGACGTCCTTAAAAAACGTATTCCAGACTAGCTGATTTAAGTCTGAACAATGATGTCTTATAAACGTTTTCAAAACGTCTATAAAGACGAAGACCTACAGGACCTAAATAGCACCTACCGAAAACGTTTTTAAAACGTTTTGTGTTTGCTGGGATGCTGACGATGCGAGCGCCTTGGCGCGATGCCGCGAGCGCCTCTGGCGCGAAGCCAATAACGGGTGGGGTCCAGGGGCCCGCCTTAGGGCCCCTGGTGGTAAGCTTTGAGCATTACAGCGAATTTAGGACACAATTTTCATGTATCTTGCCATCGTTGACCCCATTTCCCATTCATAAAACAACAGTTTTTATGAGTAGTTTTACTATCATTGAAATTTGAAACTAAGAAAAACGCAATTTTTACCCTGATTTTTTTTTTTTTTAAAGAGATTTTCAAGGGGGGGGGGGGGGGGGGGGGGTGCGTCCGCACCCAACGCACCCCCCCCCCCCCCCCCCCCATCTGACGGCCCTGGATTGGGTGATTCAATATATTCAACAAAGATGAATAACGTATGACTTTTGCAAAACTCCATAACAAATTCCCTGGTGAGCGTAATCCTGTCATTGGTTTGTTTGAAGTATATGCAGGATAAATAATTTGTAGTAACTCCATAACAAATTCCCTGATGAGTTGAATCTTACTTTCAAACTGGAAAGGTTCCGGCTTGACAACAGGGATACAGGAAGAAAAAAATTACATAGATGGGAGGACAGGTGACGTCATACCAAACATTTTCCCAGCAGTTGCCATTGTTCTTTGCCCGGCAGTATATATGCGCATCTTGTTTTGTCTAGGACCCGTGCTTTTAAAACTCGCGCCAAAGCATTATTAAGGGCAATAAGGCATAGTGGACAGTGTTGTGGTAATATGCTGTTCCCTCAAGCATATCGACAGTCCATTCCCTTCGACCGTTGCGGCATTTGTTTATAAACATTGCTGTCACCCGTCTACATGTATAGAGGAAAAGGACCACTGGGATTCTAAAGGTGTGGAATTAAAGGTATGTGTGTAAATTATAATACCATATTAACATTTGTTTCAAAAACATATTAATAAAACTCAAGGAAGAGAAGAAAAAAATAAGATTGCTCAGGCAATTGAGCTGTAAGGGTGCTTCTTAGACCCTGGGCGATTAATCCATATTATAATTCTAGTAATGTTCTAAAATCATTAAATCTACTGCTTATCACCCAGCATTGGGCACACGTTAGCTCTATTCGCAACAGTGTGACAGGGCCATATTTCATTATAATGAAAGGGTACAGTTTGTCAATAATTAACCCATATCCAACAAAATCCGACAGAAGCACTGCGCCTGCGGACCACTTCCCAATGTCATTGCGCAATCACGCAAGGGCGGGTGCACACACATGGACTCCGACACCATTATTTCTGTCGGTATTTGCCCCTGTCATTAGGCTACAAGGCCCGCTTAGCAGCGCTATAAATTGGTACCCTAAAAACCGGCACCAAATTTAAATATTCGCCTTCCATCAAAGCTGGTTGCTTGACATAATCCTCGTGTGCAACCAACCGGCTGTAACGCCCATTGAGTAGTTTAAACGCATGAGCGTGGATGTAATTTGCGACATAATGGAAACTCACCCATGTAGTTAGCAAGTAGAACCGCTCGTACACTCCCCGAATTTTATACAACCAGGCAATCCTCTCGTAGTAATTGATAACAATAGGTTTACCAGACCGAATTAATAGCGCTCATAAGCAGGCAATTTATGTCATGTGAGCTTGATTGTCTTGAAAAAAAGGTAGACTTTGAACTTGCCGTGCATAATATGCGTAAACGAAGTTGCTCATGTGAAGGTTTGCACCCAAAATTCTCTTTATCAAACATGCTAGAAACTTAATTGAATAAAAGTGAAAAACACCGACATTACCTACTTAGCATATTTAATTGGTGGCCATCGTGGATTCTATGAGAATGTTAAACATGTTCAAAGAATGAATTTGCGCAACCGAAAATGCTAAGTTGGATTTTTAAAAAAAAAGTTTAAATAAATAATATAATGACTCGGATAAACTGGGGTGAATGATATTATATAACAAAGACCTTAAAAAAAACACAGTCTCGAATCCGGTTTTTCTCGCTATCACAGCGAAGGATATACCCATTGGACCGCAGGTGCACCAGATAAACGAGCGCTATAAATGTAGGCCTATACAACAACAACATAATATGTTGAGAGTCTCAAGCGGCCGAAATACATGTACAGGTTGTCTCAAAAAAATTAAGACTCTGTTTCATGACGGTGTAATTCTAATTATAATCATTGGACCATGACCAATTTAGTCTCAATGTAAAGCCCAATTAATTATTATGATATCCTAAAAAATATGAGATCAATCCGATGAAAAATAAGAAAACTAGCGTACTTTGTGTAAACCATGTCATTTACTGGTTTGTACAATGGGAATTCACACAGTAACAGTCGAATAACATGAACGTGCTCGACTTAACTCAATGAACCATTCACAGTGGGTTCGAGAACTGTCAAACAAAACCTTTTTTTTAATTTGCACAGAATATGCATGCATCTGTTTTGCGGATTTTTTAGCAAGTATTGATTTGTGCCAGAATTAAATGGATTACCAAACTTGTTTGTTTTGAATTTTCGAACCCATTTGGTGTGTAATTTTGACCAATATTTTATTGAAAAGCCTAAACTTCATTTCCAATCAATATTGGCTTATTATCAATATCATTCAAAATTTGATTTTTTTTCCCCTTCAATTTTGAAAAAGCAAACAACACGGCGTTGCTATTGTAAAAAAAAAGTTTAGAAAAACGTTCTTGAATCCATCTTGTTAAGCTTGAATAATAGTGAAACAGTGAAACTAATGTGCGCGTAGCGCGCAAAAAAAATGTATATTTTAACACTAAAAAGGTTCAGAAAACGTTTATGAAGCCATCTTGTTAAAATTGAATAATACAAAGTAAAAAATATTAATTCCCGCGGAGCGCGAAAAAATTGGCTATTGTAAAAATATAGGTTTAGAAAAACGTTCCTGAAGCTATCTTGTTAAGCTTAAATAATAAATAATCAGTGAAACTAATACGCGCGTCTTGTTCAAATTGAATAACATAATATTTTTAAAAAAATGGCTATTGTAAAAAGAAAGGTTAAAAAAACGTTTCTGAAACCATCTTGTTAAGCTTGAATAATAAAACATCGCAACTAATTCGCGCGTAGCGCGCAAAAATTTGTTATTTGTTATTTTTACACTGAAATGGTCCTGAAAACGTTCCTGAAGCAATCTTGTTAAGCTTGAATAATAAAAAATTGACAATAATTTGTGCAAAAATTGGTTATTTTAACACTAAAATGGTTCTAAAAAACGTTCATGAAGCCATTTTTTTAAAGCTTGAACTTAACAAAAAATGAAACCAATTCGCTCGAAACGCGCAAAAATTTATAATTTACTAAAACTAAACTTAACTAAAATGGTCCAGAAAACATGTTGTTATAAAGCTTGAATAAACATTGAAACCGATTCCATCCATGTTAAGCTTGAATAGTTAAACATTGAAACTAATTCTCGCACAAAAATGGCTTCTTTTGAGA
>CM069447.1:49103716-49595451 GCA_035610835.1 Ophiura sarsii | reverse complement strand
CTACCACCATAGAGACAGTGTGTCCGCCATGATATCCCAACTGGAATGGTCATCACTAGAACAACGCAGAAAACAAGCCAGCCTTCTGATGATGTACAAGATTCACCATGGTCTTATCGCTGTCAACCCAATTGAGTACCTGACTCCAATGCAACCCAGGGCCACAAGATCATACCACCCATCCAAATCCAAACTTATCCCAGCCAGAATCCAAGTCTACAAGTATTCTTTTTTTCCTCGTACTGTATCCTGGTGGAATTCTCTCCCTGATGCCACCCTGACCTCGCCATCCATTGGGGTCTTCAAGGGTGCAGTTTCAAGGTTCATCTAAGTACCCCCTGGTTTTTTACTCGCACCTGTATATATCTTCACATACATCTATGATTCTGCACATACGTATCCACAATTCATCGGCTATACATCCTGACTTATGGATCCTGCTGATTATTGACGTAGAAGTAGAAGTAGAAGTAGTAGTACACTATTATACTATAAAATTGCAAATTAGCCTAGGCTAGACCCAATGGTGGCTATACTATCGGTAAATGCTTCACTATACTATATCAAAGATACACTTGCACTACGGTACCGATTGGGACTAGCCTAGGCCAGGGCCTAACAATTTTAGGAAAATAAGCTTATATTTTATATAATAATTATTACTCGTAGTATTAAAGGGGCATTAATAGATGTGGTGGAGGCAGCGCCCTCAATTACAAAAATATATGATAACAACTGGGATTTGCATATTTTTACAATTGTATTACATTTACATGGGCTATATCTTGCCTCACGTCCCGTACGGAATAAACTGTATAGCTACAACGTATCGTTAATTGGTTTGAGCATGCGCACTTGAGTTACGGGACGTCTAGCCAGACATTGCCTTTACATGTATGAACTTACACCTATATATGGTAAGAAATAAGGATTAAGAAAAATTAGCCCTCTTTGTACAACAAATTAAAACCACAGCAAACCGTTAATACAAAATCCAGTGTGACATTCAAATCAAAGACATCGTCCAAAATCCTGATAAACACCACCCTCCCCGCACAATACAATTATTATCATTGCTTTTGTATTTCATCTCAAATCGTGTCTTTAATGCACGTTTGGAGAAAGATTTACAACATATTTGTCAAATACATAATCTCCTGCGTCCGGTCGAAAGGAACTCCAGAAATACATCTACAGCAGCCAACAGTTTTATTCCAATTCATATAAACAAAAACTGCTACAAATTCTCATTCATCCCACGTACATGTAAAATAATAGATTGGAACAATTTACCACAAACTGTAACCACAATCAACGAGAAGAAAGCATTCAAGACAGCAGCTAATAAATATTTACTGCACAAATAAGCAAACCACACAGCATTCGCGCACCAAACCCTGTCCGGTTGACTCCCATTAGGGGGTGTTGGACAGTACCAATCCAGATCCAGATACATTTGATCAATGTCATAACCATTACTTATATGTGACGCGATCAAGAGGAATGAGTCGGATGTCGACCCTGGTCAAAAAATGAGTTTTAATACAGTTTTAAAGAAGACACTTAGAGCTTTCAGAAACTGAAAACTTCATGTCGATACGACGTTCTGTTCCAAATTTATGTCAAATTGTATACATGAATTTCCATCAAAAAAATGTAAGCCGCCATTTTGAATTGGCCATATCTCAATTTGGGATTCCCAGACATCCGACTCATTCCTCTTGATCGCGTCACATTATTACAAAATGTGGTATAAGCATTAATTTATATTTAACATCAAGATTGCTAGAGATAAACAGTACCCTTACATCAATACCATTTAAGTCAATTTAGAGCCTTTTCTAGCTTATTGTATTCATTGGTTCTTATACTTAAGCATTAAAGTGACATGCAAGTGAAAAGAAAGTATGTTGTATCTTAAATACCATCATTAGTTTACATAATTGACAGGTGCCATAATTATCATGGGTTTATTTACTCACTTTGTACTCCAATGGTAGGGTATTTTGTCAAATCTTGAATTTTAGACAAGCACCATGTAACTTATAATTAAATTTGGTCTTCAGATTGATATCACATTGGTGGCAGCCGTGGGATATTGAACAGAAATGCCTGAGTTTAGGCCTAACATTTTGTTCTTTGAGAAAGGGAATTGAAATAAATACAAATACTTGATACTGTGCTCCGGTAGTGTGCCGTCTTTGCCTCTTTGCAAGGTTATACAATTTTAAAAATATAAACCATTTTCCAAGACTCAATCAGTATCTTCCCTTATATAGTTCCCTGGGCTTGATTTCGTTTGCATACCAATTTAGGGACTGCTTTCTTGTATTTTTTGTTATATACGAGGGTCATTCAATAAGTTCTACCTCCTCACTCGTAACATCGCTAATATGAATTTCAGCCTTCTGACAGTTGTCATGATTATAGCTCGTAATTATAGCTACACATTTATGGTAAATCTTAATTGATACCTGTTTCACCTTTGTTACGATGCGGTCAAAGCCAGAGAGAGATTTTGGACAACGGAAACAGAAAATTACCTTAAAAATAAATACATGTTTTTTGGGTTTTATTTCGTAGTGTGTGGTTAGGTATAAAAGCATGATTTAAATATTTAAACTGGGAATCAATAAATGGTATCTGAATATATTACAGTATTAGCACGTATACATGAGATTGTAAGCAAAATGAATGCCTGTGGGTTTACAAATTGTGTAATATCAACTCGAATGTATTGATACTGGAATACTGCTAATCGTGCACATTTTCATTGTTACAAGTTAAGCTACAGTGATGCCTCATATGTAAAATCTTTAACAAAATAGTCACCTTTTGAGTTTTCCTTATGTTCAACCTTCAGAATAGACAATCAGGTAAGCAATGATAGAAAATTATTTCTTCGAGAGACTTATATCCCTCCTTTATTTAGTCCTGTATATTGAAGATCTCTTAGTTCTTATGGAAATTAAATATGACTTTTGCTGGGTCCTCTAAGGGAGGGGTGAAACTAATGGTTGTCCTGATCTGGTTATGCAGGGCTGTCAGATGGGGGGGCGGGGGGGGGGGGGGGGGGGGTGCGTCGTTGGGTGGACGCACCCCCCTTGAAAATCTCTTTTTTTCTTCTTCTTTTTAAGGTAAAAATTGCGTTTTTCTTAGTTTCAAATTTCAATGATAGTAAAACTACTCTTAAAACATTGACTACAGTGCTTTTTGGACTGCGAAATTTTGTGCCCGTGCAAAAAATTTTGACGTGCGAAATTTTTTGACTTCCCCCCCCCCCACCCCCCTTCCCCCCCACTTACGTGAAATTCACGAGGTGACTGACTTGGAAAAAATTTGGGGCAACCTTTTACAAAAAAAACCACCTAGCTACGCCACTGCTTCCGGTAAAAAATCGTGAAAACGCACCCCCCTTGTGCAAAAGTGTCTGACGGCCCTGTTATGGGTTATCAAAGGGCATATTCTTTTCTAAGAAATCACTCACCTTTATTATTTATAGTCTGTTCAAGAGATATCTGACATTTAGAATGGTTATAATTGACAGATAGGTACGTTTTATCTATTAACATAGGCCAATTTAATATCACTTCGACGATATTTTGCTGTTTTTCATCCGTTTCCGTCACACTAAATGGTGGTTTGGCTTTCACTGCATATGGGCAATTCCATGTTACTCACGTTACGCTTTTTTGCTACGTTACTCTTTTGGAAGTGCCATATTTTTTAGAAGAACAAGCTTGACAGAATCATTTGTCCTGCAGTATTTACACAAGACCCAGCACTAACTTAATATGCAATTAGAATTGCAATACAAGACATGACTTGGGAGTGAGAAGGAAAACACTTTTGTTACTCACGTTACATTTGATTGGCCATAATAAAATAAAACAAGCCTTCATTCACAAAGTGTCCTCATACAGGATATTTTTGGAAACAAGTTTAACATGGTTGATATAGCTAACAGTAAGATCTACAAATGCAAGGTGAAAATAATCTCATTAGACGAACACTTTTCAGAAAATTGACCAAAATAGCTGTTACTCACGTTACGTTACTCACGTTACTTGTTTTTGCAAATTCAAATTGTATTTACATAGCTCATGCAGATTAGCTCAAAATGTTATGAAATAGTCTTGACATGATGTATTTAATTTCCCCAAATGTTATTATGTCTTCAAACGGTCAATTGGGACCACTACACAAGTTCACAGGACATTTTGCAAACTCTCTACCTGTTACATGAACAATATCTTGATGAAAATGCTATCATTTTGCATTAAAACAGAAACAATTTGAGAGTTATTTTCTTTTTTGAAACTTAACATTATGTTTTACAAGTGTTAGGTGAAAATAATTGCATATAATTGATGAATTACACCATAGTTATCAAGGTTGCCGAATTCAGCACCTTTGCGCAAAATCAATATTTTTGAACTTGGGAACGATGAACGCAAGAAATATGATGAAAATGCTTTACAATATTTGTGTACATAAGCTATGCATGTATATTTAACACTTTGTCACCAACAACAATGAATATTTTGCTTCAAAAGTGACTTTCAGAGGACAAAGTTACTGTTTTTCTTGTTGAAAAACTTGGAACGACACGTAATGACCCCTAGAAATAGTGCGTACGAAGTGATGGAAATGCCAGACTGACATATGACTGATAAATGAATAAAACTAAGTGCAGTAAAAGCAAAAGGAGATCCATTTCTTATTGCTACAACGCATTTTAGGCCGTTACTCACGTTACATTTTTGTTACTCATGTTACAATTGTTACTCACGTTACAGTTTTCAAACCTCTGCCATTTTAATAAAACTACCCATAGCCCATTATATTTCCTGTTTTCAAATTAAGTACCCAGAGTATGATTATTATTCCATTTGGCAAAATTTAAATGCAAGGAACAATTGAGTAGGACAACTATTTGATGTTTATCGTTACTCACGTTACATTTCTAACGACCATCGGACACACAGGAGATTCCTCCCAACTTGTGTCAATGCATAGGTATTTTTTATAGTTGGTAACTTGAAACTAAGGTATTATGCATTTCAGAAATCAACAAATATTTATATTTACAGTTACTATTAAATGTAAGAGGTCAACATAACCTGAACACACATTTTTCACGTATTTTTTGTGAAAAAAGCATTTTCCAACTTCTGACGATCATTTCTTGAAATTTACAAACAAATCATTCAAACATTTGATTGTCCCATATACCTACAAGTGTATACAATAAAATAAAACGGGTAATAAGCATCCAAATTGAATTTAAAATTTTCAGGTCATATCACCAATCTATGGAATTGCCCATATACAGAAAAGTACAACCATTACTCGGTTTAATTTATCATCGATTTGAAGCTGAGATTCCAAGCTACAATTGTGTAATATTTAATAAGACTGGCTTATATAATAACAAAGTTATGAGGTAGGAGGTAGAACTTATTGAATGACCCTCGTAGTAAGAAAAGTAATGACATTTAAAGCAAACCAAAAGCAAAATGTAGACATTTGTGATCCAGCAACCCTGTGATCCTTTAATAATACTACTGGTAATGAAGACAATAAACAATTTAATGACTTTATACCGGGCTGAAATTGTTTTATGGTGCTATATTAATATATTTAAATGCCCTCAATATGGTGATAAATTAAACACCAAGGTTGGAATCAATAGTCATACACAGGCAAGGCAATGTAGAAGTGTGATGTGCTTGTGAAAATTATCATCATGGCTAGAATTATTTGAAATTCTCATTGATAATTTAATGTGTCAGATATTAGTGCATTCAGCATTGATAACATTAACTTATCAAGCCTTTACAAGCCAGGGGTTCAACAAGTTGACTACAAGTATAATCTACAACACCAATTTTTGTGAACTTTGCCGATGCAAGTAATAGGTTTTATGTGTGTGGAGAAACAATGCCTCCGTATGGCAGTGTAATTGTGATCCGTAGGAACGGAGCTGATGGAGATCGATTTGTTATGGCGAATCAACAGGCTTTGTTTGGAAGGTAATATGTGTATTGACCAATCATCAGATGTGATTTGGACAGTTTATTTGTTGACCAATCATTTGGTATTTGGATTTGGAAGGTTATATTTGCGCCGGCCAATCACCAGACCGTATTTGGAATATAATTGGCCAATCATCAGGTTATATTTGGACGGTAATATTTGAATCGACCAAATCACCAATCGACCCCAATTTTTGAGATTTTAAGGTCGTTCGCTGAGGGCAACACAACCATTTCTGTTTTGCCTAATGGTCATGTCATTTTAACAAAGGAACATTTGGTGTAACTATCAATAACAATCTATTCTGTATGCTTGTATTTTCTAATCCCAGATCAATTGACTGTGATGTTAGAGTAGAGCTACCAGACATTGCCAAACTACACTGCTGTCTGCATGCCAATAAACATGATGAGGTAGGGACATGAATATTAAAGTCATATTATGTGATCTTTCCAATTGACGCCCTAACTATCCTTGATTTATACTCCAAAATCATGGTTTGAAGTGGTTGAAATAAACTGTCTGGTTAAACAGTGAGTAACATCTTTCACTTTCCTTGGATTTGTACACAAAGAAATCTCAATATTATGTCTGGGTCTGCTCCGACAACTTATTTTCTGAGTGATGTTTCATTCGTAAGCGGAATTCCACAGTATTTTCGGCTACGTTGGCAACTGAATACGTATGGAATGCTTTATGATGGAAATCCGAGTGAAAATCGAAAACAATATTATGTGTTGATATGTTCCTTAAATTGGAAGCAGATTTCCATTGTAATTTAATTCAAGAAATGAACGCAAAGAGAGGAAAAATGTTTTGAAATGTCTCGAAATTACCATGTTTACATCATCATTTCCAAGGGTTTAAAATAGTATCCCTTATGGCAAATTTGGTATGGTCTTAAAGGTCAGGGCTTGCCAAAGCTATTAATAGTAGTTTGAACCCTGTATACTCCCAAATTAACCAATGAGAGGCCGTTTAATACGAGGTCTTTGGCATAAACAATCTTTCGATTAAGACTTGTGTTTGGCATTTGTACACCAAGTGACGATAAGCTTCACTTACATGTACTTTGAAGGTCTTTTTCTCCAATTCAATAATTCAGTGGTGATTAGCTTCAATTTATCATAATTTCACTTTGGAATGGCCTATCATACCAACTTTGGTGTCATTTTAAACCTAAGGACATCTACTTTCTGAAAATATGAATAAATCAATTTTTATTTATGCGACTTAACTCTCATTTTGTGGTGCCAGGTCACATATTATACTATTATGCTATATATAATTATAGATTGGTAGTATTTTTCCTCATTCATTTTGTATGTGTGTGTGTATGGGGGGGGGGGGGGGGGCATGGATTCTCAGGGGGAGGTGAGGAGAACGCCCCTGCCCTCGCTGGTTATGCCACTACATGAGATCCAGTAGAAAGGTAGAGTGAGGGGGCGGGGGGAGGTCATAAGCATATAGCTGGTGTTGTCTGTTTGGTTCAAATAATTTTCAAATACAAAAATATACACATAAATCGATATTTGCTTGCTACATATCACAACTAATAGAGGTTTGTACGATATCGATAATATGCTCCATTTTATTGTTTCTGTAATATACTTACAGGTACACCTTACAAGTTTGAACTGTCTACAACCAATCCGCCTCAATGGCCTTACAATTGAGAAGTCTGAACGTGTCTATCATATGGATTTGTTCTCTATCAGTGACAGGTTATTTAGGTAAGTGACTGGGTGGCCTTACAATTGAGGAGTCTAATGTGTCTATCATATGGACTTGTTCTCTATCAGTGACAGGTTATTTAGGTAAGTGACTGGGTGGCCTTACAATTAAGGAGTCTAATGTGTCTATCATATGGACTTGTTCTCTATCAGTGACAGGTTATTTAGGTAAGTGACTGGGTGACCTTACAATTAAGGAGTCTAATGTGTCTATCATATGGACTTGTTCTCTATCAGTGACAGGTTATTTAGGTAAAGAGAAAAATTATGTGCAAGTCCCAAGCGGCAAAAAATTTATTGATTTGTTTTGTATATGTGACCCAACGCGAGTAAATGAGGCACGATGAGGGACATTAATATTGATAGTGTGTAAGTAAGCTATAAGTTAAGGTACATTTTGTTAACAATTCAATGGTATATAACATTTCTAACCTGAGTTACGGATTATTGAAAATCACTTAGTCTCAAAACGTCAATACAAATTGTCAAGTTATAGACATTCAAAGTTTTGATTTCGTTTTAAACAAATCAATGGAGTAAATAAAAATCAAAATGTACATTACATCTTTTTTCAGGAATCGTAAGTCTTTGGTTAACGGTTGGATACAAGATCAAGATGTATCAAAGATTAGAAATAAAACCGTTTATGAATTTGACTTATTATGACCTTGTCCCAAATGTGTTCCTTATCGAATTAGCTACTGCCGCATTGTGCCTCATTTACATGTACTCATGTTGGGTCACATCATTATAATATTAATTGGATGACAAAAAGCCTTAGAAAACTCACCTATTGATAGGTTTTTTTCAAGCACTTATATGTTGCAAACTGATACAATTTTTGTTTAATTTCTTTTCAGGTTTGAATATCCAGTTGATTCAGTGCAACGCTTGATACGCAGAGAAGAAGGTGAGTTGGAATATTAAGTCTTTTCACTTACTCGACTTGTATCATTTGCTCCATCCTTGCGTGTATTTAATTGAAATTCGCTAGTCATAAATTCTGCTAGAATCATGCATAGGCTAATATAATAATATACAAATATATACTGCCATGAGAGACTCTGGTTAAAACTATGGGCCCGAGGTGACTGCAATAGGCGCCCGAAGCAAAATAGCACCATTGCAGTCACTGAGGGACCATAGTTTTAATCCAGAGACTCGATATCATTCATATATTTCTAGTTCCTTAAAGTTCAAATCTAAAAATCATCCGGTAAGTTCCAATCTTCATCAGTTAAAAAGTTTTAAAAGTTCAATTCAAAGGCAGTGCATCGAAAGATCGTCACGCTGCGCCCGGGGATTCAAATCGTGCGCCCTCTCGTGTAACGCGAAGTACAATGCCGCGTGATACTACCAGCGCACAGTGTGCCGTAAATAGTCTTCTTGGGAGCCGTAAATAGTACTTTTGGGAGTCGTAAATAGTACTTTTGGGAGCCGTAAATAGTACTTTTGGCAAAATAGCGTGTTTATTTTTGATCATGTGACCCACTTTTAACCAATCAATGAACAAGAATATATGAATGACGTATATAATATTTAATATTTACTAAATGTATTTCGGCCGCTTGAGAATCTCAACATGGACTTTGTATACATTAGTGCTGGTTCCTCTGTGTCTAGTAAGTAAAGGCCTACGTAACACCCTATCTGCCCTTTGTTGAGATTTTGTTCAGTATAGCGCACTCTATCAGACTGTCCCCCGGAAGTTAAGCGTAAACTGTCAATCATTCGTTGTGAATGAATATTGGTTCATGACTATTCATGACCTCACACGATGTGATCGTCACGATCCAGCATCCTTTAACTGATCTGATTACAATTTTCATAAAATGCAAATAACGCCACTGTCTGACGAAGCCATCCACAATTTAAAATTTGTATTTTGTTCCACGTAAAAATGAATTTCAAATAACCAATTCTGAATGTTTCGTGTCATATAAGAACTAAATTCTGCTATCATCAAAGCAAATAAATTTTACTCTAAATCACAATCAGCTTTTGACCATTGATGTACTATTTCTGTGCCACAAATCATGTTTTGAGCCGATAAAAATCCACCACGTCTTAGGTCGTCTGGTTTACTACGACCGTGATAGTGCGCCCCCTCTAAAACCGTCCGCCGTCAATTTAAGCATACATGTAGTAAACGGGGGACTTTGCCTTCGAGATACGTGTCCCATAGTTATATGTGATGCGATCTGTGAAAACCTGTCGGATGTCGCAAAATGTGAACTAGGGATTATGGGTAAAATAAAAAAAATAAAAAAATAAAAAATAAAAAACTGTTTTCTTTTTTTTAGATTTTCTTAAAGAAATTTAGTTTCCAATACTTTGTGTCATCATCTTTCATGAAATTTCACCTTCAAAAACTTACTTAAGTCACTTTTATTATTGACCTTATAATGTTATTATATTGAATTATGTATCTTTTTTGGCCTGTTTACATGATTTCTTGTTTTGTAGCTTTTGATGACATCACAATCATCATTCACTCATAACTTTTTTTGTAGTGATCGTGGAGAAATGATCCAAACAGTTCTGTAATCAGCACAGTTTGAGCTTTCTTATGATATAAATATCTCCAAAATGAAAAATGCCACCATGTGGCGGGTTTTCACAAATCGCATCACATATAGTCTGTAAGTGGGTAATTCTTCGCCGCGATAGCGAATTAGGACGACCGGGTTCGAGACCAAGTATTTTTAAGGTCTTTGTTCATTTAATTCACGCCAGTTTGTCTGAGTCTGTAAGTTAATTACTGTCAGGTTTTTCAATCAAAGGCTTACTCAGTCATTTTGTATGAATAAGTGTTGTCATTATTGTAAGAAACTTGGATTTTGTAGTTTTCAAAATGCTTTCCCTAATGTTCCTCACGGAGGAAAGGATAAAGCCTAGTATTGAATCATTTTGCAAAGAAATGACATCATGAATGAAAATCTATTTTTATCTTCTTTTCGCAAAGAAATTAATTCATGAATGAAATATATTTTCATTATAAGGCAAAAGCTTAACCCTCGTTTAGATCTTGTAAGATCTAAAAAATGAGTGTTTGGTAACATCAATTGGGATTATCAGTCCAAAATAACAGCGTGGACTTTGGAAGTTTAGAGCGCCAGATATAGTAAAGGTATGCGAACGGATGACCCGATCACTTTTTTGGGGCTATGATTTTTTTTCACATCAAGATATTTTGGTATCAGAAGAATCCCCATATTTTTCTCATTATGTCTGTAAAATCTTAGGGGCCAGAAATGTTTCATTTGGAAATGATAGGCTAAAATGTGGTGAATTACTGCCAAAGGTGGTTAACCACCAACCAATCTGTGCACTACTCAATGGGCACTATGTCTTTTGACCTTGCGCTTCTAAAAATAGAACCATTGGAGTTATGCAACTCAAACTTTGGAATGCAACAATTTTAAGGATGACCTTTCATGTAAAATAGAAAACATCAAGTTGAAAATCGGGTCAGCAATCGGAACATCTACCTTTAAATATTTATACACACATCCTGAAACCAATCCTGGCAAGAGCCTTTGGTTCCATACATGCATATTTATAGAGATTGACTTGTTATAGGGTCATAAACCATATGGTGGCTGTTGTATCGTGTATTTCTTCTATATTTTAATAGTATTAAATTCAAATGTTGACATTTTTAATTATAGCTTGAACTAAAAGGTGCTGTGAATAGGAGGTTGATATCATGCACCGTGTCATTGCAAGTGGGAAGACGACAAACAGTGTGGACGGAAGCCAAAATATTTCGGGGGGGGGGGGGGGGGGCTGGATGAGCCTAATGCTTTTTTTATAATGTTGAAATATGTACAAACAAGTTGTCGTGCGAGTGCAACAATATCGTATAGGTCACATTTTTGGCAAAGTTGACTTTTTTACAAAATGAAAGAAAGAGTAGGTAATTGCGCACATTTTAAGCTATTTTTTAAGTTCATAAACAAATTATTTAATTATTAATTAATAAAAAACAATGTAGTAAGTGCACTACAATGTTTATGGTTGTGTGCTAATAACATCATATCTACCACTTATGTCAGTATTGCACTCTGATTTCATAGCATTCTGATTGCAATAACATTGTATCTACCACTTGCGATGTTGTTGCACTCTGTTCTCAAGTTTTTCTCAGTGCAATAACATCGTATCTACCACTTACGTCAGTATTACATTCTGCTTTCTCAGCAAAAGAAAAGGAAAAAAGAGACCACATTTCGCATAGCATTTTTTACTAAAAAAACCCCACCTCATTTTGCTTCGCCTTTTATTAAGGTTACTTTTGAGGCAACTTTGTTTTTCCATATTCATTTTCTTTTCTATAGAAAGATATAACAAACAATAATATATGACTTATTATTCTTGTTCTAGAATCTGACAATGAGGTATTTATCTCACATCTTCATACAGAAAGTGACCAGCATGCACCAAGTTTGAATACAATATCTGCTGTATATGGTTTTACGGATAGCGTCGGTGAACAGCAATTCCCAAGCACTGAATATCTAGCATCAAGCAAGGACAATCTAAAAGCGGGGACAATAGAAATATACCTTTCTGCTTCAGAGATGGAGCCGACATGTGATACAGAGATGGTTGCCAAGGAGTCGTTACATGGACGAGGTGATGGATCATCAGAGACGAGTAGTGGGGTGTGGGATGATGCTGATTCTCAAAAGTACTCTAGTGTAAAAGACGGAAGAGAAAAAAACGAAGGGGATGAGAGTAGTGGGGTGTGGGATGATGCTGATTCTCAACAGTACTCTAGTGTAAAAGATGGAGGAGAACAAAAAGAAGTCGATGAGAGGAGTGGAGTAAATGATGATGCCTCCGCAAGTAGTGGTAGAACTATTACTAGTAGTTCAAGTGCATTTCATGAAGCAAAAGCAGACTTTTCAGATACAGATTGTACGAAAAATGTTATAAAGACTTCTCAGCAATTGCATTCTGGGATATCTGTTGCCAAAGATGATAATCCAGATGCGAATGCTAAGGATGATGATGCGGATGCAGAATGGGCTGATGCCAGTGACCAGCTTGATGCTGAGGAACATGCCGAGGAGAAATGGCAAGATGCAAGTGAAGATGTTACCCAAGATGCAATGCATGCTGGAGTATGTAGTGGTGCTCCAGATGTGGATACAAATCCGATTACGGGGACAGAATTGAAAGAGGGTGTTGCAATAAGTAAAACTGATCATGTGCTTCATGAATCCGATGTTATTACACCAAAGTGCTCTGATAGTCCTAGTTCTTCCCAAGACAATGCAGATGCAATACAACTCCAAGATGGTGACAAGATACCATCCCATAATGCAAGTGTAAGAGACGACAATGAAGATGTCAACCGAGGTGAACACAGACATTTCCCGCCGAGCGGTACTGGTGAATCTACTACTGAAAGAAACGAAGAACTGTCAACAGAGGGCGCCAAACATGAAGACTCGGATGGAGATAACTCATCTGGAGAGGATGAAAATGAAAGTTGTCAAGACCTGGATCCAAGCGTTGCTCAGGCTGTACAAGATGGGGAGAAGGAGGAGGACAGGGAGAAGGAGAAAGAGGAACAGATCAAGATTGATGAAACAGCAAGACTTGAGATGGAGGAATTGATGACGTGGGATGAGAAACAGGTAAGTAGAATTTTGCATCTATCAACAGGTACTGCTCCCTGTAATCTGGAAAACCTAGCTAATCAAATGTTGGTGAAAATTGAGTTACACCAATATTTGGACTTAATAGGTATCTCCCCTTCAGTTTATCAAGATTCCAGTTGAAAAACTGCCGACAGGGAAGAGTTTTACACACTTTAACTTGATAAACTGAAGGGGAAAAACCTTCCCCGTTCGTGACGTCATAAGGAATCAACGCCATAACATTTCACAGCTTATTTCGTTGGCGTGTACCATTACGGGGCACGAAACATGATTATTGTCAAGTCCTGAAACCAAACAGTTTTCCTTAAATTTGCTTTCAACAGACTTACTAGGTTTTTCCAGATTACAGGAGACTGGGTGCTGTACCTCTTGAGTATCCGTCGAGAGTGGTGCCTTTCTTGCCAACGTGCATTATACAAGATCGAAGCGGGTAAAAGGAAAGCAAACCAAAAGAAACCAAATGGCATTGAACAAACAAACATCATAAAGTACAATATGATACAAGTTACACTTCAGCTGGATACAAATATGTTTTGACAGATTTCTTGAACATAATAATGTAAAGAGTCATACTTTCTTGTGAGTGCGGGAGGTGATTCCACATTGCTGGTCCGTTATTGGTGCAAGATTATTGACAGCTAGATGCGTGCGTCGTCAACCCATTAGGCACACGTTTTGACTTTCCTAAATTGTTCAGCCCACTGGAAGATTCATTCTCGGTAGTGACGAGCAAGTGTGTAGTGGCAGACATAACTATATAGGGCAAAACCTACAAAATAATTTAAACCTTTCAGCTCACTATATATGTCTGCTTTTATGCATTTTTGTTTTCTATCTTTTTCAGTCCAGGAGAGATGCTGCTCAGGAGCATAAGAAATCCGGAAATGACCTTTTTAAAAAAGAAGGTAAAGATATTTATTGATGAACTTTGGGGACCATGTTTGTCACCACATTTAATGTTGGTTGACAACATTAGAGAAGGGCTATAGGAAGAGGGTCATAGATCATTTCAAATCCATGATGAATTGATGACTTCATCCACATTGATCCCTTTTTTGAAAGGAAATTTGAAAAATCTTGAAAGCCATGGTGCCCCTTCAAAAAAAAGAAGAAAAAAGATGACCCCCCCCTGCAAAAAGTCAGCCATTATAGAACCCAATCTTTTTAGTCCAATTAGTTTGATTTTGGTGACAATACCCATGTTTATGGAGACAAATACATACATACATACATACATACATAAACATTTCTTATAAGGCGCGATAAATAACTTAATGCAATCTTGATCTCACCTTGACGTTTCACCAATGTAGATTAAGCCATCAATTCATCTGGTTTTCAAATCTATGACCTACATTATGTGGTGTGATCAAGTAAAATTATTTGGAAGTCACAAATTATATTGATGTTGAGAATGAGATATAACCAAACAAAATAACACATATCTTTTGTTTTCTATTGTTTTGAAATGACTTCAATCGCTCATATCTTTGGAATTAAATGTTTATTTTAATGGGCTTTTCTGCTAAATATAGTGTTACAGTTGAACGATACAAGCAAGTTTCTACTTGATCATATCACATATGACCCTATTGATAAGGAAAACTTCTTGTGTACAGTTTACAGGGAATGTGAATTTGATCGTGTCACACACCTTTAAAGTAGTTACACAATGCAATAGACTGATACTCATGTCTTCCCTATTTTACACACAGCCCCTGCGAGGGTGCTCAAATGTGAAGACTGGAAAAATACACTTCCAAAAGTGTGCGCTGATAAACTGCTGAATGTACATGAGCTATTCACGCACCAGTCATGCCACAGTGCGCCGATAGTTTCACCGGCGTGGTACACCGTGTGATGCGATAGGGCGCACGATTTGCCTCCCCGTGGCGCAGCGTGACGATCGTTCGATGTACTGCCTTTGAATTGGACCAATCGGGTGGTATTTCTGTTGTTGCTGTGTACAAATGCGCATGCTCGGTACTGGTATGCATATTCATATATGCAAAGTTGTCGTGGAATTCTACAACAAAACCGCACACTTTTTGGAGATACCTTTTTCCCAGTCCTTCTTTTGGTCCGCCATTTTTAAAGTTGGCGGCCATATAGAGGGACGCGGGGACCCAGTCTACACAATGCACTTGCACACATTTGAGGACCAATAACCATGGCGTCATCGACACCGGGACTTTTCAATTTTTTCAATTTTAAATTGCATGTTGAGAGATGGTAGTTTTTATACGTTTTTGTCATAAGTATGATGTTCTGTTCTATATAATTACGCAATTTGGGCTTGATAATTATTTTTCTAATATAATGCACAAGGTTGTGATTGGGGGACACCTCCTTTAACACTTTCCATGCGGCAGTCATCTGCAGACGACAGTTCAAAAATGTCACAAAATGTTTTAAAAATTTCAACAGTATTGATTTCCATCTCCACTCAGCTCTCATAGCTCAACAGACCGCGCATAGCCTAGAGATCGACATCGACAGTTCAAGTCCATCTGAGTGCTAATGTTATTTCCCCCCAATGAAAATGTATCCTTTGGAGTTGTCTGAAGTTGTCTGATGTGGGCAACTCAGAAGGCATCCACCAATCCTGCTCTCATATGAAAACTAGGGCTGATGACTTCAGAGGGAATTCCTAAGGAAAATTATTACAAATTTATCTTACACTTTCCATGCGGCAGGCAGCTGCAGCCGACATTAAAAATGTCACAAAATGTTTCAAATATGTCAAAATTGATGAATTTCATTACCATATTTGGAATCACCATGAGAAATGCATTAAAATAAGTACAAACATGACTAGTATTGGTTCAGTAATCCTTCAGATAGACCTTGACATTTGAGAAAGGTTTCTGAAAAATCTGTTTTGTATTTGGTAAAACTAACAGCCGGATGGAAAGTGTTAAGATTTAGGCTAAGTTATGAGAAAACGGAAATGTCAAATAAAAATGTATATATTTTTTGTTATAATGATTTTGAGTAAACTTTTACATTTTATTCAAGACAAATTTGTTTCGTGTTGGCTTTCGCCCACACTCGTCAGTTGAATAATAAATAATAAACATGATTACAACCAGTACTGATTCAGAGCACTTTGGTGATTTTATATTTTTTGTTATTTATTTATATTTACAGAATTCCTTGATGCCATATATTCATACACAGAAGGTCTGGAACTATGTCCATTATCATTTAAGAAAGAGAGGTCTATAATGTTTGCTAATAGAGCAGCTTGTCATGTTAGAAAGGTGAGTGTATATTTAAAAAACCCACACAAGGCAAACAAAAAAAAGTTGACTTGCCCTTTCAGGGTCAAAGTCAGGGTCGGACGGTCGGATTTCTTTTTTGTTGTTGAAAAGTTTTGAAAATTTACTGCACAAAAACAAGTTTTAAAGATTTTTTAAAAATTTATTTATTTATTTATTTATTTTTGATTTTTAAACAAGCAGATACTACTCAAAAACACGTTTTCATCTTTCTTTATTGTTATGTGCTTCTTTCAATTTTTTTCTTTTTTTCTTCAATTTTTCATTTAAAAAAAAACAAAAACAAAAACCAACAACAAATAGCGACCCTAGATTTCCGAAAATTCGGGTCAGTCGGAAAGGGCATGTCAACTCTTTTTTTGTTGTTGGCCCAATCGGCCTGCACAGGAAGAACAGGACCTTTATTCAAAATACATTTGTGGTGTGATCTGGAAAAACCTGTAGGATGTTGCCAGATGTGAACTAGGGATTATGGGTATTTTTGTTTGTTTGTATGTGTCATCATCTTTCATGAAATTTCACCTTCAAAAACTTAATTAAGTCACTTTTTCTAATTATTTTTCTAATGTTATTCTATTGAATCGAAGTATGTATCTTTTTTGGCCTGTTTTCATGATTTCTTGTTTTGTACCTTTTTATGACATCACAATCATCATTCACTCACAACGTTTTTGTAGTGATCGTAGAATAATGATCGAAACAGTTCTGTAATCAGCACAGTTTCAGCTTTCTTATGATATATATCTCCAATATGAAAAATCCCACGATGTGGCGGGTTTTTACAGATCACATCACATTTTTTAATCATCTAGACTATTGTAAAAATCTTGAAGATTGAATAATTGCTGATCACTGCAATCCCTTTTTGAAGTATCATATTATTCGATCAATGGAGTCAGAATAGTGAATGGTCCAACTGATAAAAATGGGCTATTAATGTATGGGAAATGGGAATGGTGCATTTCTGCAATAGAAAGTCTGGAAAGACTATTGATAACAAATATATTTTGGGGAAATATACTTATAGATACTTACAGGGGACCATCCATGTATCACAAATTACTACGTGTAATTAAGGCTTTGAATTAAAATTTCATTTCCAGTTTTTGTAATTTGTAACATGTTTTTGTTTCATTGTTAGGAACATCATGATGATGCTATAGAAGACTGCTCAAAAGGTAAGAAAATCCACCAATCAAGCAAAAATTGATAATAATGAAAGAAATACACCATTATAATGTTTGGCCATGATTTTTGTTTTGAGATCAAGCAAATAACAATTATAGATTACAGATTGTGCCTTACTCAGAATTTCAGCATAAACTTTAAAGATGTAATTTAAAAATGTATAAGCTCCCTAAATTGTTCATTTTCCAGACCTGACATTTAAAGTGTCAAATAACTCTGTTTGGTGGTTTTGATCAGAGACAGTTGTTAAACAAAATAGATCTTCAAAAGCCACTTTTGGTCAGTGAGTAAGGGGACCAAGGTCACTGTATAAGTGGTAAATAATGCTATAGTAATTGTAATTGTCCTAAAGCCTGGTGTTAGACCTTATGGATCTCAGAACATAGTTGAATTTTCAATGGTAAATTTAATTAAGCTGAATTTTGTTGTTGTATATAACCATTAACAAGACTGTATCCTATTTTTTCACACAGCTCTTGAGCTCAACCCAGTGTATCTCAAGGTGTATATGCGTCGTGCCCAGGTGTACGAACTAACAGACAAACTAGATGAAGCTCTTGCAGACTACACAAAAGCTTTCGAATTAGACCCAGGGAACTATGAAGCCAGGGCAGCTTGTTTGGTGAGTGCTATATGCATTATAGTATAGTTTAATCAGTTCTAACTAACAGACAAACTACACTCGTCCAAAGAAGTTCCTTGCCACTCATTGAAATTCAAATATTGAAGTTCAAATATTTCACATAAATATTTAATATAAATTAAACAATTGCATGTCAAAATAAGCAGACAACAATTCTCAATCATGTCTGTATGAAATGTACGCATTCATGCATGGCTGAGCACATTCATTAAGCAATGGTAAGGTTCATATTGTGTTCAATCATTCACATTAACATTTGAATGAAGGGATTATCCAATTTTTTGCAATCTTCTTCCACAGACCTTGCCATTGTCAAGTGAATGGGATCTGTCATGCATGAGTGATCATGTCTAAATTCCATGTTAAGCTGTTAGAGGATTATTTTCTGCTTATTTTGATATACAATTATATATTCTATTAAATGTTAATTTGAAATATTTGGACTTTACTAAGTGGCAAGGAACTTTTTTGGACGAGTGTGGATGAAGCGCTTGCAGACTACACTAAAGCCTTTGAATTAGACCCAGGGAACTATGAAACTAGGGCTGCTTGCTTGGTGAGTGTTATATGCATTATAGTATAGTTTAATCAGTTCCAAATTGGCAAGCCTCCTTACAGCATCGAAGAGTGTGATCGCACATGAAAGCAACAGGCGTAAAGTATATCATATGCGTATCGTATCCATGATTTGTGCATATGCCAAAATCACATGTGTACACTTGGATTACTTTTTTGTGCAGAGAGATAGGAAAACTCATATTTTGCACCAGTGTGGAACTGACTCAATTATAGGTGTGATATGTTCCATTCAAATCTGACAGAATGGGCAGATTGAAAACCCAATAAAAACAACAACTAAAAGAATGCCCAAAATCAAGCAAAAAGTACAAAATCAATAATTTTGATGGCAGTGTCTAGTTTCCAAAATCATTTTAAGAGACACAACAAAAATAATGAGTGTCCACTCCAGTTACAAATATCATTTTGTTTAAGAGATTTGGTTCACATTTAAATTGTTCATAAACTGAAATTGAACCTTCCATGTCTGATCCCTGCCTAGGCTATTATGTTTGAATTTTTTAAGAACATTTCACATGTATGAATTTGATGAAATTGTAAGCCTTAGCAGATTGATCCATATGCTTATTAGATTTGGCAGGATCAGAAATTTAAGAAAAATCAGAGAATCCACTCTTCCAAAGATTCCGACCAGGAATGTTGCAAGAATCCGAGTTGATTCTTGTGGATAATCTGTCAAACACACTATTTGAATGGAGGATAATCCATAGATTCTTGCAAAATCCTTTACAAGAATCAAAATGGATTCTCGCAACCATTGATAAACTTCTGACCCTGTTTTTTTGGCGGAAAGGCGTTGTATTAGACTATTTTTTACAGAGGGCGCTCACACACCCCGACCACATCCAACGCCTTGATGAAAGGCTAGGTAGTAATTCACCATGCTCCACCTAAGTGGAAATTGTATACACAAGGGCTATTTTTGGAAATCTGATGAGAATAGCCCATGTAGTCAAACAAGTATTTTGAGTGCCAAGGTGAAGAATGTATGCAATTTGTTCCACAGCCTTACCACTTTTATATGCGCAATTTAGCTATTGGCCGGTCATAAATTCTCCAATTTCCAGATTAGGCAGGCCAGTGGTCGACATGCCCTAATGCACTTGTTTTGATGTATTTCCAACACAAGGCCTTGCTAGTCATATAAAGGCAGACTAACAGCCTAAAACAGACACTTTATGGTCCTTGGTCTGTAATACAAAAGTGTTAATGAGGCAGTGGAACATAGTGGAATGAGTTATATAATTTGTGTTTTTCTTTCTTCTGCTATGAAGCGGATTTCGTAAAAAAAAACAGGTAAAATCATCGGTGTTTTTTGGGGTGATTCATGTGCACAACCACTATTTGAATAAAACACAGCATCAGGGTCTTAGCTAGGATTTAAAATGTGCCCGTCCAAAAAACAAAAACAAAAAATATTTGTAATAACTGACGTGCGAAGCACCAAGGTGCGAAGCACCGTGTTCCGCGCTAGCGCGGACAGGGGAGTCTGAGGGGGATGTGCCCACCTCAGCGTTCGAAAAAATTTCAATTTTCGAACCCATTTGGTGTGATTTGGGGGGCACTTTTGACCGATATTTTATTGAAAATGTTTGTTGTTAAATGTTAAATAAATATCACTTTTTAAAAAGTAATAAGCTAACTTTATGAGTCCATTTTCTTCTCTGCATGAAAATATATTAATTTTGAAAGTTATCCCTGGTAGAGAGGTTTCATTATTTGCATTATATTCCAATTAATGTCTGCCGTTTTTGACATTTTTTCCCGGGCATTTTTTTATACCGAAGAAATTATTTCTTTTGTATACGCGCGGCCATCTTAGATACATCCCCTAGTCGATCTTGTATATTTCCGTACGGAACATTGATAACGAAATTGTAGGGCGGCATAGTCTTAGTCTACCAACCGCCGGCTGCTGGCGGCAGTATTTTGCATTGCTTCATGGAAATGATCTGCGTCATCGAAAAACCACGTGCGGTTGGTGGTACCCATTTTACAGCACGACGTAACATGAGAAAAATAACATACGGGAACCAAATGCTGTTTACATGATGATCGAAAGGTATTCCCCGAGCCAAGTTCGCATTTGGTACGATAGATCGAAGTATTTTAAATGACATTTCAAGATTTTCTTGCACTATTTATGGTCGATTTTTATGCACAAATTCGAAATGTAGTTACAATTCCGCTAAATCTCGGGATACTTTGAGAAAACCGAGGGAATACTACCAGAACGACAAGTGTTTTTCCCCAGCATGGTAAAGGTTAATACATGAATATCCATCTCTTCATCAGCCAAGGTCTGAACGCATCATAAACAGTATCATAATATTTGATCGGGATGTTCAATGCTTGTAGAATTGATATAAGTCGGATTCTGAACCGTTTAATATAATGACTACCATTAATTTTGTACTAGATTTTATAGTCCTACCGCGCCGTATTATTTATTTAAAGTGCTCGCTTATCATGACCCTTGGAAGTTTATAATGAATTAATGATTTATTTATTTTTGTCCAAAAAACTGCCCGTCAATAAGACGGGTTGGGGATATTTCCACCCGTCCACTTTAGAAACTGCCCGTCCAAAAGACGGGTGGACGGGTGGCTGGCTAAGACCCTGCACAGCATGTTTGTATTTTTTCCTTTAAATATATGAAATTCTTATAAATGAATAATCATCTTCAGTGTTATAGATACATTACATGTACTTGGTAGACCAACCTCTAATATGAAAACAACTCATCACTATCTTTAAAGAAGAGTTATGTTTGGTGCACTGCTGTTTGGGTTTGGGTTTAAGATATTCATTGGGTAATTAAAAAGAATGTTCCACCGCTTGCTATGATATCAAAGATGACTATAAGCATGTTTCTGTTCAAATGCAAAAGGTGATTAGTGGTGGTGATTAGTGAACGCGACCAATGCGTCATTATTTCGGTATTTAAATAGTTCGTATTGACAATGTAAATAAACAGCACGATCCCTGAAACGCGGGTTATGATGCTAAAAATAGCGTATTTTGGACCAAATGTAGGCATGGTAAACTGATGGTTAACTGTTGTAAACTGTAACACTTTACACTTTTCATTGTCCGGCACTACTATGAAATACAAAAAAAGTTGATTGATTTTCGAGTTGATTTCAGCTTATCAGGGGGGCACATGACTTTAAATTGACATCACTGAGCCTCTTAGGACCTCAGCTGGAGTATTCCTCCCATTTCACTTATTGATGATACCAGTGTCTGATTTAAAAAATAAAAGTTACCTGCACGACAGCAATATTTCCTTGAAAAATGGATTTTTCCCCTGAAAAATGGCTGAATATCACAATTTTACATGCACACAGACAAATGTTTACATGCACAGAGCCAAAGTTACATGCATTTGTGCATGCAAAACCCCTCTGAATCGGACACTGGATGGTACCATGAACCATTTCCTCTCAATTATCATTATGATATTAATTTGTATTCTCCACACAGAGACTACCCGAACAGATCAAGGAGCGCAACGAAAAACTGAAAGAAGAGATGATGGGTAAACTAAAGGATCTTGGTAATCTTGTGCTGAGGCCATTTGGACTCTCAACGAACAACTTCCAGCTACAACAGGACCCAAACACCGGTGGTTATTCTGTGAATTTCAACCAAACTCCTGGAAATGGGAAATGAATAGGGGTGAAAACTAAAGGATCTGGGTAATCTCGTGCTGAGGCCATTTGGACTCTCAACGAACAACTTCCAGCTACAACAGGACCCAAACACCGGTGGTTATTCTGTGAATTTCAACCAAACTCCTGGAAATGGGAAATGAATAGGGGTGAAAACTAAAGGATCTGGGTAATCTCGTGCTGAGGCCATTTGGACTCTCAACAAACAATTTCCAGCTACAACAGGACCCAAACGCATCGGTTTTTCTGTGAATTTTAACCAAACTCCTGGAAATGGGAAAAAAGGGGTGAAAACTAAAGGATCTGGGTGATCTCGTGCTGAGGCCATTTGGACTCTCAACAAACAATTTCCAGCTACAACAGGACCCAAACACATCAGTTTTTCTGTGAATTTTAACCAAACTCCTGGAAATGGGAAATTAATATAGTGGTGAAAACTAAAGGATCTGGGTTATCCTGTGCTGAGGGCATTTGGACAGCAGGATCCAAACACTGGTGGTTATTCTGTGAATTTCAACCAAACTCTTGGAAATGGGAAATGAATAGTTATGAAAACTAAAAGCATTTTGTGATGGGAATGCAAGAACATTGTAAGTGCCAATTTCGGCCAAATTGAGTTATTATTTATGAAAATAAACATGTAGGTTATTCCATACATTTTAAACAATTCATCAGTCTTGAAATTGGACGTAATTGTGTATTGAACAAATAATTAAGGTTGTTAAAACAATAATTAAGTTAACAAAATTGAACACATGGTTCTCATCCTGCAAAATATCAACTATGTCATTCTTGCATTTCCACAATGAGTTGACATGCAATGAAAAACATTTTTGCTGTTGGCACAATTGAGTATGTGTCAAGCTACAACAAAAGTCAAATTGTAATCTGTAATCTGCCCCTATCTTTACTCTGATTCTATTGGGCTTCAAACCATCCCAGGTCAGCAAACTGCCTATATTGGCGATAAAAAAGTAATAATCCACATCCACATACATTGTTTTCTGTAATTTTCTGTTGGTGATAGGGGTTGTATCCTTAAATATCATAAGTTGCTAAATCGTTAAACAGAAAAAGAAAAAAACCCACCTGTGTAACGCTTCCAACCTGACCTTGATGTGTGATGTCAGGTTTGGTATGAAGACCAGGGCTGCTTCTTTGCAATAAGTGTCTCCTGTATACAAAACGTTAAACTTTTGTTAACACAAATTTAAAATTCTATGTTTATGATTACATTGAAACACTATGATTATTAAATTATCAAATAAAAACACTTTTTCATTATTTTACATACATTCAGTCATTGAAATGAACCTTAAAATAATTAATGCAATTATGTCTTAATCAATATGCCATATCTTGTGTGCTGTGAGTGTAGTGTACATTTATGAATGCAGTGAACTAAAATTATGTGCAACCCTTGACTGTGTTGCAACTGTGATAAGATTTCGAAAATGATTGATAATTTAAATTGCAAAAATTATGGCTTTTCAGAAGAAGTATGCCAATTTAAACCTATAGTGACCACCTGCTTGAACATTGAGCATTTATGTTTCAATTCATATTAAATCTAAACACAAACCATGAACTTTGAAAATCATATTACATTGGCATACTTCTTCTGAAATGTCATAAATTTAGCAATATAAATGCGAAATCATTTTAGAAATCTATCATAGTTTGTATGTCGATAACCATTCCAGACTACAGTGTGTTCATGTTATTTAGAAAATTCGTTCATCGCCTTCATAGATGCAGAATATGGTTGTATGCTTAGAGCTGTTGGTCTCCACAATGTTAACTATTTGGTAATAGCACTTTGTTGTTCCACCACTGTAATCGGCTCTTATCTTCACTCTGATACTGTTGGGCTTGTATCCATCCCAGTTCAGCAAACTGTGCCTGTTATTGGCGATAAAAAAGTAATAATCCACATCCACATACATTTTCTGTCGTTGATATAGTTTTTGTATCCTAATACTTCATAAGTTGCTAAATCATTAAACAGAAAAGAAGAAAAAAAACAATGTGAATGAAACTCTTCTAACCTGGCCTTGATGTGTGAGGTCAGGTTTTGGTATGAAGACCAGGGCTTTGCAATAAGTGTCTCCTGTATACAAAACGTTAAACTTTTGTTAACACAAATTTTAAATTGTAATGATGATATAATTATGATGTAATTGAAACAATATGATTATTAAATTACATACATTCAGTAATTGAAATGAATCTTAGAATAATCAATGCAACCAATATACATGTAAATGCGAAATCATTTGATAAATCTATCACAGTCTGTATGTCGTACCCATCCCATACTACAGTGTGTTCATGTTGTTTAGAAAATCGGATGTTAACGCTAGATTTTAAGTAGTGCGGTAACTCACATAATGAGGTCGATTGACCAATTAATATAACAATGCCGTGTCAGACTTGGATCACTTACACATTTAAAAAAGTATTGCACCGCTGGTTGAAAAGTGCAAATGTGGCCTCGAATTTTGCCACCATGGTGTGATATTAAAGATCATTTGTTTGCGAAAACTGTTCAGCAAAATGTTATTCAATAAAAGGGCCACCTTTGAGTTTGTGACGTAATCGATGTAATGTTTTTCGAGGCCAAGGGGAAAAGGCATAAAACAAGTTTGGGTATAACGCGATATTGAGAGGCCTGATGTTTAATCTCTATAGTTGTAATCCTTGGTAACATATTCAAGTCTTCCAAGATCAAAGGTCATCTGGGGTCAAATTTCAAAAGTTGCCCGATTTCCTCAAACATGAAAAAACTCCCTTTTTCGTACACCCAACAGTTATGGGGGCAAAGGTCAAAATAGGTCAAATTTTAAATATGTTCAAATGACAAAAGCAATATTGCGGAAGTGTTGACCTAGGTCAAATAAAAAAAAAAAATTAAATAAAAAAAAAAAATTAACGGTGACCTCTTCGTATATGCTGAATTTATGAGCAACAAAAAATGGCATGTTTGGATTCATTCACTGCATTGTAGCCTATAACGTCTAAATGGAACATATCTTGCCCCAAATACAGAACTAATATAATGACCTTTTTAAGTTTTTAAAGTCTATTCAATATCGCGTTATACCCAAACTTGTTTCATGCATGCTTTTGGACAAAAACGTGCATTTCCCCTTGGCCTTGAAAAACATTACATCGATTACGTCACAAACTAAAATGTGGCCCTTTTATTGCATCATATTTTGTTGGACAGCTTACGCAAACAAATGATCCTTAATAATCACACCATGGTGGCAAAATTCGAGGCGAAATTTGCACTTTTCAACAAAAAAGCAGTGGTGTGATACTTTTTTCAATGTGTATAGATAAGAAGTGCTTGCTTCTTATCCCTTAAGGTATGTTTGTCTCAGGTCAGAACTGCAGTTACACGGTGGTCTATGACGGAATATCTTGATGTGCCGGTATGTCAGCACACAAAATTAGGTTTTCATGCTGGTATTATGTAAGACCATGGCATATCACACTTACTAGTGCTGTATCTAATCAATTAATAACCTTTTTGTGTCAAATACTTGAAAATAAAGAGTTTCATTCGTAGATTATGAAATGAAACTGAATGTGCCCGTATGTCAGAATTGTTTATATATCACGATGTAATATACTTCTACTTTGTAGCAATGTATAATGAAATAAAAACAGATTTATTAAAATATAACAAGAATTCAGACGCAGATCTATTTATTATTGTTGACAGTTTCACACACTTTTTGAAAATAAAAATCAGTTAACATATATTATTATGGAAATATTACACTTTTTTAAGCATCATCCATAACTCCTTAACATGGTGAGTATCTCCCCGTTATTCTTGCCACATTCCATCTGTCATTAGCACTTTTTGTGCGTTCACATTTGAGACTTTTATGACCTGCAGAACCAGACAAAGCTATGGAACGACTGGGAATTGAAACATCATCTAAGCCTGTCTGCCGGATACGAGACAGACTACATGTATGTTGATCTGGAAATTGTTAAAATCCTTAATGGTTTAAAAGATATTATTGCATCTATAAATTTATATTAGAATTATACGAAGAAAGATTAGAGGCAGGAAGACAGTAAGACACCGGGCCATTACATATATGTTTTGAGTGCTTTATTTTCATATGCATTGAGATCGTCAGTCGTGTGATTTATGCTCCATCAATATATCCATTAAGAGACAGGAAGAGATGTCACGTTTCAAGAAAGTTCAAAATTTCAGAAAATATTAAAGTTTTCTTAATGTTAAGATATTTTGTTAACCTTAACAATGTTTAATATTATCTTCATACCTTATTTAGCAATGTTTAATATATCTGTAAACACTTTAGAAATACAAAATTTGTGACTTGAGTAATTTAGAGATGGTTGGAACAAGTACGGTTATTTCTCTACCTCTGGACAATGACGTAACTTTACCGGAACAGCATTTACCCATGCTTATGTATCTTCAGTCTTTCTACGGCATAGGCATATGATAATATGCCAGTGATTCCGTTGTCCAATTCGAAAGCTCCCTAATATGCCAGTGCCGCGGGAGGGTGCGCTCATTTATTCAATGTTATCAGTGAATGACACAGTGATGTCGCTGTTCGGGGAAGTGAAATGGACTATAACCTGTTTGGTCGAGCTTTTGTCAGAACGTATTCAGACTTCATCAGTCTTGATGAAGGCAGAGCCAATTCTGACGAAAGCTTCATATCAAGTTGCTGAGCTTTGTTGTAGACCTATCACACTACTCAAATTAAAGTAACAGGTGATGTGTGTCGTCATATAATACCGGTTAAAAAAAAGTCTACCCAAGTGCAAAATAATTTTTCAACAACATTAATAGTTTCAGAGAATTTGTGTTTACTTGGTCTTGATCAGCAGTAAGATTTGAAATTATCCTGAATAAATGGCGCGTTTTTATAGCTTGTTTGGTTCTTCAGATATGGTTCATTACAGAAAGCATGCACAAAACTGGCTTGTCCACGGAGCGTCATTAAGTTTTTGTCTTAAAAAACCAGCATGCTTTAGATTCAGAATTAAAAAAACGCCTTGACAAAGTATCCCAATATCTATGCTTATGTGCCATTCACATTCAACAAAAAAACGTATATATGTAATGTCATGCACCAGACATATGTTTCAGATGTCTCCTTTCATTTTGTTCTCCTTTTTTCCACATTTTGTGACCAATTGCGTGTCTCTACTAAAGGATGCTCCCATGGACAAGGCAGTTGTGTGCATGCTCTCTATAATGAACCATATCTAAAGAACCAACCAAGCTTAATTTACCATTTGTTCAGGATCATTTCAAAACCAACTGCTGATCAAGACTAAGTAAACACAAATTCCCTGAAACTATAAAATGTAGTTGAAAAGTTACCTTGAACTTGGTTCAACTTTTTTTTGAACCACCCGGTATAGGCACCAGTACTTCAAAAGGTTTTAAAACTATGTAAAATTTGTTACAGATATGGTCAATTGTTACCCAATTAATATTCAGTACACTGCAAAAAGGTTGCTTAAATATTTACTCAACATTTTGCACAACGTTGTTGAAGAATGCAACCGCTCAACAGTTGCGTAAAATTTACCCAACACCGTTGGATAACATGTTTTCACCAACAGTTGAACAATTCCAGTTACTCAACAGTTGCACAATTTTCATTACATAACAAGTGGGTATTATTAATTAACCATTTGTTGGGCATTTTAATACCAACTGTTGCTTAATTTGTGCATTGTTTTCATTACATATTGAACATTTTTGTATATCAACACGGGGTAGGTAACATTTGGGAATTCTGGGCGATGCAGCAGAGCTACATACATCACTTCCTCCCGGTAGTGAACCGGTAACTTGTAATGGAAATTCTGGGCGATGCAGCAGAGCTACATACACCACTCTCTCTCGGTAGTGGATCTGTAATGTTTTTACATGTTATTTAACTATAAACATAATATCTTACATCTCTTATCATTGGTGTTTTTTATTGTGATTCTTTTATTAAAACAGGCATAGCTCCTGATATAATTGATCGATTTCATTGATTCCTTTTGTCATATGAGCAGAATAAGTTGCTCTTTGAATACGTGCCTCATTGGTTTGTCAAATTTGTTTGGTACATTTTTAAACAAATATTCATTCCTCGATCAACTTCTTTTTGACTCGCCCTGTATATGAAGAGGTATTTTGCAAAAGGGCTATGGTGCATTTTTTCAAAAAATGAGTTTGATATAGAAATGTATAGGGAAAAATCATATGTTTCAAGGGAACAAAGTCATTTTTTTCAAAAAGACCTACATCTCATTGTAAACAGCCATTGAAATTGTTGTTTTGTTGCAAAAGGGCCTATATCCAGAATTATATCGGGATACAGGCCCTTTTGCAACAAAACAACAACTTCAATGGCTGTTTACAATGAGATGTAGGTATTTTTGAAAAAAATGACTTTATTTCCTTGAAACATATCATTGTGACCTATACATTTCAATATCAAACTTATTTATTTTCAATGATTAAAATAAATGATTTTTTGTGTGTGGTATTTTTTCTTTATGTACAAACAGATGGAGTTTTGTTGCAAAAGGGCCTACATCCAAATTTTCAAAAAATGTAAACATGATTTTAAAAAAAATTAAAACTAGCACATTTAAAATTTATATCAATTTCAATTAGTATGTAGTGTACCTCTTTCATAATCCATTCAGTTTTTCAATTGCTCAACTTGAATATTAGAAACAGTTTTTTGACTTTTTCTCAATAAGAGCCAAAGTGGATGTAGGCCCTTTTGCAAAATACCTCTTCATATGTCGTATACAACCGTTCCCCAAATTCTAAGAAGATCCATCACGGACGCAATTAGAATCGAGAATTTAAGCAACAGTTGATCATTAAAAACCACATGAGTAAATCTTAACATATACCCTCGTCCAAAGAAGTTCCTTGCCACTTAGTAAAGTCCAAATATTTCAAATTAATATTTAATAGAATATATATAATTATATATATAAGTTGTATATCAAAATAAGCAGAAAGTAATCCTCTAACAGCTTAGCCTGGCTCACAAGGCCTTATTGTCTGATTATTTTACTATATTAGTAGGCAGGCCCTGATATGACCAAAAACCTTTACCTACTGAAATGCTCTGTTTCTACATGTACCAGTATAGTATAGTGTGGCACCACCTGTCGTGCCCATCACCTGACATAATGCCTGACAAGAAATTTCTGCTCGCAATAAGATCTGGCGGGTAGATCACTGTATGGGTTCGGTTGGTGTCCTGCTCAACAGCTTCAGGGTATAGTAATTACCTGGATGCCTGGATAGATAGACATGTGCCCTAAACTAGCACCTAGAGACCAATTGACATGATTGCTTGTGTATACATGAACTTATTTAAGGACATGGCCTGGGCTAATATGGTGACCTTATATGACTGGTATTGAATGGTGTACTAGATATTAAACCTTAAAAACAGATTGAGACATTAACAGAATGGAGACAGTAAAAACAGATTGAGACATTAACAGAGCGGAGACAGTAACAAGAGAGACTGGGGCAAGTCTACTAACAGCTTAACATGGAATTTAGACATGATCACTCATGCATGGCAGATCCCATTCAGATGACAATGGCAAGAAGATTTAAAAAAATTGGATAATCCCTCCATTCAAATGACTTTAAATGCTCATTTCTTGCAATTTCCTTTTACGCACCTTACCATTGCTTAATGAATGTGCTCAGCCATGCATGAATGCGTACAGACATGATAGATAATTATTGTCTGTTTATTTTGACATGCAATTGTTTAATTTATATTAAATATTTATGTGAAATATTTGAACTTCAATGAGTGGCAAGGAACTTCTTTGGACGAGTGTATATAAGTTGCGTGATTGCCTGAGACAAATACTCAACAGTTGCCCAATTGAAACAATTAACGCAATATTTTAGCAACAAAATGAGTTTTGACCGGGGGTTTCCCCAACATGTTACTAAATTGTTTTGCTCAACGTTGGGTAGTTTTTACTTTTATACAACACCTAGATTTCTACATATGTTGAATACAATTTAATTAACCATTTACCCAACAGATGATTAAACGCAATTAAGCAACGTATTTTGCTCAACATTTTAGCAGTGTAGTGTACGGTGAAATCATGCATGTCTTCTAGCACATGGACTCAAAAGAGTATTCACACATCCCTATAAGGAAAATAAAGAACAGATTTTGTCTGGCGTATAGTAACTGGTATGACCTCCACGTGCTCCTGATAGAGCGTCGAGGCATGCTTAGAATCAACTTACTTTCTTAGTCCTGAGGAATGTTCCTCCACTCTTCAACCAAAGCATCTGTTAGTGCCTGTACAGTATATGGAGCATACTGTCGACCTGCAATCAGTCGGCCAAGCATATCACTTGCATTCTCTATAGGGTTTTAGGTCTGGAGACCTGCCCGGCCGCGAATTTATTAACCGTACACACTTACTGTATTATAAATGTATTGCTGTACAATGTAGGCCTACACGTGCTATGCGCTTTACTCCGTCAAGGATCAAATGTTGTTTACGGTAACGAACATCGCTGCCCGGCCAGGGCATGGTGTTGAATCCCACATCCTAGAGAAAGTCTATGGATACACGTGCAATGTGTGGATGAGCATTGTCTTGCACCATAATGAAATTTTCACACAGCACCGGCTTCACCACAATGCCACAGGGTCCAGTATCTCATCTCGGTACCTCACCCATGTTATTGCATCATAAGCTACATGATTAGGTCCATACGCCAGTCCAGACAGACAATCACCCATACCATAACATATCCCTCTCTAGCGATCAACTTCAACAATGTTACTGTCTGTATATCGTTCTCCTGAACGTCTCCAGACCCTAACAAATGTCTGCCATTGGTTGAAACTGAGAAACTGCTTTTATTGGTGAAGAGAACTGGCGCCCAATCTCCCACCTGCCAATCTTGGTGATCTCGGGGAAACGCTAACCGGACTCTGCGATGCTGTGGGGTCAACATGGTCAAAATGGCACCTAGTGCCTGGTCTTCTGGAATGCCGCATCTTCATGCAGACAGTTTCTCAATTTTGGTTGGATGCACGGTCACCAGTTACGGGGCGTATCCAGGGGGCTGCAGTAAAAGAATAAGAAATAAAAAGGAAGAAAATAAAGGAGGAAGAGGCGAAGAAGGAGTAGGGGAGGAGGACAATGAACCAATTTTGTTCAACTCGTGGAATTGAGATTATACTTGTTTCATGTGATAGTGTCTTATGTAGCATTTTTAATTGTCATTTTAGGCTTTAAGAGTGAAACTTACATGATTGAACTTGAAAACTGGTTCAAAGTTCAGTCACATTGGGTTCATAATCTTCATATTTATTTACATATCTACAGCCTCAGTAGAGTCCATACAAGTCCATGGAAGCTGCCATATTGGAATGCCTCATAACAATGGGTTGCCAGTCTATTTACTACTCAACATAACTAATACTGTATTATGCAAATCCCTACATGTAACATCCCCTTTCCTTTATCATTTGTTTATATTATTTTAAGATCAACAAATTAGTTCAAGCAATAAAGTACTCTCATTTGAATGCACAATCTGTGCTATGTCAATTGACTATGAGTCACATGAATAGTCTATATGAGAGTATCAAAGAGTCTGATATTTGACACTATGTTGATTACAAATGTACATGCATGCCATGCTGTCATTTGAATTGACTCCATTTGACCAGATTACTTTGGCAGGTACTGTATGGTACTGCACATGATACAATTCACACAATCTTGCTTTTAACGTTTCCTCAAAGTCCATTCCTTCTACAATACATCTTTCACCCTTTTCCTTTTTTTTTTTTTAAACACAAGTAACAGTAACACTTTTGAAGAAGAAAAAAAATTGAATTAAACCTTGTAACACTAAAATTGTAAACCTTGTAACAATAACACTAACACAATTTACATGTATAATATAAACATGTCATTTTGCACAGTGGAGCCAACAATACAAAATATCTCCTAACTTGGTGGAGGGTGTTATTTATTTATTTTTATTTGAAAAAAAATTAAAAAAATTACCCTGGCAAAAGTATCAATCATAGTACTCAATTAGGAAACAACTTACATGGAACCCCCATGAAATTTCGCATTATGGACTTCCTCCGTGCAATATCAGCAGTGTGGCGATGCCGATTCCTTATAAGAGCCTCTGAGATTAACATATTGAAAGTTACCATAATAATGTTTGGCTCTTTTGGTTTGGTGTGCAAAACTGAAATTGCTTGAACAGCATTTTAAATTATTATGTCAGTATACTTGCTGACATTTCACACACATTGGGCAGGCACACACTATCATGTTCACTGGCTGGCTTTTATATTTTTGATTTTAGCCAGGTTGTGACATACACAGTCATTTTCCAGCAGTTTACAGTCACCTTATTTTTTTACTTTAACCAACATGCAGATATTACAGTCATTTTCCTAACACAAAATCCTTGTACTTGGCTGGTTTTGGGATGTTGGTCCTGGTTCGGGTAGACTTTGTGCTGCTCTTTACTGCCGGTGACTTGCCAAGTGTTTTTGGTTGAACGGCCTTTTCTGCCACTGCTGCTTGCTGTCGTTCTGCCACTGCCGCTTGCTGTTGTTCTGGAACTGCTCCTTGCTGTTGTTCTGGAACTGCTCCTTGCTGTTGTTCTGCAACTGCTGCTTGCTGTTGAACTGCTGCTTGTCGTTGTTCTACGACCGCTGCTTGCTGTTGTTCTGCAACTTTCTTTGTGTTTAGTTCTGTTTCTTCCAGCTCCGGCATACTGCCTGCTGGATGGTACCAGGTTTCATTTGTTTTGCGCAGGAACCGTCTATTTCTTCTGAATACTTGGTTCAGCTTGGTCCTTACCATGTAAGAACGGTGATCTAATGTCTGGATCACCTTGGCTTTACTCCAGTCAGGGTGGTTTTGTGTTGGCTGTACTCTCACAACATCGCCAACCTTGAGTGCCGTCATATCTTTAGCGTTCCTGTCGTAGTATGCTTTTTGTTTGTCTCTTTTATTCTTCATCTGCTGCTGCTGATTTCTAGGAACCTTTGGCTTCAGTAGCTTTTGTTTCGTTGGTAGGTTGGTTCGAGTCCTGCGGTTCATCAATCTCTGTACTGGACTTGTATCTAGCCCCTGTGTGGGCGTGTTTCTGTAGTTTAGTATAGCAAGGAATGGGTCTTTCTTGTCCTTTGCTTTCTTAAGCATCTGTTTTGCACTTTTTACTGCCGACTCTGCTTTTCCGTTACTCTGTGGATAGTGGGGAGAGGATGTGATAGTCTTAAATCCCCACTTCTGAGCAAAGGTTTTGAATTTCTCCGAGGTGAATTGAGGCCCATTGTCAGACATCACGGTCGTTGGGATTCCATGACGTGCAAACTGGCCTTTAATCTTGTTAATCACCATCTCTGAGGTAGTGCTGGTCAGATATTCTAACTCCCAAAAGTTAGAATAGTAGTCTACTATCACCATGTAGTTTCTGTCATCTAGTTGAAATAAGTCAATTCCCACTTTAGCCCATGGCTCATTGGGAACATTGTGAGGGGTCATTGTTTCCTTTTGTTGTCTCATACCTGCTGATCTGCAAATATCACACTTCTCTGCAAAGTCTTTGACCTGTGCTGTCATTCCCGGCCAGTAAATCAACTCTCTTGCTCTTCGCAGACTAGCTTCAATTCCTTCATGCCCCTCATGAATCATCTCCAAAATATCTTTCCGACCTTTCCTTGGTATCACCACACGGTCGCCTCTGTATATGATACCATTTTCTGTGCTCAGTTCATCACGGATATGATAATAGCTTGTGAGGCAGCTTGAGATGTCTGCTTTGCTGTCTGGCCATCCTTTCAATATAATGCTCTGCAATTCCACCATGTCCGGGTCATTTCCTGTCTGTTGTTTGATCATATTCAAGACGTCATCTTCAAGATCGACTGTCTGCATCATATTTACTGTTTCAAGTTCCTCACAGTATCTTGTACCGTTATCTGTTGTCAAATAGGCCCGACTCAGAGTGTCTGCAAGATACATGAGATGGCCTGGGGTGTATGTTATGCTATAATCATATGTTGCTAGTCTTAGTAGCATGCTCTGGAGACGTTTCGGCGCTTTCTGCACTGGCTTCTTGTAGATAATTTCCAATGGCTTATGGTCACTCTGAATTTGGACTGGTCTACCATATGTATATGTATGGAATTTTTCCATTCCAAAGACCACAGCTAACAATTCCTTTTCTATTTGTGCGTATCTTGTCTCGACATCAGATAACGCACGACTCGCATAGGCGATTGGCTGTCCATTTTGCATAAGTGCTGCCCCCAAGCCTGTTTCTGATGCGTCAACTTGGAGTTCCAACTTCTTGTCGGAGTCAAAGTATTTCAACCCTGGATGTTTGGTCACTTCATCTTTAATCTTGGACAAGGCATCTTCATGTGCCTTCAACCAACACCATTCGACTTCTTTTGTAGTCAGCTTGCGTAGTGGTTCACACATGTCACTTAAACCAGGAAGAAATTTGCTTAGGTAGTTCACAAAACCTATGAAGCGTCTGACATCACTCTTGCTCTGTGGCGTTGGCATATTCTTCACTGCTGCTACCTTTTCTTCGTCCGGCTTCAGACCATCTTTTGTTATTTTGTGTCCCATAAACTTCACTTCTTCCAGTCCGAGCTTTGCCTTTGCCTTGTTGATCTTAAGCCCTGTCTCTTTGCATCTCTGCAACAGATTTCTGAGATTTCTGTTATGATCACGTACTGCCGCTTCATAATTATCACCTTTGCCACATATCAGGATGTCATCTGCCACTGAATGAACTCCATTCAAGCCTTCAAGAATCTGATCTTGTCTCCTCTGATATTCCTCAGGTGCGCTTGAAATTCCAAACGGCATGCGTTTCCAAACATACCGGCCATGTGGTGTATTGAAACAAGTCAACCTAGAACTTTCCTCATCTAACTGCACATGCCAAAATCCATTTCTTGCATCTAGAACACTATATATCTTTGTATTATGTAACTCAGGTAGAATGTCTTCTATTGTTGGCATTGGGTAGTGACTTCTCTGTATAGCGGTATTTAGATCCTTCGGGTCAAGACAAATGCGGAGTTTGTTGTCTGCTTTTTCCACTAAGACGAGGCTTGACACCCATGGTGTAGGTTCTGTCATTTGGGCCACAATTTCTTCTTTCTCGAGATCATCCAGAGCTTTCTTCAATCTTTCTCGAAGCGCTACTGGCACTTTCCGCGGTGCGTGCACTACTGGCTTTATGTTCGCGTCTGTGTGGATGTGATATGGTCCATCAAAACAACCATTGCCTTCAAATACTTCTCCAAATTCTCTCTCTAAGTCTGCCATTTCCAGCGGTTTCTCTGCTGAACACTTGTCATTTAGTGTCATAATGTTTTCATATTGTAATTTGACAAGACTCATTTGTTCTACTGCGTGCCGTCCTAGGATTGGAGCACTATTTGGATCGTCTACTACCAAAAATTCCAACTTGTACTTCTTGTTATTCTTAGGATTTGTGATCTTCAATGAAGTCTGTCCCAGCGGTTTGACGATTCCTTGACTGTATCCTCTTATGTATTTCTTTGTCTCTATTAGGGAGTATTTCACATTGTGTATGGCCTTCTGACTGATTACATTACAGGTGGCCCCTGTGTCAATTTGAAAGTCTAGTGTAGTCTGTTGTTCCTTACTACTACCTATTGTCATCTTTGCTTTTGGATGCTGCGTCTGAATATGATTGACTATTTCCTCTATAATGTTTACTTCTTCATATTCGTCTGATGATGCGTCTGATGCTGATAACTGGTGCACATTCTTGCCTCTTGCGAAACACACCTTGCTGAAATGATTCAATTTCTTACAGAAATTACATTCTTTTCCATATGCTGGACATTGTCCTCTTTTGTGGCTTTCCCCACAATATGCACATGACGTCACTGTTTGTCTATTGTTATTCTTCTTAGGACCCTGGTAACTCGTATCCGTAGGTCTACTTCCCATATCCTTTCTGCTGTGGAAGCTTTTGTTTTGCTTGTAATTGTATGGCTTTCTAGCTTGCATTGCCAAAACTTGCTCCGGTTTCTCTGCCTTTAATGTCTTAACCCTTTCCTTTGATAACTCTGTAGATCGGCATATCTGTACGCAGGTTTGTAGATCCAGATCACTTTGTCTTAGGAGCCGCGCTCGGAGGCCATCATCGTGTATGCCTAGTATTATGATGTCTCTGATTAGGGAGCTTTCAAGATCCCCAAAGTTGCATGTACGTGCTAACACTTTCAACTCTGTAACAAAGCTGTCTATGCTTTCGCCATCATGTTGCTTTCTTGTGAAGAAACGGTAACGTTCCACCGTTTCATTACGTCTGGGATCACAGAGTTTTTGGAATGCAGTGAACACGTCTTTAAGTGTGCGGTCCTTTTCTGCTTTATCAAACTGAAGCGTCTCATATATTTGTCTTCCTGTGGGGCCTAAAAGATATTTTAACATCTTTACTTTGTAAGGCTCCGTTTTATCGCAATGCGCCAAATCTATGTACAGATCCATTTCTTCTTGCCATTCTCGCCACACATGCACAATTGTCTCAGTTGTGCAGTTAAGTGCCTTTGGTGCCTTCAGGTTCAAAGTATTTCCAACGTTTAATTGGCCTGGATTCCCTTGGTTTGCATTAGCCCCTTCTGGGACCCCCCCATCAGGCATATCCGGGCCATTGTGTTCTTGGTTTGCGTTAGCCCCTTCTGGGACCCCACCATCAGGCACATTAGGGCCAATGTTTTCTTGGTCTGCCATCATAAGTTGGGCTTGGATAAGCTAGTTCTGTTGTGTATTATAATTATTGGATCACTATTTGCTACACCTGTAGTTTATTATTATTGTTCATCTCCGAAGCAAGCTTACATGCCAATGTTCTAGTAAGCTTATTCTGCATCAGTTCACATTCAGCATTACTTAATAATCAAAATGTGAAACACATTATATTCATCTGCATCGTAAATCTAGTAAGAGTTCGTAGGTTATCCATGTTATCTGACATGTTATAGTTTTTGTTATGCCTTCCGAATTTGTGCCGTCTAATTTGTAGAAAGTTGAGCATTTCAACTCTACCGTGCACTGCTTACTTGGCGATTTTAATCACCCTGTTCATCATTTTGGGAATCTTCTTTTTTTTTCTTTGATTCCACATCTGTCACCATGGTTCAAAGTTCAGTCACATTGGGTTCATAATCTTCATATTTATTTACATATCTACAGCCTCAGTAGAGTCCATACAAGTCCATGGAAGCTGCCATATTGGAATGCCTCATAACAATGGGTTGCCAGTCTATTTACTACTCAACATAACTAATACTGTATTATGCAAATCCCTACATGTAACAAAAACTATTGGGAATTTGGAGAAGCTATGAAAGGTCGTAAGGATACCAACAACAGGATGTCAACACTTTACTGGCTCCAAGTCTCTACTAGCAATGGTCTTTAAGGGTTTGCTCCGGGGTTTGCTCCTGCATATATTTGCGCTCATCTCGCTTTATCACCCCAAACGCAATTGAGATTTTAATTGCTTCATGTGAGCAGTTTTTCAATTGACAATCAAAGTGAAATAGTAGTTAAGAATTTGGGATGTCGGATATGTTTTGAACGCTATAAGACCCAGGTTACAAAAAATAAGATATCAACACTCAATGGCTCCGTTGTTATGGAGACTAAAGAACAAGATAATTGGAATGACATTTGGAACTGACCTAAGCCTTTGGGGAACGTGATCGCGAGTCCAAAAATTGCAACTGATATGCATGATTAATGAATGCTTTTAATAAAGCTTGTATGTTATGTAAAAGTGCTTAAGGTGTTATTTTGACTTAACGCATCAACCAGATGAGTGAGTTGTTGATGGTCTGTTATTTGGAACTGACCTACCGGGACTGACCTAAAAACCTTTGAGGGACGTGTGTTCGTCATAGTTCTAAATAACAACCGATTGAACCGATACGGGCTAAGTTTTGATAAGGTTTGTATCTTATAAATACAGTAACAAAGCCAGATGCTAAAGGCGTTATTCCCAACGCATCGCCTATTCATGTTTGCAACATCCGTATTAAATTGCTTTTGTATTCCTCTATGAGCTGATGCTTCCTGTTTTCTTATTGGTTTCTTGTTTCTACTTCGAAGGCCTCTAGCTATCTGCTCTCCCTCTCAATCGTCTCCTTTCTCTTCTTTGACAGGACAGATTGTCTAGCTTCCTCGAATTTTGCTTAGGTCAGCTGAAGATATAAGATTTGAAATATAGGTCCTTAACAACTGGTTTCTGATACAATTATGTAACTGACGTATAAGGGAGGGCTATACCGGATGGGGTGGCGTCCTCCAATATTGCTTAAAATATGAACTTTATATTAATTGTGCAACAGATTATTCAAAATTAAATGTTCTCACCACCATGTGCCAAAGCTTACCGTTTTTATTGATAAAAGTTCACTGTTCTTGGTGATGATAACGGAACTCAAGTCAATTGCTTCATCACGTTCATGAGACGCGGTATCTGCCATTAGAGTAAAGCATATTTAAAATGTTTGCTGTAATTGAATAAATGGTTTTGTGACGAATCCACAATCGTATATTATTAGTTACTTTGTGACTCATCAATTATTAAACAGGCAACCTTCTGACTGGTTCTGTTGTATTTACGTGGATATCTTACTCTCGAGCGTGAAGGGTAAAGTTTTAATTTGCTGGTTTTAGATGTTGTTTAATTTGTAAGCCTCCTCGTCTTCGTTCAATACAATGGTTTATTTTTTTTCGTCGGTAAATATAAAATGATGTTTTCTTCATATTGAATTATAGAGACCTAGGTAACATGGGTTGATAACGATGCAATTGACCTTATCCCTAATAGTAGGACGCTGTCGCGAGTCAGTGATTGGAAACCGATATAGGCTATAAAGTCATCACAATAAGTAACTGACCAGGTAATAAACATGCTGATAATTCTAAAAGAATAACTTCTACATAAACATATTTAATTTTCTATCATTGACTACCTGATTGACTATTCTGAAGGTTGCACATAAGTAAAACTCATAAAGTGACTATTATGGTAAATATTTAACATTCGAGGCATTATTGTGGCTTAATTTGTAACAACGAAAATTTGACTGATGGCAGTATTCTGGTATGCCAAAGGCATAGCAATACATTTGAGTTGATAGTACACTATTTGCAGACCTATAAGAGTTAATATTGTTTACAATCTTGTCTATACATAATAATACTGTAATATATTCAGATATCGTTCATTCATTTCCATTTTCAGTATTTAAATCATGCTCTTTTATCTAACCATACAATACGAAAAAACACCCGATATGTGTATATTTTTAAGGTAATTTTCTGTGTCCGTTGTCCAAAATCTCTCTCTGGCTTTGACCGCGTCATAACAAAAGTAAAACAGATATCAATTATCATTTACTACACATTTGTAGCTATGATTTAGAGCTATAAGCATGACAAATGTCATGAGGTTGACATTAATATTAGCGATGTTATGAGGGAGGAGGTAGAACTTATTGAATGACCCTCGTACAAACCTTCATTTTATGCATTATTTCATCATAATTTTAGACACCCTGTACTTTTCCTGTGAACATTTTGGGCAAGTGATTCTTAGCAAAATTGGTAGCACCTTCTGCGGTTGTTCTGATTTTGGTGACTATCTTCAGCTAAACCCTAATTGTACAAACGATCAAAATATTTTGTGAGGAGCAAAAACTTTTTTATGTTCCACCCTATTTAAATTTTACACACCCTGTCTAATTTGATTCTTTTTTGCAAAAATGAAAAACCTTGAATCATAAGCTTTCCAACAATATATAGTTTGTGGGTCATTAAGTATGTAAAACTTAAGTTTTGTCCCGTTAAATCAGATTTGGTGCATTCCTCAACATTATTAGAAGTGAAACATTTTTTTGGACCAGTTTGTGACTTCTGACCATGATTGATCAACCGTAACAATGACACCGGTCGACTATCCAACAACCAGGCCATCGACGGGTGAATTGGCACTGCCACTACCAGTAATCAATAATTTGCCGGTCTGAGTCCCCGTGTTGAAAATGAAAATCAGACTTGACAGTACATTTGGGATTGTAACTTCCTTAATAATCAGCTATTCTTAGCATGTAATATCTCAAATCCAAGAAGAGCAATTTCTCAACATGTTTATAATTTAATATGTTTATGTAGAAGTTATACTTTTAGAGTTATCAGCACATTTATTACCTGGTCAGTTACTTATTGTGATGACTGTACTTTAAGTTATAACACTTTTAACGCGACTATAGTTTTATACAAAACAGATTTTTCAGAAACCTCTTCCCAACTTTCAAGGTCGATCTCAAGGATTATTGAACCAATACTGTCTGTACTTATTTTAATGCTTTTTTCAATAATGATTCCAAATATGGTAATGAATTTTGATAGTTTGACATTTTGTAAACATTTTGTAAAATGTTGGAGTGTCGCTTGCAGACGCCTACCGCATGGAAAATGATACAATAAATTGCAAATAAAGGCAGATAACGATTAAGGGGTCGATTATCACCCACATCTACCTGTTATATCAGTACGTTGATCGTGTATTCTTTTATTAACTGTTTCTGCTACTTCCTGTTTTTCTAGTGGTTTCCTATATGTATTACACCCTCTAGCTACCTGTCAACATCATCCTTCGGCTGCGGAGCAGGCGACCAGCTACCTCTCCTCTTCTCTGACGGTACTAGGTTTGGGGTTTCCTCCAATATTACTTGTAATATCAGATATGAAATTCATAATTTGCGAATCATCACGCCACGAGGGACACATTATCAACGAAGTTTTTGAGATATATCAAAATAAATTGGATAATATATAGAGAAACAAAGACAACTATTGACATCTTGACGTGCAATAAAGAACTTTTAAGTAGCGACGTACAACAATGAACTTTCTGTGGGGATTATGTTTGTATGCTCTGCCATTGGTACCAAGCACTGTCTGTCAAGGTATTACCTGGGACGTTTTTGTACTTGTTCATAGTATCTTCTTTTTCACATATTGTTATTGGGATAACCTAAATTAAAAAAACCACAAGAGGTGTCTTTTAAAAATCCTTCTTTTGTTTGGTAATTTCTCTTTTTCTTTTCCATCAAAAAGATGCACCCTTAATAACACACTGACTGTGACACACACTACATAGCACGTTCCTTGCGAAGCTTAATACCGTTAAGATAAAAACTCAATTATATGACGCCACAACGGTGATTGAGATTTTGATTGCTTCTCGTCATAGTGTTGTATCTGTAATTTTATTGAGATGGAACTTACGATATTAAAGGGCTTACTGTAAATCTTAACAACTATAATGGCCAATCCTCAGAGTTTTTATCAGTTTTCTATATAACATTTTACTTTATTTAGCCGACTGCTGCATAAATTTGTCGACTACATGTACAAATTTGCCGACTATTTGGATTACACCACCCCCACACACAAATCCTCTAGCGACGGCCCAGCCCCGATTGGCAGTATTTTCCCCCGACTGACAGTAATTTCCCCCGACTGATTCCCGGAGAGAGGGGGGGGGGGGGGGGGGGGGGGGGGGGGGGGGGGGGGGCACTCCTGTATAAAACTTGTAATCATCCGTGTGAATCCACTCTCAAAAACTACCCTTAACACGGACTGTCAAAGAAGGAAAAAGTGACCCTTAACAAGGATATAGCTTGACGAATCATACTCATAGCAACGGAAATAGGTACTCAAGACAGAGATTAGACTGAAAAAATGTAAAAGTAAATTTGTGATTTAGTTTTGTTAATAAATTTGTCTCATAGGCCTAACTTTTTTTGGCTATTTTACAATGATCAGTGACATGTGACTCTCGGCCCAAAGCAACCCTTAGCACGGATTCAGGTTGAAAAAGGACACCCTTATTCTCTCAAATTGGCGATTTTGGTACCTTAGGACGGGTCCGCGCGGGCCCGCGTTGTGGTCGAAAAAGCACCCTTAATCCGCGTTTTCGTTCACGCGGATGATTACAACATTACAACTGCCCCCCCCCCCGGGGGGACTGATTTCAATAGTGGGGGGGGGGGGGGGGGGGCACGCTACTGACGACAACAGTGGCGTATCCAGGGGGTGGTCCAGCAGGCCATGGCCCCCCTATTGAAAAAAGAGTTTTAAAAAAAATAAGGAAGAGGATAAGGAGGAAGAGGATAAGAAGGAGGAAGAGAAGGAGGTAGGGGAGGGGGAAGGGTAGGGACATATGCGGCGCAAAAGGGGGTGGGGTTACGGGGTCACGTCCCCATACTTTTAATGTGAGGGACGTTAAAAACGTTATACTAGACCTTTTTAATGTTAAAATGCCAAATTTTGCGCGCTTTGCACGTATTAGTTTCAATGTTTCAATATTCAAGCTTAACAAGAGGGCTTCAGGAACGTTTTTTCTGGACCATTTTAGTTCAAAAACCGGGTTTTTTCGATTCGCGCTCACTTTTTCAACAGGTTTCAACATTACAATGGGTCTCAAAACACACCAAATATTCTAAACATTTTGTTTGGACGTTAAAAACGTCATACTGGACCATTTAAGTGTTAGAAATGTCAGATTTTGCGTACATCGCACGCATTTGTTTGAATGTTTCATTATTCAAGCTTAACAAGATGGCATTGCAGGACAGTTTTCCATGACCAATTCAGAAAAATTTTGCGCATATTTTCTACAGATTTTAACATTATAATAGTCCTCAAACCATGCCAAATATTCTAAAATATTATGTGGGAACGTTAAATACGTCATACTGGACCAATTTAAGTGTTAGAAATGTCAATTTTTACGTACTTCGCGCATTAGTTTCAATGTTTCATTATACAAGCTTGACAAGATGGCTTCAGGACAGTTTTCCATGATCATTTTAGTTCAAAAAGTCAAAAATTTTGCACGCTCCGCGCGAATATTTTATACAGGTTTAAACATTATATTAGCCCTCAGACCAACCAAATATTCTAAATATGTGGGGGACGTTAAAAACATCATAATGGACTAAAGTTGTAATGCAAAAACCACATCAACAATTCTAAATATGATGTAGGGAACGTTATTATCATTATGGACCATCAGTGTTAGAAATGCAATTTTTTTCGCGCTTTGCGCACGTATTAATTTTAATATTTCATTATTTAAGCTTAACAAGGTGGCTTCAGAACAGTTTTCCATTACCATTTTCTAGGTATAACTCAAGAATTTTGCGCGCTCCGCGCGCATATTTTCTACACGTTTTAACATTATAATGGCCCTCAAACCATACCAAATATTCTAAATATTATGTGGGGGACGTTAAAAACATCATACTGGACCATTTAAAATGCCAATTTTTGCGCGTATTAATTTCAATATTTTATTATTTAAGCTTAACAAGGTGGCTTCAAGACAGTTTTCCATGAACAATTTTAGTTCAAAAACTCAAAAATTGTGCGCTCCGCGCGAATAAAGGTTTTAACATTATAATGACCCTCAAACAACACCAAAAAGTCTAAATATTATGTGGGGAAGTTATTATCATACTGGACCATTAGTGTTAAAAATGCAATTTTTTGCACGCTTCGCGCACGTTTTGGTTTCAATATTTCATTATTTAAGCGGACAGTTTTTCATCCTTTATGTTCAAAAACTTCAAATTGTGCGCATTTTTTCTAGAGGTTTTGATATTATAATGGCCCTCAAACCACTCCAAATTCTCTATACTAAATATTATGCAGGAGACGTTAAAAAAAGTCATACTGTACCTTTTTAGTGTTAAAATCACAATTTTTGCGAGCTTCGCGCGTATAAGGTTCAACTTTTAAATATTTAAGATCAACAAGATGGCTTCAGGTTTTTTTGGCCCCACCATCAAAACAGTCCTGGATACGCCATTGGACGACAAGTGCCTCCGACCCTGTAGGTAGGACCGGGACTCTAAGTAGGTTGACGCATCATATACCCTACGGGATGAATTTGTCTTCGTGCAATTTCTTTTCATGTTCGCGTTCAATATTTTGCATGTATGAAAGCAGGGTATTTTTATGTTAGTGTTGTGTTATACCCATGAGTGGCATCTGTCAATTTTATGATAACCGCAGTTAATTGAATCTGTCAACAATTTATGCCTATATATATATCGGTATAACTGATATTTACGACTTATCCATTTACAAATTTGTCTGTGCATGGGGACTATAAGGTCCCGCCGGTGTGATAAGAGCGGCCGATTCCAGTTCTAGTCCGACGGCGAACCCGTTAAAACTCTTAACATATACTATGAACACCCGTCGTAAAATCCTATCTCACTATCTTATTACTAAGCCTGTGATATATCCGTAGCAGGTGTACCTATTTCATTAATAATTATTTGATCAATTACCAAACTGATCAAATGTGCGAAAAAAGTGCCATTGGGGATTAATCCCTCTTAATTGAATATACGAGATGATGATAGGATTCAAGTTAGGCCCTACGAAAGAACAAGAACATTGTTAGCTATTACGGATTTGAGTAATTGCGACCCGGGATTTTATCACATTAACACATGTGTATGATGCTGTACAACCAATACAATAAGGAAATCCTTCGTAACTCCTTGTTGCTGATGTTATTGATAATATTGACGATACTAACGACGACGATGACAATGATGATGTTGACTACTACGACAATGAAGATGAAGATTACGATGATAACATAATATATACCTTGACGGTGACGACAACAATTATGACGTTGACTGCGACGGTAATGACAATGAAGATGACGATGATTTAGCATGGATTCATTACTTCATGAATAATCGCGATAGCTGCGTACCAAGTGCGTTCCAATCAAATTAATCGTTAGATGAGAACGCGCACGCCGAGCGCGGGTTACTAATAATTGCCCGAAAGTACTGCGCCAAAGTGTTCCTTTGTTTTGCTCACTGACCGACCAATCAAATTAACGCCTCACGCCCCTAAACTGAATATTCAGTGAGTTATGAGGAAACACGATTAAAGCTTATTTCTGATTGGTTGAATGATAAAAATGTTAATGAGGGGATGACCCGACTTGGACTGTTTCAATAACTAAGAAGGGGTGGACTAAATAAACAGAAAACTATTTAATTATTAGCAAGATTATATCGGTACAAATCAACGATTTGGATAAAATATGCATCTTTTTCAGTAATGAATGAGAATAATGACTGCTTAACAACTGTTTTCGTGAATTTGTTTTGAAATCCTCGGGTTTTGTTCTGGTCATTCGGAATTGTCCCTCGGGGGCTGCGCCCTTCGGGACAATTCCTCAGACCAGAACAAAAACCTCTGATTTTAAAACAAATTCACGAAAACAGTTGTTACGCAGTCATTATTCTCTAAATATAACCATAACCGTGGCGACAACGACAATGACGACGTTGACTGGGACGGCGATGACGATTAAGATGACGATGATTTAACATCGAAGATGAATACGACTGTGGCGACGACGACAATGACGTTGAATGCGACGACAATGACGTTGCAATTACGAAACGATATATGGCAACACTGTTAGCGGTAATAGTTTTGATCGCAAACATTTGGCACGCCGTTTGGTTCAAAATTAACATTGTTATTGATAGGCACGCCGTTGAGTTCAAAACACAAATTGATATGCAAAAACAATGTTAATTTTGAACCTAACGGCGCGCCATACAAACAAGTAGATAAAATACTAACTATTTACAATGTAATTATAAGGTGTAAATGAGGAATTCATTCCGTTTAAATAACTTGGGAGTATTTTATCATTGATATCAAAAAAATGAAAAAATGTAAGGTCTGTATCTGGCAACACTGCCCCACAATGCTTAATATTCCTAGCTCTTAAATCTTATATGTTAGAGACGAGGGTATGATCATAGTTTTAGGTTAATTTAAAAAAAAATTGAAGCACTATCGCATTATAATTTAGGTAGTCAAACATTGGCAACAATCGCAATTTAAAAAAAAAACACCCTAAATTACTTACTAAAACCCCTCATATTTTTAGTCAAAATTAAATGGCAGCCCAGTTTTATTACGACTTTATTCAAATAGAGAAGGGTTTATTTATCTAATGATTTTGAAACGATGTGCCACATATTTAACCATTTTTGTGAGGCAGGTATTTGAATATACCGTATATTTCATATGTTATCCCCAAAATATAGTAAAATGGCTAAAACTTTATTTCGGCTGTTGCCATGGAAACAAGAATGATCGATGGAAACTAATATCACTTTCGTAAGTTTGGGTCCAAGGCCGAACATATATGGTAATAAAAAGAAAATCGCCCATGGACGCCTATCGCTGATATTTGTATGGAGTCATAGTTAACGTATTAGATGGTGCATTTGAAATAGGAAAATCAACTTTATACTCAAAGTTGCAATACTATGTCACGATTCATTTATTATATGGAGCTTTTTTTGTACTTCGCTGAACGTTTTCCAGCACTACTTAGATGTGCAAAGATGATGTGACCCTGATGTAATCGATGTAGATGTTATAGTTTTAATGGTTACATCACGGTTTCCAGGGATGGGCCCCGTGGCTTCACACAAAATTAGCTTGTTATAAACAGGCGTAAGATCGGGCGTCTTTTATTTGACTTTATCGAGCGTGATATTAATTGTACCAGACACACCTCGTCTAAAACAATCATCAACCACGTTTCATCTAGACTCTCATCCGTGAGAAAGGAACTTTGTTGCCTTTAGTCACGTGTATGATCCACTTCTATATATTTTAATTAGTACCAAATTGGCGAGAAATGTACGGGTTTTTCTCTCTACGCGCCCGTAGGTAAACCAGCATACGTGCGATATTTTGGTATACACAAATATTCAACACACGATTCAAAATGCGCCATGTTGCACCATGCGAACGCTTTGCGCACCCACGCTCTTCTGAATTATTCGCTACTGCAAGCAGGTTCGCCAATTTGGAACGAACTGGCACCTTTGAATATGATGTTTTCCGCACAAGTTGATAATCGCCATCCTGAAGAAATCTTTCGACATATGAGGATGAAATGTGGGCACGTGCGGTCCAGTGGAATTAGTACCGCCTCATATCGGAAGGTAGTGAGTTAGAATGCAACTGCAGCCATCGTGTCATATCCATGGGCACTTGCCCCTCTCCACGCAGGTGTTAAAATGGAGGAGCTGCTTGGGGAAAATCACAATATCAGTGGATGGCAGTTAAGATATGATATGCAGCTAGATAAATTAAATGAAGTGGACTGATTCTGATGTATTCTATAGTCACAGTGGGTTAAATGTACGTGTATAGGCTATTTAGAAAAACTCTATCAACTGACATATTTTTTGTAATATTTGTAACATGTGAGTATCATTCATTGCTTTCGACAAGCATTTTTTAAAATTTCAACTCGTCCTCCTAAGGGTGATGGGGTGGGGGGTTACCACCCGACCCCTAAGAATTTTCGCCGATTGCGCTAAACGCTATGGACAGTGACACAGGGCGTCGAAGTGATCACTTTTACATCCCTTGCGCTCATTTTGATGAAAACAAATGAGGTTACCACCTTATCCGAGTCCGAGGGTAGAAATGGGAAGTTACCATTTTGAAAAATATCTTAATTGTATGGTCCTGAATCTTATGGTATATGTTAGAATCATCATTTCCCTGGAACTTGTTTTAGCGAAGATTTCAATTTTGGCCTATATTCACTGTACAGACGAACACAACAGGATTTTGAAGTCGGCCCTTTTTAAAGACGACATGGGTAGATTGTTTGTACTTGTTTTGATATGTCTGGAAAGAAGAGACCTCTAGCTATACCATGGTACCAAAATAAGCATTCTCTGCATCTCGTTTTGTATTTTTATAGGAGATAACCTCCACCCCCTTAGTTAACTTGGTTAACAGTGTTACAAAAACGTCTCAGGAGGACGGGGGTTCATATCTCTGTAATGTAAAAGTCAAATTGTAATTATGATATGGTTTATCTAAGACTTTGATGCACGGTTTTGTTTAGGCCAGTGTTCTCACTAAAATGTGGGTTAATTCCAAAGGTGAAAAGAGACGGGGTCTTTAAATATATTGGCGTATCACCAATAATATGTGCACCGACTCTGTCACTTCGTGTGCTCGCTTTAAGGGGTTTTGTTTAATTTGTCGGTTTATTGGCTCTCAGTGGTCTTAGGTTTCTTCTACCATGCGGCGTTTTTTCGCTGTATTATGAGACCATGTTCTCTGAGGCACTCTGTTCAAATGTTACCATTAATTTATGGCCCATTCTAATTTCTAATTAGGTAATGGAATATAGATAATTCATTTCAAATTATGGAAATCAATGTTGTGACACGTTTGGGAAATCTAAATTGAATTCTGCTACATTCATTTTAGGACTGTCACCTCAGGGATATCACGATATCCTCCCATTACAATATTATAAATGTATTAAATTCAGACACACATATATATATATATATATATATATATATATATATATATATATATATATATATATATATATATATATATATATATATAGTACAGGTTTGTTGGAATCAACAAATATTTGGTAGCATCACTGCTGTCTCTACTACTACGTAGTTTCGTACAAAACACGTCTTGTCGTGTTGCACTCGTCAGGTAGAATATATATATATAAAGTCTATCTATTTTACGATGCAAACATTGGTAAGTCTTAAATAAAGTTTTGACTACAAATTTGGTCTGAAAATGGTACATTATGAAAGTAGTGGATAATAATTATAATTGAATTTATAAAGCACATTCTTTTTGGTAGTCTACTCTGAGACGATTTGGCCATGAGACTTACGCTGCCATAACACGTCACAATCATTTCGCAGTTGACTAGATGCACAACCATATCATTACTTAGATTGTAGCATCATCTTTTGAACAGCTACCCAATATGGCTTGGGTCAACGAGGCAATGGAGATTAATTACGCTCGTATATTGCTCAAGGATTCAGACATGTTGGCCACGGTGGGGCTAGAAATCACAACCTATATGAATCGAGAATCGAGAATGTTTGATCAATCGAATAAAGGCCTCTTAAAGCACACTTTTGCGGCATTGAAAATCATTCCCAGTATAATATTTTTGTGATGAGTATAAACATAGTATAAACAATTCAAATCAGATAAACAATAGTGTTATTCAACACAATATTAAAGTTATCTCCTAAAGTATCTATGAATATCAAAAGCCATAACCATAATAACGATCTGTCTTAAAATAAATAATTTAAACGAAAGAAACAAGCTGGATTATCGCTTAAACAAAAAATGTTTTTAATTTCCATTAAATTAAGTTCTGTGAACATCATTAGATAGCTGGTGTGTTGGCCCAGTAACTTACATTTGATTCCAACCGCGACACCATACAAGATACAGCTATTCGGTACAGATGTGTCGGTTCATATTCAATACATTATTAAGAAAGTGGAACAATGGATCTGTCTTGAAACTATTAAACATATTCAACAAGAGACAGTTTCTTTGTGCAATGAATATGAAGTCCAGAATTATTGCCACTACCCATTCAGAGATGACTATCATATTTGAAAATGGGGGGAAAAAAGAAGAAAAACAAGTAGAAATTAAAATTTTACTACCGTCACTAAAATGTTGTGTCAGTTTAATGCTTGCGATTGGCCTACCGTTATATGCGACAAAGGATTGGCGGTTTTAGTACATTTCAATAACCTTATTGTACCAGTCTTTACTTAGTATGTATAACAAAATATTGTATTATGGTCATGTTTTTTATACTGGGTACAATTTGTGTTACATGTCCCTTTTTCCATAAATTAGGTTCCTTTTTCAGTTTATGCATTATATCTGAAAAAGTTTACATTTTAAGTTGGTAAAAGTATACATATTCTGAAAGCATATACTGTAACGGATGCAAATAGCATACAATCAAGTTGATTATACTGGGTGGCCTGAAATTGTATAGGGTGTAACAAGCAAAATCTTCTAAAAAAGAAGGGTTTCAATAATTACTTCCACTATGTATATGAAGTGATGAGAGAAAAGTTCAGTACAGATTTAAAGTAGTTTAATAAAATACCCATCCAGACATATGCAAATTAAATTTCATTATGAATCTGAAATTCTACATACAGGGTGTCTAAAAATGTGTTTATTTAGTTCCGGAAAAATGCTTCTATTACTATATACATACAAAGACTAGCATTTTAACAAAATTCAAGTAGATTTCAAATAAAAATGCATCAATTACATGTACATGACCATTGATTGATTTTAAAAGTCACCCTTTTCTTATGTAAAGGTGTTAATTTTAAACATATAGGGTGTTTAAAACATTAATTTAGGTATACGAGATTATCTACAAATCATTAAATTGAATGAATTTAAATTTGCATCTGAAACATGATTTTACATTCCAATTTGAAGTGGCAAATGCTTATAAAAGTGGTACGAGTTTCATATAATGTTCAATAAAAAGGGGCCCTTTAACTACAGGGTGACTCAAATTTTCCCAATGGCACATGTTTAGTGGCATACAATTAATTGCGTTCATCCTTCTTGCACCTTCATGATGTGCAAAGCACATTCAAATGAACAAATTAGGTTAGTTTCCATAATGTTTGAACCCAGTATTCAAATTTCAAGAGTCTGATTTAAGATTGAATTATAAAATGTTATCGTTTTAAGTTGTATTCAACATATAGGGTGATCCAATGTTGATTGGCAAACTAGTAGTCACTAGTATCGTATCAACTTACTTTTCAAACTCAAGTTTGCACACTACTTGAAGACTTATTTACAAAGAAATGTTGCACAATATTTCAGCATGATCTTCATTGGCGAGAAGATACTGGTTATTGTTCCCTGGACGTAGGTCTACAGCACAGTATATCAGACTTGCATAGGGTATGACGGCAGTTTGCGAGTCTAGAGTAAAGATCAGGTCCTTCCTACCTGAGGTTAATTACATATCTCCTTTTAATTTTTAAATAAATAGTTAAATTTATTTATTCAAAAGGGTACCTCAACCTTTTTATACTTTTAAAATGGACAGTTTGGTGCAGGCAAATGTTTGCATACATTCGCAAACTGCGACCAACTTACGTTTCTTAACAATTTTTTGAGCTTCTTAATGCTAATTAATGATTCCTTAATTAACTAATTATATTTTTAATTCAAATATGCTTTAATAATGTTTTCAATATAGAATTGTACCAAGAGTGAAACCAGTGCATTTTATGTTTGCCCAATGTATATTGCACCATACTTGTTCAACTATGCACTCCTCCTCCTCCGCATACTCCTCCTCCGCATACTCTTCCACCCCTGACTAATTAGGTTTAACGAACTATTGTAATTAACAGAACCATGGTAGTTTATATTTTTCTTTTTAAAATAAAGGCCAAATACTTTCTCATCAAAATAAGACCAAATTTGAGTATGTGTGATAAAGAATAGCCAAAATATATGCATGCAAAGTAATAATATGTAGTGCAAATGTAACAGATCCACCTTTTTTGGGTACCCAGTATAAAAAACATGACCTTATAAAAGAAACAATAGAAATTGTCAAACTCATTTTGCCTATCAATGTTAACCACTTCTCCGTATAGAAGCCGAGTTGGGTTACTTTTCCAAAGGATATATGGTGATATTGGTGCTGGTCCGTTAATTAAATGTCCCTTCAACAATAGAATTGGGCTACCCGGTTTCTTTGCAATTATAATTTAGGTGTCGAAGCATGGCACGAATAAGACTCCGTACTACGGTGTTTCTAGTAATATTCAAGCAAGTTTCACTGCGTCTTTACTTTTAGTTTCTAAATGTAGACATTGTAATATCTAAAATAGAAAACAATAAAGCAGTATCCATTAATTTCCTACTATACGAGTTGAAAAATAGAAATTACATACCATTTACAACAATCATGACAATCTTACCGCGCAAATTTAAACGTAGCATAAAATGCCTGTGTACATGTGTACGGCAATTCAGTTTCAATGCAGTGCGTCATGTATAACAACGCTCATTGAAATGGTAGGTATTCAATAGGGCCACCCGGCATTCATGCACTCTGTAGCGATTTTCAAGATGTGAAAAAGGAGGAGTTCGTTTTTTTGGTTTAAATTAAGTTCTATATATATGGTTTTTGAGCCTGTAAATTTCACCACAGGTAGCAATTATATTGGTTATTAAGAATATGTAACAAAATATTCCGATTTGTTTTGATAACGTCTAATTACAATAAACGGAAATTGGTGAGAAAAAAAATATACAAAATTGGGTTAATTTTATGTACAAATTAACATGTTGCTTTAAACGTTTTACACCAATATTGGTATAATTTGATAGCATGATATGTTGCCTAAAGCTTGCATTTTACCAGAAATCAATATGTCGTCTCAGTTTGACGCTATGACGTGTCAATGTAAAATCCATCTTATACACAATAATATGTAAATTATATGCAAATTAGGCTGGAACATAAAAACTATCGCTCCAAATGATTGCAAATTTCATGACATGAAGGCCCAAACACATTACTTTCAATTGATTGAAACAATTCCAATGTGTATCGTTATTGCCGGTATCTCCTTAAGGGAGCATATTTTCTCTGGAATCTGCTCTCCTATATTCAATATGTGAAACAAAAAAGCCGGAAATGGCACGTGGAAATATCATGGTGTAGTAGTTCTGGTAATGGAAAGGCGTGGGACTAGATAACGCGCCGTGTAAATGGGCCGATGGAGGAAGTGGACAATAAGGAATTGATTTCAAGTTTATACATTGCGCCAGTAGATGTCAACCCATGAATGAAACCAAATTGCATTATAGAAAGACTTTATATGAAATATTGCACGTTTTATTCTTCTTATACTGTTGGAATTTATTCAATAACCACAAGTATAATGAGTATGCATTAACGTATGAATACGAAGCTTATCGAGACTGCATCGAGACTCGATTCGTTGTGTGCTCGATGATCTTGAAGTTGATGCTCAATAAAATAGACATTGGCTCTCGATATCGGCTTCGACACGAAGGCCATTCTGTTGTCCGTAATACCCTGGGGATTTTAAGGTAAATACACCAATGATGATAACATGTATATATTTATGATCATCATAGTCCGGTATATGTACCGTATCGAGTACTCGATACGACAGGACAATAGTCGTAATAAATAAACTTAAGCTATATTTACACGCCGTCTGGTCTCGATAATGTTATCCCATTACACATGGAACAGTTACGGGTCTGGATTTACTTTTCTAATTAGTCGCGATGAAAAACTCACCTTGTCTTGATGAGGTCTCGATAATTGTATCGAGTACACATGGAACAGTTACCAGCCCATCGTCTGTTCTCTTTAGGTTAATCATTTCCTCATTGGTTCTCGCCACTTTCGTCAAACACATTTGATAGCTGGCGCGTCATTTTCTCACGCACAAGGCTCAAACGCTGTATAAAAGCTTTCGCTTCATTCTCTCACGCACATGGCTCAGACAACTGATTACGTCCGTTTACTTCTTTTACATCAGACATACAGGTTTGCTTACAATTATTTTCTTCATTATCCCCACGAAATCTATAGAGTTAGGACTGATAGACAATTCCTTTTATCGTTTTACTTTTAATAATTATACACATTTGAACTACAAATTGATAGCTGGCGCGTTATTGGTTTACTTCTTTTATATCAGGCATACAGGTTTGCTTACAATTATTTTTTTCAGAATCCCCACAAAATCTATAGAGTTAGGACTGATAGACAATTCCATTTAACGTTTTACTGTTAATATACACATTTGAACTACATATTGATTCTATGTTCTCACCCAATATAATATGTTCATTTATTTCGTTAATGATCAAGAAATCGTGATTTTTCGTAAAATAGTTTTACGGTATCGAAGCTGTTCAGTCAGTGGCGAGGAAAGTCAAGTGGTCGCGACCAGCTGTTTGTGGCGTCTATTTTACACAGTGGAGATTTTATTTGTACGACGCATGAACTTGAAAACTTTTTTATCGTAATTCAATCGGATTGAAACCGCCGTGATTGGCAAAATAAAGCTCAGGTTCCCTACAGACCTGTTTATTTACTTTTTAAAGGCTAACTTGTCATGTCAAGTAAAGTCAAGTGCACAGTTTTGTTTACATTCGTACGTCACGTACGGTACGCATGCATAATGTCCCGCATAATGCATAATACATACAGTGGTTTCCAAATAAGGCGCGCCATCCTAGTCATTTGTATAATGAACAGTGTGTTTATCTCAAATTGACAACGCTTTGACGCTTTACTAAAGATACGGTCGAGTTGTTGAAACCTGGATGGCAATTCAGTATTATTGTGTCCACGGGTGTGAAGCCATTTTAATATCTATGATTGTAACTCAACTGAATTGACAGAAGACAACCGAAACGTATTTTGAAAGTATTTAATAATGTATTTATATAGTATTGATTTATAGAAATGAAAATACATAACGGCTTTTTTCCCCCTTTGGATTTTTTTCCCCCTCTGTTTTCTTTTTTTTCTTCTCATTTGTTGTTGTTGTTTGTTTGTTTGCTTAAACATCGGAAAATGTGTTTTGTACTCCCGGGTTTAACAACACGAGGTACACATTATGAGAACAACCTGTTTTCTGCACAACTTTAAAAACGGAGACTCATCATGGCCAAAAACAAGCTTCACCTGTCTACTTGATGACACTTCTTTCTTTGACATTCCTTGAGCGTAATATTTTGACACATACGCTGTTGAAGATTCATTCATATTCATAATGCAAAGCTGTTTATTTGTATACAGTCATTGATGCATTGATGGATGTGTAGCAAGAGAGAGGAAATGACTGATATATTATGTATTTCTCTATTTTTAAGCAAAGTTAAAAGGTCAATATCTTATTTCAGTCATGATGTTAACCGGAATTTCACTATACCTAGAGCTGATGTAGATCTAGAAATCAGCACATGTGTTTTGATGTAAACTTTGAGGCTCCAATGACATAAGTAATATAGAAATTGGTGATCAACATTTCTAGTTTTCCAATAACCATGCCGTTATATATCAGATGCTTTTGGTTGAAGATGATTTTTGAAATATGAAATTTGAACGTATACTTAGTTGGTAGGGTTCAGATATCCTATTATATACTAGATCTAGGTAAAGATCCCAACCGGGCCGAAGGCCCGCGCCCCGGCGCAGCCGGCCGAGCGAAGCGAGGGATCTAGTATTTGCGACTAACTTTTTATCACCCCCATTGGACCATTATTGGACCTAGTATTGACACTCCATCACACAACACGCTGGTTTTACCCAGATTCCACCGTCCGCCATAAATCAATGTCAGTTGACTGGTTTGGCTACAACCGCCAGGGGCGTAGCGTGGTAGTTTTGATTGGGGGGGCACCAGGCGCGGATCCCAAAAATTGAATTGACCATGTACCATAAGCGGTGCGCAGCACCGCCCTCCGAGCTGTGCTCGGACAGGGGGGAGTCTGAGGGGGGATGTGCCCCCCTCATAATTAAGTAGAAAAAATTTCAATTTTGGAACTCATTTGGTGCGATCTGGTGTATACTTTTGACCAAACTTTTATCGAAAAGCCACCTCTTCATTTCCAATAAATATTTAGTTTTTTATCAATGCACAAAAGAAGTTGAGCATAATTATACTGATACGGTATTCTTGATTTAAGTCTACATGTAGATGGTTTAAAAGCTCAAACAGGGGGAGTCTGAGGGGATGTACCCCCCCCCCCCTCAGAAATGGAAACATTTTCAATTTTCGAATTCATTTGGTGCGATCTGGTGTATACTTTTGACCGACATTTTATTGAAAAGCCACCACTTCGTTTCCAATCAATATTTTGGTTTTTATCAATCATGTCAAAATGCTAGATAGCTATTTTGTTATGTAAGAAAGAATTTGTGCATAATATAGGCCTACAGATATTTTCTTGATTTAATTAAGTATAGATGGTTGAAATTGTAATGTTGACAAACAGGTTCCCCTAAGGGTTATGTTAAAAAACAGGTTCCCCATTTATCAAGGCAAAGATTCAGCATTCTGAAGCAAGAAGATTTAGGGTGGTTCGAGACCCAATATATTGTTGAAACCTGTAGAAAAAACGCGACAATTTTCAGTTTCTAAATTAAAATGGTTCAGAAAACTTGCCTGAAGCCACCTTGTTTTAAGCTTATGTTTTGTAACATTGAAACTAATACGCGCGAAGGGGGGCATGGCCTGCTGGGCCATCCCCTGGATACGCCACTGGCTCTTTCCCCCTCTCCCTTTTTTCTCTTTCTCCCTTTCACTTTTTTGTCACATTAATTACGTTGTTCAATTAAACATTAGAATTTAATTTATAGGCCTACTTCACAAATGTTTTTTCTTTGAAATACGGCACTGAAATAAAATTACGTTTTTTTAAGAAACACCGCGGCGGATCCCGGGATTTTCGTGTTGCCGATGTGTTCGAAAGATACCAGGGCACGGTCTTGCAACTATGATTTCGCGCGCCGTGCCATCGTCTGGATCCAGCCTTGAGTACCCCTCCCCCTTCCGGCCTCGCCTAATGATTCCCGATCCGAATTAAACACCGTCCTGACGCGGATAAACGATTCTTTCGTTCCACTTTCTTCCTTTCTTTCCCCTTCCTTTTTCTTTTCTACCCTCCTCTTCCTTTCTCTTTTCTTCCTTCCCTTTCTTTTCCCCTTCCCCTTTCTTTTCCCTTCCCATGGTAAAATAAAAAGGTACCGGGTTAGTATCCGATACTTACCGGATACTAATCCGATACCACTTGGATACTTTTTTTGGAAGTATCCACAAGTATCCGCATGCGAACGCCTTTCTGGGCTATATCCCACTAGCGGATACTTTTGTGGATTATAACCCGATGATGTACCGCTGGATTATAATCTAAACTTAGTTTCAAATATCATAATCCAAAAGGTATCCACAGATCACATACTGACACTAGGTCAGAGGTCACAATTTCAAAAAATGCAAAATGGCAGTTGGATACATGAACATATAATTTTAGCTGGCAAAAGAATCAAAGGATGATGATGTTTTACCATGTTTATGACAATAAAGAAGTTTGGATATGCTTGTGGATGACATACATATGCACTGCTGTACTACAGGTAAATTACTATAAGCTATTTTTGATTTGCATAGTCTATAGAAGCTTAAACGGTATAGATCCTATAATCTTACTTATGTTTTGCCTATAATATGTACACTATAGAATACAGTAAGTAAGATGTGCCATATGGTCTAAGGCACCTCAGTTGGTGAAGTTTTCAGTTGGCAACAAGAGCAAATTAATAATATAGTACTCTGATATCAGTACAGTTTGGATACTGGGACAAAGCTGTTATCAGGCAATGGCTTGGTCTGTAATATGTCTACTAGAATTATATTGGATATGCTATGTGTGTATACCAAAATGTGCATGATCGTGCGTCGCAACTATTGAGGGCTATAAAAGTATCCGCTAAAAAGCGGATGATAACCGGATACTATCCCACAGAAAAGTATCCATAAAAGTATCTGCAAAAGCCACCGGGTTATAATCCGATGGCATTTTCACATGCAAATTAGGTATCCATAAAAGTATCCACAGAAAGCGGACTAGTATCCGATTATGATCCATAAAAGTATCCACAGAAAGCGGACTAGTATCCGGTTATAATCCACAAAACGATCTACTGAATTTTCAAAACCCACCGGGTTATAACCGGATACCTAACTAATTTGCATATATAACCCACCGGGTTATAACCGGATACCAAATTAATTTGCATGTGAAAATGGTATCGGGTTATGATCCGCTGCCTTTTGCGGATTATTACCGGATTATGATCCGATACCCTGCTATATTTTCCTATGGGTTCCCTTCCCTTTTTTTCCTCCGAAAATCATTGGGGGGGGGGGGGGGGGGGGGGGGGGGCCGTGCCCCCCCGTGCCCCTATGACGCTACGCCACTGGCAACCGCCACATACCGTGAGGCACGCGCTTTCAATGAAGATGGCCCAAAAAGCTCACACGCATTGTAGAAATAGAAAATCTTTGTTTGAATGTCGTTGCTGATAATATAGTGATGATCCAAAAGACAAAACATTTTTAGGCTAGGCATAATTCTGTTATACCCTACACACCAACATCGGTAGCATGCGTCGTTCTTAAAAATCACGCACTATTATATGTGAAGGGTATATAACATAATTACTTTTTAGGCGGCAATAACATAATTTGAACTTATAATGTAAAAGCTGAACGCATACTGCAATTATTTGAAATTTAGCGCAATCAAATTCGAATTTCAATTTAATTGTAAGGAAATCCAAATTATTGCAATATTCCAACGTCAATTATTCAACAACTACATGCCAATGGTATTCTATGCAAGTTATATCCAAGCCCGTACCATCGTTATGATCTGATCATAAACAATGTTCAAATTCAATAATGTTTCTTGTGTCGTGCGATACTGATAATTATAAAATACTTTGTATCATATTATAGGCTATTGATTTGAATAGACGTAAGAACGAAGATGAACTTACCCCCTTGTTGCTTCTAATAATTACCGCTTTCACTATCGGATGGATGGAACCTTTCGCTATACCAACGAAGGTGCTTTCCCTGGCCTTTACCAAAAAAGGCTACATATACTAATCAATTATGTGTTTATTTTATTCATTTATTATCTCTGTCAAACATTATTTGTGAAATAAATGTAGGCCTATAAATATTAATTAACAAAAATGTAGGTGACAGGTTTTATATTTGATCAGGAACGGTGAGAAGTTTTAACTGACATTTTACCTGACTGCCCCCCCCCCACCCCCGGCATAGACTTTTTAACGAAACGTCTATATTTTTAGCCTAATGATATTCTACCTTTTATTTTATCTTTTATATTTGATAAATACATGTATTTAGAAAAACTTGGGCATTAACGAGTAACGACGGATATTAAACAAATTCATATTTAAACTACTGTGTTCGATTCAAGAATATACGAGATTGTTGTTTTAACAGGGTCTATTATATTCATTTTTGAATACGAGTTCTCTTCCCCAAAACCTACATAAATAGCTTCTTGCTCAGCATCTTACATTTAAAACCAAATTTGAAAGAGATTGCTAAACATAAAATAATGTTGGTCGATTTTGAAAAATACACAAATGAAATGTTTAATTTACATTGTACAAGATTACACGAATATTTATTCCCGTATATTTTATCCAACACTTGTTTCTGGCCGTAGACACCACACGCTGGGTGGGTCTACCTCATGTTGCAACTGGTCGCGATGATAAATTTCAATGCCGTTACTCGCCTCGGATTGGTCAATTTTATTGCATGTGCTGTCACACAGTTGTCACACTATAATTCATTGCTGGAGATCTTAAGTTTTTGCCGACCCAAATGTTATTCAAAAATGGCTCCTTTCTAATTGACGATAACATTGAAAGCACATTTACTTGGGACCAGCAAATGCTTGCGTTGCTCAGAGTACGCAAGACCTTCGCAAGTACCAGTGCCTACCTGACGAGTAGATCGGGGCATGGGCGGATCCACTACTACGTTCACATGGTTATATATTCGGGGTATTGGGTAGGCACGATAACAGTGCTATTATATACATATAATAAATAATCCTCTGCTAACCGAGCGACTTTAATAACACAGTGGCGTTTTCGAGAAAAAAACTAATAAATTCGATTGCCATAGTTTTATTTTGAAAAAAACCCTCAGGTTTATAAGAAAAAAACTGTGACAATCGAATTTATTAGTTTTTTTCTCGAAAAAAAAGGTTCCTCGGGCGATAAACTTGGTTTATCAAAACTATGACAATCGAATCGAACAATCAGGTTTAAACAAAACTATGACAATCGAATCGAACAGTTTATCAAATCAAAAACCAAGTTTATCGTCAATTGTTTGTTTTTCGAGAAAAAAACCCAGGTTTCTCGACCTATAAACCAGGTTCATCAAAAACTATGACTATCGAATCGCTGATAGTGCTATATATCGCAAATATCTGGAGGTTTATTTGAATTTCAAAAAATAATGGCATTTCATGATACTGCATCAACGAACTTGATAATTTGATACTAGCAATATTGAAATATGTTGCCATTACAGCCGCCATCAACAAGGGTACATTATTTTGATTATTCTAGACTCGGCTACCAAAACCGATTGCTTGAACCCGTCTATGGCTAGTAGTGTGCACAATCGAAGAGCTTTGTCATAGTTTTTTCTCGAAAAACCAGATTTATCAAATTGAAAAACCAAGTTTATCGTCGATTGTAAAAAACAAGTTTTCGGTCGAGACAAACTCGTCTTTTTACCATCCAGTTAGGGGCAATTAAATCCCTGGACCTGGATGCCCAAATATTTTAGGACGGATTGCAAAACTATTCCGTATGGCTCATACGTATAAGTGACTTGTACGTAAGACTCATACGCCAAAGTAACATTTTGCGCCATCAAACGTACAAGCACCAATACAAAATAATCTAAACAAATGAACATTCAGAACCAGTAATACTACTTAAAAGGCTTTATTACGTATACAAGTACCATCAGCTAACAACGGAGTTCGTATCTGAGACCTATTTTTGCGTACAATCATTTTCTATTTTTCGTTGGAAACCTGAATGATAGAGTCATTGAATCACGTAACGTTGGTTTTCCTATTCCAAGTTCACCTTGCATTGTAAAATCCATTATTTTAAATGAGTGAAATCATAGGTTGGTATGGATTGGCTTTAGACCCAACACTTTGGCTTTTGGCCCAACACTCTGGGCTTTACACAAATTAGTGTAAAATGATAACAAACTGGTTAACATTTTTTTAAATTTTAATGAAAGCCAAATGATGGGTCTTTCCGTCAGTATCATTTGTTTTGATTAAACAAGCCGGAAATATTTGTGACGCCTTTGCAAAAAGCATGTCCGTTTTCTGACTGACCCTGTAAGTTGAATGTGTATTGTTGCTTTAAGGAATAGTGAGGCAAAGTATTACTTTGGCGACACTCACACAAGTCACTAACACCTATAAGCCATACGTGCTACTTTTGCATTGCTACCTTATGATATTCAAATTGTTTTCTGAAGACTGAAGAGAAAGCTGGCCTGTCATGCATGCAAAGCGCAGGGGCGCAATAATTGATTTTAATTGCTTCTAAATATAGCGTCCCACGAATATATTCGATTCAACGATAATTTGTGTGTAACCTGAGAAAAACGGAACGATAGAATTTTGTTTATTACGGAACGATGGAATATAATTTGTATCGAGTAATAGCAATATGATATATGATACACAATTAAAGGTAATATCCATCAATTTAGATCCGAGTAGTCTGAGTAGGTAGTGGTCAACAATCAATATCGGTTTACAAGAACGAAATATTGAAAGGGTCAAGAGACTTAGCTGGGTCAGTCGGAAGAAGGTCCTTCCATATAAAATGATAAATATTTTGTTCTGCTAAAGGAGAAATCTAATATTTTGCTCAAGGGCTTTAAATTTCACATGGTCGATATTGTGAATTGAAAAAAGATCAAATTCAGCAAGACAGATAAATTCCCGTCAAATTGCCTTTGTTTAAGAAACCTTGGGCAGATGACAAAACTCGAATCATCAATCTCGCAAAAACACCAATAGTTTTAAACCTGAAAGTGATGAACATAATCATTAAGGTTGTCGAATTCGACATTATTACGAGCGTATTTCCCCCTTTTCAGATCTGGGAAGGTCTTTCAAGATTTAAAATCCATTCCAAATCTTGAAATTCGCCCGGGTTGCTGATATTTGGGTACTTTTCTTGTAAATAAAACACGCTACGTGCTCAATACTCAACCATCTGTAGCACCGTAATTACCAAATATTTGAAGAGACAAATCAGGTACCTCCGATATGATGTTTATATTGACATAAAATCTACAATGGGCTGCTAAATACAACTCAAACATAAATATGAGGCCTTAGAAGGGAGAATATTAAGTAAACATGTAAATCACAATAAAATTGCCATATTTGGCAGTATGTTTTTGTTAACACATTACAAAAAAAAGAAATGTGTTGTTTAAAACTTGTTCAGAATCTTGTGCAGTAAATATGTTTTCTTTGCGTACAATGTAAACAGATATGAAACATAAACATTAGTCTAAACGGTTGTTTTGAAACGGAACAGATATTTCGAGACGTCAGTTCTTGAAACGTGCTCGATTAACAACACACCCCTTGGCTAACAGATCACTCAACAGATACATACATCCTCGTTACAAGCCATAGCATCTTGTTTCCAACAATACAATAATATTGCCTATAGGAAAATATTGGCCGTGAAGATTAGACGTCAATGATTTGTATTGATTCTCGTTATGCCGATTGTTGCTATTTCTGCATTATAAGAATTGTTGACTTGTGAAAAACAGGACTTGAGATCAATAACATGTAAGGTTTTGTTTTAAAACCAACAAGTCTCAGAATATATCCGCGTATTCTGACGGAACTCATTATGTTCCCATCCCTTATCACTTTTGGACCGGTGATTTTGACATTTCGCCGGTAATAAATCATAGAAGATTTTGTCAATCGCTGACTATGTGGTCCATTTTCAGGGTTATGAAAGCTAGTTGATGCCCTTGGGGCATAATTATGTCCTTTGCAGTCTTTTAATTGGACCACATAGTGGGAAATAGACATATTCTTAGATGATTTATTACCGGCGAAATGTCAAATCACCGGTCCAAAAGTGTTAAGGGACTGGGAACATAATGAATAAACAGCAAGTGTTAACATGGGATTCTGTAAGATTCTGTATTCTAGAATACAGAATGTTCATAATCCCATGTTACTACCATGTCACTCTAGATGTATTTGGTGGCGGGCTATGCTCTGATGAGCGTCTTATCTTTACTTAAAACATATCAGGCATACAGGTTTGCTTTAGAAATATTTTCTTCATAATCCCCACGAAATCTATAGAGTTAAGACTGATAGACAATTACATTATCGTTTTACTGTTACAAATTGAACTACAAATTGGATTCTATGTTTTAACCCAATTTATGTTTATTTATTTGGTGTCATGGTGCCTACATGGTTACCCGATAAGTTCATAATAGCATTCACTCTACCTGAAAGACTACCTGAAAGAGGATTTGAAAGAGGATTTGAAAGATATACACAACCAATATTGCACAAGACAATTACTAAAAATTCAGCCAAGGCGTAAACAATCCAAAACAAACAATGATATTCGAATTACTCAAAACAATTATCTGATTTTTCGACATTTTAAATTTATGCAGGGGCATACATTGATCAGACAACTTCTCAGACAAAAGAACTTTTTTTTTTGCACAAGGCAATTACTAAAATTCAGCCCAGTTATAAACAATAAACAATACACATTTGCATTACTTAAAACAATGATTTAATTTTACGAAATTTTATATTATGCAAGTGTTATTAAGTGAGGTTAATTACAATTATCCTAAATAGTACGTAGTACGTATACTGTACTTATTTTATATTTTGACACCGTTGAAATCATATTGATAAACAATTATATGTCAAAACACTCAGGGGATTTAGTCAGGGCCAGTATGTGCTTTGCAGTAGATTCGTTGGATTTTTGTGGGGAGTTGCTAATTTTTGCATTTTCATGAAGGTAAAGGTCTACAGAAAGTGAAAACCAATGTTTACACATTTTTAAATTCCGTTCCGCCAATCTTCATCTCATTAAATGACGTATAGCAATCAAAATGTATGGTGAAAACCGTGAAAGTAAAGTTTTAATAGTGGGATGTATGTATTAGACCACTACACACTCATATCTAGAACTTTTGCTTTATTAACACACCAAAAACCAAGATGGCCGCCAAAATGGCCGCCAAAAATGGTAAAATTCCATAAATTGGCATATATGATCCAACATGTATGTTTAGAGTATAGCTTTAACAATGGGATGTATGATACAGATCACTGGAAACTCATATCTAGTATTCTTGTTTTGTTAACATACTTTAAAACCAAAATGGCCGCCAAATTGATGGCCAAAAATGGTCAAATATTATAAAAATGTCAATAGAATAGCATAATATCACCTGAAATGTATGATGAAAATATGATTTTAATAATAGGATGTATGTATCAGACCACTAGTAACTCATATCAAGTACTTTTGCTTTGTTGACATAGTTAAAAATCCAAAATGGCTGCCAAAATGGCCCCAAAATGGGTCTCAAAATAGCTTCAAAAATAGGCGGAATTCCATAAAATGGGATAATATCAACCAAAATGTATGATAAAAATATAGTTTTAATGATAGGATGCATGTATTAGACCACATGTAACTCATATCCGAGTGTTTTTGCTTTGTTAATATACTTAAAAATCCAAAATGGCCCCCAAAATGGGTCCCACTTGACTGAACAAATTGTCGGAATTCCATAAAATGGGATAATATCAACCAAAATGTAAGATGAAAGTATAGTTTTAACATTGGGATGTATGTATTAGACCACTGGTAACTCATATCCAGTATATTTGAATTGTAATAACTTTAAATCCAAGATGGCCACCAAAATGGCCGCTGTAACTGTAAAAATAGTCTACATGAGTGTCTGACAATCCAGAATAGATATTGTAAGAATATTACATCACATACACCACATAGTATGTTCTAAACTGTTAAGCTATTGCTTTTAGATATAAGGCCCACCTCTGTGACAATTTTGATTCTGTATCACTTTCCAAAATGGCTGCCATTACTGCCATTAATTCATAAGTGCGTGCTTTTAAGAACGACGCATGCCCTATATATTTATATATATAAGCCTACAATGCTCAATCATTCAATACATGCCCTGAACTGACCAAATGGTCGGCGACTGATGATTTGAGGCCCTATCCGCCCAATTAAACCATGGTATCGCCTGTTGCTATAATATTTTATCTGTAAAACGTGTATAATATTTCATGCTCATTTGAGCATATATTACTCTAGCTTTATTGGCTTAACTATCAAGTTGAAACACCGATTTCTGCCAATTAATTAGAGTTAGGCCTACATGTTTACGAAATAAATCTATCTTACTATTATAGCACTCCCATTTAGCAACTAATAAACCTAAAAGTATCATCACTATACTTTGTACCGTGACATTTCACTATTTCAACCGGGCTTGGCTTGTGTATCCCCTAATCATGATTTGCTCAAGGTGTTGCGTCTACGTGTTGTGTTGTCTATGTATTCGATTGACTTCGGTTTTTCTTGTAGCTATATTCCTGAGCAGTCCCTACTATAATTAAGTTGATGTTAAATGACAAAATTGTATTGTATTGTAAATGACCATACTATGTAATACCAACACCCCGAATCTAATGGGACAGCATTCACTATATTATTATGATAAAGCCTAGATCTAGTTTGAGTATTTTAAAATATCCAAGATGGCGGCAAAAGGGTAAAATAACCGAAAAACAGTATTAGTTTATTGTTAGGGTTACATTAGATATGACCAAGTTATTATATCTACAGCTTTTAATCCATCCATGCAGTAAACGTATTTGTATGTGACAAGGTATGATTGAATGGTATAGACTCCATTTTGACAATGTAATGTTATTATGATGGCCATTATAATGACCATTTCATTAAAATTACCTCTAAATGGTCAATACAATTATCTCCAAATGGTCAAAACAATTACTACAAGTGGTCACCAATTGATTAAAATATGGTCAGAATGGAAAGAAATGGACTCTATAACATTATATCATACATTGTCACATACAAATATGTCTACTAGGTGGATTAAAAGCTATACATATAATAATTTGGTCATATCTAATGTAACACTAACAATGAACTAATACTGCTTTTCAGTTATTTTAACCTTTTAAAGCCATCTTATATATTTTAAAATACTCAAACTAGATCTAGTACAGCCCCTAGGCTTTATCATAGACATATAGTGAATGCTGTCCCATTAGATTTGGGGTGTTGGCATTGCATAATATGGTCATTTACAATACAAAACAATTGTTTTGGGTCATTTAACATCAACTTAGCCATTCTGGCAGCCATTTTGGAAAGTTTTACCGAATCAAAACTGTCACAGAGGTGGGCCTTATATCTAAAAGCAATGCTCAACAGTTTAGAACATACTATTTGCTGCATGTAAATGTACACTCTTACAATATCTATTCTGGATTATCTTACACTTATGTAGACTATTTTTACATTTACAGCGGCCCTTTTGGGTGGCCATCTTGGATTTAAAGTATGCTATTACAATGCAAATATACTGGATATGAGTTACTAGTGGTCTAAATTATACATCTCAATGATAAAACTATACTTTCATCATACATTTTGGTTGATATTATCCCATTTTATGGAATTCTGACAATTTGTTCAGTCATTTTGGGACCCATTTTGGGGGCCATTTTGTATTTATAAGTATGTTAACAAAGCAAAAATACTGGATATGAATGACTAGGGGTCTAATACATACATCCCATTATTAAAACTATATTTTCATTATACATTTTGGTTGATATTATCACATTTAATAGAATTTGACCATTTTTGCAGCCATTTGGGACCCATTTTGGGGCTATTTTGGCAGCCATTTTGAACTTTTAACTATGTTAACAAAGCAAAAACATTGGATATGAGTTACTAGTGGTCTAACACATACATCCCATCGTTAAAATCATATTTTCATCATACATATCGGTTGATATTATGCTATTTTATTAAATTTTGACCATATTTGACCATTTTTGGCCATTAATTTGGCGGCCATTTTGGTTTTAAAGTATGTTTACAAATCAAGAATACTAGATATGACATTCTAGTGATCTAATACATACATCCCATTGTTAAAGCTATACTCTGATCATACAGGTTGGTTCATTTATGCCAATTTATGGAATTTTACAATTTTTGGCGGCCATTTTGGTGGCCATCTTGGTTTAAGGTGTGTTAACAAAGCAACAATTCTGGATATGAGTGTCTAGTGATGTAATACATACATTCCACTATTAAAATTATACTTAAACCATACATTTTGATAGCTATGTCATATTATGAGATTTGACCAGTTTGGGCGGCCATTTTGGACGCCATCTTGAATAACCCCTTAGTCATGGCCGCCATTTTGAAATTAAGATCAGGGCTAGTTAGTTCTGCTTTAGGGGCAACAGACATGACAGTTATACCCAAAAATAAGCTTTAAAAAGTGACCACATGTCATGTTTTGTTTAAAAATAGTTTAAATATGTCAACATTTGGCCGCCATTTTAAAAATCCAATATGGCCGCCATTGGAAATTTTAAAAATGTGTAAACATTGTTTTCTGGTATCAGTGGTCTATAAACATTAATTAGATGCAAAAATTAGCAACTCCCCACAAAAATCCAACGAAATTACATAGTGGCCCTGACTAATTGGTGGTCGGGATGTAAAAACAAGGATAGCTCAATCTTAAACAAAAACTATGGGATATCCTACATTCTTAAACTATTTTGTCAGTGTTATTGCGCTTTATTCCGTTGAGGGTGCTAACGGAATAAAACTAATCTGGAACTTAGACTGCACTATACTTACAGATTAATACGAATTGTAAATTGCATAATATAGTGCAGTTTAATAAGGAGACCAGGTTGAACCATAACATTGGTGTCAGATGATAGATCGTACATGTATCAGCGCAAAGATGGATCACATCGCAAAGAAGGATCACATCTGCAAACGGAATCTTTAAAGAATTCATTCTCCGAAGAAAGTAGGTAATTCTGCTTATGTTTTAGAGTGAAAAATGAACAGATTAATACGAATTGTAAACTGCATAATAAAGTGCAGTTTAATAAGGGGACCAGGTATTTCCATTCGGAAATATAAATGTTTATCGACAACATATTCTTAACATCTACAGTCCATCTGTAAATCTCGCTTTGGTGTAGCAATCATGTCTGCGGAAATTCACTCACTGAAATCACCCTTCGGGCGAATTCTACAAAGCCGAAAAGATTTTTCATTAAAATTACGCCATCATGAATAATTTCTTCTATTTGAATGCTATAGGATTAATAATTAACCACTTCTAACTAACTATGTAATGATTAATTGAGTTAGTAATTTGGTTTTGCTCTGTTCTATAATCGAAAAGCGTGCTCAACATTTGGTTGATTAAGCATGATTAAAACGAGAACAAACTTCAACTCTAAATGTCATGGGTGCCAGGTCAACACCGCATAGTCTTGACACGTACATTAGTTCCAGAATACTGCAAGGGCTCACTTTTGCGAAGATTAAAAATGAACAATCGTTTTCATTCGACTCATTTATACCAGATTACATTCGATTTCCCGAATGTGATAAATCAATTATTACATCACTTATGCACACATCACACAATAAACAAAACCTTTCACTTCAACTCTACACCCTCATCTATAAAAAGCACCAACAAATCACACATTTCTCCTCAAAAGCTTAACGCACTAACACATCGCTAATAGTTGTATTGAAATACATTTTTTCATTGAATTATTGACGAACAAAAGTTACTCGTACAAACGGTAGCTTTGTTTCATTTAGGCTCATATTCATTAAATCGACTAAAACTGAATTGTTTAAGATTGGAGATGATTTTGGCGTTGATATCTACCATTGTGATCCCTGCAAATTAGAGTTACTCTTTTTTAGCTCTGAAGTTCGCATTTGTTAAGGGCACCATGCTCAATACAATGTCTAAGAGCTCGGATATGCGATTGGTGAATACAAACGCAAGCAACGACTTCATAATTACATATTGGAAGATTATGTAAAACTATGAGAGCTCTTAAAAATTAATGCATTTACTAATAGATATGCTTCTTTGTTGAAATTAATAGTGAAATTACAGATATCAATTTAAAATAAGAATAAATAAGGGTAATTTGTGTTTGCGACGATAATATCCTAAATTATGTGGTACATGCATTATCATTAACTACGATTCTAATAATAAGATTTCAAATAGGTTTATTGACTGGTCAAGAATTCTAAACGTGCCTTTGATAGTTCCCGATGTGTATATTGTGACGACATGTTGTCGTTTTTAGAGAGATCTTTGTCTTCTAAGATACTTCTGTGAACCATTATACATGTATTTCATAAATAACACACTCATCCATTTATACCCACACGTTCATAACCAAACATCGAGCAAAGAGAGTAGCCTAACGTTGCAAGGTCCGTAGGACAGAGGTCCATTGACGACACGATGTCGTTTCTAGAGTGTTCTTCGTCTTCCAAGATACATCTGTGAACCATTATTCATGTATTTCATAAATAACACACATTTTCAACCACACGATCATAACCATACAATTAACTCAATAGAGCAAAGGGAGTACCCCTATGTTGCAGGGGGGTCAGACTTCTGTTGGCGAGGTTACGTGCCCCTTCAAATCCATTAGACATTTATTTGAACCAATTAAGCATTGCAAGCGTTGTTTCCCCCATGGGGCCCTATACAATACCGAAGGTCGAAATAATGATGGGTGCTCAGTTTCACCGCTTCATTAATCTTTTATTCGAATGCGCTGATATTGATTTTTTACTAGGGGAACGCAAACAATAAGCTTTTAACAAGTATGGTGAACTTGGAACATTCGATAGAACATTTTCTGTATTTCCCGGGTAATCTTGTATTTCTCGCTTATTAAATATGTTGAATTCCATATACTATCCTCCTATTTTGTCAAACATTCTTTAAAAAGGCAAATGACCTCATAATTGCATATTTATGCAAAACTATTCTATTTTAACTGTCTTACTGTGAATGCTTATTTAGTCAATGCATATGGTTATAGATATGCTGTTTTTAATGAATGAATAAAATGAATAGAAAGTTACGGATATCAATATACAAACTATGAGCGGAAGTACTTTGTGTGTGCGACGATTATATCCCAAATTATGCGCATTCATAATTATCTGACTTTTTCAATAGAATATCCAAAAATATGCTTCTATTGTCAACACATTCTAAATTTGCCTTCGAGTTCTAGTTTTGACGACATTTGGTTGTTTCTAGGATGCTCTTTGCTTTCTATGTGATATCAGCAAAGAGCATCCTAGAAACACCCAACTGTCATTAAATCGGTTGTTTATAGGATGCTCTTTACTTTCTATGTAATATCTGCAAACCATTATTCATATCTGTCATTAAATTAATAACCCACTCATCCATTTTCAACCACACATTCATAACCTTCCTTCAGAGGCAATTTCAAGGGAAAGAACATTAAAGAATTCTTGTCTGCCCAACATTCTTAGCATTAATGCTGTCCCTAAATGTCTTTTCCACAGAATAAATATAATGTCAAACATTTGCTATTCGTAAATAACAGGAGGCCGTTTAACTTCCAACCTCTGATACATGGTACAGATAGGCATAACGTGTACATAAAAATATATAAAAGCAAGTTATTTCTAATTAAAACTTACATAAGACTTATAATTAAACCAAAAGTAAAGTTATTTAAAGGTAGATGTTTTGATTGCTGGCCCGATTTTCAACTTGATGTTTTCTTAGACATGAAAGGTCAGTGCTTACAATTGTTACAATCCAAAGTTTGAGTTGCGTAACTCCGATGATTTTTATATTAGAAGCACAAGTTCACAAGAAATTTGCCCATTGAGTATTACACAAACTGGCGGGTGCTTAACCACCTTTGGCAGTAATTCACCACATTTTAGCCTATCATTTCTAAATGAAACATTTGTGGCCCCTAAGATTTGACACACATAATGAGACAAATATGGGGATTCTTCTTAAATCAAAATATATTGATGTGAAAAAAACTATAGCCTAAAAAGGTGATCGGAACATACAACTTTAAGAAAAACAATAAAGGACTGAATTAAAGTTACACAGATAGTATTCCGTGCACCAGGATTTCCTCGTTTAACAAGGGTTTGGTCCTTTCATTTCAATGTAATGTCAACATAGTCAATGGGAACCAGTATATTATGGTGTTAGATTTTGAGGTCGCACACTATATGATGTCCTATACTAAATGTGCGCTTCGTTGTTTTGTTTTCCTCCGTTATTGTTACTTATCAAATTATCAGCACTACGTATGTGTGAATTACTGCGATTTGAATGTATGTCTAACTCGATCGTATTATTTTCAGTTGTATTCTCAATGTGTCTATTTCTAGATGTTCCCGATCCAAAATTAAATGTTTTCCGGAATGCTTTTCGATATTCAAGATTACTGTTATATATAATTGGATTTATGGTTGAATTAAGCAAAAACGCGACACGACCGATCCACAGGATGACGTTGTCCGCCGTGGGACCGTAGAAAGATCCACTTGTATCGTTCACAAGTTGATGTATCTCGGATATATTACTGAGTTGAATCGGGAATAAACAGGTGAAGAACATGAGTGCATTAATGCTGAGCATTCTGGCTACGTGACTTCGAGCCGCTGATGATTTTCCATTCGGTTGATTTCTTTTGAGTTCTTGTACAATTCTCACATACACTAAACAGTTAATTACAAGTGCGATTGAAAATAAACAGATATCAAGCGTATCGATGAAAATAAAGGTGCCACTTGGCCACTTACATTTCTGTAGCTCTGTTGGGAAACTCATAAAAGGTTCTTGTTTTGGCCATATTACACATTTACGTTCCACGTTAGAAAACGAAATTGGCAATGCTATTACAACAGTGAGTATAACCCAGGTTAGCAACGTATATTTGATGTTATCTTTCAATGGATGTGAACTAACGCTTCTATGGCGATACGCTAATGGTCTGCACACAGCCTGGTAGCGTTCTAGAGCAACTAGGGTCAGGAATGCGATAGAGGCAAAGCTGAAGACATAGATGATCAATAATGATATCATGCATCCACCAGTTTCAAACGGATATCCATAATTGACGGGTTGCTGTATATAAGTTAACAAATAATTCAATGTAGTTGCGATTAGCAATACCCCATCTGCTACCGATAAGTTTGAGAGATAGAAATTCGTCGCCGTTCTCATTTTTGGAATTCGATAGACGACGAACAGAAATGCCACATTTGATGATAAACCAACCAGCGTTATAACCGGTACAACGAACATGATGAAAATACGCTGAAAATCACTATAAAGTAGCAGTTCTGCCTCAGCTAACGTGAAATTCTTGCAGTTGGTAACAGAAAAATAACTGATATTTGCCATGGCGGAAAAAGAAAATGAATGTAGTCAGGAAACAAAACTATAACTGCAGTTCCATTAGGATAGCTTCATCATAAGTTTCGAGGCCCGAAATAACGTGTGTATTACTTCACTGTATATCTATGTCTCGCCTTATACAGCTGCAGCATCCTTTTATCCGACATACGCTTATACTTCTAATCCAACTGTGTGATGGGCTACCAAATGCGATCAAGTCACGACAATGCGTTGCGTTAATAATGGAATACGGCGGTGACTATAACAGTATTTTGTCTTGCCTCGAACTTGATGTTTTAGTGTTGAGATTTTGAGTGGCTGGTTATACGCACTGACTCTGCGCATATTGCAGTAGGTAGTGGATAAAGTGTGATTTAATACTCACAAAGAAGTAGTCTTCGTTCGTAAGACAGCGCCACGAAGAGAAACACGAAAATACTTCTGTAAAACATGGCATGCTGAAATAAATATTTTTTAACACATGACATATCAAGTTGAAGATGGTTTATATTACAATTCAAGCAGAGGACATTGTCTGTCCTCGCATAAATATTAACATCAATGGGGCTCTAGTCGCTCTACACAGACTGTGTATTTTTAAATCCCAGTCGCACCTCGGGGATGAAGGTTGGAGAAATCATTTCATATTTGGTCAACACATCAGTTCTGAATATCACCCTGATATGATACGAGGTTTCGTTTTTGAGTTACGTTTGTTCCCATATTGCAAGTTTGCGTGTTTTATAATTTTGAGATATCGTGCAAAACCTATGAAAAATATTAAAATTGGCGAGAAAAACAAGTTGACATTTTGGATAAAAAAGATAAATGGTTTAAGAATAGCGGGTGAAAAAATAAAGAAATACATAAGAAATTACGTTGACTTTGAAATATTGATGATTTATGATGTGCAATTAATTATTTTAATATTTTAATAAATACATTTGATCAAATGTTACAATTATTTGATCAAAAATAATTCAAACTGAAAATGCTTAAAATCGCAGGGTGAGCGTTTTCTACATCCAAATGTATACAAAACACCAACGATATTTTGAGACACCCGAAACTCAATTGACCATAACGTCAGAACCGAAAATCCAATTTACCTCAAACATAAAGCATTTTAAAGCGGAGACTTAGCATTTTTCTTTTTCTACAGTGCTAATATTTCATTTTCGTCCGAAGCACTGAATTTTAATATCTGACCAACATATCGATGAGAAGTTAGATAATGGTGTGGTGGTGGTGGTGGGGGGGGGGGGGGGGGGGGGGGGGTACTCACCTTCATAATATATACAGGTTTGTGACTCTCAAATGGGTCGCCTTTTTGCCAAACTCCCTAAAAATGGGTATGATCTGTGTTGGAAAACCCTAAACTGGATGGCAACTCAGTATTATTGTTTCGATGGTTGTCAAGCCATTTTGATATCTGATGGTATTTACATTGAATTGATCGAAGAAAAGGTATTTTGAAAGTATTGATTAATAGTAATGATTAATAGTATTGAATTATAGAATTGAAAATACACAACGGCCCTTTTTATGCTTAAACATGGGACATTTGCTTTGTACTCCCGGGATTAACAAACATGAGGTACCCATTAGGATAGCAATCGGCACAACTTTAAAAAGGTAGACTCATCATGGCCAGTTCATCACGGAAAAACAACCTTCATCTGTTATTTTGATGAGAAATAGAACAAAGTATAACATGGAGGTCTAAACCAGGGAAATTCCATCATAAGTAACTGGCTGTTTAAAAAGAGACTTTCCTTTTATATTTTGTAAAATGTATTAACTGGAGGGAATCTTTCTGGATTAAATGTATATATTTGACTTAATCTCATGACTACGGTTCCATGTATGTGGGTGCTTATGTGTTTGCATTGGTAGTTCATTAATTGTGACCAACAATGAACAACAGACATATACATGTTTATTTGTCAACATCGCATACAATAAGCTGGAAGAATTGCATTTGTGTAACAAATGTGACTCTCCGAGCAAATATTCTCTGAAATAGATATACTATATATATTCATTATCACAAGATCTGACATACTCGAGCATAAAATCTCAGAAATCAGATCTTGAATCGGGTGTTTTCAAACTCTGTATGATAATGACTTTTTAAAAGTCCTATCATTTTCAGCAACACGGTGCAAATTTGACCCACGAATGCATTCAAAAAAAAATCATTACATGTTTCAAAATGTTCCTCTCGATTACAGTCAGCTTTATAATGCTATGGACAATAATTCAAACATTTGTTTTTAAATGACCGCGCGTCCAGATTGGTCAATAGTGAAAGCACTATTGCGTGAAATAGCTTAAAACTGACACATCATGGTCAGATTGAGAAGCATTGTCAAATTACTGTATTTGTCAGATACCAGGTTGTGAATTTCGCCCATAGCATTATGAAAGTTACTATAGTTAACTACAAGTTTACAGGTTTATTTTATTTCGCATATACAACATATCAATACAAACTCAGAGCAAAAAATATACAAAACAATAGCATATATGCAAGGCGTCGTTGAAAAAAACTCACGAAGAGCTTACGCGTGTCAACGACCCCTTTGGAAAAATGGTAATGGATGAGATAGTACAAATAAGCAATTATATTACAAAGATAAATCAATAAAATAGGGAGATTATATAAATATTATGAAAGTATAAAGTAATCTTTTAAAACTTGGTTGGTGTGCATACACAGACAGACTAATAGTCAATTAAATACCGTTCTTCACAGTATTATTCTATACCTCGTTGGCGTACATATTTTCATGTTAGGAAATCGACTGCCAGTTTGAACCACTATACCCCAGTTGAAATTAGGAAGATGCATGGTACCTCGCGTTATCACCATAAGGTGTCGAAACGCACCTTGTAATGCGACGCTGTATGTATTCAGTGGTGCAAACACATGGAAATATCATCAAGAGTAAACCTAGTGATCAAGCATGTTGATTATCGTTCGAGGTGACTCTGACGGGTACTTAGAAAAGTATGAACGTGCTGGGACACAGCATGGTATTTGATTGCAGTTAATAAAATCGTTGATACATAGAGAAAGGGGCTTAACAAAAATCAGAATCTCATAAAAAGAGAGTTTTTTAAGACAATTGGATTACTTTTAGGCTCCGTGGATGTCAGCATATTTTACCGCATACCAATGAGAAACCACTTTGCATTCGATAAACGAAGGCCAACAGATTCCCCGTGATGGTCATTCCTCTCAACGTACTTGTGTAAAGTTATGACACTGTTTGAGATCCGTAGAATAAACGTATTGCTGCCATAATACCCATTTGGTCTCTGCCGACGTATGCATGGTGTATTTGGTTCTGGATAATCAAGGTAGTAGCCTCATGTGGAAGTCCTTTGTATGTAATGAATTATTGTTATGGATCAAAGAAGATTTCTTGATATACCCATAATGCTTAGCGCCCCTACAGTACCCGCTGGGCTTATCACCAAAACAAATAGTGTTACACATGTGTTAAAGTAATTAACAGCTGGAGGTCGTCTGACCTCTACCATAGTAATGCATGGTGCAGATAGGGTAAACTTGGCCACAAATATGAAAGAAGTTGAATCCCAACTAAAACTTGTATTTATAAAAATATAGGGTCTTTAAGAAAATCAAGAGAGGACTGTATTAAAGACACATCAATCATATTACTTGCAACAGGATTTTCTTAAAGACCCTCGTTTAACAACTTTATAAGCATTTCCTTGCACTGTAATGTCAATGGGAACCAGACACTGGTGACAGAAATCAGTGGTCATGTGATGAAAGTGAAGCATCCTGGGGTGCATCAAGAAATCTTCTTTGGTTATGGATATTCATATAGTGTAATAAACAATTATTGACAACCGTTTCTAGTCAGACTAGCCATTGAACAGAGTAGCGATATATTCCGGAAGGTCTATACCTCTGAATTTGTATAAGCACTTTGTTCAATGGCTAGTCTAACCAGAAACGGTTGTCAATCATTATTACGCTCTTGATATATCAGTTGATTATCTTTTCATAATGTGTATTGACCTCTTTTGAATATAATGTTGCTCTAACCGCTAGTTTAAAACACTTTTGGATGTGTATACACGTATATTCATTTTCTATGTCGTGAAAAACCTGCGATCAGAGAAACATCTATTCGCCTGAGGATTGGACAAAATGACCGTATGGGATTGTCCATTAAACTCCAGAGTAGCGATATATTTCGGAAGGTCTATACCTCTGAATTTGTATACGCTCTGCTGTTTACGGCATTGAGCACTTTGTTCAATGGATAGTCTAACCAGAAACGGCTGTCAATCATTATTACGCTCCTGGTATATCAGTTGAGCACTTTTTGATTATCTTATTTTAAGTTACTTTGCTTAAATGCCTATATTTCTTTTATCTGTTATTAAAAAGGTAAATAGGCAATTGAATTTTAAAGCTGACACATCAAGGAAAACATTATATTGGTCAGAGGGTTAATACCTTGTTCGGTTCTTTAGATATAACAAAAAGAGTAAATATGTGACATTTGAAGTTGGCGGCTATTTTGTTGATTTTGCCCCAAAAATGAGATTTCTAAATTTCGGCATAACCGAACAATTATTTGAATTCTAATCAATACAAAACTTTCCTCCAAAGTTTTAGCTCTCAATTGTAATTGCCAATTTACCTTAACCAGTTACAGATAAAAGAAACATATACATTAGGCAAATTAAGTAAAATTACCCTTTTTATAATTTTTCCAAAAAACGAGACACTTTTTCAAAAAGTGCTCAATCAGAATTATCGGCAAAATATAATGTTCACCTTATTTGAAATCAGTGTACTTTTATCTTTTATGGTTGCAAAAGTATAGGTAAAATCAAGTTGTTGTTTTTTCACTAATTTTCATGTGTTTCCTATACATATTGATTTTTTTGTCTAATTTTCAAGTTTTCATATTGCCAGACCTTTACTTCATATATATTAAAATTATGAGACTTGTGCTATATGACTAATTTAAACTATGGCCTAATCACTTGACTTCTCTTTTCGGGAGGTTCATGGCCTGTTGCACTGTAGTGTCCATGGAAACATATCCCACAGTACACCATGAAACAGGTCAACATTTAAACCTGATTGACCAACGGATATTAGCAAATGGAATCCAATCCAGGTCATGGGCACTTGTTAATGGATTCAATAGTACAACTACTTAGACCCAAGAGAGATACAACGATTATTGGTCTCATTGGTATGACCTGATTAAGAAGCAAATTGATCTGAAGGAGCATATGCTATAGGCTTCATTCCAAAAAGCCATTATTATAACTGCATTAAGTTACTATCAGATGGCATGGTCGCATGCCAGTTGTTGACAGTTTTAGAAAGTAAAGCACTCCATTGTTAGTACCAGCCTACATTCATATAAATGATTAATTATTAAGAATAAATCCGTTTGCAGCTTATTTTACTCTATAGAGGAAGATTCATTGAGGGTTATTCGCAAGTCCATTTGAGTTTACAGAAATGCACTCGAAGTAAAATAAATATTTATAAAAATGTTTCTTCCCAGAATCTGAAGGCAACCAATGCAATCAATAGCTGCATTTTATTTACTGTTACTAGCAAACAGAACACAATATTTCATGGTACCGTTATCTATAGTTATAACTATTTGTGTAAAGTTCCTGCATTTTTGAAACCGAACAAAATATTGATTATTGTACTGAATGACGCATGGTATTTATACATAAGTTGATACATGTAGGTGACACAATAATATAATAAGGCAAATAATCAGCATATTTCGAGTTAAGGTATATCATTAATTTAAGCGTCATTTTTAAACTTAAATAATCATTAAAACTATAGCCTCAGGCGACTAAAAAAGAAACTCTGTTCTACAGGCCCGACCCCGACCGACCCAATTTCGGCAAATATTTTTAGATTCTTTTTTTAACCCCCTGGGGTCTACCCTACCTGTTTATCTTACAGTGGTTCTGTTTGGTTTATTGCAAGATATACTCATTTGAATAGCCAATTAACATGCAGCTTGTAAAATATTTCACTCCAATCTTTATCAGGGATACAATTATTCTAACACTGTCTCTGATTGGTGCAATAAATGATGTATCTATCTTTCTGACCAATCGGCCGGTAGTTCTCAGGGGGTTAACGTTCAATTTGAAGGCGGAAAAGGAAGAAGAAGCCTATCGACATACCCAACCTGAGGGGTACGTTTGCCAGTAGACCAGGGTTTCTTTATTTTTCGTCGCCTAATTGAATATTATCGGATTCTGACTATGAATCTTAATTTATATTGAAATTGGAATTCCGAATGGAAACGATAATCACATTCATTGATGCATCTCTCGTATACAATCCTCTAAATAAATAACTGACCAGGTAATAGATATACTCTTAACTCCTACGTAAAAATATTTAATTAGCAAGTTGTAAAGAAATTATTTTCCTTTAATTTTGAGACATTGTTCACGAAGATCGGTTAATAATTAAGAACGCTACATGTAAAAGGATATAATAAAGTGCAGCTCACATTTTAAAACTTGGGGTTTGAACACGCAGGACAGCGTAACAGGTATGTGTATGGGCTGCATCGATTAATTGAAGCATCCCCAATCTTCATCTTACTATTGACCCATGAGTTGTCGCTACCAGTTGTTAATTTATCTGCATGTTGCTAATCCGAGCCTGCGTGAAGCCAAAATGTCAAAATGTTTTGGTTTTGGGCACATAACTGAGTTAATATTCATGCAATCTTCACGTGTAATATCTCAAATTAAAGGGAGGAAATGTCGTAACAACTTTATCATTTAATATTTGTACGAAGAAGCTATAGTCTTGGGGTTGAAAGCATAATTATTTATGTTCTGGTCAGTTACTTATTTTGAGGACTGTAGAGCTTAGAGAGTGTCCCCATAGGTAAACTTGGTTTAGGAAAATCAACGTTATTTTACTGGCGTAGGTTATCTGATATGTATTGCCTAAAAATGATTGGCTAGTAATCAAACATAGTTATCGGATGCGAATAAATAGATCATCTCTCAGTGAATGACTTGGTATTGGTATGTCTCACATTTTGAGGTTTTGGAAGAACTGCTGTATACCTCGAAAAGAGAATTTTAACAGGTCTTCAACACTCCCGTTTGTTTCCGTAATTGTCAGACAGACAATAGTATATAACGGCTGGAAGCTGGTTTGCGACTGGTATTCTCTTATATATGTCTACTACCATAACGTCTAACAAAAACATTCATTTGCCTTAAACCTGTTCACTTGATGACCGAAAGAACAGCGTTAACATGGAGATATTCCAAACTTTGGGAATTCCCTAAGGAACCGACTGTCCAGAGCGGGTTTTCACCTTTAACATCTGAAATATATAATTGATATAATTAACGAAACTTTTGTTTACGTAAATATAAGTTCCAATGGCTAACCGAATCAAACTTCTTCATATTTATGATAATATAATGCGGGCAATAATTCATTTATAAACAGAAACCACATGATATCATACAATTTGGCAATGTAAAATACATAATTAATGTTAAAATTATGTTTCAGAAATCCAAGATAGATGTTTACTTATTCCCAGACACATCATATGCATATAAACGACGACAGGGGAATTATATAATCAAACAAGACGACGGCATTTATTCTCTAAGTCAGGTGTTTGATCCACTCATTATGCAATTGCACCCTGTTATCGAAAAAACATATCTCGCTGGAGTAAACGTCTTGGATTTGTTGAACAATATGTCATTCTTACTTTCAACCTACAATCTTGATGAACTTTCATTCAAAGATAAAATACATAATCTCTTCGATCTTTCTCCGCATGAATTGCAGGTAACCTTTCCAGCGGTTTCGATCGATTGTAAAGACAAATATTGATATTCTGATCAATCGTGATCCTTATTCAACAACACGTCTACGTCGTGAGATAAGAATCACTTTAACGTCGCTGTACGAGAGAGAACGTGATGACTGAGATAAAAGCGATTTTAAAATATTTGTTGTCACTCCATCCATAAGTGGTTTCCCCATTTTATTTGTCGATTAATCAACTTTAACAAGCCATTTAGCACACTGCCTAGCGTCACAATTGAATTAGCCGTTGTTAGATATTAACTTTTAAAAAACGTATTAACAGATCTGAAGATTGCTTGCATCAATTCATAGAGTATCATCTAGTGCTTACACACGGTAACGGAAGATGGATGTCCCGTTTGAGAAGTTAGTTAACAGCTGCACGAATCTCACTGCCAAAGAGGCCGTTACCTACAAATACACTGATGCCGAAAAAATGTACATCACCGTCTTGACTCCAGTTATATCAGTGTTTGGTGTCCTAGCTAACTGTGCATTTTTGTTTGTCATCTTCAGAGTAAATAGTATGAGAACCGCAACTAATTTATTCCTCGCTAATTTAGCCGTAGCGGATGCAATGGTGCTAATTATTATAACAATGAGGTATATGTGGACATACTTCGACATGCCGCAAATGAATTACGGTGATCCATTTAGCAGTGAATCGGGATGCGTAATTCCAGTATTTCTAACCTACACATCAATTTGTGCCTCCATGTGTTTTCTCGTATTAGTTGCCTTTGAAAGATACATAGCCGTTTGCGAACCGCTTCTCTACCGTAGGAAAAGTAGTAAGAGGCAGAGCCACGTCAACATGTCACTCATCATTTGGTTTATCGCTATAGCGTTCGTTCTACCATATGTCGTATTTGTTGAGTTGCAAACAGATTGCTTCTTTTGGCCAAGTACAGAAGAATACAAAAACTACCCAACAACAGTACGGAAGTGTGTCTGGAAAGATTGGGCCATTGTTACAATTTGTTTATCAGATTTGCTGCTTTTTTGTGTATCATTTGTAGCTAACTCTTTGATGTATGTTAGAATTATACGTTCACTCTCGGCGAGAAATCGAAACACCTCCAGAGAAAGCCAACTATCGCAAACCCGAGCTCATATTGCTCGAATGCTTGGCATCAATGCACTTGTATTTTTCATATGTCTGGCTCCGTATCAATTGATCAATATCGCCGATGTGGTCTTTGTGATAGCAAATCATGTGATTTTTGACAACAATGCGTATAACATGCTTGTCTGGATTGGCCGTTTCGCGGTCCTTATAAATTCTACAATTAATCCTTTGCTATACAGCATAATAAACCCAGATTATCGTAAGGCTTACCTTACAGCCTTTACAAAAGGATCCAGGTCTTCATACATAACTGAGTATGATGGTGAATCGGCAAGTAATATAGTAATTGGTGTTCATCGTGGTCTAAGCAATGGTGCTATACAAATGGCAGATTGCCCCATCGACGCTCCTGAATTATGTTTCTAATGCTGTATCATGAAGAATTAAGGTACATTTGCAGTGTAACATTGTTTTCACGGTTTTTTAAAGTCACATTTAATGTTTTCACTTATAACCGATGCTTCTTATTTTCAATTTCCTTTTTATGTTATTGATACAGACTAATACGAGTCTTACCATCATAGTGGGCGTTTCTGGTTCATGGCATTTTAAGACATTTTACTTTTTGCATTTTGTCTGGCTCTCCTCAAACCCTCCGGATCCATAACGAATTGATCTACAAGACATTGTAATTACCAAACCAATTTTACTGAATACTAATATGAACGACTGTTTTGTTTTATGAAATTAATGCATATGACGGGCCGTATTTCATTAATAGGATTTGCGTTTATTTGCAGAATGTTATTTGCAGAATTTTGTAATGTTCATACAAATTAGTCATATGACTCATTATTTTAAGCATTTTTGAACTTATAGTGAGTCTATATAATATATTACCGCATCCGAGCACGCAGAAGAATGTTAGAAAAAAGATTTACAGGAGGCTGGTAAATCAAATTGCCGATGTGTTCCTATAATTAGATAGCGTTAAGTACACGATCGCTATGAACTCTCTTTCTAAAGTAGGAAAATCGTTACATCAGCGTCCCGTATTTTATTATCTTTATTCGTGACAGCATGGAAAAGTCACGAATGTAACATTAGCTTCACTCACCATCCCGTATTTTATTATCTTTCAAGCCGTGATAACATGGAAAAGTCACGGATATAACATTAATCTAGCTTTATTGTTCTGTATTGTAAACATTATTGTCAAGCCTGATCTGGTTCGAATATGTTTATGATACTTGTTAGGATGATATATTACGAGAACTGTTCAAACATGTTTAAATTTGTAAATTGGACAAAGTCGAATGCATTTTCAAAAGTTGTAAAGGTCAACCAAAATTGTGATTCATCTATGTTTTATTCAATAAAGGATATTGCACAAAAAATACAAAAATAATTATCCTTTGATATTGCTCAGGAAATGAATAAAGAGTTTCTAAGCTTGTATAGATGGGGTGACATGTGACGTCATGATGGGCTTTTGGTTGGCAGTTGCCATTGGTCTTTTTCCCGGTGGTGTGCGCGCATCCTGTTTTGATTAGGACACGTCCTTTTAAGGGGGGACTTAAGGAAGTTTTTTGTTGAATTTTGTTAGTGCTGTAATTATTGAACCATGACTCAAATGTATATAAAAGTATACCTTTTTGGAAAGGAAATGGATCAGAGAATCTAAATTTGGCATCAATTTTGACCAAAAATGTTGATTTCTTGAGAAAATCACAAAAAAACACTTTTTTGACCCAATTTTTTTGAACAAAGCTAACAAACATAATTTTGAGTTAGAAATGGCCAAATCACTTGATGATGATGTTAAGACACTAATGAAGGGACAATTTTTTTTTTTTAAACCTAATCCATTATTTTTTGAAATTTTGACAAAAAAGTGTAAAAAAAAAAAAAAATCCATTTTTTTCACGTTTTTTGGCACTTTTTGGTCAACATTTTCAAAAATATTAGATTAGGTTTTAAAAAAAAAAAATCTTCCCTTCATTATTATCTTAACATCATTATAAAGTAATTTTGAAATTTTTTACTCAAAATTATTTTTGTTAGCTTTGTTCAAAAAAGATTGGGTCAAAAAAGTGAATTTTATGATTTTCTCAAAAAATCTACTTTTTTGGTCAAAATTGACGCCAAATTTGGATTCTCTGATCCATTTCCTTTCCAAAAATGTATACTTTTATATGCATTTGATTAATAGTTCAATAATTACAGCACTCACAAAATTCAAAAAATCAAATCAAAAACTTCCTTAAGTCCCCCCTTAAAACTCGCGCCAAAGGATTCTAAAGGGCCATAAGGCATAGCGGACAGTGTTGCGGTCATATTATACTGTTCCCTCAAGCATGTATCGACAGTCCAGTCCCTTCGACCGTTGCTTTTGTTAATACACATTGCTGTCACCCTATTTACGTCACATATGTTACTCAGACTCGCAAACGGAACCTCAATAGGTCGATAGCATAAGCATTCACTGATAACCTTTGTTTGTTCAGATCTAACAACCGAGTCCCAGACGGATACCGAGTTGGGATGTTACACCTGTTACAATGTACGTAGTAACGCGATATCCGCATACAGAATGATCTATACCGAGTTTGAACATGATTGATATTGACCAAATCGTTTTTATAAATATCTTGCGCAAACGCCTAGCTTTCTTAGGAATTTTAGACATTTCTGTTGGAAAATACAGACTTTTTTGTAACGATAGTAGATTTCAAGTTTTTGTCGAATAGATCCATTATGAAAATCTATAAAGTCATTACCCCCATTTAAACATTAACTTATTTCTGAAATATGATTCGCACTATTATTGCCCCCCTTCTTATTTTAATTAGCTTTTTTTTATAACAATCGATTGTTGTGTGCATCAAAGTTTTGATTGAAGAGGGCATGATTTGTTTTGCTTGAGTGCTTTTAACCTTCCTTTCTTTGGTGGGAGTTTTGATTATAACTTATGAGGTATGGGGTTCATTGATTGAATTACTTTTAGTGCTAGAGAAAATAGCTGTAAAGATGAATTATGAGAGCCAAAATATAAAAATACATTTTTCATCGATTTTCGATTGTCTTGCCACAGCAGAACAAAAAGAGACATCTCAATGAAATTAACGGAATAAATATGAAACATTTTTACCATCATATCAAAAGTGTTTAAATTTGAAACACTATTTGTTTTATAATTTTTATATATTTGTTTATATATTTTCGGTATATATCATTCTGAGACACCCTGTAGGTCATCACACACTAAAAAAGAAACACTTGCAATTATGATTGGTTTTATGTGTATCTTTTTTGTGACCTTTTTCCCTGGACAATATTTAAGAGTAATTATTTTAATTAAATTTAATTTATATAATTTTTTAAATATTTTTATTATATTTAATTATATTTCTATGCTCCATCAAGTAAAACATACTTGAATAATCATTTTGATTGTCCCTTGATCACTCCATGCGTTCATCCGCCTCCCTAATTGTCCTCATCAAATAATATATGAAGTAAGGTTTGAGCAAAACAATGCCATTGCATTCAACAAAGCTTTATAATTATTTTGTAAAGTAGATGGCTCATTATGTCTACGGACAACGATTGCAAGGCCAACATTAAATTTGTAGAACGACGGCCAACTATTTCCATGATTTCGGTCATGATACTCATTGTAATCATTTCTTTTTTGGCTCACTGTTTTTCTTTTTTTTTGCTAATCTAGTGAAAACTAAACGCCAATGTAATTCTACGGAATAGTCAAAAGAGTAAAAATATTACGTATATTATATAATTGTTGATAAATGTAGTCAATTCTACGAAACCTATTGATGAATATTTATGCATTTCGTCGAACTTCTTCAATCCTCCTCTTATACAGGGTTCGTCTAATCACGATTGATTGCGATATCTTCCGATCTCATGATATCTAAATATCGTCGTTGGTCTGTCAAAACATTGTATGTTTTTCCGGCCCTTCAGCATGTATAAAGTAAGACTGCCCAATGTTTATAAATAGAAAATGTTAATGTAGACATGTTTAGGGGGCGAGAGCACTTACGCGGTTTGACAGATGTAGTTTTGACTCTTGACTATGTTTAAAGCAGACTGCCCAAATGTTTTACAGACCAAGAATATTACTGTATACATGCTGAAGGGCAGAGTGAAGATACGAGTCCTAATTTTGACGATATCAGAGCATTAGGTGGTACTATATCTTAATTAACAACAGGATATTGATTTGCAGCAAAGGCACGGGGCTCGTTGTGTTAAAATGGCTTAGGTGACATATTACTAAGCCCATGAGATGCCTGCATGAAACTGAGTGACAACCTCCAGTACAGGAGAGATGATTTCTGTAAAAAGAAACTAGAAAATTGAAACGAGTATAGATTGCCACGTTTTAAATTTTCAAGAGGTTCGTTATAAAAATCAGGGATGAAGTACTTGTTAGATGATATTAAAATTGATCTTTAGAGACTCCTTTAAGTTTCCAATTCCAAGCTGCCTTTCACGTGATAAGAAGCCCGTTATTTGATGTCTTGGTTATAACTCCTTGACTTGACACTCTAAAAGCGCCTACTCAACTTTTCAAATACCCTGTTAAGTTTAACACCAGCTTTAAATGTGTTAAAATACACGTTGGACTATATGCAAACGATTCGTCACGTACATTTCCTTGAATGCGGGGGAAGGTATCAATCACATTGTCAGGCATCAATCTCGGGAGGGTACTCCGCGGCGGCGGTGATGATCAGCTACTACATTGATCCCTTTTATTAACTCCCTGTCAGTTATCAAAAGTGACTCTCATTTCCGTTTAAAAAATGCACGTTATTTGTTCATAACTTTTTTAATAGAGGTTTTGCTAGTTAGCTTTTTGCAATAACCGCTGAAAGCTTACGATTAGAGGTGCATAAAACCTTTTAGGGCTATGTTGAGACTTCAATGTGCAGCCGATGTCCAGCTGTTACACATGATGCATAAGATACACATGATTTCACCTTACACTACAGAATATTAAGCGCGTAACAGTTGACCACAGCTGTAATAATTTAACATAATTTTAATACCTTTTGAAGTGATGATGCATATTATTTGTCATAACACACACCCGTTTCTTTTAGTATTTTTGAGTACATTGACCAATGGGAATTCGTGTACGAAAACCAGGTAGTGCTCAGGGGGTTAAAGGACACTTTGAAGCTCTATTTGATAAGGGTATTTTGTATTACTATGGCCACACTTAGATCAGTGTAGGGTGCGCTGATATATGGGAGGATGCTACTCGTTTAAATAGTGGATCCACTGGTGGATTACTACTGTTGAAACGCCTCTCACTACCACTCTGAGAGAAATAAGTCGAATTTGTTCAAAACAATTTTGAGATGCCAGCGGATTCTCAACTGTTCCATTCAGGAATTTGTATAGGTATTTGTGTATTCCTTGAGATACACTGTACGGTCCCCCTAGGGCTAGTTTTCCTTACATTATACTGGTGAACTCGGAAATAAACTTAGGATAGACGATAGTCTCTATTTATCCACTATCGAAACTTGTCATTTGTCGGAGGGGCTATATTTGCTATGTTTAGTGCTGCGCTCGTACACACAGCGATACATTACGCCCTCAATCTTGAAGTACATGGAAGGTATGTACACGTCTTGATTGATTATAATTGAGTACAACAGAGCTTACCGATAGACACTCAAGCCCCTACTATGTACGATGACACTTTCAACGACGCTTGTTGGAAGTATCATTAAACGGAATATTGCCCAAAGTCAGTTTCTTTACACGCATTACAGTGTGTGGGAGTCTTAAGAGGTTTACCCAAAAAAAAACGTTGTTTATAGTCCCTCACCTAAAAGACAGATAAGATGCCCTACTAATCTATGAATATTTCAATATTTCTTCTTTTCTTCTCGATCTTCTTAAAAAGCAAGAATCGCCTCAAAATGGTTTAACCTCATATTTTACAGGAAGACACATCACCTGTTTTGCATTCAGAATCAAAATAACTGCTTGTACAACTTGTCTTGTACAACACTTTTATGAGTTTATGACACGTGGTTGAACTAAATCCTCCAATATAAGGGATTTAAATCCTTCTAATGAAGCTTTTGGAATTTCGAATCAAGCCGGCAATCTGTCAAAATAAGTTTGCCCTCAGATTAAAATATTGACAAAGTATTTTAATTCTCATTTTTAGGATTACTACAGTACCTAAACAAATACCAAAGTGAAAAATAAAAAGAGTTCAATGTGTAGCTTATGAGGAGATAGTCACTGTATATGTTCTGTAAAGACTTCTCAAAATGTGATGATGAATGAGGGCACCAATTGTCACATTTCAAATGCTTCTCGGAACTTTCGGGGTAACTCCATATAATTTTGTATTTCAAAAATCACACACATCATTGAATAAAAAATGTAAAGTTGAATACTCTAATCCCTTTATTACTATATAACCGCAAATATTGTTGAAGATTTGTAACCCCCATTTAGCATGTAAAAGTGTCGCGAACCAAGTTATTAGTTTGCAGTCATATAATATACAATTAACATTCGTATTAGGTGGTGCACTTGGAATAGGAAAATCAACTTTATATTCAAAGGTGCAATAATGTTGCGCGTGATTTATTATATGGCGCTTTTGTTTGTATTTCGTTGAACGTTTTCCAGACTATTAAGATGTGCAAAGTTGAATTGATGACCCCGATGTCACTATGTTCCCATTCCTTAACACTTTTGGACCGGTGACTTGACTTTTCGCCGGTAATAAATCATCAACAAGATTTTGTCAACCGCTAACTATGTGGTCCATTCTCAGGGTTATGAAGGTTAGTTTATGCCCTTGCTCTTTTAATTGGACCACATAGAGGGAAATAAAAACATCCTTAGAATATTTATAACCGGCGAAATGCCAAATCACCGGTCCAAAAGTGTTAAGGGATGGGAACAAAATAGATGGAGGTGTTATACAATGATCCACGGGGCTTCACACAAAATGAGCTTGTTATAAACAGGCGTAAGATCATGCCGTCTTTTGTTTGACTTTATCCAACGATCTCGGGTGACGCGTGATATTAATTATATCGGACATACCTCGTCTAAGACAATCAACGTCCAGGTTCAGTCTAGTCACTCATCCGTGAGGAGGGAACTGTGTTGATTATAGTCCCGTGTATGATCCACTACTACAGTTCTTAATTAGTGATATAATGTAAAAGCTAAATGCAAACTGCTTATCCACACAAATAGTTTGTGTAAATAAATGTAATAAATAGAAGAGGACCTGACGTTTCGATTATAACATAATCTTTATCGACGGTAAAATGACAGAATACAACATACAAAATATATATATGCAGCAATGGATATACCCACATGACTTTCCACCCGGGGTAGACAGTCCCAAGGTAGACCAACCCTGGGTGGATATGGTTAAGGTTAGGTTAGGGCTAGGGTTATAAACAGTCCCTGGGTGGACAGTTCGGTTGGATAGTCCCGGGGTTGATTTATGTGAGGGCCAGATTCCCTATTGGACCAGATGGCCCGGGCCAAATGTCACCAGGTTTGGGTACCCATGATAAGAATGCAAGTATACCAACACTAGACACTGACTGACCAAATGTAAAAGGAAGCACATAAGTTAGTATCCATGTACTCAGATGACCTGGATTGGGGTCATGATATTTGATTAAGTTGGCCATTTCAGTAGTACACACAAATATTCAACAGACAAACATTGATCCCTTTGTCTTTAGTTTCAAAGGGTTTATTATACAGGGTAGTCAAAATGTGTAAAATATTTAAAAGATAAAGTTAATTTGTTGTCATAATTTAATGACGTACTAAGCATTAAATTGGAATTTTGCAACTGATAGGCGCGGCATAAAACATACTTAATTAAAGCATTAGCCTAAAGAGAACCATTTGATACACTAGGGTGTAACACGTTAAATTGTATAATCATGTCAAGCCCTCAGTAGCTCAGTAGGTCTGATGTTAAAATTAATGTCCCGTTTATCTTCTGTTTTAAGACTACGTCACCAGGACTATACAAAATGCATGTTGAAGATATAATTTTTCAATTCGTCTTGATATCATTGATTTAAGCATTTATAAGCATTAAGTAACATACATTATACATACCATGAGAGCATGTGTGGTCTAGTTGATAGCACGCAGGACTCACGATACAATACAAAGGTTGCGAGTTCTAGCCCTGCTGCGGGCGATGTACTAGTCTCAATTGCCTCGTGTTTCGGAAGTCACGTAAAAATGGTGGTCCCGTGCATCGGAAGAGCATCCCTGAGCACGTTAAAAGGTCACAGACTCCTTTGTAAAGAGTAGTGGATCTTCCCAGGTCTGTATCTGTTCACACACACATGTATTCCTCTACATACTTCCACAAAGCGTGGCGCATCAATGGAGAAAACAAATAGCCAAGAAAGAATGATTGAAGCAACTAAGCTGCTTCCATTGTTCTGTCCAAGGACGACCGATGATGATGATATGTAAAGATAATGAAAACAGGGCTGGTATTTATTTCACCCGTGGATGTGGTAATTTAGTCAAATTTATCGTGGTAAAGGATGCGTATTAAATTACTAATTAAGAATCACGACAAAACAGCAAAGTACTACTAAAATATCACCTTTCTGACACTCCGCCTATTACACATTAACATACAAACTGCCCAATTAAACATATTAAATTGTAAAAACTGATACAAAGGACGTACTTAACAATACTCTTATGACCCTGGCCTCCAATCTTCCGGCTCTCTAGCCTTCTCCTCAAGCACCAATTTGATAATTAATTACTCGATTGAAACTGAAATGAAATTGATCAATTTTTCTTTGCTGATATCAAAATTAGGTATTCTACTTTAAGATGACACCAAAATTATGATTGCACAACAACAATATAGTAACTGTGTCACATCAAACATCGCTGATCGTGTAAAAATGTCACACCTCCTCAGAATTAAGGGTCCTGGCCCCATCCCTATTCATGACCCATGACTTTGTCGTCATTCTCATTAATGCTAAATACATGGTTACAATTGGGTATAACTTGATTAGGAAAAACTGCTTCATACGAATGAGTGTTCAGTTGTCAAAATGCCGGTATATCATTGGTGTAAGTCTTAAGACATTCATAAGTTAGAATAGTGTTAAGACCTCATTACGGAATAAAGCTGTAAATCCTTTAATCCGTCAATAGAGGAATTTTGTGCTAGGTTAATTCCATGCTGCCTTACAACAAAGACGAACCGAAATGCCCATACACCATTACTTTAATCCAATTTGTTGATGTTTCATACAAGGGCACCACTTAGATCGCGTCAATTGATTTAAGGATTAGATTTAAGGATTAACTCCAAATAGCACCATTTTTACACACAGGTCAGTTTACGTTATTAGGTCACATACTTATTCATAACATACTTCACCTGATGCGTAGCCAACACCTGCAAATAAGTTTTTTGTTCCTTTTTGAGTTCAATTTGTTGGCTTATTTGTTTGGTTTTTGGTTTTTTTTCTTCTCAATTATTGTTTTGATTGAAGATCTAGATCTTCTGCCTCATTTTATTTTTTTCTCTTTTTTTTTTGCTACAGGCTAATGAAATCTTGTTTAGGTGCGACAGGCTCTCTTGATTCTAAGATAAGGGTTACAAATTCTATATCGATCGATATGAAACATTGAAATCATACAATAATACCAGTTACGAAAAACTAGAGATACTGTGCTTATTTTGGAGTAAATAACCTACCAATGTAAATTGTAAAATATTTAGGTTCATTGACATAACTGTGTTCATTCTATAGGACGTTAACATCAGACTTACCCAAGGACCTTTACTTATTTAAAAACACCATCGGGTATAATTAGCAGTCTCAAAATGTTATTTGGTGGTGTAAACTTCGTGCGTTTTTAACACGATTAATAATTGGGTCTAATAAAGATTAATGAAATAGTTATACCTGCCCAAACACTAATCAATTTCATCATCAATTTCACCATAGGCATTTACTCACTTCGATCATGTTGATACCGACACAATTATCAATGGTACGGATTTTAAATTCAGAGTGAGCCTGTATCTGTTGGCAACTTCAGACTCACGACCACGTCCCTCCAAGGATAAAGTCAATTCCAAATCTGCCAATTACCTTGATATTTATTCACTATGAAAATGACACTTTTGAGTGCTGAAGCATTGTAAAACTAGTACGTATGGTCCATACGGGTAAGTGACTTGTACGTAACACCAACACCACCAAATAAGTGTTATGTTCCATTATGTGGTCAATAGTTCAATTTGTTAGTTATATTTTTTCTTCTTCAAATCATTGTTTTGATTGAAGATCTAGATCAAAAGTAAAAGTAAGTCATTGAAAATCTGTTAAGATTAACATTAATTCGTTATATTCTGTTAAGATTAAAAGTAAGTCGTGCATCTGGTGCTTTCTCTTATTGAATAAAACTACAAACACCGCGTAACACATGAAGTCATAATATGAAGAAGCGAACGAATTTCTGTTTTTTAAAAAATATCTTCACACACAGTTTTGCTTAAGGAATATATATACTCAAAATGCCTGGCAGATAGGGAACCTCATGACGCGATGCGTTATACAGGCTGTCCCAAAATTTGTACCCATCGATGCCAAATTTCCATCATTATTTGTCATCATAAAAATCAACTTAAATGATATTGTATACGTTGTTTTCAATCCACTTTAGAATATTGTTACATGTTTACATCATGGAAATCAAACTGAAGATACATTCGTTGCGTAAGGGATGGTGGTGTCACCGTTTTGACAAAGTGCAACAAAACCGTGTTTTTTCCTTCTCTTCTCTAACTGTCATCAGTAATGGTTGTTCAAATAACTAATGATTCTTCATTATAATTCAAGACAAGAGAGGGCATATAGCTAGAGGAACAAGTAGAAACAAGAAACCAGGAAGCAGCAGCAACAGCTAATAAAAGAATACGCAAGTAACTAATACTGAACTGATTTTCCCCGTCTGCCAGTATAAATAAGTGGGTGATGTGTTATTTACACTCACTGGCAATGTGGCCGCAGGTGTCTCTCTATAAATTAATCTTCTGATGTATATAATATAATCCCGTGTCTTTTAAACTTTATCTCTAACTACGACTGTTGTAAGTAGACGATGGAGGATGCTTTAATCACATATGTGGCGCTTGCAGCATATGCATCTGGAAATTAGGAAAGTAAGAGTATATCTCATTTCCAGTGTATTTCTACTTCTAAACTTAGTATGTAGTAATTTATCTTTCGATGTAATAGATAGGCTGGAGTTGATCCATATTTAAATTCATGATGAAGTCCGTCTTAAAATTAAGAGTATAACTAACTTCCGGTGTCGTTCTTTTTCTAATCTAAGTATACCTTACTGTATATGTAATATACAGGCTAAATTAAATCCTTAGGCGCATTTTAAACCATGATTCTAAGTCGGTAACGGACAATGCTTTATTCACACAAGCATCGATTGCAGCATATGCATCTCAACATTAGGTAAGTAAGATTACATGTGACCCGGAGATCCCTCTTTGCCGTTGTCAACAACATTGCCTAACCAATTAACATTTCAATATATCCTAATCTTAAAGAATAATACATTCGGAATCAAAGTTAAAGGAATTACTACTGTTCTAACTCCTTTATGTTTTCATGGCATGTGATTAGCCTAAATAATATAACATAACACTTTTGTTGAGTTATATTATAATCCCCAAGGAACAAGACATTCTTTAAGCTAACTCACGAATTGTGTAAAGCATCTGACTCAAATAAATGTGTGATTACGATTTTGGATACTCGGGTTGAGGTAGCGGTTTCAGTTAAAAAAAGTTTACTACATATCGATGTGTATAGTCTTTCATCACCTAGATATCTATGCCCTAATCAAGGTATATTTCAATATCTCTTAATCTTCTATGCGCATGAAAAGCAATGATGTATTTTGATAAATTGCCTCAAAATCACTTAACCTGATTTACGGAATAAAGAATATTCATTCGAAGCCAAAGGCATTATAACTGCTCAAACTCCATTATGGGTTTATAGCTTGTAGTTAGCCCACAACCTATAACATTTATCTCGGCATTGAAAATAATGTTTGAGTTTTTTAAATTTATTCTGACACCCTAGGCTGTATTAGTATACTGTATATCAATCACTCTACTCTTTTAAAAAAGGATAAATAAGCCTATGTTCATAATACCCACCGCCATCGAAATCAATATCTTATCTTTAGAATTGATGATTATATTACTTGATAATGTAATGTGTAACAATCTAAATATAAAGGTTGATATCAATTGCACTGATAGTTAAAAAATATATGAACAACACGCCTCAATTACACATGTTTCCATTCACGTCGCCAATTGGGCAAGGAGAAACTGCACAATGACCCTCTGTATATTATTATACAAAAGTGTGGTCAAATAATCAGGTGTGATTGCAAATATGGATCAAAATTTGGGTTGATCTGATATATGAAACGCGTATCATGTGTTGCACTTGGAAGAGGAAAATCAATATTATTTTAAAATTATGCTCGTTACATACTAGCCCGATTAGAAGTCGGTGAAAAATGTATGTTTGAAATGGTATTTTGATCTGCAGTTTTCAAATAGATAAACAAACTGTCCTAGACTTTATTTAAACCCATATCCTCATACGTACATGGTCTTATGGGGCCCTCACATGTATCCGTGTGAGCTGGGCGGCCCCTTACCGTCTTATAGAAAAACAACAGAGTCCAACACGGTGAACAATCAGCAAAACATGTCAACGGCCGCATTGATTTATTTGTTGTCACCGGGTTCATACTGTTCTATACCGGGTCCTTATCGGCCTGGAACCAGGCTCATACCACCTCTTCACCAGGTCCTCACCGGCCGAAACACTTGGGTACCGACCGAACCGCCTTGATAACGTCATCAAACTGCCCTGTATAAGCTGAGCGCTCAAGCTCACCGCTTCGCTCACATTCCGGGAATGTCTGTAAAATACATTTGTACTCACATGTATCCGTGTGAGCTGGCCGACCCATTACCGTGTGACAAATTGGTGCAGACGGTGGCACACGGTGATGTCACACGGTGGGCCGTTTCCCGTCCGTTGAACACGTTGCCGGGGACATTGCCGGCCATCCGCGCCCGGCAGGACTTTTGAGCATGCTCAAAACTCCTGCCGGGTCCTGCCGGGTGAGTAAAAGCGGCGGCAAACGGTGAGAGCCCGGTTTGAGGACGGTATAAAGACGGCGCACCCGTTTCACGCCCGTTCGCAGGGCGGTAATGGCAGGCGGCCACCTTACCGTCTAATAGAAAAACAACAGAGTCCAAACAATCAGTAAAAAATGTCAACGGGCGCATTAATCTTTTGTTGTGGCCACCGGGCCCATAACGTTATATACAGGGTCTATACCGGGTCGTCACCGGTCGGGTACTGGGCTCACCGTCCTCATACATTTCTAGCTTACCGTTCTTACCGGGTGCATAACACCTCCTCACCGGGTCCTCGGTCCATACCGTTCTACACCGGGTCTGTCCCGGGTTCTCACCGGCCTTGTCCCGGGATCACCGGCCTCATACAGTTTTAGCTTACCGTTCTCACCGTGTCCTCATCGTGTGCATACCACCTCCATACCGGTTCCTAACCGGTCGAAACGCCTGGGTACCGGCCGAAACGTCTGATTACATCATAAAATCGCCCTTTTCAAGCTGAGCGCTCAAGCTCGCCGCTTCATTTGTATTCCGGAATTCGTACGAACCACATTATAATACTCTCTAAATGTAAAAGAGCTAAACCTCACTCTTTCGAGAGCTTTAGGAGGGACGGCTCTTCTAAGAAGTGAAGTTCACTCTTTTCAGAGTGATTTGTCACTCTTTTAAGAGTGATTTCCACTCTTTTCAGAGTGATTTTAACTCTTTTTAGAGTGATTTTAACTCTTTTTAGAGTGATTTTAACTCTTTTTAGAGTGAAAATCGCTCTTTTAAGAGTGAACTTCACTCCAAAAAAGATCTGTTCCTCCTAGAGCTCTCGAAAGAGTGAGTTTTAGCTCTTTTACATTTAGAGAGTTGCAACATGCCTGCTGAGAGTCCGTTCCGCGAACGGTTACTAGGCTGCATGCGGCCATTCGCAGTCTGTCGCTAAGATGGTCGACGTCCACCACCGTCAATCACCGCCCTGCGGGTGCGAAACGGATGCGAACGGGTGCGCCGTCCTTATACCGTCTTCATACTGGGCTCTCATCGTTCGCCGCCGCTTTTACTCAACCGCCAGGAGTTTTGAGCATGTTCAAAACTCCGGTGGCCGGCAAAGTCCCCTGAACGTGTTCAACGGACGGGAAACGGCCCGCCGTGTGTGCCGCCGTTCGCACCCATTTTTCACACGGTAAGGGGCCGCTCAGCTCACACGGATACATGTGAGGGCCCCATTAGGGTTTGCACTACGGACTGCAAACATGTCACCCTTGCATTCAGCACTCATGTTTTCACAGCGAGATTTTAAACTTATCACTTTTTTTGGTATGGTTCTATTAAAACAAACGTGTAAGTATATTAAAGTAATTGAAAACAAAATGATATGGTCTTTTTCTTCTCTAAAAGTACGTGTCGAGTAAGCTTTATAATAGAACTCCAAAGTGTCTATAGCAACAACAAAAACGAAAAATCCTAAGGTGGAGGTACTGAGCGGTTTGCTTGTTCTTCTTCTTTCTTATTTTTTAGAAATAAAGTAGCTTTGGGGGTTTCATAATATGTGCATTTAAAGATTTCCGGGGAAAGAGAAGACAAAACAGCAATAAGGATTGATTTGAAAATGTGCAGTTATTGGATGACTGATATTGGATTTAGATAGAACGGTGCGCCTTTGAACCGTTTCCATGTATAAATGGAGTGCAGCTTTCACATTAGGTAATTGAATACAGCTAATACATTGTGAAATGCTGATATCAATGTAGTGCCACGATTTTGATATCTTAATTGAATTACATAACAGTCTCCCAGGGGTGTTGAGGATACGAAGGAGGTTCCATAACTGCTGGATATAAAATGCTAACCGCGAATAGAATACAACGCTTATAGATTTGTTATCGTGACTAGGAAATAATTGCATTTTTAATCAAATTGTGACTAAATTGTTCCGTATAAATCGTCTCAAATTTGTAGATTTGGTAAAGAGTGGATGATTAAATCCAATTGATATTATTGGTATTATTACAAATACAGATGACATTGCTACTTGAAAGGCGTATGTGATGACCGCTCTCAGGAGCTCTGAAATAGTGATAGCTAATCGTCATGATATATACATAACTATTATTTGATTGAATTCAGTCATTGACTTGACTTGACTTGACTTATGGCGAATGATTTTTCCGAACCACAATGCCTCTCCAGATCTTCCTTTCCAACATAGCTGTCTTGATTTCTTCCACCTGCAGTCCTGTATCACGTTTTAGTATGTCAATGTAGGTCAGGGCTGGTCTGCCACGCTTTCTTACTTCATGCTTTGGAATCCAATGTATGAGTTTGTGTACAAGCTCCTTGGACCCCCTGAAGCAGTGTCCAGCAAATCTTGCTCTGCGTTCTCTGATCTTGTCCAAAACTTTTGGCATGTCCCCATACAGGTCCTTATTCGTCAAAAGAGGACTGATTCTGTACTACTAAAATAAATGCCCAGAGATTTAACTACATTATCAGGATGTAATTTTCATTTCATAATACATAATTTCTCTTGACTTTGTCTACACGATCCAATCCACATACCTTCTGTTTTTGTTACATTTAATTTCAGCCCAGAGAATAAAGAGAAACTCTTTAAAATATCCAATACTTCCTTTACATCTCTTTTGTTGCTAACAAAAATTGTAATGTCATCTGCATATAGCGATATTCGGGCTTCATTTCTTGGATAATTATATAAAGGGAGTTTAATACCTCTTATATTATTACACTGTCTTATTTTACAAGCAAGACTCTCTATTGCAATAATAAATAACAAAGCCGATGAGGGCATCCTTGTCTGACACCATTTTCTATCTCAAAGAACTCTGAGACATTGTCATTTTGCATTATACAGCTGAAGTATCATTGTAAATGGTTTCAATCCATTTTATAAAGTCATCACCAAAAATTATGTTCATTTAACACTTTAAACAGATATTTCCTATCGATACTATCAAAAGCTTTTCTAAATCAAGAAACAACAGAGCACCTGGAATATTTTTATTCTCTGTATATCAACAGAAAAGTTGCACTAGGTATAGGAATCATTGATATGTGTGTGATTACAGTCATAACTGTGTGCTATCTGAACGAGACAGATGAATGGGTCTGGAGTGATAACCGCAATGTGCGGACAAAGGGTGTATCTGGCTGTGAAGAATACAAGTCTTAACACTTTCCACGCGGCAGGCAGCTGCAGACGACATTCCAAAATGTCACAAAATGTTTCAAAAATGTAAAAATTACTGTATTCCGTTACCATATTTGGAATCACTATGAGAAATGCATTGAAATAAGTACAAACATGCCTAGTGTTTGGTCAGTAATCTTTGAGATAGACTTTAAAAATTATGAAAGGTTTCTGAAAAATCTGTTTTGTGTATGGAAAAAATAATAGCCGCGTGGAAAGTGTTAAGGCCCTGTCACACCATAGCGTATGGCCTGAACGTGGCCTGAACGTATGCCGACGTATTCAAAAAATAGCTCGAAAATTGTCAGAGTCCGAGAACGTCCAAGAACGTCCAACTTCCCAACGAATTGCGTCAACATCGGTGATGGAATGGACGTATCCATAGTGTATTAAACGCATACATAGCGTATGACTAACGTATTGATAGCGTATCACTAACTTATAACAAACTTATCACAGCGTATCACAGCGTATGCGATCGGCGAGCGTATGACCAACGTATTCGTATGCTTTTGACTCTCACATATCTTGGTATGTAACTGCAAATCCATAGATCTGTATCTTTTAGTTTTTCAAGAGTATTGTCCGCTATCACGCTTGGGTGATTAGCCATACTTAAAAACACTTATACGAATGGCGCACTGTTCAAACGTGTGTGTACATGTATGTCGATATGGCGTATCCACAGCACACACAAAAATTGCCAGACCCGACCTTGAGTAGTTAATAACGGATTGTCTTTATTGTATGGTTGTGCATGATGATGCTGCATAGTGTAAACCTGGGCCACAATTACATAAATCCGTACAGCCAACCATGGTCTTTGTCTTCCCTGGCACTCAACTCCCTCCCTTTTCCACCCACCTCCAACCATTCCCCATTTAAATCCTTTGATCAAATGGTAAATTCACCTAAGTACGATTATATCCCCAATGGAACTTTTTCGCACATGTGATCAGTTTACTAATTAGGTCAAAGAAATCATTAATGAAATAGCTACACCCGCTGTGAAAATTTGACACTTTAGTAATAAGGTAAACCAATTTAACTAATGAAATATTTAAGAATACAGCCGCAATTTACAGATGTTACAATGATGAATGTGAGATGTGGTAAATACAAGGCGTGTCAAAAAAGTGTCCCATGTGAAACATGATTTTTTTTTCTGCTATGAAAAATATGACAACGGGATGTAAAATAGATAAATATGAAATAATGATCAACCATCTTGAATGTGTTACAAGAATCTTTTTCTATCCATTTTGGAGCTCTCGTTATGACAAATCTACTCAGGCATGTCAAATTCAGATTTGGCCACTTTTTTATAATCGTCATTTAGTGTGTAATTGAACATAATCAATGAAATCAATCAATAACAATCTACCCACTATGAATTTCAGTAGGTAAAACATATTTAAACTGCTCACAAAAGTATCGAAACACTTAGAAATGATCCAATATATAACGGCTCGAAAGGGTATGCATTAATCGAAGCAAATATTTAAGTGCATAATTTTGTTCTGCGTATTTTGACACCTCTCGGTCGATCAGATACGATGTTGCGGAGCGGAGTTATTGTCATTTCAATGGTCGTGGGTCCAGTTTCAAAAGTGACAATCATCCTATAGAAAGAGGTTTGCATTACTGTTTAGAATGATCAGATTCGTGCTTTTCAATAGGGATGAGTGTCACCTTTGAAACTGGACCCACGATCATTTAAGATCAGATTTGTGCAATTATACATTATATGCTTATTTGCCTGCTACATATGGATAGATATGAGTCTGTTCTTTCCCTTTGTACCAAAACAAGTACCAGCATTTCCCCGTTTGGTGCCACAATGACGTCACAAACAAGTGAATGTCCAATCAAAGGTTTATCCTTGAAGTAAGACAGCATGGAATTAACCTAGCACAAATCCTTTATTAGCTGATTTTTTTTTACACCAAGGATAATACCCAATCAAATCAGCTTGAGAACCAGAAATATCCAAAGTTGACAGCATACAGGCAAATATAGGTTTTGAGGCTCTAAAATATGAACATTTCTTATAACCTCCACTTTTTTTAGTAAACATTGTATGTACATGACTCTCCTAACATGTGCTGAACGTGTCGTAATATATCACTTAGGTTTCTTTCACAGGACTTGAAAACATACCCCTCCCACCACCAAACACCCACTCACCGTTCGGAGGCCGAGGTTTAAAAGTGTTATACTGACAATGTCTTTGCATAGTGTCGACTTTCCTATTTCAAGTGTACCTAACAATACACGCATTACACACTCGTAGCCTGTCATTATACAGAAGTGGGAGATATCAATACAATCAAGTGTCGAAGTATGCTTTACTCTAGAACACGAGAAACCATAATACGCCATTGATGCTAGTTGCCAACAGCCTTTAATGACGCCCTTTGGTACGATTGTGCTATAATCGGATCATTAGTCTAATGATGAGAAAATATAGTTTGTCGGAAAATCTTGAGCTTATCGATAAGCGCCTTATCATCAACACGTTTGACTGTTACCTACGATTTCCTTTCTCGTCCCATATAAAATGATCCAATTCATTGATTTCTAAATTCAAATGGGAACAGTATTGAGATATACCCGATGGCAAGCCAACTTACTCTTAATCATGCGTGGCCACAAAGTAGAAACACTTGTAATAGGGCGACGATAGACAAATGTTCTGCGGGCCAGAACGTCAATAATGTTCGGCTTGGTTTTTACAAATCCGTGTTTGAATTTTGAAATTTTGGTTTGAATTGTTTTTGGAATTATGGTTTGAATTGCTTTGGCAAATGTTGGTTTGAATTTTTTCGGACAATTTTTGTTTGAATATTATTGGACAATTATGATTTTTTTTCTTCTCAATATAAATTTTGGGGGAAGTGAAGGGGGGGGGGGGGAAGAGACAAATATAAAAGAAAAAAAGAAGAGGAAGAGGATGCTTTTTCGTAACTTTTTACAACGGAGGGGTGGGGGGGGGGGGCATATTATAGCACTGTCGGTTAGTTATCGAGCTCGATTTACAAGCCGTATTGGGTAAGCTACGTCACAAGGTCCCCCCCTCCCCTCCACAGCTCTCAATTTCTGACTCGGGGGCAATTTTCCAAATTTGACAGCCTAGTAAAGTCTAGACCACCGCTAATATAACCTTTGCCCCCTGGCAAGTTACCCATATACGACACTGACTGACTGTTCAGTATAGGTTATACATGTATATAGGTGAAATGATTAGTATGTGGTTGTAATCAATCTTTATTCAAGCAATCACTGATATAAATTATACAATGCGAGAAAAAAGAAGGTAGATTAAAGCCCAGGACAAAAATCGGAACCACACAGTGGTCCAGGTTTAACGCAGGGCTGAACAACAAACAAAAATACATCAAGTAACCACAAAAATCAATGTCCAACCGGAACCAGGAGATACACAGAAATAGAGCGAACCCAGCAACGTGGAACTATGTGCAGGGATAGAGAATCACACCTTGAGGTAGGGTTGAATCATCGCTTCCCCAGGCTGGCTCTTGCCTCGCATTCCAAATAGTGTAGCTGCACATAAGGGCCAACTTGCTGAGTTCCTTCATGAATTGCTTTGATGGTTTGGCTTTGACAAAGGTGAATATTGCCTTGATATTATTAATATTATCTGGTGTGATTAGCCCACGAGATCCAATTTCAAAAAATGTGAGGTCACAGGTAAAGCCATTATCAGAAATGTCGGAAACAAGGTTTTCGTACTTACTGGATTTACGATTATGGGCTTTCTGAATGTTAGTCTCAAAAGGTATAGTCAATTCAATAAGGTTGATGGAGTTGTCTTCCTTATTGTGGATAACAATGTCGGGTTTCAATTTCGATACAACAACATTGACTGGGAGTGTGCCGCCCGTGGTCGTAAATCCGGCAATGTCACTAAAGATCTGAATGTCTTTACCTGTGGCCTCAACAAAAGAAAGTCATACACTTTGTTTATGTCCTATAGTGTAAATTCCGATTTTTTGTTGTTGACCAAGCAGACTAGATAGACTAGATACCAAATCGTTACGAAAAGATTCAGCTAAATATGTCTATCTAGCCTGTTTGTACAAAATATAATCGGATGACACGCTATAAGACATAATCAAAGTATATGACTTTCTTTTTTTGAGCACTTTATATACGAGGTTGACAATGGTTAACCAAAGGAAGTTGAACAGTTATTTAACAATCACATTCATGCTGTTGATCTTGTTTTCTTTAATATTGACTTTGAATTATCACCGACTTCACAAGACTCACGATTTGCCATACTATCAATATTAATATTTGCTTTGTAACACAAAGCATTACGTTAGAGAAACGTTAACAAAATAAAAGTGAATTTGGAAAAGCCAATAGTATAAATCCTACATGTAGGTCAATAAAGGGTTCCTCTTTATAATTTAAAAAGATTTATTGCTCACTGCATTTTGATTATGCCAGAAGAATGTGCTGGGTGAAAGTAACAAATAAAACCGATTTGCATTTAAGACAAACATAAGATCTCGCGTTCAATTTGTTGTTTCTCAAAACTAGAAACCCATTCATATTTGCTCTATAAAGCCAAAAACTCATTGAAAGATAGTGTTTAATTTTTTTAGTGAAAGATAGTTTTAACTTTCTTTTCTTTCCTATCACTTTCCACGGGGCTATTAGTTTTACCGTATCAGAAACCTTTCCCAACTTTCAAAGTCTATCTCAATAATTACTAAACCCATACCAAACATGTTTGTACTTATAGTAATTCATTTCTCGCGGTGATTCCAAATATTCAATAATGTTGAACTTGTTGAAATATTTTGTGAAATTTTGGGACTGTCATGAGTGTCGTCTGCATTTGACGCTTTATAAAAGTCATTTTCTGTTGCTTCAATAGATTATCAATACTCCTAGTCCGTATTACGATATTGGAATTGGGCCAAAACGAGGGACTAGGCTGGTCAGTATATATTTGCGCAATGCCAATAACTATTCACAAAGTTAACACCAGTAGAAATGCCGACAATCCTGTTCCATACCTTGTCAAACTGTGGAACAAAAACTTGACCAAACATGATTGTTCATTTCCTTCACCTCTATTTATTCGTATATCTTCGTGTTTTAGTGCAATAATATGTGGTAACCTGGTACAAATGTAGTGTTGTAATGTATATTTTTGTATATCTTGCCTTTTTAATGTATATTGTAATACTTGTAATTGTAATATTGTACCAATTCAGCCGTTTGGCCGCGATGATAATAAATCTTACCACAAATAATAATGTTGTGTCTCATTGTTTGTTGGAACTCATGAATAGATATCAAGACAATATCCATGAATGAATATAAGATTCGAAACAAAGAAATCCTTTGGTAGAGTTGGAGTTAGGTACACGTGTGGCTGTTATTTTCTAAAATGTTCAGCGTGTATTTCATCATTATTGAATTTCGTATTGACAGTACAAGCAACCGATCAAATGTCTTGCGTCACAAACTAGAACATTTGTTAAGTCATGTATAACATACCGATAAATACGCATGAATGACTTGTACGTAAAACTTGAGCTCAACCGATGCAAATATATGCATAGTAATATATAACTATTTGCATTCAATGTTTAAGGCTGTTGCACGTATTAGTTTGGCAACTATTGTATTAGTCTTACGACACTAACACGTATGAGCAATACATTGTTGTAGATTGTATATACCTTGTATGTAACACCGCCACTTTAATGTACGCGACATGACCCGTTAGAATGAATGAACTGTAGTTTGAGTGGAGTGAACTGGTGCCTTTTTGTAAACACTGTATACTATTTGTTGATAATAAGTAACCATCCAGTTAGGGGAAATTAAATCCCTGGATATACAGGGTGAATCAAAAAACGTTGCGCACGATTTGAAACGACCATTTGACCTTGATGCGTGCATTGAACCATAAAATGTTTGTTGTTTGTATAAAGCGTTGTTAATCTAGTTTATCCTTTCAAAAATGAAAGTAATCGACTGAAAAATAAGCAAACTGCAGCACGTTTTGTAAACTGTCCGCGTTTTTCGCCATTCCTATGGGATTTACACAGTTAAGACATAAATATTAATACTGCAGCATGATGATATGGAGCACCGTTGCGCCAAAGTAGTAATTCGTACCATCAAACGTACAAGCACCAATAAAGATTAATCTTAACCAATAACAATATATGTTTAACAATATAGATATATTTGCAATGGTCTACAGGATGTCTCCGAAAGAACAGGCACTTTGAGAGCGCCATAAAAATTCCAGGCCTGAGAATTCAGAACTAGTGACACTGCTAACAAAGCTTTATTACGTATACGAGTACCATTGTCCAATGGAGTTCGCATCTGAGACTTATGTTTGACTACCATCAATTTGTATTTTTAGTTGGAAACATGGAAACCTGAATGCTAGTTATTGAATCACATAACGTTAATTTTCCTATTCCAAGTTCACCATGCAATGTAAAATCCATTATTTTTAAACCTTTGGTTTAGGAATAGGAAACATGATAACAAACTAGTAGATTTGTTACATTTTTTTAATGAGCGCCACATTATGTGTCGTTTTGGTTTTGAACATTTGTGTCGGCTTTGCGAAAACATGCCCGTTTTCTGAATCCCGCTGTAAATTGAATGTGTATGGTTTCTTTAACGTTTATTGAGGCAAAATATTACTTTGTCGACTCTCATACAAGTCACTTACACCTATGAGCCATAAAATACATGCTACTTTTACTATGTTATTTAAATTGTTTTCGGATGTCAAAGCTGGCCTGCCATGCATTCAAAGCGCACAGGCGCTATAATTGATTTCAATTGTTTCTAAATATAGCGTCCCACGAATATATTCGATTCAACGATAATTGGTGTGTAACTTGAGAAATATGGAACGATGGAATATACTTTGTTACTTTGTTACGGAAAAAATTGAATATAATTTGTATCGAGTAATACAAATATGATATAATGTCACACAATTTAAGGTAATATCCCTTAATTTAGATCCTAGTAGTTATGGTCAACAATCAAGGGCGGAAATTGACCTGGGGGGGATGGTCAATGTAATCATCCCCCCCTGATTTTTCACATCTACCAAAAAAAAGGAAACAAAGGGGGGGGGGGGGGGGGGGGGGGGGGGGGGGGGGGGGGAGGAAAAAAAGAAAGAAAAAAGGGGGAAAAAAAGGAAACGAGAGGGAGGGAGGGAGGGACATAAGAACGTTTGGAGTTTATTGTACGTTGGTTAGGATACATACGCGTATGTACGTTAAGAATCCATCTTTTGGAGGTAACTAATTAATTTCTTTCTGGTATAGGCCTATCTGCGTATTTAAAAAGCCAATATTAATCAGAAATAGTGATTGCTTTTCAATAAAATATTGGTCAAAAGTATACCAGATCGCACGAAATGAGTTTGAAAATTGAAAACAATTCTACTTCTCAGGGGGGCATATCCCCCACCCTCAGACGCCCCCTGTTGGAGCTTTTAAACCATCTATACTAAAATCAAGAATATATCAGTATAAAAATGCTCAACTTCTTTCGTGCATTGATAAAAAACAAGATATTTATTGAAAATGAAGTGATGGCCTTTTTATACAATATTGGTCAAAAGTATACACCAGATTATACCAAATGAGTTTGAAAATTGAATTTTTTCTACTTATGAGGGGGCACATCCCCCATCAGACTCCCCCTGTTGGAGCTTTTAAACCATCTATACTAAAATCAAGAATATATCAGTATAAAAAATGCTCAACTTCTTTTGTTCATTGATAAAAAACAAAATATTTATTGAAAATGAAGCGATGGCTTTTCAATACAATATTCATCAAAAGTATACACCAGATCGCACCAAATGAGTTTGAAAATTGATTTTTTTTCTTCTACTTCTGAGGGGGCCACATCCCCCCTCAGACTACCCCTGGATGGCACCGCCTGGATGGTACCAGCTAAATTTAATTTTTTAGGGGCCAAAATTATCATCCCCCACACCTAACAAGAAATTTCCGCCCCTGTCAACAATCAATATCGGTTTACAAGAACGATGCATTGAAAGGGTCAAGAGACTCAACTGGGTCAGTCGTAAGAGGGCCCGTTCCAGAAAAATTGATATCTATTTTATTCTGCAAGAGTAGAAATCTGGTATTTTCTGGCTTATTGCTGTAGCGTAACTAGGATCTTTAATTAAGGGGGGCATAAGGGTTATAACCGACAATGTTTTGTTAATATACAAAGAGTTCGTTATTTCAGTTTGGGGCACCAGGGGGCGAGCCGTCTGACATGGAGGCAAATGCCCTCCCCTCCCCTTGCCCGCCTCTAGATATGCCCCTGGCACAATGGCTTTATGTATCACATGGTCAATATTGTGAATTGAAAATAATATGAAAACGGCAGGACAGATAAATTCGCGTCAAATACCGTTTTCTTAAGGGGTCGTCCAAAATTATCGCCATTTTCACTTTTGTACAGAGCGTACGTAACTTTTTACCCCCCTCCCCCCTCGAGTTACGTATGCAATAAATGGTGAAATGTTCATGGTTTTATATACCCTCATGTTTGATTAATAACCATTGTATTAAAGACGAATTGCCGTATACAACATAAGAAATTGTACGATACACATTAGAGAAAAATAAACTTCTTTGATCATATTTATTGTCAATCTCTGGTGTTGATTTGATGATTCTGCCGTTCTTTCTTTGGTAAAAATTATCATTTTCTTTGATAAATAATTACCATGAAATAATCAAGATATTTTTTAAACAATGGCACATGTATTAAATACTTTTAAATACAGAAATGATAAACAACAACACTAGGAACTTGAGCCATGGATTGTTTTAAAATCACAGAAGCAATATTGTTTCGTCGTGTTCATAAAACATCTTTGTCATTGGCGTAGTTAAGTATTTCAATTTGAGGGGAGGGCAGAAATGAAAGTGAACCGACAAGATTATTGTGACAAAAGTAAATTTCGCGTAGCGCACGAACATTTTCGACATTCCCCTAATTTCTGCTAAGATTGAGGTACATTTTTGCTCCAAACAAGCTTATACTAAACATATTGCATTTTGGAGACTCATGTACGCGTAGCCCGCGAAAAATGTCCATCTGTGTACTTTTGACCATCATATTAATTAAATGATTCCTCTTGAAAAATAAACCGACTGTGCCAATCTCAACCAACACGACAGTCAGGGCGATCGCCCCTCCCCTCCCCCTCCCCTCTGGCTACGCCACTGATTTCTGTTCATGGCAAAGTAAGTAAATCACAGTCTGGCTTTCCACGTCTTATTAAGCTTAATAGTGTGTATGATTTAGGACGACCTTTTGCGGCCTTGTGGTACAAAATGTCCAAAGCGTCGCGCCATCTATTATCGAATTAAAAATTAAAATCATTAGGTTGTCGAATTCAACATTATTATTTCCTCACTTTCCAGAATTGAAAACCATCCCAAATCAGGAAAGTTGCCCGGGCATCTGTTATTTGCGTACTTTTCTTGTAATCAACACGCTACGTGCAATATATTCAACCATCTGTCGCACTGTAATAATCAAATATTTAAAGAGACAAATCAGGTACCTCCAATATGATGTTTATCTTGACATAAAGTCTACAATGGTCAACCGCTGCTAAGTAAACCACGAAATATCAATAAAATTTGCTTACAATGAAAAAAGATATGAAACTTAAACAAGTCTACACAGTTGTTTTGAAACATAAAATATATTTCGAGACGTCAGTTCTTGACACGTGCTCGGTTAACAATACAACCCTTGGCTAACAGAAACATACATCCTCGTTACATGGCCATATTATTTTCTTTCTCAACGATACACTAATATTGCCTATAGGAAAACATTAACAGTGAAGATTAGACGTCAATGATATGTACTGTAATTGATTCTGGTTATGCCGGTTGTTGCTATTTCTTGACTTGTTGAATTGTTGACTTGTGAAAAACAGGACTTGAGATCAACAACATGTGAGTTTTTTTAAAAAAACTAACAAGTCTACGCAAGTACCATCTCCATGAGGGTGTTATTAAATCTTTATCGATGAAAGACAAATCAGGATTTCATCCCATGAGTATTTTAATCTACATGTGTTAATTCATGTGTATTCTGTATTCTGTATTCAGCATATTGCAGGCTTACGTCATAGACTATTAGTTATTAGGTGAGGTTGGGTCCGATACGGATTATATCTAGCCGAGGATACAGACTCCGAGGCTAGATATAATCCGTATCCGACCCAACCTCACCTAATAACGATTTTATCCTACTAAACACTATTCAAACAAAACAAGAACAAATGATTCTGTTATAAACCTACGGCGCATTAGGATTTACTACAGGGACTGGCTTTGACGGCGCTGACACAAACGCCATTGTTGATCAACAATCTGACGAACGTCACGTAGCAACCCTACTAGCGCATGCGCATTCCTTACTGACAGTATACGGGGGTCGGATACGGGATATATCTAGTCACTAAATGCAGGCGCTTATCCAATAGGAACACGAGAATCGTCTTGATGGTAGGATAAAAGGCGCTCTTGGGTCATATTGAAATAATTATTTTATTTTATAATTATACGTATCATAATGGGCAAAATATTTGAGAACACGTTAAATTGTCTAGTTAAGGGCATACACCACTATATTAAGCGGATAATGGTTAGTTATAAACGTAGTAAGCCAAACAAAACAATTTTAATTTAATCACGCAGAACTCTAGACCGATTACCGTTAACGAATATAGGTAAAGAAAACAGTTGTTACTGTTGACGGTATTTCAAATTCCATCGCCGTATCCGTCTCGATCCCTGATACGCTTAAGAGCATTCGAGGGTTAAGAGCCACAAAGACCTATTTACAATGGATGCCATGCGTACGATTGCATTCTCATAATAAAGCACCAGAAGTGAACCATAGCAGCAATTACGTATAGAGACATTCAACACTAGACATCTTAAAGGGGCACTAAGAGATGTGTTGGAGGCTGCGCCCTCAATTATGATAAAAACTTGGATTAGTATATTTTTATAATTGTATTACATGTATGAACACCTATAAGGATTAAGAAAAATCAGCCCTCTTTGTACAAGAAAACGTCGATTCAAAAATGCTCGTACAGCCGGGACGAGCATTTTACGTCCGACAGTATCCCCCTGCAGTACGCGTGATACATAACGCGAACCATATTTGCATAGAGGGCGTTTTTCAATAAATAGCGAAGATATTGTTTTAATCAAGTTTTGCTGTGTTTTTGTTATTAGAAACAACAATAATGGCAATTTTTAATGTTCATCTTGAATTCTGAAGTAAATCTTTAAACATTTAAAATTTTCAACACCACTTAATGTCCCTTTAACAGTAAACCATATCTAGAATAACTGCTCCGAGTTATATTTAGTGTATACCAATTGCCAGTATATAATAACCAACCCCGTACATGTAACAACTGGCAGCTATAATTACAGATAGTGCCTTGCGGCACTAAGACCTCGATATCATTATGGTCTACATATATCAAGGAACTAACTAGTATCTCCATTCTAAATTTACGCAATCGTCGTCTGTTCAATATTTTGATTTCCATATCGGCAAATTGAAGGAGTGTAACGTAGTAAGTCCCATGGTGGCCATACGCGGAAAATGGCATGATATAGAGGTGTATAATGGCTTACACGGGGTTCTCAGAAATATTAGACTGTATGATTAGTAACATTGATGATATCCTTAACACTTTACACGCGGCTATTGGTTTTACCAAATGCAAACCAGATTTGTCAGCAACATTTCCCAAATGTCTCGGTCTATCTCAAGGATTACTGAACCAATTCTAGGGATGTTTATACCTATTTTAATGCATTTCTCATGGTGATCCCAACTATGGTAATTAACTTAACAATTTTGACATTTTTGAAACAATTTTGTGAAATATTTGGTTGTCGTCTGCAGACGCATGGAAACTGTTGAGAATCCGTGTTGAGGTTGGCTATCAGTGGATTCACATGGGTAATTTGTAATTATAAGCGCCCCGTAGAGAATACCTACGCGACATTATGAAAAAGAGGTAGAATTTACTGAAGGTTTCGCAAACTTACGGGTAATTACCATCAGATATATTTTGCCTCTGTGTCAATTAACCACCGGATACTGATTTGCAGCAAAGGCACTGAAGTCCATAGTTGCTAAATGGCTACATGTAATGTGACACATTACAAACCCAGTGGAGGAATATAACTGATTGATAACCCGGCGTAGAAAGTGATGAAAAGTAATACGAATAACACTACAAATCTAGCGTAGACACATTTTTACGTTTACAAACTTAAAGGGCTCTAAGTTTCCAATTTCAGGCTGTCCTTAACTTTTAAAACTCATTACAAGACGCGATTATTGAGGTTTGTCTTTTATGACTGCATGGCTGTTCATATAAAGCAACTACTTTTATCTTCCTAGGGGCATCATCAACTGGTCCGCCATGGGCGAAAAACAATGCCTAATATATGAAGAGGTATTTTGCAAAAGGGCCTACATCCACTTTGGCTTTTTTTGAGAAAAAGTCAAAAAACTGTTTCTTATTATTCAAGTTGAGCAATTGAAAAGAGAATTCTCGGTTAGATATTGTGTGACAAAACGGCAACAAAAACGTCAGGTTGAGAAGAAGTTAGTGTCTTATTTAAAAGGTCTAAATGCTATCCGTTTTCCCGATTTAAGTGTTGCAAATGAAATTGATAGAGTAAACGGTATACTTGACAAAATGTATGAAAATACAATAAAAGGGCAAATAGTGAGATCTCGAACAAGATGGTACGAAGAAGGAGAAAAAAGTAGTGCGTATTTTCTTGGTCTCGAAAAGTTTCACGCAATAAAAAAGTCGATCACAAAACTCAAACTACCTAACGATTCCTTGCTTACTAAGCAATCAGACATCATGCAGGAAGAGGAAAGGTTTTACACCAATCTGTATATAAGTGCTAATGTTGATAGTGATAATATTAAAGGGTATCTGAATAATACAACATTTCCTGAGTTTTTGACCGAAGAAGAACAAGGTAAATGTGAAGGTTTATTGACGCATAATGAATGTAATGAAGCAGTAGATCGACTTAGACCGGGTAAAAGTCCAGGTTGCGATGGTATTCCAGCACAATTGTATTAAGTGTTTTAGAATTTTATAAGTAGCTTAGTGGTTAACTCATTAAATTGCTCCTTCGAAAAAGGTCACATGTCATCCACTTAAAGAAGAGCAATTATCAGTTTAATTTACAAAAAAGGCGACAAACTGCAATTAAAAAACTAGCGCCCAATAAGTCTATTGAAACACTGACTACACAATCATGTCAGTGGTTTTGGCAAATCGTTTGAAGAAAGTTATAAGTAGAATCATACATACAGATCAAACTGGTTACATAAAGGTAGATATATTGGTACAAATGTAAGATATTGATGATGTTATTAATTTATGTATAAATGAGAATAAATCGGCTGCGATTTTGTTTGTAGATTTTGAAAAAGCTTTCGACACCGTCGAATGGAACTTTGTAGTCAAACATTACAGAAGTTTAATTTTAGGCCATCTTTTATCAATTGGATTACTGTAATGTATAATAATATTGAGAGTTCTATTTTAAATCTTGGTTGGAAATCAAAGTTCTTTAGATTGAGCAGAGGTTTGCGTCAGGGCTGCCCGTTGTCTGCACTCTTGTTTGTTGTAGTCTCAGAAGTCTTAGCTTTGAACATAAGACAAGATAAAACTATCTCAGGTATTGTCATTTATGAAAATGACTCAGAACAGGTATTAAAAAACATGGGTTAAAAGAATGTTGGTTAAAAAGTACACTACATTGGTTAAAAATGAAGCGTTGGTTAACAATTACTTTTAATACTGCGTTGGTTAAGGCATCATAACGAGAAAGAGGGATACTCATCGATGGAGAGCGGCTAACAGACCTCAGGTTTGCAGATGATGTGGCTTTGCTAGCTAACTCAGTGAAGGAATTGGAGGCCCAACTAAACTGTCTGAATACGGAAAGCAGAAAAGTTGGTCTGAAAATGCACAAAGGAAAAACAAAATTCATAACAAATTTCCAAACAAAGGAGTCCATCGAAATTGACAAGGAACCGATAGAAAAGGTAGAAAGTTACAAATATCTTGGCAAGAAAATAAAAATGGAGGACAATACGAGAGAGGAAGTCTTAATAAAAATCAAGGCAGGCTGGAGCTGCTTCGGCAGAAACAAAACCATTCTCTGCGATAAAACCATACCAATAACATTAAGGACAAGGGTTTTCAATCAATGTGTGCTACCTACCATGATATACGGTGCCGAAACCTGGTCAACAACCAAAGAAACTGAACAGAAACTTCTAGTAGCGCAGCGAGCCATGGAAAGGAGGATGTTAAACATAACAAACAAATAAACACCACTACCATTCGTAATAAAACCAAAGTAAAAGACATCATTAAAAAAAATCAAGGAAATGAAATGGAGATGGGCAGGACATATCGCGAGACAAAACGATAATCGGTGGACAATAAGAACGACCGAGTGGCAATCCCGTACAGGCAAAACGAGAAGAGGCAGGCAGAAACAAAGATGGAGAGACGAGCTAACTGAATACAGAGGAACGACATGGACTAGAGAAGCACAAGACAGACACAGATGGAAGATGCTGAAAGAGAGCTTCAGCCTACAGAGGCTGAAAAAGCCTAGGTAAAAGGTAAAAAAGGCACCATAATTTTAACCAACAATAGGTCATTACAAGATTCCCGCCAAAGAATTTCAATGGCGAGAAAATATTTTGCGCATATTATTTAGACCACGTCAGAATTTGTATATGAAATCAATCGTGTTATTTTCCGCCCCTGCTATATTGTGCCAAACATTGGACCAATATTGGTTTTAAATTGGCGCTCTTCAATTAGCATCATGTTGGCAAACCAATATTGGACCAATATTGGTTTTACATTGGCGCTCTTCAATTGGCATCATGTTGGCAACCAATGTTGGTCCAATAAAGGGCACAATATACCAGGGGCGGAAAATAACAATTGATTTCATATACAAATTCTGACGTGGTCTAAAAATTGCGGCCGCTATTACAAGTTATCGCTTCCCGGCCTTTTGGCTAGGATATTGTGCCTTGTCCTTTGCCTTGTCCTCTCCCTTGTCCTGGGATTGCCCTTTACCAAAGTTGGTCCTGGCCACGGGTGGGCGCCAATATTGAAAACCAATATCTGGCCAATGAAACATCAATATTGTAATGTTGTCTGGGTTAAAGTTTAGCAAAAAAGAAAAGAAAGTTTAACCAACATTACATATTAAACCAACAAATGATTAAAAATTGTAACCAACCACAGGTTATAGTTTAACCGACAGCTGTTGGTTACGGTTTTAACCAACCAATTGTGTGGTTCACCTGGTAGCCTCCCGTTGGTTAACATTTTAACCAATATGGTTACAGATTTCAACCTTTGTTCTGAGAGTGTAGCCAATTTGCTGACGATACAACTCTTTTCTGCTCAACGAAAGAATCTCTTGATAGCATGTTGAAAATCATTAATACATTTTGGATTTTTTGCAGGTCCAAAATTAATGTGGACTAAACTCAAGGTGTAGCATTTGGTCACTTTGTAAAACATAACTCTGTTAAATGGCTAACTGAAAATGTTAAATCTCTTAGTATTTAATTTGGACACAATATGATAGAATGTCACAAGAGCATTTGGCAAGAGAAAAAAGATCGACTAATTCGAATCTTAAACTCATGGTATAGAAGAAAGCTAACGCTGTATGGTAAAGCAATTATTAAAAAATCTCTTTGTCTATCCAATTTAACATTTCAATGTCTTGTCTAACCGTTCCTGAAAACTTCACGAAGGAAGTGAACTCAATTATTTTCAATTTCTTATGGAATAAAAAACCGGAGAAAATGATGAGAAAGACTCGAAATTACAATATGGGAGGAAATAAAATGTGTGATTTTAAATCTCAGTGCATAGCTTTGAAATGTATGGTTAAAACTTTATATGTATATGATGATGATAGTAAATGGAAATGCCTTTTTAAACGCTCATGGGCCAAACTTTTTAATATTAAATATGAACTTTGTGGAAGCAAAGAAAGCCCCATCATTAATTGGTCTACCAACATTTTATTCAGATCTGATAAAGGCATGGCATAATTTAGATAATGATTATAGGAACTTACCAATCAACGACTCATTAACACTTTCTACGCGGCAGGCAGCTGCAGACGACATTCCAAATTTTAACAAAATGTCAAAATTACTGTATTTCATTACCATATTTGGAATCACCATGAGAAATGCATTGAAATAAGTAGAAACATGCCTAGTGTTTGGTCAGTAATCTTTGAGATAGACTTTGAGATAGATTATAAAAGGTTTCTGAAAAATCTGTTTTTTGTATGGTAAAAATAATAGCCGCGTGGAAAGCGTTAAGGGTCAAATGTCATATAATATGGGGTAATGAACTGATCATGCACAATGTTAAGACCTTGTACTTCAAACATTGGATTGATAGTGATATAATATATATCAATATCAATATACTTGACAAGCTTAAAATTAAGCACAACTGGATTGCAGAGCTATTTATTATTTTTCAAATCAATTCCGGAAAATGGTCTATATTTGGGCATCTCAAAAACTGAGAACGTGTTAAAAATCATGTAGAATTTTAGAGGAGGTTCAATATAAGAACGGTACAATGTATAGTATTAAACACGTTTTGTGACCAAATTTATGTCGTAAAATGTTGAAATATTCACGTTTTGAAAATCTGGTTTTCGAAATTACAGGAATCCTAACTCATTCTAAACCTCATCAAATCATGAAATGAACCCTCGTCTACAAAAAAGTCCATGTACGTATTGCTCTATCTGCTTGGAGATAGCGAAGACCACGGAAACTTTATAGCTTTCACGGAATAAAATCCGCCATAGACATTACATGGCGAAAATCGTACCGAATTGCACGCCGTCCTCTGTGGGAGTGTTGACAAAAGCAAGGTCGTTTGACTATTGTGTTTGTGCATGCCTGTGACGACTGAACCCGTTTAACAATCTTCATAGCCGTGCTTCATAGCTTTCAAATAGGGCTTGGGTGACCTATTGACTGGGTGAACTATTGACTGGCTATTCATAATATTATCTTTTACATGTGTTTTGTATTTATAGTGACAACGAAACTATGTTCACAGCATTATAGCATCGATGTTGCGGCACAATAAAACCCTGTGTGTACTGGCATTACTCAGCGGGGTTTGTGGATTCATTTTCGTCAATTATTTCTACAAATCGGTAAACGGTAGGTGTATTTTATCTTTAGTGAAATAGTTTCATTTGAATTACCCAATCATTCATACGTTTAATTAATGGAAATCTATATGGAATACATGACCTTAATCTTCTACACACACGGGGTGTAGCAAATCGTGGAATAAAAAGACAAGGAAGCACAACGGTATCGAATCCTTTGAGCAATCAGTTTGCCGACCCCTATATACCACAAAGCCAACAACATAATGCATCACCTGTTTGAGTATGTACAGTATGTACGCGGGATCTTTGTTTTGAATAGGTGATTTATAGCGTTGTGGAATCGTGATATGGTATAGGAATAGTATCATGATGAGTTTGTACTCGCTCATTGCGATCCAATACCGTGTTAAACCAAAGACTATAATGCCTTGGTTAAACTAAAGTATATGGACCGATTGATAGTTGTGGAAGAGTATGATTTGCTTATAAAATATGATTGTCTTTGATATACTATAGGAAGAAGGGACAGTCGGGGGCACTCAAATTGAACATGGGGTTGTGACTTAATTTATATAGCTACACAATTTGTGAATACTTTGATTACCCGCATATAACCGGAACATTGAGTTTTGATAGTTAATGCAATTCAATCAAATTTAATTAGCAAACTAGTTTAATATTATCAAGACTGTATTATTCATTGAAGCTACACGTTTCTTCTCATATTCATTCGATATTTAACAAATTGCGTGTCCAATCAATAGTGTTTCAGAGCGTCTAGTAAGGTTTACCGTTTAGTAAATTTCTCTCAGATAGAAATGTATAAGGCCATGTGTTTTGAACTCACCCCCCAAAAAGAGTGGTGACGTTGCAATTTTGGTGACGAATCATCCATCTCTCTCTTTTAACTCAACAACTAATGTGGTAGAGCAATGGTTGAGGTGTCATTTGAAAGCCTATTTATCTAGCTACATTGTGTAAATAAATCAGGTATTTCTATAACTGTTTGGCTGAGATATGATTGATTACATTGTGAGCAAAATTATGTTTGTACCATACAGGGTGAGGAGTTATTTTAAATTGAACGTAGCATTGGGAACATTTTCTATATTCCCCATAGAGATTTTACACGGCGCCGCCGCCACCACCGCCGCCGCCGCCACCACCGCCGCCACCGCCGCCGCCACCACCGCCGCCACCACCGCCGCCACCACCGCCGCCGCCACCATCACCGCCGCCACCACCGCCGCCGCCGTTACGCGTGCAGGATTTTTTTACGGGGGGGGGGGGGCTTAAAAATAAATTTCATTGAGTATGCATGATTGACTCATCAAAGCGGTGCGAGGCACCGCTATCCGCGGTAACGCGGCTAGGGGTGATCTTACACCCCTTTGTATTGGAATTTGTTCCGTTTTCGAATCCATTTGGTGCGATTTGTTGTGTACTTTTGACTAATATTTTATTGAAAAGCCTTCACTTCATTTTCAATCGGCTTATTATCAATATCATTCAAAATTAGATTTTTTCCCTTCAATTTTGCAAAAGCAAACAACACGGCGTAAGGATTTGAAACTCGCATAAATTAAAAAAAAGCTATTGTAAAAAGAAAGGTTAAAAAACCCTTTCCAAAAACAATGTTTTAAGCTTGAATAATAAAACATTTGAATAGCGCGCAAAAATTGATTATTTATTTTTACACTAAATTGGTCCAAAAAACGTTATTTTAACACTAACAATGGTTATTTTAACACTAAAATGGTCCTGAAAATAGTTCATAAAGCCATTTTGATTAAGCTTGAATAACAAAACAATGAAACCAATTCGCTCGAAACTTGCAAAAATGTCTAGTTTTCTTACTAAAATAGTCCAGAAATCGTTCCTGAAACATGTTGTTATAAAGCTTTCTTCAAAAGTGAGTTTGACTTCATCAGGACTTCCAAATGTTGCTAAATTAAAATTTGAATCACATTTGTTTGTATTAATTAAATACGACCACAGGAACTCTATCTGTGTACGCCATCAACGACTGGGGGTCAAAAAGAAGTGAATTGTATCATGATGAGGAAGACGATCTGTACTACATCAATAGTACCTCGGATGGTATTTACTATGGCAAAACTAAGAATGATGATGGCAGAGAGTTGTGGCCAGATGCGACTTTAGGTGATGAGGTAAATGACAATACAGAACAAAAGCCTCTTAATGCAGAAGAGGCCACTCCATTTGATATCCCAAACCACCTATGGAAGACATGACCTTAATCTTCCACTGAGAGAGGGACAAAGATTTCAAATGAAGCCACCCATATTTCAGGTAACCCCATTTGACATTCACACTCCCTATGGGGGATATTATGGTAGGTGATGAGGTAAATGACAATACAGAACAAAAGCCTCTTAATGCAGAAGAGGCCACTCCATTTGATATCCCAAACCACCTATGGAAGACATGACCTTAATCTTCCACTGAGAGAGGGACAAAGATTTCAAATGGAGCCACCCATATTTCAGGTAACCCCATTTGACATTCACACTCCCTATGGGGGATATTATGGTAATGACTCCTAAAGTGGTTGTACACTCTTAAAATGCCTAGTCGTTTATGACTAGATTCTAAGTAAATAATTTTCTAGTGAAAAAGAATACCTCAAATTTGCCATATTTTGAGGTAATTTTGACCTGAAAATCTATTGAGATCTTAATTCATCTAGTGAAAAGGCATTTTTTAAAGTGTGTGGATTTCAAATGGAATAGCCCAAATGAGTCAATAGATCAGAATATTCAAAAAGACTAGATTGTGAATAGGATTTCTTCACAATTTTCCACGGAACGGTGTTTCATGTCCGTCCAACAACTTCTCCCGATTCACAACGTACAATGCGATCCGTCAACTGCGGTTGACCTGGCCAGTTTTGACCTCTAGCATGTTTAGGGTCAATCAACATCATCGCCACTACAATGTATTTTCACGCAAGTTTGATGACTAATGTCGAAAAAAAGCTCAGTGATGGATTCCGTATGATCAATCTACTTTAATTGTAAATATTGGTCTTTCAGTGTGCATTCGCGTGTATAAGTAAGTAATATTTTGGCATTTAAACACACAATGACATGTGTTTCTGTGTTGTATTTGTAATTATTCTTTGCGTTGTTCACCACTTTTTTTAGGTATATAAGGACACCAGTCGTGCAACGACAACCAAATATAACTTCAAAGGTACACAAGCTTCTCGAAAGGTTCACCTCAACTCGGCCTGTAAACGTCTGAAAATGCACCGTACACTCCCACCAGTCGCTTGGTCGACCACGACGCATTTTATCATCAGCGATAAATTTAAATTTCTATTCTGTTTCGTACCCAAAGTTGCCTGCACTACTTGGAAAAACGTGATGAAAGAGCTGTACCACAATGAGGTTGGGAAGGAGACTAAGAGAAGATTCGTGAAATTAAACGAAATTAGTCAACCTAAGGCAGTAGTTCGTAGATGGAATAATTATCGCAAGGTGTTGTTTGTCCGAGAACCACTCAGCCGTGTACTCTCCGCCTATCTGAACAAATTCAGAGACAAAGATGAAAAGAAGCATTGGGAACGTGCTTTTGGACGCTACATTGTTAAATTGACGAGAAAATCCAAGCAGATATACAAACGACCTTATGATATCACTTTTGAAGAATTCATCCGGTATATTTTACATCTTGGACCTGACGCCAAAATGAGTCAAATGAGAGACCATTGGCTGCCGTATAGTTCGTTCACCTATCCGTGTAGTTTCAAATTCGATTTTATTGGACACTATGAAACATTGGCTCACGATGGTCCAGCCATTATCCAAGAGCTTGGAGTTGAAAAAATTGCGCATTTCCCCCAAATTCATAGCTCAGCGGCAGCCGAAAGCTTCCGTAAAGAGTACGCCAAAGTTGCAGTAGATCTCATTGTGAAACTACAAGAGTATTATCGGGTTGATTATGATCTGTTTGGATACTCGAAGGATGAAAGCTTAAAGTTGGCTCTTGGTGGAAGTCCTAAACGATCGTGAATAATCGCCGCATTGTGAAAATCGATGAATTTGTGTCGGATTCTCAACTACAATACGGGGTTTTGTTATTAACGTCATACCATCCCGTAACCATAAAAGCGAAGAAGTGTTTAAAATGTTGGTACTTACCAGTATCGTTCAGTACTGGAACATAAAATTGAAATTGCCAGTATCGGCGCCCGATTTGACTGTTCTAGTATCGGTCGATACTGGAATAACCAACATGCGTAAATGTACACTTTATGTGTTCCGGTTTCTCTCGATATTGGAACGTTTTAGTCCCAATATCGCTCGATACTGGAACGTTTGTTCCAGTATTGTTCGATATTCAAAAGATTATAAACGACATAAATGTTAAGATTGAAATTGATAGCACTAATAATAAGTGCATGCAGCGGAAATACAATATTCGCAGTCATTTGTCGTTTTGTTTGAGCGTTTTACAGCGGCCATTTTTGTGGCCATCTTGGATTCAAAGTATGTTATTACAATGTAAATATTGGATATAAGTTACTAATGGTCTAATACATACACCATAATGTTAAAACTATACTTTCATCACACACTTTGGTTGATATTATACCATCTTATGGAATTTTGACAATTTGTTCAGTCATTTTGGAATACATTTTTGGGGTCATTTTAGATTTATAAGTATGTTAACAAAGCAAAAATACTAGATATGAGTTACTAGAGATCTAATACATACATTCCATCATACATTTAGGTTGATATTATGCCATTTTATGGAATTTGACAATTTTGACCATTTACCATTTTAGGGGCCACTTTGGCAGCCATTTTGGATTTTGAACTATGTTAACAGAGCAAAAATACTGGATATGAGTTACTAGTGGTCTAAAATATACATCCCATCGTTAAATGTATATTTTTATCATACATTTCGGTTGATACTATGCTATCTTATGGAATTTTGACTACTTTTGACCATTAATTTGGCGGCCATTTTGGTTTTAAAGTATGTTAACAAAGCAATTAACAATGCTAGATATGAGTTTCTAGTGGTCTAACACATACATGCCATTGTTAAAACTATACTATGATGATACATGTTGGTTTATATATAATGGAATTTTACCATTTTACCCATGTCATTTCCGAGTGGGTAAAAACCCTGGAAATAAAAGAATAGAGTCAGGTGTGCAAAGTCTGCCGTACCTCTAAAAGGATTATAGATATGTCTCTATTCAATTTCCACGGATGCGTGCACGTATGGTGATACAAAATATTACTTCCGGGCTCCTAACGTAAAAGGATCGTGTGAGCCACGAAACGTACTGGTTGTTTGGCAGCGCGGCCTTACGTTCCTATAATTATAAATACACGTCTTTTTCTTGCTTTGGAACCCGTCATCAGGGTGTAAGGTAATGTAAGGGATTCTTCAATTGTGGATAAGATACTCTATACTGCTGCGCATACGTAAATAGCTGGTCCTGACATATAGCGCTATCCTTCAGTGTGCTCCCCAACTAAAGTTAAAGGGGCGTGTACATCTCAAGTGTTTGTCCTGGACAAAAATCACATGACTCCCTACGTATCTGAGTCTCCGTGTTTCCATGTAATAATACCCATGGTGCAATAGATTTGCCGCGCCGAATTTCAATCGAAAAAACGTAATGACCAACATTTTATGTACGAACTAAATACTAAGGTGTCTAGAATCGTTTCGAAAAGTAGTGTTATGCATTATAATGAAATCAGAATTACAATCTCCTTCAGCATATAATCAACTTTTGGGCGATAATCCTATGTTAAAAACGCACAACAATCGAAATATAAAGCATTTTAGCCCGCATTTTTGCCCCGATTCATGTGATATTCGTATTTTGAACTTTATGTATTTTATTTTCTAAATAGCTATGTGTAGTCTTCATTAGCTCAGTCGGCAAAGCGCCGGCTTCATAATCATGAGGTCAGTGGTTCGAATCCTAGGATTGTTATACTTTTTTCTGTTTGTTATTTACATTTTATTTTTAGAAATTGACAGGATTGCATATCGTTCGCAATATTTATTGAATGTTGAATTATACTTTTTTTCTTCTTTTGCAATTTCACTGCGATAAAGAATATCCTATAAATATATTGTGTTCAGTGACTATTCCGTTCGATTGAACTATGGAGACCCTAGCTAGTCTATCAATGAACATGATTTGCAAAGGCCAATTGTTATGTAAATAAGAAGCCAATCGGCTAATATGTCCTTGAATCGATTTTCTTATTTCCTATACGACCGATATTTGTATTTGCTGATTTGTTCCAAACTTAAAAAAAAGAGAGTTGTATCTTCAAAAATACGTTACGCGGTTCACGGCTTTCACGGCCTGGTGTGAGCGACTGTATTTTGGCGTGGATTTGATACCGTGCTCAGTGGCGAACCTAGGGGTCCAGGGGCCGGTGCCCCCCTGAAATATCCCCGTCGGTAAACTTGAGCTTCCGTCGGTACAGTCAGATGCCAACGTTGAATGAGTCTATTGTATACGAAGAGAATTTTTTTCCCCTTGAAAAGCGGATGTCGATATCGTGCAATTCAATATGCCAAAATGTCAGCCTTATACAATGACAACATTAAGGCATTTAAATGTGGTTCAACGTCATGTGACTAGTAGGGGGTATTTCCCGTGGCCCTGACCCCTGTCTCATTAAAAGATTTAAATTAATAACCTTCCACGATCATCAATTTATTGCTCTTTACATTGAATCCAAACCTAGCTTGCAGCGACACCGTTTTCACATTTAAAATACAATTTAGAAACTGGGTTCAATTTGGCTAAAATTTCGTCGAATACTCAATAGTTCACCACTAGTTCATTATTATAGAGAACACATAGACACGTCAGTAAGTAGTTATGGCCGAGCGGTTACGAATATGGACTAGTAATCTAATAGATCTAATTCTCCCCTCCTCGGTTCGAATCCTGCTGAATAACTTTTTTAGAAAAAACGATTTAGTCTCTGTGTGTTGGAAAATGGCGTATATTTTTACCATAGGTGAATAAAAGTCGTGGCCCTGACCCCTGTCCAAAAATGTATTACAAATAAATATATTTGTGATCAAGTTTAATGCGTTAGGAACATTTCTTGTGCATAAAGTTTTTGCTAAGACGTCTAAAAATCATCATAAATACGATGTTTACGATCGCATTGAAAATGCATCTTTATCGACTCAAAGATAGTAACAAAAATCGTGTTTTTGATTAAATCGGAAATGACATCTTACATAAATAGGACTTCCCCTTCAAAATGAGCCTAAGATGATCAAAAATTGATGGAGGCAATCCTTCACAATCGCGAGTTGTAAATGATCCGATTTCTATTTGGTTTTTTTGAAATCTCACTTCACTGGCGGCCGGGGCGAACAAAATAGACGGTATTTTCATGCCTTGACTGCTGACTGGGTAGATTTGCGATTTCTACCAGGCGATTTTTTCAGCTATTGTTGACAATGTCATCGCTACCCCCACTTTTCAATATTTCAGCTACTGACGAGAAGAAGAAAATTGGGTAATTTTTGCGATTTTTTTGACGGTACATCATGACTTTCGTAACTATCTCCCCCCCCACCCCCGGTTTCCAAAAGCTCGGTACGCCATTGACTGAGTGCTGAACTCATCGTGTTCATTGCTGCTGCGAGCATCTTACTATAAATCTGTGTGGGGGTGTGTGTGTTTGTTACCTTATGTCTCCGTTAGTTTTGATCAAAGTGGCGCATAATTTGCATGCAATATCGAGGAAATAACGGTGTGTTCAAGTTTATTCCAGTGAAATTGGTTAACAATTTGCTCCAAAAACAGCAAATAACCTCTCAGATTTGGCTCATAAATGCCACTAGAATGGACCTACGGCACATAATCTCCTGGCCACAGTTCGACATACGTGGGCGCACTTCGATCAGGCTGCGCACGCATGCTTGAACTCACAAAATACTGCCAACCAACAACACCAAAGCACCCGATTGGTCAAATTTAAACTGAAGCCTTTTTAACGATCGTCACGCTGCGCCGTATCCACCAACGCAGTGCTCCCGCTGCGCCATAACCACCGACGCAGTGGGCGTGATGGTGCGTGGAAAAGCTCATGAGTTTTTCAATTCTCACGTGTGAGCACCAACCAATCAGAGCCTTGAGGTCGAGATGACGTAGTGCGCACAACAGAAAACCCAGGTACCGTTTTTGGGTGAGGTTGAGCAGGCGTACTTTACGCGAGCTCAACCTCATGTGACGTGGGTCCATTGAACAACAGTGTGCGTTGTGCGTACTGCTGCGTAATCATACCGTGGTAACGCGTTGCCTGTCGCGTTTGCGCAAATGCTAACTGCTAGCTTCACTGTCTATAATCACTGTCATAATGGTATAATGACATATTACTAAATTCAAGCTATTTCACACGAGCATGTTTCGTCGTTGTTCGCGGAGCTGCGTCCAGATGCCTGAAACGTGCGTGACGATATCACGATTGACGCGCGGTCATTTTGTGAATGTGCCCGGTACGCACCTCTGGGTTTACGCACATACGAATGCACACAAATTCGCACGCATAGAATGGAGTTGACCATAGCATTATGACACTGACTATACGCTACTTGTACGCAATCCTATTTCAAAATAAAAGCAAGGCTCTCCCCTACATGTAGTATCAGCGGGCCCAACCGATATTTTAAACCAGCTAATATGCATAAACATAATATAATTGATTAATATGCACAGTACGAACGCATTGTCAGCTATAACTTGAATTTCATTTAATTCAAATTGGTCATTTCAAACGGGAGATATGTGCACTTTTCCAAGGTACCTCTATGAATGCAAAAGTTTAACTCACGCATTTTGAAATGTCAATCAACATCAATGGCGTGTTGGTATTCACAATGCCTACAATGGACAATGGGGTATATTTGGAAAATTGGAACACTTTCATTCACAGTCCAGTGACATCCAAAACCACACCCACTGTAAAGAATCTACAATATTGCAATGAAATCAAAGTAAAACAAAGTACACCCTAACACATAAAGAAGTTCGTCACACTTAAGTGTTGTGTGACGATCCATTTTTACTCTTCAAATTGAAGGATGTTAATGATTTGAACAACCATAACGAACAACAGTTTATAACAGAAGGGAACAATAGCAGACAAGGCATTGAGAGACTATATGTTTCTTTCAAACAAGTTTAACACTTTCCACGCGGCTATTTTAATTTTACCACACAAAACAGATGTTTCAAAAGCCTTTCCGAAATTTCAAGTAATCTCAAGAATTAGTGAATCAATACTAGGTATATTTGTACTTATTTTAATGCATTTCTTGTGGTGATTCCAAAAATGGTGATGGAAATTCAATAATTTTGACATTTTTGAAACATTTTGTTCGGTTTATAGACGCCTGCCGCGTGGAAAGTGTTAACACACACACACCCACCCTTTTGTACTTTGCCAAAGAGGTGAAATAATCCCGATATTCGTGATCGTAACATTTTAATGAAATGGTTATGTCAAAGATGATGAAAAATCCTGGACCTGAATCTCATTGATTTTAATGATGGGCATCGATGGGTAGGCGCAGCCTACTATATCATTTTGGGACAGCCTGTATATGAATAAATGCACCAAATTGGAAATTGGAAAATTTGCGCATTTGACATTGAAATGGTCTCTGAATAAGTGTCATTTATTTAGTGTTAGCATACAACTGAAGATTTTGAACACTTTGGAGTACGTCTCATGTATTTAATGTTAGCATAAAACTGAAGTTTTGTTGACAATTTGTTTTTGCAAAAGCCGCATATATATAAAAAATGAAATCTGAAAAATTATCAGCACGTGTTTATCACGTTGAATCAATGTGTCTTATTTTAAGTTATGCGATCAAACATTTTAGCTCATATGGCCATGGGGCCTCAGCTATTTTTTTTAACTTGTTGAATTATTTCACTGAAGTTTAAAAGGGTATCAAAAGAACGTGTTTAGATATATAAACTGCTCACAAAAAGTATCGAAACACTCTGAAATGATCCAATATATAACGGCTCGAAAAGGTATGTATTAATCGAAGCAAATAACCAAGTGCATAATTTTGTTCTGCGTATTTTGACACCTCGATCATTGAGATACGATGTTGCGGAGCGGAGTTATTGTCATTTCAGTGATCGTGGGTGCAGTTTCAAAAGTGACACTCATCCCTATTGAAAATCACGAATCTGATCATTCTAAACAGTAATGCAAACCTCTTTCTATAGGATGATTGTCACTTTTGAAACTGGACCCACGACTATTGAAATGACAATAACTCCGCTCCGCAACATCGTATCTCATCGATCGAGGTGTCAAAATACGCAGAACAAAATTATGCACTTGGTTATTTGCTTCGATTAATACATACCCTTTCGAGCCGTTATATATTGGATCATTTCTAAGTGTTTCGATACTTTTTGTGAGCAGTTTAGATAGATGGATATATTAATGGATAGATATATTGGTTCAACCGGTCTTTATATAATTATATGAACAAAACAATAAACGAGCATTTTTAGATGGTTTCAGCTTATTTTACAACTTATAGAGCCACTTTTTGGCGCATCCGTTACGTCGGTTGCCTCAATTATGTTGAGTTTTGACATAAAACTATAGTCGGCATACCCACTTATTTAGTCTTATTTAGTGTTATGATGTGCTCAAGACCGGGAGTCAAGACGAGAGAGATTTAGGACAGCGGACAGCATTTTATAATTGCGCTCTTGCAGCGATGAGCATGATGAGTTCAGCACGGTATCAACTCTACGCCAAAATACTGTCGCCCATACCAGGCCGCGTAAGCCGTGAACTGCGTAATGTATTTTTGAAGATACAACTCTCTTTTTTGAAGATTGGAGCAAATTACAAATATCTGTGTTGAAGGAACTAAAAAAAATCGATTCAAGGATATAAGCCGACTGGCTTCTTATTTACATAACAATTGGTCTTTGCAGACCATGTCCATTATAGACTTGCTAGTCCCTACTCCATAGTTCATTCATGGTTCAATCAACACAATTGTATTTACAGGACATTCTTTATATCGTAGTTAAATTGCAAATGAAAAAAGTATCCTTCAACATTCAATAACTTATAGCGAACGATTATAAAGCAATCCTGTTATTAAAAAAAAAGTGTAATAACAAAAACAAAAAAAACATTTACAAGATTCGAACCACTGACCTCATGATTGTGAAGCCAGCGCTCTACCATTTGAGCTAATGAAAACTATACATGAAACAGATTTAAAATAAAATTAGATAGAGTTTAAAATACGAATATCACTGAAATCGGAGGCTAAAATGCTTTATATTTCGATTGTTGTGCGTTGTTATCAAAGGTTATCGCCCAAAAGTTGATTATATGCTGAAGGAGATTGTAATTCTGATTTCATTATTATGCATTGCTCTTCTTTTTGAAACTATTCTAGACACAGTTCGTTCGTACAATAATCTCAACATTACGTTTTGTCGATTAAAATTCGCGGCAAATCTATTGCACCATGGGTATTATTACATGGGAATACGGAGACTCAGATACGTAGGGAGTCATGTGATTTTTGTCCAGGACAAACACTTGAGATGTACACGCCCCTTTAAGGTTACGTCATGGTTCGTCGAGCGGTGACTCGACAACAGCCTTCCGAAAAAATGCAAGGAATGTACGTAGAATTGCACCAAGTCCGTCAAAAAACGACGACGGTATGGTTTATATTCAATGGAAAGTGACACAATTAATTTCAAATAATAATAATGTATAAAACAAGCAATGAAACATCAATAACTCATATTTCATGCTTGTAAAAACCGCTAAACACTTCAAATATATCTTAACTTTCAAAACTACAAACTATTTTTGGAATTGTTACAGTTGAGCGTGTACACTTCAAGTAAGTCTATACCTATGCAGACGCCAAAAGTCACAGTGTTAATATTCCAACTACAGCAACATTTATATTATTGTCATCCCCGACACATGAAATTAGGTGATGAGGTGATAGGGTAATATGGTGATATGGTGATAAGGTGATAGGGTGATACGGAGATATTGTGATAGGGTGTTAGGGTGATAAATTGATGAGGAGATAAGGTGATAGATTGATGAGTAAGTTTCAAATATCAAGCTGTCTCTCACCGTAAAGCTCGTTTTAAAACAGAAGGGATAACATGCATATTGGGTTTGGATTGTATGACTCCTTTGCAGTATATATAAGGATACTACTTTATTTTGAAAGTGCTCTGTTACATCCTACCATCACCGTAATGGGTAGGACATCATGTAACTGATGCGTCAGATGCGACAAGCAATGCGTGAATTTCCACCCAATACACATGTACTCAGTACACGCTGTGTGCATCTCGTATGTATGTACACAGAGCATACTGAGCATAGCAATGTATTTGTGTAGGGGGGGGGGGGGGGGTGGGGTACTGCGCCATTTTGTCCCGAAGCAATGGTTATGACGTCATATTTTTGTCGATTTTCAGAACTCTTGTATTGGATTTACGTGCAAAAAATATGCCCTTGGCATCATACTTTCCCAGGTGTGCAGTTCATTTTAAATTTCAGATGTTCTAAAATGGATGGTTTTCTAAACAATTCGAGAAAGAAAATCGAACTGCACACCTCAGAATTGCAAAAAAAGCATAAAAAAGTCAATTTTGTTGTGCCTTTGAACAGAGTGGCGGCCGGGATTGTAGAATTTAACACAGTGCATTAACCCATGACCCATGATATAAATAAATTATTTGCTATACATTTTTTCAATTAGCACGGTTAGTGTAGTGGATAGCAAGTCGACATGAGGAGCGAGAGGTTGTGGGTTCGAGCCCCATTAGGAGCACTGTTTGTTTTATATGCTGGATTTGCTTAGCATCATATGTATGCTTGCCCACGCGGACACCACACTGCTGGCGTTTTCCTGTATCAGTTTACGCCATTTTATCTCTCGAAAATGTCAAAAAAAATTACCGTTCTTTTAAAAATAAGAATTATAATCAAATTACAAACACATTTTGTGCGAGAGCAACACACACATTTGGCAAAAATGGCACAATAAAAATCCGTTCGTTATAAATAAATGGACATGGTTAAATAATAACAGTACGATTGGAATCTATTGACAACTGATCAAGATCTACAAGCTAAATACAGTATAGAGGTGCGCAATAGGTTTCAGCCCCTTCAGGATGACGTAGAAACTGCAACTGAGAAATACACAAGGTTCATTACAGCCACTCAAGAAGCTGCAGAGGAAGTCATTCCTGCGAGGAAGAAAGAGAAAAGAAACTACTTCTCAAAAGACGCCCAGGTTATCGGGGCGAGAACAAAAATTGATGAAGCTTACGCAAAATATCAACTAGACACTAGCAATGAGAATAATAGCAGAGATTACAAGGATGCTAAGAAGAGCCTAGGGGAGGCTTATGATCAAGTGAAAGAGAAAGACCTTACCAATAAGCTAAGAGAGGTAGAAAATGCTCACATAAACAGCAAGCATGGTAAGAGTTGGAAACTGATAAACCAAATATCAGGAAGACTGACAACAAGAAAGGGGCAAATCAAAGGGTCCACGCAAAAGGAGAGATTAAACAACTGGTACACTCACTTCAAAAATCTACTTGGAAGCCCACCACATATAAGTAATGAGGATGAGGAAATTGCTGCAATACTATCAGATCTCAACATTAAAGTAGGAACCTTTGAATTGGAGGAATATGAGAAGGCTAAGAAGGCACTAGTAGAGGGGAAAAGCTGTGGGGAAGATGGTATTACACCTGAAATGCTCAAAAGATGTGATTTGGATAACATCATTCTCGACTTCTGCAATGATGCCTTGTTGAACGGGGAAAAGCCAGAACAGTGGTCCATTCTCAACATAGTACCAATACCGAAATCAGGTGATCTCAGCTTGGGGGGTAACTACCGTGGAATAAGCCTGAGTTCAATTGTTGCCAAGCTATACAACAAGATGATACTCAACAGAATTAGACCGGAGCTCGACGTCCACCTAAGAGCTAATCAAAATGGCTTCAGAGTAGGACGTACCACTGTAGGTCATATACTGGCCCTTCGAAGAATTATTGAGGGAATAAGATCAAATCACCTGCCAGCCATCATAACCTTTATCGACTTCAAGAAAGCGTTTGACACAATACATAGGGGACGAATGCTGCAAATATTGAAAGCCTATGGTGTACCTGATCAGCTTACAAATGCGATAGCAGACATATACAAAGACACCAAGGCAAAGGTCATATCACCAGATGGAGAAACAGAAGTGTTTGAGATACTGGCTGGAGTATTACAAGGAGACACCCTGGCTCCATATCTTTTTGTCATTGTTCTTGACTATGCCCTAAGAGAGGCCATAGATGGCAGAGAAGAAGAGCTAGGATTCCACCTAACAAAAAGAAGCAGCAGAAGAATAGGACCAACCGTAGTAACAGACTTAGACTTTGCTGATGACATTGCACTGTTGTCTGAGGAAGTGTCTCAAGCGCAATCACTACTCAATAGAGTGGAGACTTCAGTGGGAAGAGTTGGGCTCAAAATGAACGCTGCAAAGACGAAGTACATGTCCTTCAACCAGACGCAAGTACCTGTAATTACCACAAGTGAAGGCATGCGCCTTGATAAAGTGGAAGACTTCAAATACCTTGGAGCCTGGATGAACAACACTGAAAAGGACATCAAAACACGCAAAGCAGCTGCATGGAGAGCTTGTGGCAAACTTAGTCAGCTATGGAAGGCTAAATCATTATCCAGAAAGCTCAAAGAAAGACTGTTCATAGCTAGAGTAGAATCCGTCCTCCTTTATGGATGTGAGGCATGGACAGTCACCCCAAAGCTTGGTAAACAACTGGATGGATGCTACACTAGGATGCTAAGATCTGTGTTCAACATCAACTGGAGTCAGCATGTGACAAATAAGGACCTGTATGGGGACATGCCAAAAGTCTCGGACAAGATCAGAGAACGCAGAGCAAGATTTGCTGGACACTGCTTCAGAGGGTCCAAGGAGCTTGTACACAAACTTATACATTGGATCCCAAAGCACGGAGCAAGAAAGCGTGGTAGACCAGCCCTGACCTACATTGACATACTCAAACGTGATACAGGACTGCAGGTGGAAGAAATCAAGACAGCTACGTTGGATAGGAAGATCTGGAGAGGCATTGTGGTTCGGAAAAATCATCCGCCCTAAGTCAAGTAAGTCAAGTCAAATAATAAAACTATCACAATACAGTCGTAAATCTCTGTGGCGTGCGTAGGTTGGCCATGTCGTTGGCAATCGGAAATCACGGGTTCGAATATTCCCATTATTTTTCTATTTTTTAAACTTGATGGTATATTAATGTAACATCATTGTTATGTCAATTTTTATCAATTATAAATGCCGCCCATGCGTTTATAGTTTTCTTTTTATTTATTTATCTATCATAAATGTATCCTTGATTTATTTAACTTTGTATCTAAACAATTAAAATGCGTAAACAATTATATTATTGCTCGATAAATAGAGTGATTTAACTTGAGTTCAGTTTGATAATATGATAGCCGCAAAACTTGTTGTAAAACCATTTTACCAGTGTGTCCAACAATTTCTCCTTTGCACACTTTGGTAATACATTCAGAGATGTCACTTTTAGCTTGTTATAGCTAGGCTCAATTATAAGCAAGTTTGCGACCGGGTTTGCGACCTCTATAATTTTAGGCTGGTAACACAATCCCACAGTGCATTTCGTTAAAACAGTGTACATTATTTTTCCACGATACGTATCACGTGATAACCACGATCGATTTCGCAAAATATTGCAAAATGGCGCGGTACCCCAGCCCCCCTAGTATTTGTGTACATATTAGCTTTATACCGTATAGCGCCCTCAACGGAATAAAGCGCAATAACACTAACAAAAATAGTTAAAGAATATTGGCTATCCAATATTTAGAGTTTAAGCTAGTTGTCATACTTATTTTCTCCTCCCCGACCACCAACCCCCTGAGTGTTTTGACATAAAAGTATTCAAGAATAATTTTAGAGGTGTTAAAATTGTTGTACAATCATACATACCATATTCAAAAAGCGTGTACTGAGTACATACATGTGTATTGGTTGTGATTTTCCCTGTTTTTCCTGACTAGCGAAAGATGTTCAATTCTCGCATCATCTCTTATCAAATCCTATCCTTCATTGTTTCACATCTCCTCCCAACCCATAGTGGCGCTGTGCAGATCTTAAAATGTTTAAGTTCCAAATTTTGAACTGTTTTACACTTTATAGTTTATTTAAAAACAGAAGCGCTAATTTGGGTATGCATTTTATGACTCCTTGTCAGTGTATACAAGTACTCTATTACGCCCTATCAACACCATAGGCGTTGGACTTCATGTAACTGGTCCGTCAGGTGCGATAAGCAATGCATACTAATATCCCCCTGAACTTCCTTATTTAGCGCGACGGTGCAAAGAGGATACTTTCTTTTCAGCGAAAGCTATTCAATTCTCTCATAATCGCTTATCAAATCCTTTATTTTGTCAGATCTCCACCCAGATCACAATGAATGGGTGCTGCTGTCATAGTAAGCCTGGCTACTGGATGTCCAAAAACGATTTATACTGTCCCTGATAAAACTATATATATAGATATTAAAACGACAGGGTATCTGAAAACAGCAGGAAGCCACAGAGAGTAGAAGGTGTGAGAGCGCAGATAGCTATAGATTGAGTAGTTCCAAATTTGCGAAGCCTCATTACAGCAGCGAATGAATACAGATAGATGCGGTCATGCGTGAAGGCAACAAGTGCATATGCGTGACGCGTGCGTGCTGAATAAACCGCGTGTGGCCAACATCGCGCAGGTAAGTTTGGATTCTTTTTTGCGCGCGGAGAGATTGAGGGGGAGCGTGGTGGCGCAGCGGTAGTTCCCTCGCCTTGCACCAATGAAATCCGGGTTCAATTCTGGGCAGGACCGGGCTTTATATGCATTAGGTTTATCACGATCCACGCACGCTCTCGCAGGTTTTCTCCGGGTTCTCCGGTTTCCTCCTGCTTTCAAAATCGGTGATCAGTTGTTTCGGTTATCAAAAACTTCCTTGACCCAATGGTATTTGGGGAGCTGCATTGAAAAATGGTGGATGTTACAATCTAAGTGCGGATAGGTTTGCGCTAGAAATTGGCAACACCCTAGTTGATGCGACCTGATTCTGATGATTCACCAGCAGCGAAATTGCAGCGCTTTGAGCCATTTGGAAAAAGGCGCTATATAAATAATGATTATGATTATTATTTATTATGATAAGAACCGAATTCTTCTCGTCAATTTGGAACTGATTAAACTATAGAAGATTAGCGTGAAAACATCAAACAACTAAAAAAAAGCTAGAATGTCAGGAAAAGAATGCACTACTGATGTAAATGAGGGGATTGGTGGGATACAATAATATCTAAAAGCCGATACGAGTTTAGAAGAAATGTGAGTACCGGTGTCTTCCTCCTGTCATGAAAATTTAAGATCGTAAGAATTACGCTAGAGTACGGTACTTTGAAATTATAGAGCGCAAATAATATATGTCTAACTATTCCTGATTTTATATGTAAGTATTCCTGTAATTATCTCTGCTGAAGTAAATTCAAATGTGTATTTAAAACCTTTTAATGAAGTAGAAAGAAACACTTCTTGACGAATGTGGCCAGTATCGAAATCGGATAATCCAAACCCTAGTTAATATGCAGACACGGTTAAAAGGCGCTTAGATTCCCAGTAATTCTGTCTACTATGCAGATGTTGACAATTACACTGTGATAATGACATATAGATGTGTATGGATTACAGGCGTCTCTCAGAAGGATTTACATCCAACCTCGTCTTTTGTTGTTTCATGTCATCGGAAAATAGCATGATATAAAGGTGTATATGGCTTACACGGGGTTCTCAGACATATTAGAATGTATGATTTGTAACATTGATGAGCGTCCTTAACACTTTCTACGCGGCTATTGGTTTTACCAAATGCAAACCAGATTTGTCAGCAACATTTCCCTAATTTCACGGTCTGTATTTCAAGGATTAATGAACCAATTCTAGGAATGTTTATACTTATTTTAATGCATTTCTCATGGTGATTCTAAATATGGTAATTAACATTAACAATTTTAACATTTTGAAACATTTTTTTGACATTTTGGATCGCATGGAAACTGTTAAGAATCCGTGATGAGGTTGGCTAATGTGGATTCACATGGGTGCTTTTAACTTTAGTTAGTTTTAGTTAAGTGCCCCGTAGAGAACACCGAAGCGACATTATGAAAAAGAGGTAGAACAAAATTACGGGTAATTACCGTCAGATTTCTTTTGCCTCTGCGTCAATTAACCACCAGATACTGATTTGCAGCAAAGGCACCGGGGTCCATAGTTGCTAAATGGCTAAATGTAATGTGACACATTACAAACCCAGTGGGGGAATATAACCTGGCGTAGAAAGTGATGAAAAGTAATACGAGACGAGAAGCCATTTTAAATATACAAATGTAGCGTAGAAACATGTTTACGTTTACACACTTAAAGGACTCTGTAAGTTTCAAATGTCAGCCTGTCCTTAACTTTAAAACTTATTACAAGATAGACGCGATTATTTAGGTTTGTCTTATATGACTGAATGGCAGTGCATATAAAGCAACTAAAGTACTCAACAAAAGAAAGTCATACACTTTGTTTAGGTCCTTTAAAGTAACTTTCGATTATTTTTGTACCAAACAGGCTAAATAGACATTTGAGATGAATCTTTTTGGCACATTTTGAAACCATAAATAATACCTAACAACAAAGATAAACCATGATTAGCAACATTTATAGAAAATTAGTCACTTTTCAAAAGTCACATTTTTAATACACTACGCGGGAAAAAACACCAATTGTTAACGAGCACATACGCAGTATCAGTCCCGTGTTGATCGCTGCGCATTTCCCCTCAATGCGCGGGCTAATTCAAATTCAAAGTGTCATGCATTGGTGAAGGATATGAATGTCAAGATATTTTTAGGAGAACATGGACCGATTAATCAAATTATTTTAAGTCGTACAAGATCTTCATTTTTATCATATCGGTGCAATTTGAGTTGACAGAGTCAACAGCATTTTATGTTACATCAATTTGAAATAAGAGAAATTGATGATATAATTACTGACTGATGTGTCAATGAGTGTTATTTGAAATGCTGCATTGGTATCTGAAGCTAACCCAAACCAAACCAAAAGAAAAAAGATGACCATTATTAATGTTCATCTTAAATTCAGAAGCAAATTGTTCATTGTACTACTTCACAACATCACAAACAGTTTACATCGATCAACGTTTACATACATTTAGATTTTCATTAATTTTGAATTATGACAGGAATTACAGACTATTTTGTAAAAACGGAGGTTTAGTGAATGCATAAATGTGACCAGTCACGTCAAGAAGGACATGTTGTCAGTAAACAAAGTTTTAAGGTAGAGGCCAACGGTATTTGGGAAATATAAAAAAAATAATAGAAAAAAAACCACGTTGTTTAAAATCATATAAGATTAGTGATTGCCGTCAACATGGTATCATTTCAAATCTTAAAATGTGCTTTTTCAAGTCATACCAAATACTCAGATTTGACACATATCCATTTTGATGGGGTTGTATTTAAAGCAAACATAAAACAAACGAATCTGCTGTAATTGTCGCTAATGTAAACGAATATCTTTCGTTCATTAATTTTAATCAGCTCCGCCCTCAAAAAATAATGCAATCGAATCACTTTTACTCATGGTTTAAAAAAAAAGAAGTCAACATTATTGAATTTCATTACCATATTTGGAATCTTCATGATACCTGTATTGGTATAAATAATCTTTGAGAAAGACTTTGGAAATTGGGAAAGGTTCCTGAAAAAGTTGTTTTGTGTATGGTAAAACTAATAGCCGTGTGAAAGTGTTAATTAAATACATAACTTAAAACAGTCTTGTGTTACCCTTCGCTACCCCTACTCAACTAACAAAAAAAAAAAATAGCAAGAGTAAAATGTGATTCATTTGCATTATTTTTTATGAGAATGCATCATGTGTATTAATGCTAACACCTATTTGTTTTTATAGATTGATCTACACATTGTTCTTTCAAGTCATGTGCCTTCGACGATTTGATCAAATTTATCAAAATATTTGTAAATATACGATGTTTTAAACCAGTTCCATACTGATGTTGGCAATGTATTTCTGAATCCCGGTGGTGCTTCGGTTAGCAGTTCAGATGCCATACACAAGGGCCCCAATATAAGTAAGCCCTGGAAGGTAAATATTCAAATAGATTACCCAAATAAATACCAGATATCCTTTGAGCTTACCCACGTTATTTTAAACATGTTACATAAATACCGTATGATTACAATTTGAAATTCGTGTGGTGAAGTATTATTCAAAGGAACAATACCCGATTTGTAATCGTATAGGATCTGATAGTATTAAGAAGCTTACTACATATCGATGTGTATAGTCTCTCATCACATCGATTTCTATGCCCTAATCAATGTATATTTCAATATATCCTAATCTTCTATGCTCATGGAAAGTAAGAGTGTATTTTGATAAATGGCCTCAAAATCACTTAACCTGGTTTACGGAATAAAGAAATATTTATTCAGAATCAAAGGCATTATAACTGCTCAAACTCCATTATGTGTTTATAGCTTGTAGTTAGCCTAAAACCCATATAATTGATCTCGACATCGAAAATAATATTTGAGTTATGTATTTATTTTTATACACTAGGCTGTATTAGTATACTGTATATCAATCACCCTACTATTTACAAAAAAAGTGTAAATAAGCCTATGGTCATAATACCCACCGACATAGAAATCAATATCTTATTGTAAGAATTGATGATTATATTACTTGATAATGTAATGTGTAACAATCTAAATGTTGAAATCGATTGTACCCATAGTTCAAAGAAATGAAAAACCCGCCTCAATTACACATGTTTCCATTCACGTCGCTGATTGGACAAGGAGAAACTGCACAATGACTCTCTGTACAATATTATACAAAAGTATGGTCAAATAATCAGGTGCGATTGCAAATATGGATCAGAATTTGGGTTGATCTTAAATATGAAACGCGGCAATATTTTGTAGTCACAATTACAAGACACAACGTGACGCACGTATCATGTGGTGCACTTGGAAGAGGAAAATCAACGTTATTTTTACAATTATGCTCGTTACATATTAGCCAGTCGCAGATATTAGCGATGGAAGTCGGTGAAAAATGTATGTTTTAAATGATATTTTTATCTGCAGTTCCCAAATAGATCAACGAGCTGTCCTAGACTTGAAACCAATATCCTCACTTGTAAAACAACAATAAAGTGCCAATTCAAGATGCTAGCAAAAACAGGACATCAAATATGGTCTTAGGGTTTGCACTACGGACTGCAAACATGTCACTCTTTTATTAAGCACTCATACTTTCACAGCGAGATTTTAAACTTATCACATTTGTTGGTATGGTGCTATTAAAACACACGTGTAAGATCATTTAAGTAATTGAAAACAAAATTACACCATGTTCATTCCTAACTCTAGTATTTCATATTTACTTTCCCATTTAAAATGTATATAGTTTCTTTAATTCATAAAGTGTAAGAGAAACTGATAACCACTAATCTTAACATAAGATTAATCTACACTCCTTTCTCGCATTACCATAATAGTCTTACAGTAAAGCTTTCCGTGAAATCAGCACTTTTCATTGTTTAAATTTCGATTTCAATTACAAAAGTTCATCAGTCTAACAGAATTATGAAGTAATTTAAATCGCAATTCCTATCTTGGAGAAACTTTGAACTCGAAGACTTTAATAATTAAGTTGGCACATTTTGAACTGACTTAAGCCTTAGTAGGACGTGGTCGTCCTCCATGTAATTCTGAATTTAATTAGCCTAGAACGAAATTTGTGTTAAAGGATTAAAGGATTATATAGCTCTATTCCGTAATAGAGTCTTAACACCTAACGTCTAATTCATGAATGAACTACACCAAGGATACATCAGTAAGACCAACAACTTCAAACCAATACGGACTATGCTTTAAATAATATACATAACCTATGACTAAATGTATAGGAATTTTAAGTGTGTTAATGTATAAGGTGTATTAGTAATGAACACACAAAGTGCTTGCGTAGCGTAGTTATAAATATTCCATTAGTTTGTTTTACCTTATTACTATACGTGTCACATTTTCACAGCGGGTGTAACTATTTCATTAATGATTTCTTTGACCTGATTAGTAAACTGATCAAGTGTTCCATTGGGGGAATAATCCTACTTAAATGAATTTACCATACGATGAAAGGATTTAAATTGGGGATGGTTGGAGGTGGGGTGGGAAGGGGGTTTTGGGCGCCAGGTAAGAACAAGACAATGGTTGGCTATACGAATTTAGGTAATTGTGGCCTAGGTTTGGGTAAATTGACACTTATTCAGCATCATCATGTTATTGTAATCTTTGATGTATTCATCGTTATACGTATCGTCATTATCGTCGTAGTTAAACATCGTCATTGTCGTTGTCATCGTTATGATAATTAATATTATTATCAATATTAGCTGTGAGATGTTAAGAAGGAATTGCTTAATTGTATAGGTTGTGCATGACGCTGAATGTGTCAATATCTCCAAATTTACCTAAATACGATTAGCCAACCATTTCCTTGTTCCCCCTTTTAAATCCTTTCATCATATGGTAAATTCATTTAAGTAGGATTATTCCCCAATGGAACTTTTTCGCACATTTGATCAGTTAATTAATCAGGTCAAACAATTTATCATTGAAATAGTTACACCCGCTGGGAACATTTGACACATTAAGTAATGAGGTATTAAAAACAATTTATAATAATGCTGCGCAAACATTACCATATAGTTGGGGGCTAAGGGATTATTTGGTTCACATTCTTCTAAAAGCACCACATTTGGCCCATATGTTGCTCATACCACACTCTTTTGATTTTTGAAGGATACCAAAATTGGAGCCTTCTGGGACGGCCATATTGGCCAATTCCAATATGGCCGCCATACTGGGGGATCAAAAGTTCAAATTGCTTCAATTGAGCTGACAAGCATACCAAATTGTTTGTCTGAGAACAAGAATTCTAAAAATGTATAGTGTGCCCCACTTCCGGTGTGTGGTTACTGAGTGTCACCATAGGGTGCTAGGGGGCTCAACATAGACGCTGTGTGATACACTCAAGACAAATTGTATTATATTTACCACCAATATATTTATTTTTCCAACTTTCATGAGAATCATAACATAACATTTAACAAGAATTATACGTTGCAACGTTAATAACTAGAGCTCAGATTGCGAACCGGTTTTTAGATATATTCTTCCGCAAATGTTCGTACTCGTAGCATTAATAATGTTGACATGATGAAACGCCGACGTTGTCTTCCCTGGTGATGATAATGTTCCCATCCCACAAATGTTCCGCATAAGAAAAATATTGACTTCCCTGGACAAGGTTTGTTGTCATTGATTTTGAAATTTATCCTACCAGATCGTAGTTACGCATTCGGCATTATTATGTTGATATCCGTATGGTTCGGGGTTGCTCCCTCAAAACAAAAACTGTAGCTGTTTCAGCACACACAAGGGTACATGTAGATTCCAAACAAAACGCAACTCAAACAGTGGTTCAATCCAAACCGAAAAGCTACAGATAAATAGATAAAATACCGGACATCGAAATAACCTCTGGTATTTGAATTCACCTGATTATCATGCAAATTAATTCTAGTATATTAGCATGCCGAAAAGGTATTTACAAAGCATGCCCTTTTTATCCAAAAGCCTTCTCGGCATACCTAATTAAATATCCCTTTTTGCTCTTGCCATTGAACAAACTTATTAATATCAATATGATATTTGAATTCAACCTGGAACACAACCATTCGATTAATGTCTTAATTTGCTTCCAATGGCATGTTTCTTGTATTGGTATTTCTAATCAGGCGTGAAACAACATTACTTGTCTCAGCATCAAACCTATCGAACCCACAATCATCAGCTTTATTTTCAGCCTAGGTTAAATAAAATATGAGATATTCAATACCTGACTTTTGTATTAAACATTATTTAACATTACTATTTACACGGGATAACAGTTCTAAACTGTGCTGCAAATTGACCTTGTTCAAAACTGCTACGCCCATTTTCTGGCATGGGCATGTGGCATGATGGCATGATGGCATGATGGCATGTGGCATGATGGCATGATGGTATTTTACAAATCCAAAATTATATTGCTTTCAGCACTACAAAGTAATATGATTTTACTCCAATGATATCGAGAAATGAAAGGTTTAACTTACATTAATTTCCCCTAAATAAAACGATTGCAAGATGGCTGTCTCAGTAGTGTCCTTGTCAGACATTCCATTCCAGACACCAAACCTTGTGGGCATCCGACGACCATACGGTTCCCCGACTCCTATGCCTTTATAAGCCAGAGGTTTATAACATTAGACCCAGCATAAAACTGGCCTTCTACATAACATATGGGCGCATGCCGAACTGTACTTATACATTGGTCAACCATATGAGTGCCACCAAGACTAAGACACCTCCCATCGATGTTGTAAATTGCAATGCTAGTCACCAGCTACTACAAATTATAACTCAAGTAAAGGATCATACCTGAAATTCCCACCTGGACCATTTATTGTTACGCAAAATACAGTATTATATCCACAACAATGGATTGGACTACAATAGACTGATCCCAGTTTTAAAGGTATATTATGGGATCTTTCAGGGAACGCCCTCAACATCGAAAACAAAAATTGAAAGCAGATTTTCTTGCAGATTTATATTTCTGATCATAAATCGTACATACATTCCAAGTTACAGGGCGATACGATTCTTAATAACTTCAAAATCATGGTTTTAGAGTGAAAATAAACTGTCGGGATCCCGATAGTTTATTATTTTCACTCTAAATTCAATATAAAACCATGATTTTGAGGTAATTAGGAATCGTATCGCTCTGTAACTTGGAATGTATGTACGATTTATGATCAGAAATGTAAATCTGCAAGGAAATCTACTTTCTAAAACAAATCATGAATAGAGGGCGCTCTCTGGAAAAGATCACATAATATGCCTTTAATGGCCTGTACAAGTGAATGGCCTAGCCTTACTCCAAGGCTTGGATGTTTTGAAAGAAATATAATGATGTCATGTGATTTATGACTTTATAGACTTGATCTCAGTCCTCAAAAGTTAAACCACAAATATTAGGGAGTATACCAAACTGCCGTGGCACTGAGGGGTTACGAGCTGTCCGTTGCACGCGACGGTGTCTCAAAAACCTGCTACAAAAACCTGCCAAAATTCCGGAAAATTACTGATTTCTGCGACTCCATCATTTACGACAGAAAGCTAGTCAGCGTCGACAAATCTCAACGATCTGTAGAGCTACGTAAGTTGTAAACCACATAGAGCTACGTAGTATAAACCAGAGTTTTGAATTTACCGCCTAACCATCACATAGATACTATATAGTAACATGGCTGCAAAATTCAGCACTAAACCCGGGAATAAACCGGGGGAACCTGTACCAAACCTGCCGGTCTATTTCAAACAATCCGATGTTATCGATACAGGCTTTCTCTCTGTATACGAAGTGTGTATTGCAGCAGAGAAAAAAGCGGGCATCAACCATATTGATGGAGCCCAAATCATACGAGGGCTATGGAGAATATATTTCTCTGACAAAAGTGATGTACAAACACGCATCCAGCTTTTGGCAACAGGGATAACCATACGTGATCAGCACGTACATCTGTATGACAGAAACCCCTTCCTGACTCAAAATAACAGGGAAGCAACAAAGGTGATGATAGGGGGAATCCCCCTCAGTGTGTCCAATGAGCAAATATTTGCTGACTTTGAAGCGATATGCAAAGAAAAGAACTCAGCAGTAATTGGACAGATTAGGAATGAGCTGGCCCGTGATGATCATGGCAAACTCACAAGATTTAAAACTGGCCGCCGGTTCTTGTACATGGACCCCAATCCTAACAACCCAATACCAAAACAGCTGCCACTAGCAGGTTTCACTGCTAGTATCAGGTACAGAGAACAAAACGAATCCGTGACATGTACCGTCTGTAACAAAACTGGGCATACCCCAAATCAGGGCACCTTGTGCTTTGACTGTTTCCAAACAGGGCATAAGCGAGGCGACCCCCGATGCAATTATATCGCGGATCAACAACGTACCGATATTGAACGCAGCAGTACACTGAATCAAGAAACTCAATCAAACGCATCAACAACTGCTACTCAACACAAAGCACCGTCAACAAATCCTCCGGAGGACACGCGCTCAGTGTGTTCAGATGGGGATGAAGACCCTGCTATCGCCAGTGATAACACCACTAATATCGACGAAAATCGCGCATGGTCAAAACCCGGGTCAAAATCACCGTGTAAATCAGATGCAGAAATTCTAGCCATCGCCAATGGCACAGTTGACGAAAATCGCGCAAGTTCAAAATCACGCAAACCAACAAGCAATCGCCGTAAACTCAGGTCTGGCAAAAAACCAAATCGCACACCAGACAGAAAACGCCAACGCGAGAACTCAGCAAACACAAACGCGCCCCATGATCATGATGATTATGGAACAGACAGCAGTGAGTTTGACGCAAGGAAATAAACAAACGAACAATGAATGAACCGTATATTTATTACACAGTAGTAATTGTCCTCACTTATCTTATTACTCATCATGATACATGTTATAACTCTTAATGTTAACGGTCTCAAAGACCGTGCAAAAAGACTGCAAATTTACAATTGGTTTTGCAATCAAAATGGAAATGTATTGTTTATGCAAGAAACGCATTTCACAAATGAACTCATTGTAAACCATGATATACGTGATTGGCCTGATGGTGTTTCATATCATTCATGTGGTGCATCTAATGCCAGAGGTGTCTCAATATTAATTAAATCCTCCGCAAATATAAAAGTAAATGACACACATTCTGATGAAACTGGTAGAATGTTGATGATAAACATGGTTATTGATGACCAGAGAACTACCCTTATGAATATATATGCTCCGAATAATATGAAAGAAAGGTATAACTTTTACACAAAAATGTTCAAGAAAATTGATCAACATGTTCCAGATGATCACGCCCTTGTCCTAGGTGGTGACTTTAACACCTGCTTGAATCAAGCAGAAGACAAAGAAGGTGGAATAATGTGTGTCAATAAAGATGCAACATATCTTAATGCCGAAATAAATAAACGTAACCTTCTAGATATTTGGAGGACATTCAATCCGTCAAAAAGACAATACACATATAGACAGAAAACACCACTTGTAAGAACAAGAATCGATTTCATTCTTGTAAATCTTGTAGATGTTGTCAATTCATGTGATATAAGACCGAGTGTGCGCTCGGATCACCAAGCTGTTTCCTTGAAATTCCAAATCAATACTGAGAAAAGAGGGCCAGGTAATTGGAAATTAAATACATCAGTTTTAAATGATGTTGCATATGTAAAAGGTATACAAGATATCATCCATGGTGTTAATGAAAAAGCAGAATCTATAAATGATGACCACTTATTATGGGAATATTGTAAGGTCCAAATAAGAGAATTCTCGGTTAGATATTGTGTGACAAAACAGCAACAAAAACGTCAGGTTGAGAAGAATTTAGTGTCTTATTTAAAAGGTCTAAATGCTATCTGCTTTCCCGATATAAGTGTTGTAAATGAAATTGATAGAGTAAACGGTATACTTGATAAGATGTATGAAGATACAGTAAAAGGGCAAATAGTGAGATCTCGAACAAGATGGTACGAAGAAGGAGAAAAAAGTAGTGCGTATTTTCTTGGTCTCGAAAAGTTTCACGCAACAAAAAAGTCTATCACAAAACTCAAACTACCTGACGATTCCTTGCTTACTAAGCAATCAGACATTATGAAGGAAGAGGAAAGGTTTTACACCAATCTGTATACAAGTGCTAATGTTGATAGTGATAATATTAAAGGGTATCTGAATAGTACAACATTTCCTAAGATTTTAACCGAAGAAGAACAAGGTAAATGTGAAGGTTTATTGACACATAATGAATGTAAAGAAGCAGTAGATCAACTAAGACCAGGTAAAAGTCCAGGTTGCGATGGTATTCCAGCAGAGTTTTATAAAGTGTTCTGGAATTGCATAAGTACCTTAGTGATTAACTCATTAAATTGCTGCTTCGAAAAAGGTAACATGTCACCCACTCAAAGAAGAGCAATTATCAGTTTAATTTACAAAAAAGGCGACAAACTGCAATTAAAAAACTGGCGCCCAATAAGTCTGTTGAACACTGACTACAAAATCATGTCAGTGGTATTGGCAAATCGTTTGAAGAAAGTTATAAGTAAAATCATACATACAGATCAAACTGGGTACATAAAAGGTAGATATATTGGTACAAATATAAGATTAATTGATGATGTTATTAATTTATGTATAAATGAGAATAAATCGGCTGCGATTTTGTTTGTAGATTTCGAAAAAGCTTTCGACACCGTCGAATGGAACTTTATAGTTCAAACATTACAGAAGTTTAATTTTGGACCATCGTTTATCAATTGGATTACAGTAATGTATAATAATATTGAGAGTTCTGTTTTAAATCTTGGTTGGAAATCAAAGTTCTTTAGATTGAGCAGAGGTTTGCGTCAGGGCTGCCCGTTATCTGCACTCTTGTTTGTTGTAGTTTCCGAAGTCTTAGCTTTGAACATAAGACAGGATAAAACTATCTCGGGTATTGTCATTGATGACAATGACGAAGAAAAATGTGAAGCTCGTATTAGCCAATTTGCTGACGATACAACTCTTTTCTGTTCAACGAAAGAATCTCTTGATAGCATGTTGAAAATCATAAATACATTTGGACATTTTGCAGGACCAAAAATTAATGTGGAAAAAACTCAAGGTTTAGCATTTGGTCACTTTGTAAAACATAACTCTGTAAAATGGCCAACTGAAAATGTTAAGTCTCTTGGTGTTTATTTTGGACACAATATGACAGAATGTTACAAGAGCATTTGGCAAGAGAAAAAAGATCGACTAATTCGAATCTTGAACTCATGGTATAGAAGAAAACTAACGCTGTATGGTAAAGCAACTATTATAAAATGTCTTGGTATATCCAATTTAACATTTTTAATGTCTTGTCTACCCGTTCCTGAAAACTTCACGAATGAAGTGAACTCAATTATTTTCAATTTCTTATGGAATAAAAAACCGGAGAAAATAAAGAGAAAGACTCTCATTCGAAATTACAATATGGGAGGAATAAAAATGTGTGATTTTAAATCTCAGTGTATAGCTTTGAAATGTTTATGGATAAAACGTTATATGTATGATGATGATAGTAAATGGAAATGCCTTTTTAAACGCTATTTAAATACTCATGGTCCAAACTTTTTAATCTTAAATATGAATTTTGTGGAAGCAAAGAATGCCCCATCGTTAATTGGTCTACCAACATTTTATTCAGATCTGGTAAAAGCATGGCATAATCTAGATAATGATTATAGAAACTTACCAATCAACGACTCATTAAGGGTCAAAAGTCATATTATATGGGGAAATGACTTGATCATGCACAATGGCAAGACCTTGTATTTCAAACACTGGATTGATAGTGATATAATATATATCAATGATCTTATAAATAATGATGGTATCATTTCCACTACATATATACTTGACAAGCTTAAAAATAAGCACAACTGGATTGCAGAGCTTTTTATTATTTTCAAATCAATTCCAAAGAATTGGTTGGCTTTATTAAAAGCCAACAATATGCCTATTGAAATAAGTACTCGTTTAAGAACCTCGTGTATATATGTAAATAAAAAACGTGTAAATATAATGTATTGACAATCAAGGTGTATTTACGTTCATGTAGTTAAAAAGTTCACAGTCGTGCCAATTATTCAGAAAAGATGGGCACAGGAACTGTCTACGTCACCAAAATGGGACGATATTTGGACTATGAAAACTATTCTCGAAAAAGAGAGAAAATTGGCAGAGTTCAATTACAAATTATTATATAGAATCATCGCTACCAAAGCTAACTTATATAAATGGAACAAGGCGAACTCACCCAATTATTTTGAGTGCAACACATCAGATGATTATCTACATTCATTTATTGCCTGTCCTTTGTCAAAAAGCTTTTGGGTTCATTTTAAAAGATTTATTATTTCTAACAATATTCCATGTCCAGAGATATCGTTAAAAATCATTGTGCTTGGTTATAAACCAGATAATCAAAATGTATTGAATGTAATGCTAAATAGAATGCTTAGTCTGGCGTCGTTCACTCTGTATAGATCCAGACATATGAAGATCACTGATAATAAAAACGTTGATGTATTTAAATGGTTTCTATATGAATTAAAATGGAGAATTAGTATCTTGAGACACAGTGAAAATATGTGGCATAAGATTAACAAAAGCCTACATTAACACAGAGTAAATAGTAGGTGTTGATATTCTTCTTGTAAAACACATGTCCATGACAGCCCATATTATATATTGATTTGTTTGTCAACTCAACTGCGAAGGTCATGTGTCATAGATGATCATTAGCCATCTATCTTCATGCAAATGGTAATTGTTGGTACATGCTGTTCGCTGGTAGAGTCATGTTTTTCGTATTTGTAACTTATTGATACCAGTATGTTTGATATATTGTTATTATGTTATATAACCATGTATAGAATATATACACAAAGAATTAAGTTAAGCACCCCCCCGTTTTTTTACAACCTCGCACATTACAAGTTTGTTGTCGTCAAAACAGTGTAGTATACCCATGATATTGCTATATTTTCTGGAGAAGTGATATTATGGTCACATAAAAACATAACAATCATGCCGTTTTCAATATTTTATTCTGAATAATTTAAGGTGACATTTTTTGGGAATTTTAGGCATATTTTCACCTCAATTTAAGTATGGAGCTATAGGTCCATCACGGACAGTGTGGATGACGTTTATGTTTTCTAACGTACAGTCATTGTTCTGAGAAGACCTCTAGCGATCTTTGCGTCAATAACGTGTGTAGGACCCACGTGATCGGATCACTGACTCAACCCTACGTCTCATAGACCCTGTAAGCCGTCGTATGCGTTGCTGTGGCAGGTTGTTCCATTCCCGATGTAATGCACGTTCCAATTCATCCAGATTGGCTATTGGCCAATCTGGATGAATTGGAACGTGCATTACATCGGGAATGGAACAACCTGCCACAGCAACGCATACGACGGCTTACAGGGTCTATGAGACGTAGGGTTGAGTCAGTGATCCGATCACGTGGGTCCTACACACGTTATTGACGCAAAGATCGCTAGAGGTCTTCTCAGAACAATGACTGTACGTTAGAAAACATAAACGTCATCCACACTGTCCGTGATGGACCTATAGCTCCATACTTAAATTGAGGTGAAAATATGCCTAAAATTCCCAAAAAATGTCACCTTAAATTATTCAGAATAAAATATTGAAAACGGCATGATTGTTATGTTTTTATGTGACCATAATATCACTTCTCCAGAAAATATAGCAATATCATGGGTATACTACACTGTTTTGACGACAACAAACTTGTAATGTGCGAGGTTGTAAAAAAACGGGGGGGTGCTTAACTTAATTCTTTGTGTATAGATGAATTAAAAATAAAATGAATGGAAAAAAAAGAAAAAAAGAAAAGAAAAAAAGTTACAGGGCGATACGATTCTTAATAACTTCAAAATCATGGTTTTAGAGTGAAAATAAACTGTCGGGATCCCGATAGTTTATTATTTTCACTCTAAATTCAATATAAAACCATGATTTTGAGGTAATTAGGAATCGTATCGCTCTGTAACTTGGAATGTATGTACGATTTATGATCAGAAATGTAAATCTGCAAGGAAATCTACTTTCTAAAACAAATCATGAATAGAGGGCGCTCTCTGGAAAATATCACATAATATGCCTTTAATGGCCTGTACAAGTGAATGGCCTAGCCTTACTCCAAGGCTTGGATGTTTTGAAAGAAATATAATGATGTCATGTGATTTATGACTTTATAGACTTGATCTCAGTCCTCAAAAGTTAAACCACAAATATTAGGGAGTATACCAAACTGCCGTGGCACTGAGATATTGAGCAAAACGTTAAAAGGTCGTTGACCTTTGCTTTGAGGGGGCAACATGCTCCAATTTTGACAAACGATATCTCAAATTGTTTGACAGATCACAAGGATTCAAGAAATGGTAGTTGTTACCACGTGGAGTCGATTTTGTGTCTTGTACAGGGGTCAAAAAGGTCAAAGTCTATAGGCATATAGACGTTAGGGATTTTGACCTTTTGACCCTGAGATGCCCTTAGCCCCCCCAACTAATACACCTTAGGTATAACACACTTTGCATTGTTTATTCATTTATTTATTCTTTATTCATGGCACTTTGATCAATTTTGAAAGGCGCCTTGTAAATGTTGTTTTATATATGTATGTATGTATTCAGTCATTATACTGTTTAACTGTTGTGATTATAATTGCCATTTAAGCAATGAAAGGTGTTGATCTCACGTAAAGCTGTACTGTAAGTCTTTTTAAAGAACTTAAGTGAGATAAAATCTTATGTTAAGATTAGTGGTTATCAGTGAATTAAAAAGCTACATTTTATATAGAAAGGTAATTCAATCTGAATACTAGTGTTATGAAGGAACGTGCTCTAGTAATACAAGTAATAAGTTTAAAGAATGTCAAGGGAAAACAATTTTCATTAGAAGAGAGGGTGTTCATGGTATATATTAAAATATCATAACACGAGAAGTCCAGCAGAAGTCACCAGAGAGTTTGCCATTCATTTTCCAAACACTCACGTGCCATCTAGGAATACACCTATATACAAAGGACTATGTGAAATACTTGGTAGCTGGTACAAGCAACAATATGAATAAAGAACATTCTGAAAGACTAAGATATGAAAAGTGGCAGGACACAGTAACTCATTGATAACGTGCGGCGTGCACTTCAGAGGGATGCCAGAATAACTGCTCGTGGAAATCCTTTTACCATATATAAGGACATCACCTTTTTTTCCTCAGCCTCTTTTAAACAATTCTGGTCAAATGCCTACTCCAATGTTTCAAGACGATTGATGCCCATGGATAGATGCTAGTATCGTTTTGACGTTTATAATCATTCTTTCTGTAAAAGTGGCACAACATCGATTTTGGGTAGCTTTGACAAACTGGGTATATCTTAGGATTGACAAATCTAAATCACATGAAATAAAAGGCATTTAAAAGCAAGTGTTGCTCAGGCTTTCCGTGTGTATAAACATATTACACCAAACTTAAGGACTTCATGGTAAACAAGTTGTGCAAACATGTGTACCCTTTTTTAGGGACGCCCTGTATAAACAAACATTGATAGCTGAAAGTGGAGATATTCTTGTACATATATATCGGAATATGTTATAATTCATTCATTACTTCATGAATAATCGCGATAGCTGCGTACCAAGTGCGTTCCAATCGAATTAATCGTTTTTTAGATGAATAACGCGCAAGCCGAGCGCAGGTTACTAATAATTACCCGAAAGTACTGCGCCAAAGCATTCGACTGTTTTGCTCGTTAACTGACAAATCAAGTTAAAGCCTCGCGCTCCTAAACTGAATATTCAATGAGTTATGAGGAAACACGATTAAAGCTTATTTCCGATTGGTTGAATGATAAAAATGTTAATGAGGGGATGACCCGGCTTGGACTGTTTCAATAACTAAGAAGGATTGGACAAAATAAACAGAAAACTTATTAATTATTAGCGCATTTATATCGGTACAAATCAACGATTTGGATTATACATCTTTTTCAGTAATGAATGAGAATAATTACTGCTTAACAACTGTTTTCGTGAATTTGTTTTGAAATCCTCGGTTCTTGTTCTGGTCATTCGGAATTGTACTTCAGGGGCTGCGCCCCTTCGGGACAATTCATCAGACCGGTACAAAAACCTCTGATTTCAAAACAAATTCACTAAAACAGTTGTTACGCAGTCATTATTCTCTAATTATCCCCCAGCCTTGCCATATTCTTCGTGTCACATGACCATTCCCGTCCACTATGGCTACATCTACGGTTCTTAATAGGAATTCTTTACTTCATGAATAATCGCGATACCTGCGTACCAAGTGCGTTTCAATAAAATTAATCGTTAGATGAGAACGCGCACGCCGAGCGGAGGTCATTAATTATTATCCGAAAGTACCGCGTCAAAGTGTTCGATTGTTTTGCTCATTGACCGACCAATCAAATTGAAGCCTCACGCACCTAAACTGAATATTCAATGAGTTATGAGGAAACACGATTAATTTCTGATCGGTTGAATGATAAAAATGTTTAAAAAGGGATGACCCGACTTGGACTGCTTCAATAACAATAAGGGGTGGACAAAATAAACCGAAAACTAATTAATTATTAGCGCGATTATATCGGTACAAATCAACAATTTATTCATCTTTTTCAGTAATGAATGAGAATAATGACTGCTTAACAACTGTTTTCGTGATTTTTTTAAAAATCATCGGTTGTTGTTCTAGTCATTTGGAATTGTCCCTCAGGATAGCATAGTCCGTATTGGTTTGAAGTTGTTGGTCTTTCTGATATATCCTTGGTGTAGTTCATTCATGAATTAGACGTTAGGTGTTAAGACTCTTCCATTTTGCATTTCCCCCATTTACCAATTGGGCAAGGAAATCTGCGCAATGACCATTATTACATTATTATACAACAATGTTGTCATATGATCAGGCGTGTGATCTTCCAAATGTTGCGATTGCAAATATGGATCTGAATTTAGGTTTTATTGTGTTTTTTCTTTTAGATTTTATGGTTCGGTCGCGTTTGGGCAAACATTTTTGTTGTTGAAACGTCATTTTAACACTATCGTACTCATAGTACTCTGAAAAGTATGCAAGATTGTGCATACATCGTGACGCATGTGACACATTCACAATAATACATTGGTACAATCACATAAAGAAACATTTACTGAAAGTTGGGTTGACAAAATTCAAAATTCGCTGGGTATTATGACCATAGGCTTACAAATAAGGAATATTTTACTCTTTTTTGTAAAGAGTAGAGTGATTTATATACAGTATACTAATACAACTTAGGGTGTCATAATAAAATTAAAAAAACTAAAATATAATTTTTGATGTCGCAATAAATGTTATAGGCTTTAGGCTAACTACAAGCTACAGACACATAATGGAGTTTGAGAAGTTATTATGCCTTTGATTTCGAATGAATATTCATAATATTCCGTAAATCAGGTTAAGTGTTTTTGAGGCAATTTATCAAAATACATCAGTGTTTTCCATGCGCATAAAAGATTAATATAGCAATTTGGCTAGATTTGACCCTTGACCCTGTATATCAATCTAATTAGGTCAGACATCAGCTGTTTTGAAAGTTCGCAGCAGAAAAATATTGTAAACAATGATTTTTCAACCAGATTGGGTGTGTTTCGATGTAATTGTTACCTTAATTTGACCCATATTGACATGTTTTGTAAGTAAGCCTATTGGAAACACTGTAATGCTATGCTATAGAGAAAAAAAGGTGATATTTACACACACCGCAAATCTCAGACCACTTGATTGTAAGCGGACTGGATCAAATTCGGCAGTCCTGCATAGTTGTACGGTGCATAGCTCAAGTCTTGGGTAAAATAATGTCATGCATGCACCTGATTAGAGGAAATTGGGGTGGGGGGGGGGGGGGGGGGGAATACTGAGAAGCATAAAAGTAACTTAACAATGAAGCTTTGAGTAAAATTTAGCCTAATTTGAAAACAATCTATGATTAACTTATAATTAAGTTAATTTGATTCGATGCATGGGCAATATCATGTTACGTGCCCCGTAATGGTACACGCCAACGGAATAAGCTGTGAAATGTGATGGCGTTGATTCCGTATGACGTCACAAACGGGTAAGTCAAACATGATATTGCCCATTCATGGATGATGGATGGAGAAGGCCACAGTGCATGTCTGGTGCATGTACTCAGTAAAAAAACACCACCTAGACATTCAATTCAACAAGAATTTCTTTCAAAAGGATGACTGCTGTCCTGACATGTATTTATTTTAAAAAGGATGGTAGCTATCCTCACAAAATGGAATATTGCTATGTTAATTTGGCTATCTTCAGTAGATAGCAGGTATCCATGCATGACAATTTCCACTCATAAATAAATATAACAACATGGAAATGTCATTGAAATGGTCATAAGATGTTCCAAATGATTCAAGGTAACTATTCCAGTACATTTCAAGTACATTCAGCACAATATCAATTTCCTTAAGGGTGCACTACACTAAATGGGGTATCCCCTATCCTTAAGTCGGTGTTTAAAGCTAGAATCGGAAAGTGTGCATCACAAAATCCTCAATTTAAAAAGAGTTGACAGTAATACAATTCCGTAAATGCCTATGATTTTTGATTAATTATGATTAATGGGACATCACCTAAATTCACCCTGACTATAAACTGTGAATATCATCTAGATAAATTTTGAGAGATCTTTCAAATTTGTGCTTTATACTGGAAACATTGCCGATTACGGCGATATTGTCAAGCCCGTCAGAGAGGTAGTCAACTCCATGGCCGTATTTTGGAAAATCGAGCAGGCTCACCTACCTATTTTCTTCACTTTTTGGTGAGAAAATGTGATCATCTTTAAGAAAAAATCACTCTACAAGGTCCAAGTGCGCAATTTAGTGGTCTAAAACAGAGTTTTATATCAGTATTTTTGTACATATGCCTATGGAGCCCTATTTAGTGGTGTGATCCCTTAAGCAATTTGGCTAGATTTGACCCTTGACCCTGTATATCAATCTAATTAGGTCAGACATCAGCTGTTTTGAAAGTTCGCAGCAGAAAAATATTGTAAACAATGATTTTTCAACCAGATTGGGTGTGTTTCGATGTAATTGTTACCTTAATTTGACCCATATTGACATGTTTTGTAAGTAAGCCTATTGGAAACACTGTAATGCTATGCTATAGAGAAAAAAAGGAGATATATTTACACACACCGCAAATCTCAGACCACTTGATTGTAAGCGGACTGGATCAAATTCGGCAGTCCTGCATAGTTGTACGGCGCATAGCTCAAGTCTTGGGTAAAATAATGTCATGCATGCACCTGATTAGGGGAAATTGGGGTGGGGGGGGGGGGGGGGGGGGGAATACTGAGAAGCATAAAAGTAACTTAACAATGAAGCTTTGAGTAAAATTTAGCCTAATTTGAAAACAATCTATGATTAACTTATAATTAAGTTAATTTGATTCGATGCATGGGCAATATAATGTTACGTGCCCCGTAATGATGGTACACGCCAACGGAATAAGCTGTGAAATGTGATGGCGTTGATTCCGTATGACGTCACAAACGGGTAAGTCAAACATGATATTGCCCATTCATGGATGATGGATGGAGAAGGCCACAGTGCATGCCTGGTGCATGTACTCAGTAAAAAAAAACACCTAGACATTCAATTCAACAAGAATTTCTTTCAAAAGGATGACTGCTGTCCTGACAAGTATTTATTTTAAAAAGGATGGTAGCTATCCTCACAAAATGGAATATTGCTATGTTAATTTGGCTATCTTCAGTAGATAGCAGGTATCAATGCATGACAATTTCCACTCATAAATAATTATAACAACATGGAAATGTCATTGAAATGGTCATAAGATGTTCCAAATGATTCAAGGTAACTATTCCAGTACATTTCAAGTACATTCAGCACAATATCAATTTCCTTAAGGGTGCACTACACTAAATGGGGTACCCCCTATCCTTAAGTCGGTGTTTAAAGCTAGAATCAAGTGTGCATCACAAAATCCTCAATTTAAAAAGACTTTGACAGTAATACAATTCCGTAAATGCCTATGATTTTTGATTAATTATGATTAATGGGACATCACCTAAATTCACCCTGACTATAAACTGTGAATATCATCTAGATAAATTTTGAGAGATCTTTCAAATTTGTGCTTTATACTGGAAACATTGCCGATTACGGCGATATTTTCAAGCCCGTCAGAGAGGTAGTCAACTCCATGGCCGTATTTTGGAAAATCGAGCAGACTCACCTACCTATTTTCTTCACTTTTGGTGAGAAAATGTGATCATCTTTAAGAAAAAATCACTCTACAAGGTCCAAGTGCGCAATTTAGTGGTCTAAAACAGAGTTTTATATCAGTATTTTTGTACATATCCCTATGGAGCCCTATTTAGGGCATAGACATCGGTGTGATGAGAGACTATAAACATCGATATCTAGTAAACTTCTTTAACCGCTACCTCAACATGAGTATCCAGAATCGTAATCACATATTTATATGGGTCAGATGTTGTACACACTTTGTGAGTTAGCTGATTTGAAGTCTTGTTCCCTGGGGATAATCATATTATTTAACAAATGTGTTATAGGATTTAGGCTTACCACATGCCATAAATAAAGGGTTCAACAAAAGAAAGTATACCACTTTGTTTTTGTCATTTTGAGTAATTTTTAATTTGTTGTTGACCAAACAGGCTAGATAGGCATTTAGATGAATCTTTTTGGCATAATTTGATACCAAATTTGCCCCCTAACAACAAAGATAAACCATGATTAGCACCATTTAAAGGAAAATATCCCATTTCCAAAAGTCGCATTTCCAATAAACAGCACGAGAAGATTTGGTTAATCTGTCCATGTTCTACCCATCCATAACATTCCTTTACATTCAAATCCTTCACCCATGCATCAGTTTACATTTTAATTAGCCCGCGCATTGAGGGATATGCGCGGTGATCAGTACGGCATAATGTGTGTGTTAACAATTGGCCCTTTCTTCTCGTGCTGTGTATTGGAAATGCGACTTTTGAAAATGGGATATTTTCCTTTAAATGGTGCTAATCATGGTTTATCTGTGTTGTTAGGGGGCAAATTTGGTATCAAATTACGCCTAAACGATTCATCTAAATACCTATCTAGCCTGTTTGGACAAAAACAAATTGAAATTTACTCAAAATGACATAAACAAAGTGGTATACTTTCTTTTGTTGAACCCTTTACATAAAGGTGTTAGAAGAGTAGGTATTCCTTTGACTTTTGTATCCGAATGTATTATTCTCTATCCCGCAAATAAATCTATTGTGGGGCAATAATTATATCAAAATACACCCTTGCTTTCCATATGCTTAGAAGATTAGGATATGTTGAAATGTGTTAATTGGTTATGACATAGACATTGAGGTGATGAGAGACCATACACATCTATATGTATTAAGCCTCTTACGACTATCACATACTATGATCCTTTGAATAATTCCTCACCGCATGAATTTGAAACTGTAATCATATGTTATTTATGTAAGATGCTTAAAATAACAAGGGTAAGCTCAAAGGATATCTGGTACTTATCTGGGTAATCTATTCGAGTATTTACCTCCCAGGGCTTACTAATATTGAAGCCCTTGTGTATCACATCTGAGCTGCTAACCACAGCGCCACGGTTATTCAGTAATGCATTGCTTTATATCATTATGGAACTGGTTGAAAACCTCTAATATTTCCCAATATTTGGATAACTTTGATTCAAATTGTCTAAGGCACACGAGACTTGAAATAACAAGTTGTAGTAGATCAATCTATAGATAGATTTTAGCATTTTTACTTATAATGCACACTCATACAAAATATTGCAAACAACTTACATTTTACTCTTGTTTTTAAGTTATATTAATTTGTTTGAGTAGAGTAGGGTAACGAGGGTAACACAAGAGTGTTTTAAGTCATGTATTTGATTAAGGTGAAATCCAGGGTAACTGGTTACACGTTACTCTAACTCAACCCAACCAAGTTATTCTTAAAAGCATGAGTAAAAGTGAATCGATTGCATTATTTTTATGAGGGCATTCGCCCTACTTCTGGTTGAAACTAATGAACGAAATATATTAGTTTATACTAACGATAATTACAGCAGATTCGTTTGTTTTCTATATATTTGCTTTAAATACCTTACCTTGATACCTTGATGCCTCCATCACTACTGATGATTGGCGACCATATTTGCACTCTTCTTAGTGTTCTTTCTCCACTTTGTTCTATCTTGTGCTGCACGTTTGGCTTGAACGTAGTTGAGACCAGTCCATTCCCTGATGTTATCAAACCAGTTTTTCTTCTGTCTGCCACGTTTTCTCTTTCCTTCTACTCTATGTTTGAATATGATATGACAATGACACACCTTTGTATTCATTGCACAGTTGACAATGACAAGCACACCTTATTAAACTTAATCCTTAACTGCTTATAATGGGTCTTGGGTCATTACATTATTGTGTCATATCATATTGTCATAAAAGTGCATATCATGTTGATGCATTGACAGCTCCCGTGGAAAAGCCATTTTTACACATACTCGCTAAAAATAGCAATATCTCAAAAAATATTAATGTAATATCTTCCCTATTTTCACCAATAATGCTCAACGATATATGCTTTAATAATATGCAAACCAAATAACTAAAATATTTTATAATCTAGGAGAAAATGGCCTCCAAAGTTGGGTATAGTTTTTTTTGGACCACCCTGTACTAATTTAGGCTGAAGTCAATCCAATTGTGTATTTAGAACCTTTATCGAAATCGAGTAATCCAAAGTCTAGTGAATAATATATGCAGACACGGATTATAGAAAGCTCTTAGATTTCCAGTAATTCTGTCTACTATGTAACTGACATCGTCTCAAATGTAGCCAAACAAAAGGTGATATATGATGACATAGGGATGTGTATGGATTACAGGGCGTTCTCAGACGATTGTGTGATTCTCAGACGATCGTGTGATTCATTACAAAACTTATGTTGCTTCAGGTCATCAGAAAATGGCATGACATAGGGATTTATTTGGGTAACATGGGGTTCTAGAAGTATTAGGCTGTCTGTTTTGTAACATTGATGAGCGTTCTTTCCACGCGGTTATTAGTTTTACTATATACAAATCTTTCCCAACTTTCAAAGTCGGTCTTAAGACGCCTGCCGCGTGGAAAGTGTTAAGAATCCGTGATAAGATTTGAGCTATAAGTGGATTCACATGGGTGCTTATAGCTATTATTTATTAGTGTCCTGTGGAGAATACCGAAGCGACATTATGAAAAAGATGAAGAACTTAAAGCGATAGGATCCTTATTTAAAGCGATTCGCAAAATTACGGGTAATTACCGTCAGATTTCTTCGTCAATTAACCACCCGATACTGATTTGCAGCAAAGGGCATTAGGGCCAATAGTTGGTGAATGGCTAATAATGAGACATATTACAAGCACAGTGAGGAATATAAATGATTGATAACCCGGCATAGAATATGAGATGAGACGTAATACAAGGAAAAACGCCTTTTTCAAATTTACGATCGGTAAGTCGGTACCGGTGTCTTCCTGTCATTACAGTTTAAGATCGTAAGAACGCCTACGTACGGAAACTGGAAAATTAAGAGCGCAAATATATATATAATATATATAAATTTTCCTGTAATTATCTAGGCTGAAGTAAATCCAAATGTTTATTCAAAACCTTTATGAAATAGAAAGAAACATTTCCTGACAAATGTAGCCAATATGAAAATCGAGTAATCCAATCTCTAGTGAATATGCGGACACGGTTTATAGAATGCGCTTAGATTCCCAGTAATTCTGTCTTCTATGCAGATGTTGCCGCACACACACGGTGATGATAACATAGGGATGTGCATAGATTACAGGGTTCTTAGAAGTATTAGGCTTTCTGTTTTGTAACATTGATGAGCGTCCTTAAGAATCCGTGATGATGTTGGCTATTAGTGGATTCACATGGAGGCTTATAACTTTAGTTATAAATGCTCCGTATCGAATACCGAAGCGACATTATGAAAAAGAAGTAGAACTTACTGAACGTTTATCAAAAGTATTGCCAGATTTCTTTTGCCTCTGCGTCAATTTGATATTGATTTGTAAATGGCTAATAATGAGACATATTACACACCCAGTGAGGAATATAACTTATTGATAACCCGGCATAGAAAGTGATTAGAAGTAATACGAGAAGAAACGTTCAAATTTACAAATCTTGCGTACAAACATTGTAACGTTTAAAAACCTTAAAGGACTTTGTAAATGTCAAAGTTCAGACTGTCTTTAACTTTAATACTCATAACAAGATAGACGCGGTTATTTAGGTTTGTCTTATATGACTGCATGGCAGTGCATATAGACCATTTTTAATTCGAAAATATACGATCGGTTCCGAATGCTTCCGATTAGCCGAGTTATTTGACGCTCGGTTACATGACCTGTCAGCTCACAGGTCATGTCCATGCGCCGGAGAAAAACAAACGTGTTTTCACCCGTCTGCCCGTGTGGTAGATTGCGCTGGTGTTGGTGAAAGATTGTATCTCTCACAAAGTTGATGTTGCGGCATTTCAGTAACAAAAACGGTGAGATGAAAGAGATTTGGGTCATAAATTTTCACTTTTTACCGTCTGCTCGATACAATTGGAATTTGCCGGTAAACGCCTTTGTTGATAAAAAAACCCCAAAATAGTCTCGTTCAAAGTTTTACTTCTCATGGGTGCACGCGAGTATGTAAACATAGTAAATCACTAGGCGGACAACCAACTAGGACAATGCTGTGAATGCGATCAACTCTTGCGTGACATGTTTTTCCGAAGATTTCCAATCTCAATTTGAAATGGTCTATAAAGCAACTACTTTTATTGTCCTATCAACACCGTTACGTATTGGGCCTCATTCAACTGGTCCGTTAGGGGCGACAAACAATGCATAATATGTGTGTCTGATGAAAGTGTAAGGAGGATGCTGTTTAATTATCTTATTATCGCGAATTTGATCCGTTGTTGTGTAACGTCTCCTCCCTGTCTACAATACTATGTACATGTATTATAGTAGGCTACTGGTTTATTCTCTTTTATTCTGATATACGGCTAGACAATAATTTCACACTAATAGTTGGGGAGCATAGGGGAGTTTCGGTACCAAACTGTTCTTTGAAGTCAGTAAAATTACAACTTAAGTGGACATCTTTGCAGAGGGGTAACAGCAAATATACCCATTATTAATGTTCATCTTAAACCTATAAGTCCACTCTGACCAGCCAGAACCTACGGGAATATATCAAGGTTGCGATTTCTGAATCTTAACTCTATTTCATCTGTCGCCATAATATAAACACGTGTTAGCTAGTTCACTTCAACCAGAGTGAACTAGCCAGAGTGGACATTTACCTTTAAATTCAGAAGTAAATTATATTAAAAATAAATTCTTCGACACCACAGTGTATCCCTTTAATTTGATCAAAAATATCTGTTTTAGTTCATTGTTCATGACATTGCTGAAAACCTTTGTTTTAATTTCAAATGATTAACCGCTCACCACTGTTTACAATATGGCCAAAGAAATTGTATTAAGGGGGGGGGGGGGGGGGGGGGGGGGGGGGGTGGACTCTCAGGTACAGCCTCCGTAAAACTGCCGTAACTTCTTCAATATTTATTTAATCTTCATAAAATTATAAGTGTACAGTTTTTTGCATAAAAGAGTTTAATGAATCCAACCATGATAATGAAATTGATCATCTAGGAGAAAATTATAAAAAACATGATTTTGACCCATTTTAGGTTCTGCAAAGATAACTCAAAATATATTTTGTCAACTTTTGTCATACTAGTTTTATTATAATGCTACTAAAACTCCCTAGGTGTATTTTTTTTTTTAATATCTTATTTTTTTTAAATTATAGACAAAAAAGTGCCAAAAACGTGATTTGTTACTAAAAATGTGAATTTCACGAATTTGGAAAACGTTTTTTTTTGCACTTTTTTGTCTATAATTCAAAAAATAAATAAGATATTAATTTTATTTTATTTTATATATTTATATATAAATATATATAAATATATATACATATATATATACGGGGAAGAAGAATACAAATAAATTTACTCCATATTTATTTCACAACAGTCTGTTTCGCCCAAGGGCTCATCAGGTGAATGAGAGACTTACTATAGAAAAACATTAGGTATATCAAGAGACATGGATGGATGCACACAAAGCAAAGTGTTACAAAATATGATCAATTGTGAGTCAACTGAGTGTAATAGATAAGTGCATGGATTAAAGCACTCAAGAGGGAAGTCATGACAAAGCATAATACATACAATTAACTACATAATCAATGGGGGTGGAAGACAGGTAGATTGGGTATTATGAGGCACTCTACGTGACGAAAGAAGACATGCAACTCTCCTTGTATAAATATATATATATATATATATATATATATATTTATTTTGAATTCGGACAGGAATAACAGAATATTATGTTAAAAACCGAGGTTTTTATCAATGCATCAATTTGTTATTTTATTAAAATAATAATCGGGTTTTATTTAAGACCCCTATAATGTAAAGCCTGTAATCTCTTGTCATTCTTGTAGTGATGGACATCAAAGAGGAGACCGTCCCTGGTAGCCTATTGCATGTAGCATGTAGTGAAAATTAGAGTAGCTTGTAGTGTAGCTTGTAGTGTAGCTTGTAGTGTAGCATGTAGTGTGAGGGGACAACTGACTTGTGAGATAACGGGTAAACGTCCTGGTCTACCTTCTAGTAAGGTGGGGGGGTTGTTAGCCTTCTGACTTGTTCAGTAGGTGACGGACAGACCAGGGTGGCCAGGAGAGGTAAGTCTCATTCTCCTGGCTCACAATGAGCAAAACTGGATTTAACAACATACATCCAGATAACAGTTGTTTTATGACAGTGCCATATGACAACTTTACTTGAGGTACATCCAAGTAATCCTGATGGACGGGATAGTACTGAAGCAGAAGGCAACGGGAAACCACTGCTTTAAGATATATTGCACCCTTCCGAGAATACCATATGATGCGCAGATCAGAAAGAATTAAACGTTTAATCGAAGTGGGAGTTGAGCCCCTTAGGAAACCCACCCGTAATGTTACTGGGGAAGAGGCTGCAGGACTGGTGATGCTGCTAATGACGGTGGTATCCTAAAGTCTTTGGAACGGATATCATTTGACGGTGATGCCTCTCATCAGCCTTCTGTCAACCTATGTCAGAAAAAAGGAGTGCTCCGTATTGGCACTTGGAACGTGAGAACAATGAATGAGCTTGGAAAGCTTGACCTATTGTTAAATGATGAACTAGAGAGAGAGACTACAACTAGATTTAACTGGTCATGCGAAACAAGGTGGAAAGGAGAAGGCTTATTTAAACCGCCCATAGGCCGGGGCAAGTTCGCCCATGGCTCAGAATTAGGCTACACAAAGTACCATAATATCCAATACATATAGATTCGTTATTCTTCGTTATTTTATTCCAAAAAAAAAGTAGGGAAAGAGGTAGGACACTCGTGGATTTCTGTGTAGCAAACAGACTTACTATCACAAACACAATCTTCCAACAACACCCGAGGCGGAAGTGCACTTGGATATCACCAAACGGCATCACAAGAAACCAGATTGACTACATCCTCAGTAGGTGGAAGTCTTCTATCAAGATAGCAAAAACCCTGCCAGGGGCAGATATAGGTAGTGACCATCAACTTCTGATTGCTGATTTTCGAATCAAGTTGAAGATGACCAAAGGTGCTCCCAAACCCTGCAGATTTGATTTGCAGCATCTTGATGACAAATACAGAGTGGAGACCAGAAATCTGTTTCAAGAACTGATGGTTAGAGATGAGGAAACAACTCCTGATGAACTCTGGCTGGACATCAAAAACTCTATTCTCAGCGCAGCCAAAAAACATGTTCCTAAGAAACATAAGAGAAAGACCACATCATGGCTGTCACATGAAACCATCAACTTAGCAGATGAAAGACGCCAATTGAAGGAAGCTGGTCTGCGAGGCAGTAACCTATACAGAAGACTTTCAAGTGAGGTTCAATTGAATTCTAGGAGAGATAAAAATAAGCATATCCGACAGCAATGCCAAGAACTTGAGGATCACATTTTTCACAAAAACAGCAGAGAGCTCTTTAGATGTATAAAAAACATCACCTCAAAAACGACAACTAGATTGGCTATCATCAAGGATGAGCAAGGAAAGGTCTTGACTGAGAGTGACGAAATCAAGGATCGTTGGAAAAACTACTGTGAAAATCTGTATGCGTCCCAAGAAGAGACAAATGACTCACAGGAGTCTCCCCCGCCTCCACTAGGTGAAGATGAGCCTGATGTTCTTCTGTCTGAGGTCAAGAAAGCCATCAAGAAGTTAAAAAGTCAAAAGGCACCTGGTCTAGATGATATTCCAAGTGAGCTCCTGAAGCAAGCTGATGATTCTGTAGCAGTTATTATGCAAAAGCTGTGCAATACTGTGTGGAAGTCAAGAGTATGGCCAGAGGATTGGAAGAGATCAGTTTTCCTTACACTTCCAAAGAAAGGTGATGCTAGCGAGTGTAAAAACCATCGTACTATTACTCTGATACCACATGCAAGCAAAATCCTGCTGCACATCATCAACGAACGTCTCAGACCTCATCTTGAACGTGAACTTCCTGCTGAGCAAGCCGGTTTCCGAAAAGGCCGCGGCACAAGAGATCAGATAGCCAATGTACGTCACATAATGGAAAAATGTTTTGAATTCCAGAGGGAGCTATTCATGTGCTTCATAGACTACGCGAAGGCCTTTGATTGTGTGAGATATTCCACGTTGTGGACAGCACTGCAAGAAATGGGAATCCCTTACCACCTCGTCCACCTAATTCGCAATCTGTATGATGGTCAAGCTGCCTGTGTGCGCACTGAGAAAGGAAATAGTGATTGGTTTGCTCTAGGTCAGGGAGTCCGTCAAGGGTGCATACTTTCATCAGCACTCTTCAACCTTTATGCAGAGTCTATAATGAGACGTGCATTGGATGATTGGCCAGGGGGGCTGTCAGTAGGTGGATACCAAATACACAATCTACGTTATGCCGATGACACCACCCTGTTTGCAACAAATATGGAAGAGATGGCGGAACTCCTGAAGAAAGTCAAGGTGGAGAGGGAGCAGCTTGGCCTACGTCTAAATGTCAGCAAGACCAAAATCATGTCCATAGGCACAGATGGTGTTGGAGAGCCTCTCATAATTGATGGTAATGAGGTGGAATCGGTCTCGAAATTCAACTTCCTTGGATCCCTGATCACCAAAGAGGGTGGTTGCAGCCAAGAGATTAGACACCGTTTAGCAATGGCCAGATCAGCAATGATCAACCTAAGCCAGATCTGGGCTGACAGAGGAATAACCAGAGCAACAAAAACCAGGCTAGTCCAAGCCCTTGCATTTCCAATTGCCATGTATGCATGTGAGACGTGGACCCTAACCAAAGCTGACAAAAACAGAATAGCTGCTTTCGAGATGTGGTGTTGGAGGCGTATGCTTCGTATCGTATGGACAATGAGAAGGACCAATGCCAGTATTATTGAAGAAATAGGGGTGTCTAAACGACTTCTTCATGCTATCAACACCCAAATGCTGAGCTACTTCGGCCATATCTTACGTCGCAAGGGTAACAACCTAGAGAAGATGATCATGCAAGGCATGATTGAAGGGAAGCGCAAGAGAGGCAGACCTCGTTCCCGGTGGATTGACCAAATAAAATTGATTACTGGACACTCTCTCCGTGATTGTTACTCCTATGCTGAAAATCGTTATTTGTGGCGTAGTATCTGTAAGGTCACGAGCTGTCAGTCATGACAGGACCGAACCAACCACCAACCAACCACCTTTACTCGTTCAGTATTTAAAAGTAATAAGAAATACCACATTTTGAAATATTCTCCTCTAATATTAGTGTAACTCCATTCCTGATAACTATTTTGATAATTACAATTATCCTGTAAGAGGAGGGGGGTACGAAAAGGCGGGCAGGGAGGCATGCGAGGGACATACGAACGTTTGGAGTTTATATTGGAAGTTGGTCGGGATACATACGCGTACGTACATTGCCGAGAAATCTGATATTTTGAAGGTAACTATATAGTACGAACTTCTTAATAGGCCTATATAAAAAGCCAATATTGATCGGAAATAAGTGATTGCTTATCAATAAAATAGTGCTCAAAAGTACATACCAAATCGCACCAAATTGGTTCGGAAATTGAAAACAAATCCAATTCGGGGGGGGGGGGGGGGGCACAGGGCATATCCCCTCAGACTCCCCCTGTTCAATCTATACTTAAAATTAAGAAAGTATCAGTATGCAATGATAATTATGTTCAACTTCTTTCTTGCATTGATAAACCGTGAATAAAAAAAAAAAAAAAATATATATATATATATTGATTGGAAATGAAGAGGTGGCTTTCGATAAAATGTTGGTCAAAAGTATACACCAGATCGCACCAAATGAGTTCGACAATTGAAAATGTTTCCAATTCTCAGGGGTGGGGGGGGGGGGGGGGGGGGGGGGGGACATCCCCCCTCAGACTCCCCCCTGTTCGAGAAAGTTTAGACAGAAAGAGGTCAAAGGTCATTACAAATAAGCTTGGTGACAATAAACTTATGGGTAACATGGGGTGTACACACATTGACCTCTAATGACCCCTACATGACCTTTGACCCTTTCTGTTAACACTTAAAACTATTTATTGCTGTTTTGGGAATAACATAATCTGAGGCAATCTGAGAATCAATCGATGGCGGTCAATCTGGGGATCTCTAACAATGGCGGTCTGTGGACAGGTAATAAAAAGTAGGAGAAATGTGTAACTTTGCACAGGGACTTAGTAAAGATGTCTGAAGGATCACATAACAAAATTAAGTTTCTGGCTCCTTCACTTCTGGGTGTTTTCTAAAACTTTATGATACCCCCTCGTACATTAACTATTACGCCCGCAAGGGCCTAGTGTCCATCAAAGAAATTCAAACTCAACTTTGTCCATGTTTTTACAAGCTTTTCCCCGCCGAGAATTTGATGGTAAGATCGTTTTCATGGTTATTTTATTGCGACACAAATAATGCCCTAAACCGATTTGAGTCGATACGTCGCTACAGGTGCTGGTATGTGCTGCACCATTGTCACTCTGCGTACGTGCCAGCATTGAAGCAAATCCGCACAAAGATACAAGAGTCATTTTATAACTATCCTACTTGTAAAACCTATGAAATCATAATTTACGGTCACGTGATTTAACCAACCAAAGTCTTACACTTAACACACACCGGCTGTATCAGATCGTTGAACAGCTAGCTTAGACACGCATCTGTAATATCTCTCTCTGGTAGACAGCTTGCAGATAGCAATTATTTCAAGACTTAAACCATAAACTTCAGCTAGCGTATAGCCGCTTCATCTGACGCATACATTCACTCAACAATACTCAAGAATTACGAACAGGTATGTAATTTTCTAACCAGTTACGTTATATGTTACGTATTAATTCAAAATTTATAATCGGTAACCAACAATTTGAGATAATACATTCGTTTGTTTAAACGGTTGGTCCGTACGGACACACGCGCTTGGGTCATTAAGGGACCAGACTCAAGCAAAATACTCGGGCCAGGCTTTAAATGTCTATATAAGCATGCTGAATGAAATGAAAGTTAGAAAAGATGGAAGAAGAGAATGAAGTAAAAAGAGCCACTTCCAACAAATAAAGTAATAATTTTGCTGTCAGCCTTCGGACATGAGAAAAGAATAGTCTTGATCCAATCTCATTTGCCACACAGGCGTCATAATTCAGGACATTTCTTAGCAGTTATTTAAACACAACTTCAGCTAACGTATATCCGCTTCGCCTGAAGCATCCACTCACTCAACAATAAGCAAGAATACGTTCAGCAGGGAATATGTAATATTACCTTATAAACAGGGTACAGTGTGTTACGTAATTCAAAATTAATAATCGGTACCCAAAATCTGAGATATACAGGGTGTATCAACAAAATAGGACACTTTTTCATGAAGGTGTAACACTTGTTGTAATCATTGGACCATGACTAATTTAGTCTTAATGTAAAGCCCAATTAATCATTATGATATCCCGAAAATATGAGATCAATCCGATGAAAAATAAGAAAACTAGCATAATTTGCGTAAACCATGTCATTTACTGGTTTGTACAATGGGATTTACATGTATAGACCAGTAAATAACATGGTTTACGTTTTAATACGTTACAATAATTATGAACATAGAAAATAGTCTATCAGTCAATAGCAAAGATTAGTTTGGTAATCCATTTAATTGTGGCACAAATCAATACTGGCTAAATAATCCACAAATCAGATGCAATGCATGCATATTCTGTGCAAATCAAAAAAGTTCTCGAACCCACTGTAGATGGTTCATTAGCATGATATGAAGTAGAATTGGCATAAATAGTGTGCGCGTTCATGTTACTCTACTGTTACTGTGTGAATGACCATTGTACATACTACAAAATAGATTGCCTTGCCTAATAGGTCACAATTTCCTTAATTAATGATGGATTTTTCTCATCTTTTCAGGATTTTATCTTTATCGGTTGTACTTTACATTGACATAAAAATTGGTCATGCTTTAGTGATTTAACAAGGATTTAAACCATCATTAAAAGTGTCCTAATTTTTTTGATACACCCTGTACGTCGTACAATAATTCAGAACAATTTTTACCCAAAATTTGACAGCTCATTCATAAAAGTTGAGTGGCTACTTTTAAATCATTATGCTTTAAGTAACCACATTTAATGAAAAGAGTTGCTTTTTCTAGATGGGATGTCATTGATTAGTAACACTGTGCATGTACAGAGTGTCTCATAAGATAAGGGTGTAGCGCTGAACACGGCCGCTTTCACTCTCCGTGAAGTTTTCACTTTTTTAACGCCAATGATGCTCCTTTTTGCTGATTTTTGTGGGATCTCATTTGTTACACGTCCTGGATCAGAATGATGTACCTCAAACTGATTTTGCTGTCTAGATTTGCCGTCATTTCGACGATTTTGATATCATATTTTGTATCCGACTGGCAGTGTACAGGATTATACTACACCAATCGAATAGATCGCCATCATCAATCCCGGTTTGGGGTAAGACAACTCATTGACAGCTTTCAATCGCTATCGATCATGATGAATACAAATCTATCTAGTGCCTATTCATACTCTCCGAGTTTTATGCGAAATCTGTCTCGCGCTAATGATCATGATTGTAAACTTCCTAGTGAAACTTGTAAAGAACTAGCATCTCTACGGCTATTAAGGTCTCCCTGTATTCAACATCCAAAACACAGTCGTCTTCTAAGAAATAAACACTGGCGACGCCGTGGTAGACGAGGAGGTGTTAGACATGCAGAGACAGAAAACCAGATCCCAGTTATCATCTCAAACTCACGTTCAAACCATCATGAGCATAAACATTGTACAATTGTCAGACATAGACATAACTTAAAGACATTACCACGGGTAAAACCCTTTTCAAACCTATGTGTTCATACATGGAACGCTCGTTCCATTGGTAATAAGACCGTTACTTTGACTGATCATGTTCTTGAATATGACGTGGATATAATGTTCCTCAACGAAACATGGCTTAATGAGAACGATCCCGTTATTATCGGTGAATGTACCCCTCCAAGCTATGATTTCATCAGTATCCCCCGTCGCACCGATTCCCACGGTGGGATTGGCGTCCTTTTCAAGAAAACTCTTAACCTTGTACTTTCTCCTACTGGATTTGAATCATCAACATTTGAACATGCGTGTGTCACAGACAAAACCAAATCTGTTCAGTATGTCGCTGTTTATCGTCCTCCACCCTCTACAGATAATGGACTGAAACATTCTCAATTTTTAACTGAAATTGACCAGTTTCTGGAATTTGTGTCATACCTGGCAAACTTGTTATTCTTGGCGATTTCAACGTCCATGTTGATACCCCGCAGAAATGGGACTCAAAACGGTTCCTATCAACTCTTTCTACCTACGGTTATCGCCAATATATTTCAGGACCCACTCATAAGTCTAGCCATACACTTGATTTGGTCATAACCAGATGTGATGATGACATTATACAACATTCTCATATTCATCCTCTTTGGTATTCAGATCATCATATTATAATGTGTACTGTACGGTGTGAGAAACCACGACACCTGAAGGTATCTCAGATTTAGATATAAGTTTTCGCGAAATACATGGGGCATGTAACTTAAAAGGCGAGTATTCTAAATGAACAAGTAACAAACATTGAAATATTTCAAGATTCAATTTATATCGTCAAGATGTGAAGAATTCAAAAGAAAACCGAAATTATGCTAGTGATCGTAATATTGGCCTTTGTTTACATTTTTAGACATTGTTTTGCGCTATTTTGCTTATATTGCGCCTGCGTCGCGGATAATAAGCAGCGCGTCTATTGTTTGTTACGCTCGAGAACATTCAGCGCCCGACGCAATGATCGAACAGCTGTTGCAGCATTGAAAAGGGTGAAACTCCGCCTAATTTCCCGCCAAATGACCATGTGCCTTTTCCTGACTCAAACTAACCAAAACAACCATTTAACATCACTTAAAAGAACGGAAAATGATTGCTTCCGATAAGTACTTTAATGATGGTAATGATAGAATTCATATAAAAAAGTATTTAGATAATAGCGAAATGTAAAATTTAGTTTTTGAAACAAGTGCCGGGTTTACACTGCCCTTAAGGGGCTGTTAACACTCGCAACATGAAACTTATCAAGCGCTGTAACTTTTGAACTATTATTATGATGTAGGCCTATACAAAAGTATACATTTTTAGAAGGAAATGAGTCGGAGAATCCATTTTTGGCTCAAAATGTGTTGCATTCGTAACAAATTCATTTTTTGGTAAAAACGCCGAAAATTGCACCAAATTCATCTTAATGAAGTTTTCTAGGAATGTTTTTTGTTTGTTTGAATATCTCAGCTACAAATATTGGTGTGAGTGCTGGTTGTAATTTTCTGAAGATGTCTACAAATCAAAAAGGTAGAATAAAATAAACATTACGTGACTGGTTTCGAGAAAAACACATGCGGCTGAGTGCACCAATGACGAGTAGCCGAAGAATAGCGCTACCTCGCTAGTAGCCGAGGCGTAACCCAAAATTTGGAGAGCACCACATTGGGTAAGCTACTAGGCTAGTAGCTGACGGGTAATTTACGCTAAATGTTATACCTGACCGGACCCAAGATTATGTTGGGGCATAACGTTTTATGTCACAAGTCAGTATATTCTAGCAGTAGCGTAAATTTGTTGTAAACATTGGAGAAGATGATTCGCTGATGCGGAAAGACCAATTGCGCTTGCATGTACAGGGGGGTGTATATTTGAAGTGAAATGTGACCCCCGCATAAGCTGAAATATTTTATATTTTTGAAACTCCATTCTTGCAATTTGATGACTACTTTTAGTCAAAATTAGATCAACTCCTTTTGCCCATTCAAACGCACCGACTTTGGGTCATACTTTGACCAAAATGTACTAATTGTCCAAGTATTTTAAATTATGACTAAATAAATAAATAGATAAACTTACTATTGTTTTTATTCATTTTTATTTTTTATTTTTATTTTTTATTAAAAATGTTGGTTTGCAATATATTACATCAAAATATATATTAAGCTAACTTAAAAGATACCTGTAATGATATATTACAAATTTATATTAACACTAAAGATGATGTACATTTAACCATTGAAAAAATAGCAAGACAAAAAAGGACAATACATGACATGACCCGACACGACACAACACGATACGACACGACACGGCACGGCACGGCACGGCACGGCACGGCACGGCACTGCATGACACGACATGGCACTACATGACATGACACGACACGCAACATGTACAATCATGCTCTCTTATATTAATATTTAGAAGTACAATTTCATCATTATTAATTAAAAACTGATAAAGCCAAAGTTTCAACATTATTGTGAGTGGGAGTGTAGAAGAACAAAAGAAAATGATAGCATATCGTGCCGTGCGTGGGATCGAACCGGGGTTCTGCGGTTCACAAGCGAAGGACAAGGTATTCACGCCACGGAAGTATTCGTCTTAAGAGATGTGTTATAATTGTACAGGGTGAGTCAAAATAGTCAGGTCCCGATTTCACCGATTTTTTAAACCAATTAATATTCCAAAATGAATATATTTAATGACATTCCTAGCAAGGTGGCATTACTAGCTATATTCTAAATTTTATTTCATTCAAATTGGTTATTCGAAACGGGAGATATGATAATTTTTCTAAATCCTGTGAAATAAAATCTGTTCCAACTTATCTAAAGGATCCCTATGGATGTTAACGTTTAACGCGCGCCTTTTGAATAAGTCAATCAAACGCGTGTTGGTATTCACAGCACTTACAATAGGAAAAGAGATTCTATTGTCTTTGCGGTTATGTTTTCAATAGTTTTCGTGCAATCAGAGATAGCCTATAACAAACATTATTGAGTTTTAACAAAATGTTGACCAAAGTATTTTTAAACTTGTTATTTTAATGGAACTGATATGAGAGAAGTCTGAGAGAAAACAGATCTTATATCATTAAACATTTTGTGCTTTGGCAACTTACCAGGCAAAGTGCATAGTTCATTTTTATGAATATTTTTGTGCAATACTTAGTTATATTATAATATATTTAAATATTTGCATGCAATATCGTTATTTATCAGAGATTCAACAAAAAAAACATGATATTTTGGTATAACTTGCAACAGTTTTACAGTGTGTTGTGCAGTATGAGTAACTACAGTACAGTAGTATTAACATCCACCACCAAACTTGGAACACTTTGGATTACGCGTCTTTTCGTAAATATGTTGTAAAGCTGGCGTGGAATATGATATTGTCGTGAAAACATTACGAGGTATGAAGAAGTATGTCTACTCTCATAAACAATGAAAACAATTACCAATTTTGTACAAGAAGTATTTTTCTTGATTTTTTGAAAACGGGACCTGAATATTTTGACTCACCCTGTATATACCATTAAACTACTTGTTTCCATCGGGTGCTTGTGTTTGTCATTAAAATTATGCTTTTGGTGCAATATTTGTAGGTGCCCCTCGCTCAAAATATGTTTGCAATGTCATGATACTCCTTATTTTTGAAAAAGCGATAAACAGCTTCGACATTTTTGGCCTAAAAAAATGGCGTAACTTTTTGTCCGGAACGCAGGCCGACTCCACGTGATTCTTTATGTACACTCATCTATGACCTAGCGAGTGACGACAGAGTTGAAATATTACGGAGGACCATTCACGTCAGAATTTTACAGTAAACTATAGGTTAACACTTGGCATATGCGCCAATTGATTTTGTAAGGGGACGATGCTGATTAATGTGGATATTTACCTCGCTAGTTAGGGAGCAGTTCCATTTATACGCGATAAATTTATCGCGACTGTATCGGGGCCTGATATGTTTTGGACCCGATGTTTTTCAAGTTGATTCGCGATAAAATAGTCATCAGGCCCCGATAAAATAGACATCGGGGCCCGATACGAGGCCTCTGCCATACCCTGGGGTATGTTTAGCAAATAGAGCGGGACATTGTTTAGCAAATACACGAGGATAATACAATTTACGTTAAACATCCATAATCAATAACATTATCTCTAAAAACATGAAATGCTGAATTTGTACCTTACAACTAGAATAAATAACCCGAAGCTCTATTTACATACCGACAACTTATCTTTCGTTATATTTAAACAAGCGGTAATACGCTTCGCGATAAATAATCCTTTGCTACTCGCAACTGTTCGCGATAAAAATCTCATCGGGGCCTGATAAAAAACTCATCGGGGCCCGGAACAGATAGAGCTACAGATAGAGCATAGCTACTAGGGACCTCCCTATTAAGTTACGCTAGTTTGGTGCACTCGGCCGACAATCTTTTTAATGTAATGATTGCTATTTTCGAACCATCTGGCATGTGGTAGTTATAATTAAGTCATAAAGTAGTAAATAGCATGATAGGAAAACTTGGCTGGCGGTCAAAAAGAAAAAGGTAAAAGATAAATGTGTAGGCGCTCAGTTCGCATCCCTCGCTGTACTTATTCGCTAGTATACAGATGGGTCCAGAAAAGGCTAACCCCCTTAGGCAAAGGTGTATCCGCCCCTGTACAATTAGCCTTATCTCTAATGGGAAGAGGGATTTTAAAAGGGGTTACAAACTTGTATGTGACGCAGAATATCAAAAGTGTGGATTTTGCAGGTGAAGTCAATTTTGAGTCTATTATGTGTGCTCTTAGAGCATTTTCAAATCTTAAAAAACACTACATTTATCAACATTTATCAACATTTTATCTAGATATTGTCTACAAGCGTGAAACTACCGTTCCAAATGGTTTAACATATATTTCGCTCAAGAAGATTGCATTTTCACCAGTTTTATCAAGATATATTCAGATTTAACAAGTGATAATGACTCCTTAATTCTTGTTTTTCTGACCATTTTCATCGCGCAAAGTCCCCTTTTGATGGGCTGCATCACATATTCAACAGCCCATTCCTTTTATCAAAACGTTTTAAATAAACTTTTACCCTGCCAGGGTCCTTCTATCCAGGACATTGAACCTCAACGTTTTACAAGCTTGTCCCTGACGAAAATATGGCGGTGGGATCGTTTTCATACTCATTTATTGCGATACAAAGGCCCTTAACCGATTTGAGTCGATATTTCGCTACGGGTGCAGGTATGTGCCTCACCTTTGTCACTCGTGTACGTGCAGACATTGAATCGTACCCACCATCTGGTGGTCCAGTCTGGTGGTATTATCGTTTTCATATTCATTTACTAGCGAAGCAAAGGCCCTAAACCGATTTGAGTCGATTATGTCGCTACTACTGGTGCTGGTATGTACTGCACTCTGCGTCCGGGCTCTGTGTACGTGCCGACATTGAAGCATATCCGCACAAAGATACAAGAGTCAATACTATTTTTTGGGAGTCTGTCTGTCCAATGCCTTCGGGCGCAGATCCCGGCCCATCTGCCCATGCAATCGCTATGCACAAGGATCTTCGCCTGAAGCATTAGCTTGCGATTTGTAAATCCTTTAGATATCTATCAATACCGCACTATCGCTCGCGCTCTAACTATCAAAGTGGTAGGGCTTTGAGGAAAATTCTGTGGAAATTGCGTAATTGTCGGTTTATTGCGCTGCCTTTTCTTTTCACATCCCCACCCACTCTCAAGTTTCTGATTCGACGACCCCCACTCTAATGTTTCTGACTCGACCCGACGGAGCCTGTACCCCGGCACTAAAAATAAGTCACCAAAAACAACTGACCGACCCTACTTGTTGGCCATGTGGCCAGTACCACAGGTTTTTTGTCGCCTACATAAAACAGTATCGCTGACCTGAAAGTATCAGGAGTTCAAGCGTAATTTCATTTGGAGTATAGGCCTATGATATACTACCGGCAAGAAGTCCTTACGCATTGATAATATCCTAGAAAATCCTTATTTTTTAACAAACTACCGTATAAAACCAGCATTTGGCACGTTTTTATCTGGTTTTTATCTCTGATATACAGTGCGCCATCTCGCGATCAAAACGTCTTTTACAAGTTTAATCTTAAAGGCACTTCCGAATCTCAAATGTTTGCCCCGGGCAAAAGTCATATTACTCGCTACACACCCGAGATCCGCGTATACATCATATAAACCCCATGATGTAATGTTGATAGCTCGCGAACCGAAAGATTGGCTAGAAACAGCAAAATGTACGAACAAAATTCATGTCTAGAAATGTTTCGAAAAGTCATTCTATTCATTTGAATGAAACCACGATTATAATCTGAAACTATCATTTGAATTTATGTCTGTTCAACTATTGTCATTCAGTGCTCCGATAGCGTAATCGGTAGAGCGTCAGATTTATAATCTGAAGACCGTGGGTTCGAATCTCACAGAGAATGTTTTGTTTTTCCCGTTACTATTATATTTAGTAAATGTAGAGATTATTTTAATATCGTTCAATCATAATATTATTTTGATCCCAGATACTTTTCATTTTATTTAATAGAATGATATTTTTACAGATTCAATGAGGTTTTAATTTGAATGTACTAATGTACTATCACTTCATGGGGGTGCATGTACATATACATGTACATGTATAGGTTTAATACATGCTTAGCGTTGCGTTTATTGAATTATTGCAATACCCCGCCCATTGTTACACCATGGTTATTCACGCAATAATCTATCAGGCCAATTGTTATTGAAAGAAGTCAGTCGTCGTTGTATCGATTCTTATTTCCCATCTGATCTGTTTGTAGTCAGAAGTCAAGGCATGAAAATACCGTCTTTTTGTTCGCCCCGGCCCGCCAGTAAAGCGAGATTTCAAGAAAACAAATATAAATTGGGTCATTTACAACTCGCGATTGTGACGGATTGCCTCCATCAATTGTGATCATCTTAGGCTCATTTTGAAGGGGAAGTCCTATTTATTTGGGACATTGTTTGCGATTTCACAAAAAAACATGATTTGTGTTACTTTTTTCGGAGTGGATAAAGATGCATTTTCAATGCGATCGTAAATATCATAATTTTGATAATTTTTAGACGTCGTAGCAAAAACTTTGTGCACAAGAAATGTTCCTAACGTATTACACTTAATCAAAAATATGTTTATTTGGAATACATTTTTGGACAGGGGTCAGGGCCACGACTTTTATTCACCTACAGTAAAAATGTACGCCATATTCCAACCCACAGAGACTTAACCGTTTTTCTAACAAAAGGTATTCATCAGGATTCGAACCGAGGAGGGAGAATCCATTAGATTACTAGTCCATAGTCGTAACCGCTCGGCCATAACTACTCAATGACGTGTTTATGTGTTCTCTACATAATGAACTATAGTGGTAAACTATTAAGTATTCGACGACATTTTAGCTAAATTGAACCCAGTTTCTAAATTGTATTTTAAATGTGAAAACGGTGTCGCTGCAAGCAGTGCTGCAAGCTAGTTTTGGATTCAATGTAAAGAGCAAAACATCGATGATCATAAACATGATAAAAGGTTAATTTAAAGCTTTTAATGAGACAGGGGTCAGGGCCACAGGAAATATACCTTATTTTTCAGTAATGACAAAAACATCTTCTTCAGAAAATGGCATTTTCAAGAAGAAGCGTCCCTGCAAACATGACTTAAGCATATCAAAATAATGGATTCATATTCTATTGCTCCCCTTAGTAAAAATCCCCTAGTCACATGGCGTTGAACGACATTTAAATGCCTTGATGTTGGCATTTTATAAGGCTGAAATTTTGGCATATTGAATTGCACAAGATCGACATCCTCTTTTCAAGGGAAAAAAAAATTGCGTCGTATAAAATAGACTCACTCAACCGTTGGCATCTGACTGGGGGGGGGGGGGGTGGGTACCGCGCCATTTTGTCCCGAAGCAATGGTCATGACGTCATATTTTGGTAGATTTTCTGAACCTTTGTATTGGATTTACGTGCAAAATATATGCCCTTGGCATCATACTTTCCCGGGTGTGTGGGTGCACTTTAAATTTCAGATGTTCTAAAATGGACGGATATCTAACCAATTTAATTTTTAAAAAACACGATCCACACACCTCAGAATTGCAAAAAAAGCATAAAACAAGTCCACCTTTTTGTGCCTTTGAACAGAGTGACGGTCGGGAATGTAGCATTTAACACAGTGCATTAACCCATGACCCATGATATAAATACATTATTTGCAAAGCTTTTTCTCAATTAGCACGGTTAGTGTAGTGGATAGAACGTCGACATTGGGAGCGAAAGGTTGTGGGTTTGAGCCCCATTAGGAGCACTTTTGTTTTATATGCTGGATTTGCTTAGCCTGCCGGCATCATCTGTATGCTTGCCCACACGGACACCACTGCTGGCGTTGACCGTATGAGTTACGCCATTTTTTTTCTCGAAAATGTCACAAAAATTTACCGTTCTTTTAAAAATAAGGAGTATAATCACATTACAATCACATTTTGTGCGAGAGAAACACACACATTTGGCAAAAATGGCACAATAAAAATCCGTTCGTTATAAATAAATGGATATGGTTAAATAATAAAACTATCACAATTTGGATCTCTGTGGCGTGCATAGGTTGGCCATGTCGTTGGCAATCGGAAATCACGGGTTCGATTTTCGAATATTCCTTGTTATCCTTTTATTTTTCTATTTTTTAAACTTGATGGTGGATTAATGTAACATCATTGTTATGTCAATTTTTATCAATTATAAAGGTCGCCCATGCGTTTATAGTTTTCTTTTTATTTATTTATCTATCATAAATGTCTCCTTGATTTATTTAACTTGGTATCTAAACAATTAAAATGCGTAAACAATTATAGTTCAATTATATGCTCGATAAATAAGTGATTTAACTTGAGTTCAGTTTGATTAATGATAGCAAAACTTGTTGTAAAACCATTTTACCAGTGTGCCCAACAATTTCTCCTTTGCACACTTTATTAATACATTCAGAGATGTCACTTTAGCTTGTTGTAGCTAGGTTCAATTAAAAGCAAGTTTGCGACCGGGTTTGCGACCTCTTTGATTTTATGCTGGTAACACAATCCCAGTGCATTTCGTTAAAACAGTGTAAATTATTTTTCAACGATACGTATCACGTGATAACCACGATCGCCTTTCGCAAAATATCGCAAAATGGCGCGGTACCCCAACCCACCCTAGCATCTGACCATGCTGACTGGGTCTATTTCAACGAAGCTACAAACATGACAAACGGATAATATGTTGGTACATGACCGTACGTACAATCATATACGCCTAAACATGGGAAATCAGAATATCGATTCAAAGACGAAACGATCAACTCTTTTCATAATGGCACAATTGGCCTTTCCCAGATTATTTGTGTAACAATGGGGCTATAGGGTCTCAATAATTCAATTTACGCAACGCTGACCATGAACAAGTAAAAGTTGAACTGCATTCAAATTATTGAATTTAGACAATCATTCAAATTGAAAAGTATCTTGTCCGTGGATTCACAAATATTATGGGGAACGATAAACAAACCCAACATAAAATTACTAAATTTAATATGATACTAACGAAGACAAAAAACATTCTGGGTGGGATTCGAACCACCGGCCTTTCGATCATTAACCCAATGCTCTACCGATTGAGCCAACGGCGCACTGTACTGTTGTTACAACATAAATAGATTCAAATATCGTTTGTGAACACGATTACTATCCCATAAATTGGAAGTCAATAACGCTTTTAAAATTTATAGTTTTGTATGTTTTTAACATAGGGTTCTCGCTTAAAAATTGATTTGATGTTGCTTCAGATTGTAACTCTGGTTTCATTGAAATAAATAGAATGACTGTTAGAAACATTTCTAGACACGGATTTCGTTCACATTTGATGTTTGTAGCCACTCGAGTCATGACTTTTGCCCGGGGCAAACATTTGAGATTCGGAAGTGCCTTTAAGATTAAACTTGTAAAAGACGTTTTGATCGCGAGATGGCGCACTGTATATCAGAGATAAAAACCAGATAAAAACGTGCCAAATGCTGGTTTTATACGGTATTGATTATTGGCCGGCACACACATTTCCCACGACTAGGTACATGTTAGCTATGCTTCTGAGCCTCTATATAACTCCCCCTCCTTCATCACTTCCCACCTATACCCAGCCATACACTGATACATCATCATACAATACAAATGAGCATTTATAAAGCGCCTTTTCATCAAGATCAAAGCGCGTGAGAAAAGCAAACCCAATGGAACAAAAGGATAATGAACAAACAAACATCATATAAAGTACAATATGATACAAGTTACACGACATTTGGATACAAATATGTTTTGACAGATTTCTTGAACATGTGTAAAGAGTCCTGATTTCTTATGAGAGCGGGAAGGTGATTCCATATTGCTGGAGCGACATAGGTGAAAGTCCGATTACTGGCTGATGTAAGAGTTTTGATGGTTGAATGCTGAGTTAGTTGTGTAGTATCCAAAGCCGATCGCAGGTTGCCACGTCGTGGTTTGTTCAGAGAAAGGCAAGATGATAGGTAGCCCGGTGCTACGCCTGAGAGGCACTTAAACACAGTAACTAAGATTTTAAAAGTCACACGTTCTCTGACCGGCAACCAATGCAGCTCCTGGAGACAAGGCGTTGCATGATCACATTTCTTAGCCATACAAATGAGCTTAGCCGCCCAGTTTTGGGTTCTTTGTAGACGTTGAATGTCACAGGCGTTTGAACCGAGGAGCAACCCATTTCCGTAATCTAAACGTGATAAGATCAACGCACGCACAATTAGGTGACAAGTATCGTTGTCCATAAATTTACGGACCCGGGTTATGTTTCTGAGTTGGTAAGTCAGGCTAGAACATAAGGTTTTAATGTGAGAATGCATGGACATAGAGCTGTCAAACACAACACCGAGGTTGCGGACGCTGTCAGATGGCTTGATAACTTTGTCGCCGACCTGAAGAGAAACAGAAGGTACCTTGCTTTTTAGATGGTCTGGCACAGCGATAAAGAACTCTGTTTTGTGTTCATTGAGCTTCAACATGTTGAGAGTCATCCATGATTTGATGTCGGATATGCATGAAGAAAGCCGAGACAGGGCAGTAGATATGGATTCCTGGTCATGTATATCAAAAGGTACATACAGTTGGATGTCATCTGCGTACAGGTGATATTGCAGGTTATGCTTCCTAATGATGCGGCCAATTGGAATGGAGTAAATGGCGAATGACTGGGGACCAACTATAGATCCCTGTGGTAACCTATATCTTAATCTGTTGGTATCAGAGGAGACTCCATTGATGCAAACACTAGTTGTTCTGCCGGTAAGGTATGACTCTATCCACTTAAATGCAACTCCTTTAATCCCTACGTCATGGGAAAGTCGGTTGAGCAAGATAGAGTGATTCACAGTATCAAATGCTGCGCTCAGGTCTAGAAGGACGAGGAAAACACCTTTCCGTTGAAATAAGTTCTGCATTATGTCATCTTTAACTTTTAGAAGCGCTGACTCAGTGCTATGCAAAGCCCTGTATGCTGATTGTAAAGGTTCTGCAAGATCTTCGCGGATCACGTAGTCAGTGATGCTTTTGATAGCTTGCTTTTCGATCACTTTAGATACGAAGGGGATGTTAGACACGGGTCTGTAGTTTTTCAGCAGATTGTGATCCAGAGATTGTTTCTTAATGATGGGGGTAATCACGGCATGCTTGAGTAAAAAACACCCGTCCTGAGCGATGTGTTGACAATCCGTGTGATGACCGGAACAAATGTCTGAGTGTTTTGCTTTAAGAACCAAGTCGGCAACGGGTCGAGAAGACATGCCTTTGAAGGCGCTTTGTTGATATACTGCAGAATGACCTTGGATATGATAAAATCTAAAAGATGTAGGTGCTAGTGTTCATGGTGATAGATCTCGCCGCCCGCCGCCTTTAAAACTAACACTAACAGAACCACTGCATAAAAGTAAGACCCTACTATATGAAACCCCGACCCTAGGCCTACCGAGGTAATAATATGTGCACATACATGTTGTAGGCCTATTAACTTATATATATTAGGCTTATCTGGATTTAAGGCATACTGGGTACTTGGACTATGGGGTATCTGGAATATTAAAACTGGATCTTAAGAGTACACATCCAATTAATCCCCAAACCGAAAACCGCCCAACCCGAGTATTGCCCAACACGAGAACCGTGAATTCTAGTTATAACTATCTTTGTAAAACCTTGCACTTGATGAAATCAAAAAATAAAATACGGTCACATGATTTAACTTTCCAACGTCTTAACTGCACACATACCCGTTGGATCAGACCCGTGTACAGCTAGCTCAGACACGCATCTGTATATAGATCTCCCTGGCAGAAAGCTTGAAGCTATTTCAAGACTTTAAAACACGATTTCAGCTAGGGTATAGCCGCTTCAACTGTCGTATCCATTCACTAAACAATACGCAGGAATTTAACAAACAGGTATGTAATATACCTAACAAAAATATTCCTGTCCAGGTACTTTATGCAGTGGCGTACTATCAGAGGGAAGGGGGGATGCCCCAAAAGCTCTTTGTGCCCCCTATTTATGCCCGCCCCAGTCTCCGGATTTAGTGTGTATAGGCATTAAGACAATTTACAAGGACCATTTTTCGCGGGCGTTTGGTGTACAACATGCTCTTACCCACCCACCCCACCCCCAACTCTCAAGTTTTCTGAGCTGACTGAAAAAAATATTTGGGCACCCTTTTACGAAAATTTCAGATCTCCCCTGAAAAATCCTAGTTACGCCACTGACTTGTATGTACCGTAATTTGTTACCCGTAGTTTGACACATCATTCATAAAAGTTGAGTGGCTACTTTTGTAGATATTATGCTTTAATGCAGTGATCAATGGAATCTTTATCATACTCCCACATGGTTTGGCAGATTAGGTGCAAACTAATATTCGCCTAAGAAAATTTGACATGGTGTGAATCATTACCTAATTGATTTTTAATATAAGTGGTGAGGGGGGGGGGGGGGGGGGGGGGGCGTGGTCAAAAAATTTCGCACGGTCAAAAGAAATCGCACAGTACATGAACAATTAACCTTTTGTTGAAAGGTGAGCTGGTGGTGAATCTGTGCCTTGCTTTGGTCACTGTCTCACACCTGTATGAGTATGACTAGCATGTTTGAAAACAGAATGGGTATTGATAGTCTATTGCGCCAATTACATTATATAATACTAGCTAACGGGATACATGAATAAGTATGATAAAAAAGCAACGGTGAAATTTACAATACTTCTAATATTTGAAACACATTAATTTGATACACTCATTCACCGATGCGATAGATGTAACGCTATTTGTGAAGTTGATCATGTTTATAGACACTTATTTCACCCAGATTTTTATTACACCAAAACTCGAACCCATGAGCGCGATGGGCAATACATGTAACTTTTAAAATCGATCTTACCAATATACAACGCGTTTGGGAACGAGAGTAGCGTTTTATTATGGATCTTGAATGAGAAGTTATTTCTTGACATGAATGAATGGGACATAACTGTATTTATGCTCAACGAATGGAAGCACGTTCGTGTTTCACAACTGTTAAATTTAAATTGTATATTGCATTAACTGGCAAGTGTATTGGCAAGTAATCTGTTCACATGATTATACTATTATTAGATGAATTATACAAATCTACATTATTTGATCTGAGTACATTTGACAACAGTTATAATTTTTGAAAAAAGTGAAATTAATTACACAAACATTTACAAATCTGTCCAGTGTTATAGGCAACACTTCTATAACTAAATGTTTATACACTACTGGATTTAGATGTTATTGACACTGAACAGTCCTTGAAAGTCATACTTTCAATTCATGAACACAAATGCCCTTTTTAGCGATTTATTAGGATCTTAAATGATAAATTACCATAAATTACCAATCTTTACTTGTCACGTCAAAATAATCACAGACCTTTTGAAATGGTTATAACCCAGGAGCTTCAAGGGGCTTTTTGTCCTTGGACACCAACCAGGGGCCCTCAAGCGAACCCCTGGAACCACAGATGGTGGTGGAAACAATTTCCACCATCTGTGCTGCAACCCACGCTGTTAGGACACTCTGTTTTTACGATCATAGGGCTGCGATTACTACCTAGCATACGCCCCTGCTTTGCATACTCATTTATTAGCTTTTATTGCGAGGCATAAAAGCCCTAAACCGATTTGAGTCGATATGTCGCTGCAAGTGCTGGTATGGGCTGCAATATTGTCCCATGTGCAATCATTGTATCGTATCCGCCCACAGATAAAACATAGTATAATAACTATTTCGCATCCACCCATTGGATCAGATCCGTACACAACTAGCTCAGACACGCATGTGTAGAATTGAAGATATCATTTATCTCAACCAGACAACTTCGGCTATTAAGCATAGCCGTTTCTTCTGACGCATCCATTCACTACACCAGTTAGCAGGTATATATTACACATAACAAAAAACTTTCCTACCTATGTTCTTATTTGTATTAGCTAATTAAGTAACCACATCTAAAAAGGTGTGTTTTTTGTATGATTTTAGTGAGCTGTGATTCATTTCACACAAATTGTCATTGCTGAGCACACAGTCTAGGCAATGAACAGATATCAGTGTGATACCGATTACTGATTTTTTTTAAAATTAGCTAACGTTTACGCACCTGGTTAGGAACGTTTAGCTTCAGGTGTGCTGCACAACCAAGAAATAACTGTTAGTGCTCTTAATACTGATTTTTAACCAATAATTTCATCTTTGAAACTGTGTTCCGGAATCATACATCAGGACTAGTCCATAATCATGATAATTGGTCTCTTTGAAAATACTACCTGAAACTTAACTTATGTCGGACTTCATTATTAAAACATTAGATGATTTTGGTTTTAATTGTTGACAACTATGTTTATTTCGTTTTGTTTTGTTGGTTTTTATTACCTTTACAAGCCATTTGAGCCTCATCTTAGTCGGTGTTGTGCGCTTTTGTACAAATGTATTAGCATTAGCCTAAATGTCTTACACACTACAAATCCTGCTAAATGCTAATAGCTCGCGCTTCCCAGGTCGATCTCGTGGCGATCAGACGGACTATCAAATGACGAAGAAGGTGGTAAGATTTTCGAGCTGATCCCTGTGGTGTCAGTGGCGATATCGGTACGGTGCCGGACTGCCACGCGGGTGGTCAAGCAGCCTGATTTTTCCTACCAAATTTGAATGTTACACTTTATAGTGGTTACGTCTTAAATGTAAGCTAACCCGATGTAATGACAAAATCTAATCTAGCAGTCACGGTAACTGACGCAATTATATAGTTAGGCCTTTTAATCAAGTTTTCTGCAGCGATTGCAAAGAAGACTTGTTTGCTGACCGGCGGTTGAGAATTTTCATGTGACTTACGTCACACTCATCAGCGAATCAGCCTTATTTTATTCGCGCGTTTTGAGATAACTGCATTAAACATAATGGCAAACCAATTCCATTTGCAAACTAGAAAAAACTCCAGTTATTTTATTGAAAATGGTATATCATCATACTCTAATATGACAATTTAAAATTCCAATGCAAGACATTGTACTAAACATTCAATACCTAGTCCTGAGTCCGAATCATTCATCCTGTATTGTCGCAGATAATCTATCACCTAATTATAATTTCTAATTTGATATTTTGATATTTTCTAGTTGAAGCTACACTTTAAGAATCGCGAGATAATTGCAGTAACGGTCCGTGAACTGTGCCATTATGCCCTTACCATGCTTAACATCTCCTGGGCCGTATTCTCGTACTAAACGCGCGTTTAGCCTAAAACCGTCGCTAACTATTAAACTCGCGTTTAACTTAAACGCAAGTTTATCTTTAGAGAGGACGATTAACAAAACACGGTTTTAAACTATGCAAATATCGCCAGGGAACTCGTGGGGTAATTTCCTGCAGGTATATGATTCACAGTGTGGCCCAGATAAGACACCGTAGTTACAAATCAGACAATCATACCTAGGCCTGACCTTTTTAATATGTATAAAAACCCAACGAATGTTATTGGGTCAAAGAATTTACAAATGAATGAGTTGCTTTACAACAAATGTATTTACTAATTATTTGTCTTTATACTAGGGGTCATCATTTAAAAATTCTTTGTTCCTTTTTAAACCTTGGTATCACGATAGGAAAATCACGACATACACTTGACGCAGAAGCTTACTTAAACGCGAGTTAAAGGGGCACTAAGAAATCCTTCATGGAGGGAGCCCGGCCTCAATTTATTAAGAAACGGGGGTTTTCACATACGTAATGTTTATATACGCACTAACTACCACCCAACATTATAGAGGTTAATTTGCACTATTTCATGTGAAATTCATGGATTTGATAGCGTTTTGAGTTTCGATGAGATCACATCAAAACTACCCAAATTCATCTAAAAGGCAACAGATGGATTCTTACTTATTTGTTTCATGTTTATGCAAAATAACCTTGAAGATCACCCATGGCTGGTTGCGTGATGCATAGTCATGACCTTGATTCAGTTGGTGCTGATTTTTAACAAATAGAAACAAAGTTACAAGCCCAAATATACATTCGGAAATGCAGAGACAAAGGCCCGTATTCTCGTACGTAGTTAAACACGGTTTTAAGCTAAACACGCGTCTAACTTTGACTTTAGACACAGCGTTTAACTAAACGCGATTCTCGTACATTTGTTTTACGCGTCTAACTCTCTGAAAAGTGTCTAACTTTAAACATGGGTATGGGGGTAGTTTAAGGCGCGTTTTACTAAACAAATACACGAACTGTATGCCTTGAATGATTACTCAACCGTGCCCGCTGTAAGCTGCCGAGCATATTGTGTAGTATTAAAAACACACGTGCGTTTGAGGTATTCAGTCGATATCTATTGTCACCTATATTAGGGCCACAACAAAAATAAATACCTGTATACAAACTATACAGTAACGCACAACCACCCTGGGAACGAGATTCGCCGAATTTAAAACCGTGTTTAGTTAAACACGTTGCTTAAAAGATAAACTCGCGTTTTAGTTAAACACAAGTTTAGTTAGACACGGTTTTAAGCTAAAACCGTGTTTAATACGAGAATACGGCCCTCAAAGTCTTTATATTTCATTTTTACTGATGTTTTTGAAGAAATCGAACATGAGAGGGTTTTATGTATATCATCTATCTAAATAAGGTGAACATCTCTCTGTGCCCCTTTTAACTACCCCCATACCCATGTTTCCAGTTAGACACTTATCAGTGAGTTAGGCGCGTGTTTAAATTAAACACATTTTCGAGAATTGCCTTTAGTTAAACGATGTGTTTAAAGTTAAAGTTAAACGCGTGTTTAGCTTAAAACCACGTTTAAATACGTACAAGAAAACGGCCCTTATGTTTTATAGATAACCGGGATTGATCTTGTTGATTGTCATCTTAAAGTTAACCAATGCTTTTTTGTGTTTCTCGTCAATTTCAGGAAAAATATTCTACTCACGCAATGGGGTTCCGGTATCTTTCGGTTGCTGTTTTGGTCATTTGCTTGATGATGGCTATTGAAGCAGCTCATAAGGAGAGTAAGACTAAAGGTTCGTCATCAAAAGAAGGTAAGCGGTGTTGTCCCTGGGTGTGGAATCACTAGTTAGTCATATAATCACAAAAGTCGTGAAGAGAAACGTTTTCCATTGAAATAAGCCGCTTGCTGGCCTATATCCTTGATACTCTTTGGTTTTAATAACATTTTCTCATACCTTTCGTTTATACCGGGTAATGATCACCTATGCGTTTTTAATGTACAATCTGATTTCCTGGATTATACAAAGTTGTGCAATTGAAATATTTTATATGTGAGTGCTGAATAAATATGAATGAATGTGATGCGATTATTTTAAATTTCCGATTGTTATATAAATAATATTGTGTGCACAATTGAAATAAGTGAAAAATATTTGTCAACAAATCACATTGATTAGAATGTGAGGGATCCGCGTGATTACAGCTACGCACACCGGAAGTCCTGCAAGTTGAACCATAGTATAATATAGTGAGTTACTGTGACCAAACTGTTAAGAAAAGGGACATTTTTGGTATCAAAATAATTTTCAAAGTCTCGAACCAAATGTGCTTTCAGTTTGATACAGATGAGATACAAAGCCTTAAAAAAGTATCGAAACTGTTATTTGCTGTCAGCAGAACCACTTAAGCATTTCATCACGAAGTTAACTTTATTACATACTGATACACCCTCGTAGAAATAAAATACAGCTGAACACTTGTTGTTTTACTTTTCTATTCGAATACAGCAATATGTGATCCAGGGTGTTCTAATGGTGGGTCATGCGTCGCACCTAATACATGTCAATGCGCAGCTGGATATGAGGGTTCTCAATGTGAAACAGGTTCGTATATGGATATTTCGCCCATTTGCTGACTGACTCCTATTTGAAACACTGATTTATAGTATATAGATTATAACTGTTTCTCCTTCATAATTCCCCTTAAAAACCACAAAGTTTAAAATATAGCTGAACACTTTTTGTTTTATTTTTCTATTCAACAGCAATCTGTAACCTAGGGTGTTCTAATGGTGGGTCATGCATCGCACCTAATACATGTGAATGCGCAGCTGGATATGAGGGTTCTCAATGTGAAACAGGTTCGTATATGGATATTTCGCCAATTTACTGACTGACTTCTATTTGAAATACTGATTTATAGTATTATAGATTATAACTGTTTCTCCTTCATAATTCCCCTAAAAATCAGTTATTGTGACCATACCCCTACTAGAGATACTTCAAAGTGTTAAAAATCAAGCAACTGGTATAGTTTAGATTTTGGCCTCAACGTGTCTGAAATGTACGTCCGCAACTACGGAACTACCCTTATGTAAAATGTCTCCAAAATAAATCAGTAAAAATGTCAAATAATGACATTTTCTCAGCATTTCCAAAGATCCTTTTCACTTTGTTTGTATTTTGGTTACTGTGACCAAACTGTTTAGAAAAGAGTACCTTTTTAGTATCAAAACAATTCTATAAGTTTTCTCCAACCAAATGTGCTTTCAGTTTGATACAGATGAGATACAAAGCCTTAAAAATGTATCGAAACTTTTGCTGTTTTACTTTTCTATTCGAATACAGTAACCTGTGGTGATCCAATGTGTTTCCGTGATGGTGTGTGCGTCTGTCATCCCCTACTAGGGTAGGATTAAGTGAGAATCGACGCAAGTGAGAATCGACCCAAGTGCTCTATATAAAAAAAAGACAAAAAAAAAAAGAAGTTTTGAGTTTTAAAAAAGTGTAAAAAAGGCGCTACGTGCCTTTTAACACTTTTTTAGAAATGTGGGTGAAAAAAGGCTCAATATTTTGAGAGATAACATCATAAAATCTCTAAATTTGACTAGGTACTATTTTCTTTTACCGTAGTAACATTAAGGGTTTTCTCCGGGTTCTCCGGTTTCCTCCTGCTTTCAAAATCGGTGATGAGTTGTTTCGGTTATCAAAAACTTCCTTGACCCAATGGTATTTGGGGAGCTGCATTGAAAAATGGTGGATGTTACAATCTAAGTGCAGATAGGTTTGCGCTAGAAATTGGCAGCACCCTATATTCTATTTGGCCATCACGAGACAGTGACGTAACTGCGTATTCTATTGATTACAGCACATAACGCGCGCGCCTACTCGAGGCGCTGGTGTATACACACAAGCGTCGAAAGACGGAAGATACATACGCGTGCGTAAAAGCTGCGCTGGTTAAGTTACGTCACTGTCCAGAGGAAGCCAAATAGAGTATAGTTGATGCGACCTGATTCACCAGCAGCAAAATTACAGCGTTTTGAGCCATTTGGAAAAGGCGCTATATAAATACTGATTATTATTATCTATATACTAATTTTCGGTCCCTCGCCTGATTAGATAGTTCAATAATAATTTTGCACTCGCGTCCCTCTTCAACTGAAAAAGCGTGGTAATTGCGCCTCTAATACACGAGCTAATTAGATAGTTCAATACCCATTTTTTTCCCGTTTTCAGACATGCGCAGAAAGGATCACATGTGAAAATCCAAAATGTTGAATTTATTTTACTCGGGTAGCTACTGTTCGGACACAAATTGTGGTTTTCGGAGTGGGTGATGACATATGGTCTTCACCCAAAATATTTTCTTCAGGGATATAGCTACATTTCTCTATATGCGGCTGTTTGTTATTCTTAAAGATCGCATAGTAACAAGCATTTATACGTCCGACAAATAAAAATATTTCACGACATTTTCTAAATGTAAACAAAAACTCTTACACAGATCTTAAAGTGACACTTCCACCTTAGTAACATAGACGAATGCGACGTTTGCTAACGATAAAGAAACTGGCAGTACCATGTCAACCGTTTCTATGTTGTGCTGCGCGACCGCGTTTAACATGGCGGACGCAGTTCGGCGCACACGTAATGACGCAGACAAAAAATGTACGCGTTTGTGGCGCAAACCGTGCACATTGTAACGGAGCAGAGTGAAAGCAGGCAGTCCGTACACTCTTAGAAAAAGGATGCTTCAGGCTTCAGGGGTTCTTGGCTGTCCCGTATGGAACCCTTTATATCACCTTAAAAGGTTCCAAAAAGAACCATTTTAAGGTTCAAAATAGGCAAAATATGGGCAAACATTGGTCTTTCGAACCTCTAAAGGTTCTCTACAGAACCTTTGGGGGCCTTTAAAATCAAAGAACCTTTAAACCATTATACGGGACAGCCAAGAACCCCTCTGAAGCACCCTTTTTCTAATAGTGTACCCTAAAGCCACCTCCTCCTCTCCGCACTTCCCTTACTTGATAATCTGGATATAAGGGCACATGGGGCATCTGGATAAACGGAACGTGTGGTACATTATCATGATTATTATAGAGTGTCCGGATTATTCAGGGCATCCGTGGTATCTGGATTACGGGGTTCACTATAAAACGAGTCTCAAATTACCTGGATATACTATGCGCAGGTGGGCCACCTGTGATAACTGGATTTTAAGGGTGTACACTCAGGTAGTATCTCGGGAGGCTTTATAGAACACAGCAAACATGATAAAGGGACTACATATACTATACGTTAAGGCCCCATATGCCTATTGGAGGAATAATGTATTTAATGTAAATAGGCCAAACAAAACCCGGATGGCACACATTGTGCTCAAGTACAAGCGTGGAATGGTACAAGTGATCTTGATGATAGACTCCGCCGACCATAAAACTAAACGACCGACTATGAAACTATAACGCTCAGAACGTAGGCCTACTGAATTACCTGGATGTGCATATGGGCAGTGGCGACACTTGCACCAGCACCATAAACGGGGTGGCAGGGCAATAAAAGAATCGGGGGAGACATTTAAAAGCTAATTTTAAGTAACTTTCAATTTTGACATTAAAATTCAACTTTTTATTATTTGGGGTACAAAATAGGTAGAGACATGCGCTGACAGGAGTTTGGGGGTATTAAGAACACGTTGATGGAGTAGGCCTACTCTGATTAAGATCCTGGGTATCTGTATTATTTAAGAGCACATTGGGCCTAGGCTCATGGTGTATTAAGGGCACCATGTTACTTACAATATATCAAGGGCACCTTAGTACCTGAATTATTTAAGGACATACTCTTGATTGATATTTATATAAACATTTATAACGCTTTGATATTACTGACCTCTGCCTATTGTGATATGACTTTTACTGTCCGCTATCTTCGGCACCCGCGTTTAATTTACTTGACTATGATAAAGTAAGGGCACCTGGGTATCTCGAGATAACGGCACACTGCAGTGGGCCTACCTTGATTATGTGGTATCCAGTGCATTATTAAGGGCACCTGGGGTAACTGGATTAGGGGGTAGGGCTTAGGCCTATGGGGTCCCTGGATATAATGGGACAACGGGTACCTGCATTTCAGGTCTCATGGGAGGCCTACATAGGTATCTGGAAACACAAACGGAGGCCTACCTAGATTAAGGCAATGTATAACCTGGATTATCAAAAGCACCTGCGATATTCGGATTATTTAGGGCCCCGTCTGGATTATGTATACATGTATAGGACATGTTCTTGATATTATTGTATCAAATTTTCTTACGCTTTGTTTACTTATTCCCCGTGAAATCTTCTAGCGGGTCCAGCGCGAAGCGCTGGTGCCCGCTAGTTATTATTATTATTAAATCGTGAGAGAAAATGATGTGTGAACAATCTTCTGCAGTAAGTAGATCGATTAATTGATAAACTTGTCTAAAATCAACGAAGCGAAATGATGAAGTAAATAACAGCATGACATGAACATCGTTAGAAAATTCGTTATTTTATCTCATTGAAGAAATTGTAAGTAGTATGACAATTTAACTGATTTACGGTCTTGGTCGGACCGAGGTCATTTGCCTTTCACATTAATTTAATCATGGTTTAATTTAATCATGGACTTATCAGAAATTTACCGAAGTTTTGTTGGAATTTTTTCTGTGTAGTTATCATGTAGGCCTATATGCATGGAAGTCCATGATGTATTGTACTATACTATATTCAATCAAATTTACGTTACCCTACAACAATTTACAGTCTACACCAGTCAGCCTCAGCCTTTCTTTCTTTTTTTCATTCTGTTTTAATATAGTAAATCATGAAATATTAGTATTACAAAAATATTGAAATAGATAAGCCTACATTTGCAACATAATACATTTTCTGTACTGCCACTGTCACACTCAGACTCAGTGTAAAAGTGTGTCAGCAGACAGCAGTGACTGTTTGGCTCAATGTATGTAACAACATGATAGACTAGTGTATATATATTTAACGGTATATTATGTGATATTTTCCAGGGAACGCCCTCAACATCGAAAAAAATTGAAAGCAGATTTGCTTGCAGATTTACATTTCTGATCATACATCGTACATACATTCCAAGTTACAGGGCGATATCATTCTTAATTACTTCAAAATCATGGTTTTAGAGTGAAAATAAACTGTCGGATGTCCGACAACTTGTTTTACTCTAGTCTAAATTCAATGAAAATCATGAATAGAGGGGGCTCCCTGGAAAAGATCACAGATTTGACAGATTTTTAACTCGAAGGTGGACGTCATTCTTTTAAACTGGACGCAATTATTTTTAACTCCCTGTTTCATTACGCTTGTGATGAATCATATATTTATGTGCCTCTCTGTATAGATATCAGTCATCACTAAATGGTATAAATCTTTTATGCAGATAGTACATGTATGTGTTCTGATGCAGCTTTGTGTGACCGCTATCTATATGACATTGTGTTACAAATGCTACATGTACATTCCTATACATTATATAAGTATATATACTTGCATCAATAATATGAAGTCAAAAGTAGAAAATGCTGTGATTATAAAGTATTTTAGTACATACATGTATATTCGGCCTTCATCGGGTACCAAATGGAGGCCGATGTCCGAACATTTTGTATGATAAATCTGTAATCACTTCATATTATTTAATACCGATGCAGCTTCTATGTTATAATAATAATAATAATAATAATAATAATAATGCATTTATAATGCGCCATCTATCTAGACAACCTATTCCGAGGCGCAAACATTAAAACAAATAAAAACAAACAGTTAAAATATAAAAACAATTACATCAGTCAATCAGTCAAATCATAAGCAATCTTAAACAGATGAGTTTTTAAAGTCTTTTTGAAACCATCAAGTGAATCACAGAATCGAAGATCTGAAGGAAGTGAGTTCCACAGTTTAGGTGCACAAGCATAGAAAGCCCGGTCGCCATATGAAGAATGTGTCCGAGGAACAGAGAGAAACTGTTTATCTGACGATCTGAGGCGACGTGATGGAATATGTGGATTGAGAAGATCGCTGATATAAGAAGGTGCCATATCATGTAGGGCTTTCCAGGTTAGGAGAAGAAGTTTGAAATGGATGCGATACCGAATAGGTAACCAATGGAGACGCTCTAAAACAGGTGAAATGTGATCAAATTTTCTAGTCCTTGTGAGCATTCGTGCAGCAGCATTCTGAGCTCGTTGAAGTTTATTGAGATTTCGTTCAGTGATCCCATATAATAAAGCATTGCCATTGTCAAGACGTGATGTGACTAAGGCGTGAACAAGTGTAGCAGCAGTATCATCATCAAGCACTTGGCGAATTTCATTTATGTTCCTTATTTGGAAATATGTTGATTTGCACACATTTTTGATGTGGTTGTCCATTGACAACGTGTTATCAAATATAATTCCTAGATTTCGAGCACTAGTAGAAGCCTTAATGTTGGAGGAAGCGATTTGAAGAAAATCAGTGCTAGGTTTTGATTGATGGTATTTTGAAGTTATAATGAGAAGCTCAGTTTTGTCATCATTCAATTTCAACTTATTTGCAGTCATCCAAGATTTTATGTCCTTGATACAAGATTCAATTCGAGAACGAGAGGCAATTTCATCGCAAGCACTATCCAAGTCAAAAGATAAATATAGCTGTGTATCATCGGCATACATATGCACTTCTAAACCATGTTTGCGTGCAATGTTCGCTATTGGAGATGAATAAATTGTGAAGAATTGCGGGCCAAGTACAGAACCTTGGGGGACACCGAAGAGGAGCGGAATGAATGATGACAAACAACCATTAATGTTTACAGCCTGCGTTCGATCAGTCAAATAAGAGCGGATCCATTCAAGTGCACTATCTCTGACACCAAACGATGAGAGACGCGACAGAAGGATGCTGTGGTCTATGGTATCAAAGGCAGCAGATAGATCAAGTAGGACCAAAAACGTACCACGTTTTTTTCCATATTACATAAAATGTCATTCTGAACACGTAGTAATGCAGTTTCAGTTCCATGGTGTTTCCTATAAGCAGATTGAAGACATTCATATAGGTTGTTAGAAGCGAGGTGATGAGCTATCCGAGATGATACAACTTTCTCAATTATTTTTGAGATGAAAGCCAAGTTTGAGACAGGGCGGTAGTTTTTTAAGATCTCAGAGTCAAGCGATGGCTTCTTAAGAAGAGGTGTGACAAGTGCAGTTTTGAAACAAGATGGGAAAACAGCAGATTCCAATGAAAGATTAACAATCCGTGTAATAAGTGGAGCAAGCTGGTGAAGATGTTTCTTTAAAAGCCAAGTAGGAATAGGGTCAGAATCACATGATTTTGATGGTGAAGCTCTGATGATTTTACAAACCTCTTCTTCAGATGCAGGAGAAAAACCATTTAAATGTGTAGTTAAATCATGTACATTGTCCAAAATAGTAGAGGAGTTCAGGTTATCAGTAGCAGTAGATTCAGAGTCCAAGTCGTTGCGTATCTTAGTAATTTTTGAAACAAAGAAATTGTTAAATTTGTGCGCCAATTGTTCCTTAGAATTGTGAGAAGGAAGTTTTGGTTTTCCCTTTTGAAATAAAAGACTCTCAACAATCTTAAAAAGCTCTTTCTGATCAGCACAATCTGAAATCTTGCCTCTATAATATGTTGCCTTGGCATCATAAATCATGTTATAAATATGTTGCCGCTGAGTTATAAAAATCTCACGATCCACTTCCAACTTTGATTTCCTCCATTTGCGTTCAAGTCTTTTCCTTAGTTTCTTTGCTACATCAATCTCTGGGGAATACCAGGGATTAGAAGGTCGAATTGTAATCGTGCGAGACTTTAGAGGTGCGTGATTATCTAAAATGTAGCGGAGAGATGAGTTGTATTTATGAACAATTTCATTTAGTTCTGTTGATGAATCAATATCTGCACAAGATGTCTCAATGTCCAGGGTAAATCGTTCAACGTCAATTTCTTTAAGTTTTCTATAAGAAATTTGCCGTTTTAAAGGGTGAGGTTTCTTGAGGTTCAACTTGCAGAGAATCGAAACATGATCAGTCATCAAACAGTCGACATTAACAGAATTGATGAGATTATCAGAGGCGCGAGCAATGATTAAATCCAAAATATGTCCTTTGATGTGAGTCGGAGAATCAACATACTGATCAAAATTACAAATATCCAGTAATTCTTTCAATCGTGAAGTGTCGTTATCATTTGTATCTTCAAAATGAAAGTTAAAATCACCAACGATTAGGAGTTTGTTCTTTGTAGTAGATTACAGTGTGCTAAGAAAGTCCGAAAATTCTTGAATAAAAACACTGGCAGTAACGCGATGTTTCTTACTATAGGTTGGTCTGTATATCACTATCAATTTGAAAGACGAACATGTTCCTGGAAATGTCAAATCACAACAAAGACTTTCAAAAGAGAGATATTTAAACTGCGAGCTGGTACTTCTGGTTATTGACTGTTTGTGTATTACCGCAACTCCCCCACCACGTCTATTTGGACGAGGAACATGAAAAAGATCATAACCAGGTAAAGTAAGTTCACCAATAGCTTTCTTGTGCTTATTTGAGTCAGACAACCAACTCTCAGTGATTGCGAAAACATCCAAATCATTATCCACAATATAATCACAGATAACATGATAAGGATACTTGCATATACTGTTGTGATTAAAATATAGATAAAGCTAACATTCGTATCAGTAGTGATTCTTTAAATTGCAGCATGTGTGAATAAAATTGAATCTATTTAATTTGCAAGACAATCTCAATACTCATCTCTTTTTTTCGGCCACCAGTACATTTTTTGACTCAAATGCTCAACTTGAAAATATTTAGTGTCGTTCATTCTGACTCTCATACTTTCATATTACTTAAAATAGCGATAAATCCACAAACAGGTCAATTGCAATCTTTTTGTTTTAAAGTGTTGTTTTCCTTCACAATTAAAGACATTTAACACTAGACATCCTAAATCTAGTATGAAAACCAGACTGAAATAGAGCTACAATCCTGGAAAATAGTCTTGGAACGCTTAATTGTTTAACAACAGGAAACTAACACCCGTTTCCCCCGTGCAATGTTGAAGAATGTTAAAGGGACACGAAAAAGTGTTGAACATTTTTTTAAAATTAATTTACTTCAGAGTTCAAGATGAACATTAAAATTGCCATTATTGTTGTTCCTGCTCACAAAAAACACAGCAAACTTAATTAAGACAATAACCATTGCTTTTTATTGAACCTTTTCTTAAAAACACCTTCTATTTAAAGGTGTATGTTATGATCACTTTTGTTTGACTATGAATTTTTTTTTACATCACAATATTTTTATATAAGAAGAATCCCCATATTTTTCTCATTATGTCTGTAAAATCTTGGGGGCCGGAAATGTTCCATTTAGAAACTATAGGCTAAAATGTGGTGAATTACTGCAATGAGTGGTTAACCCCTGGGGGTATGGGCAAATTTTCTGTGACCTTTTGCTTCTTAAAATAATAACAATTGGACTATTCAGAACATCTACCTTTAAATGTAACCATCCACCACAAATGGGATGTAAAGTCGGCCAGAACATTTTTTGGAGATATTGAACAGGTGAATTCTTCAAATGACCCTCCGTCGGTAGATTTGCGATTTTGACCATGCAATCTTTTCGGCCGGTTATGCGGACAACTTCATCGCCCCCCCTCACTTATCAAGATTCCAGTTGCTGACGGGAAAACATTGTGCAAGTTTTACCAAAAAAAAATAGGAGTCTGTAAACAAATTGTAGCTACATCACGCCTTTCGTCGGTACAACTATGATCGTGCCCCCACCCAGTTTTCAAAAGCTTGCTACGCCACTGCAGCTTTACAATAATGTATTACATGTCCATATTCAGATATTGCATGTTAAATAGGCAGTACACATCAATAAATCCATTGAGAATTCCTTGGTTTCCTATTGTTTATTGAAATGTTTATTGTATTGAGCCATATCTCAGTACATGCTATGCCAACTTTTCAACCCCTTTGTGCTGGATGGTCACAATATGGTTGGCGGTATTCATCACGCGTGCTGCAGGGGACACTGTCTGACTGTTAAATGCAGATATTGGTAAGATCAGCATTTTTGAATCAACGTTTTGTTGTACAAAGAGAGCTGATTTGTCTTAATCCTTATATAAATAGGTGTAAATTCATTTGTACATGTACCTAATACAATTGTGAAAATATACCAATCCCAGTTGTTATCATAATTGAGGGCGAAGCCTCCAACACATCTCTAAGAGCGTGTTTCTGCTGGGGAAGAAACCGCTAATAAACGCTAATAAACGCCCAGCAGAAACAGGCAAAACCCGCCAATAATCGACAATAATCGGCAATAAACGGCAATAATCGGCAATATCTCTTTGCAGTGTCCCAGAAACACGCTGTTAGAGCGTGTTTCGGCTGGGGAAGAAACCGCTTCTAAACGTAGGAAGCCCTCAATTTTTCAGAAGTTAGGTTTTTCGCATCATACGTAATGGTTATATACGTACTAACTGTGTGTTTTAAGGAAGAATATGAACACAATATGTGATAAAAAAACCCACCAGCAATCTAAATTTCAACTGAATCAAATTTTACATATAACATAAACATTGTTTCAAAAAGTACTTGATTGTTGTCAGTTGTCCCCGAATTTGTTTTGAAGTCACTAAACATGCTAAATGTGTATCGATAAAAGAGTATACCTATCACATCACATTTCCATGATGTAAACATCATGTAAACATCATGGAACTTTGGCATCGATAGGTATTAATCAATTTGGGACAGCCTGTATAACGCATCGCATCATGAGAAAGGCATTTTGAGATATATTCCTAGAGCAAAACTGTGTGTAAAGATATAACAAAACCCAGAAATTCGTTCGCTTCCTCATATTTTTCAAAAGAAAGCCAAATATACCATTATATCACTGTTAGATAATTGAACTTCAGAGAACATTCCCCGCCCCCGAGAGCCTACCCGGGAGCCTACCGATAAGATAACAAGCTCAACTCTACTAAGATGTTAATGACTTCATATTTGTAGTTTAATTCAATAAGAGAAAGCACGAGATGCACCACTTAATTTTAATCTTAACAGATTTTAACGAATTAATGTTAATCTTAACACATTGTCAATGACTTGCTGTTGATCTTCCATCAAACCAATGATTTGCCGTTTCTTTCCTCGTCTTCCTCCTCTTCTTCCTCCTCTTCTTCTTTCCTCAAACCCACCTACAAAATGCATCTCCTCCTACAGTTTACATGCTACAATCACCAGACTTGGTCAGTAGAACCCCCCACCTAATCTTCATATAGGGTGTTCACAGTTTGGGGTCAAAGGTCACACAGGGGTCACTAGGGGTCAAAAGGTGATTTTCACTTAAAACGCATTTCCAATTTAATAGTGAAATGACCTAGGATCATCAAAATTGGTCCACATATTCCTTATGACCGTACGCATCTATAATAGTTCGGTTTTTAAAATCAAAAATCATTTGGGGTCACCAGGGGTCAAAATGTAAATTTTCAATCCGATCACTTAAAATGCATCTTGTCTCAGAGGAAATGACTCATGACCTTCATAATTAGTCAAAAGATTCCTTGGGTCCATGCACATATAGGGTGTTCAGCGATTCAATTTAAAATTCCAAAAGCTTCTTTAGAAGTATTTCAATCTCTTATATGGAAGGAATTAGTTTAACTTCATGTCATTAACTCATGAAATAGTTATACAAGAAAGTATGCCGGTTATTTTGATTCGGAATGCAAAACAGGTTCTGTGTCCTCTTGTAAAATATGAGGTTAAACCATTTTGAGGCAATAATATATTACAATACATTCTTGCTTTTTAAGAAGATTGAGAAGAAAAGAAGACATATTGAAATACTCAAAGGTTAGGGCATATATAACTCATCTGTCTTATGGTGAGGAACTTTAAACAACGTTCTTATAGAAAACCTCTTAAGACTACCACACACTATAATGCGTGTAAAGAAACTGAATTTAGGCAATATTCCGTTGAATAATACTTCCAACAAGCGTCGTTGAAAGTGTCATCGTACATAGTAGGTGCTTAAGTGTCTATCGGTAAGCTCTGTCGTACTCCATTCATTCAACACATATTTACCTTCCATGTACAACAATAGTGAGGGCGTGATTTGTTGCTGTGTGTTCGAAGGCTGCACAAAACATAGCAAATATCGCCCCATCGACAAATGACAAATTTCGATAGTGGATACAGAAACTACCACCCATCCTGGAATTATTCAAGAGTTTATTTTCGAGTTCACCGGTATCATATAAGGATGACTAGCCCCCGGGGGACCGTACAATGTATCTCCATGACACAGACCTATAAACAACGAATGAGGAACGAATGCTGAGCGTCCATAGTAACGTATTTCCCTTCTAAATATTTTCCCCGTTTGACAGCGTGAACTATTTTACCGGAGATAAAGCATTAAACAGGTATCGACAGTTTTGGGACACCGTGTAAGTGTAAATATCACGCCATACTGAAGTATCTGCCGACCTCGACATACACACTAGGCAGCTGATTTACCCTGACATTCTTGTCAGATGAAACACCTCATCTTGACAGCAATGCACTATCTCATTCTTGGGATTTAGCTGTATTACAAAATATATAAATTTGATTGACATATTAGCTCCAGGTACTAACACAAGAACACGCCATGGAAATGTTGGAACAAATCAAATCAGTTAATTAAGTTAATTAAGTGTGTGTCAGGTATCTCAGAGATGATACCACCGAGTAGGCTAATGTTTTAATGAAAAAGCAGGAAACTCCAATTCAAAAGGTTTCTCCCTTTTCAAGTAGTTTTTGATTATTGGATTTTTTTAGGCATTCGTTAGACTTGGCTAAAGTTTTAGTTGTATGATTTTCTTTTGTACGTCAACATACTGAAACAATCTACGTGGTATACGATCTATGGCAGCAGTGTCTTTTGACGTGGAAATAAAAGCAGTTGTCAACGCCCATGATAAATGATTAAAATAAAATGATAATCTGAAGAAAAACAAATCAGATAATTACCCGAGCTTGAATCAACTCAGTCAATGTTCAGTGGAACAGGACATACCGAACATACAGTTATGATACGGTGCAACACTTCGTTCAAAATTATAAATTGGCTTTCAGGCAACATGCGGGCACCGGATGCAATAATGATGTCTTTTAAATTAGCATTAACTATAAGTAGTAGTGATTGCAAATATCAAGCAATCTAAGCGCTGTGTATACGTATCGCAGAACCAGACGAAACAAAAACAAACATGTGATTTAAGCTATGTCTCAAAATTAAATAAGATAACACACATCAACGACAGCAACGCCAACATCTTTTATACAACATTAGTAATACTTTTGCGTTGATAATACCGAATGAAAAACGAGTTAAAAAAAACCCCAAATAAAACTACAACTATTGGTTTTTAAGGCCATACAAACAATTATTAAGTGATGAACATATCATCTAGTAAGTTAATTTATTAAGATAGTAAGAGATGTCATTATTTTACTAATGGAGCGCATCATTACAATTACAACTACAGAGCCATCCCAAGCTAAAAACAACTGCTGTTAGATGAAAGATCGTATCATATCGGCAGCAACTGATTACTCGATCGCGGGATTAAGATGTGAGTGATTAATGAATACAAATACCTTATCTTGATTGAAATAAGAGTGTAAGGTATCGCTGCAAAGGACGGTTGCATCTGCAAAAGGCATGTTAAAACAATTAATACTGTGGGAGCTCAAGTTGCTAATACCACCCGAACGGCAAATTTACAAATTAGGAACATCGGTAGGTCCCAGAAAATGTTAACTATTGACTCCACTAAATTAGTGATGCACACATTGGTCACATACATCAAGACTTGATTATTGTAACAGCTTGTTAGCTGGTATCAGCAAGACTCTCATCAACAGACTTCAGAATGAGCAACGTACTGCAGCGCGGTATGTGACTAGAAAGAGAAAGTACGATATTATTTTCATCTTCAATGGTTACCAGTTAAGCACAGGATTGATTTTAAGATCTTGATCCTCACATATAATAACAGTATTTCCATCAACAAGCACCGGGCTGTATCTCCAACATGCTCTATGTTCAGACTGGTCGCATGCTCTGCGTTCCGACCCTTCTGCACCACATTAAATCGAACCAATATCTCATCGTATCACATTTTGCTATTCGTACCTTTTTACCCTACGCACCTCGTGAATGAACCAGTTGCCAGAACATATCAGACATGCAAATTCCATCAATATCTTTAAACGTCTTTTGAAATGTCATCTTTCTGAACTAGCTTATTAGAGGTAACTAGAAAGGTAGAAGATAACCATCACTTTTAGGTGATAGAGAGATGAATTTGGGTCATCGCTAGGGTGGATGTGAAAATTGAAAGCTGTGCAGTTTTTCAAATATGACCAAAAATGAGTGAAATTTGCACATTTTGATGATTTTAAATAAAACTCCGTTTTCTTCCAAAGGAGTTGACGTTGAAATCATTTTTCATTGCTAGAATTGAGCTTACTGTATAGTGAATACAAATATACACTTCATTAAAATAGAATATCTAACATTTCTAGGCAGAGTATTAAATTCGCTACGTATGAGCAATAGACTAGTTTGCAACGCGGCCTTATTATTTTAGGATTCACCATGTATTGTGATTTACAAATGTAATTTAAGACACTATCCAGTCTAGAATATTGTCGAGGGCAGCTGCAGTAGACTTGATAGAGCTGACAACAGGATGCAGCTTAATCTGGGCTTGATAATCCAAACAATATTGAGTTTAAGCAGTTCTTAAACAAAACCGTCGATGCAGATACAGGAAGCGTCCGGCCATGGTCAGGAATCTCAATATACCATTATAGAAATCTTAAAAATATTTGAGTACACATGCGATAATGACTTTTAAAAGTCTCAAGAGGAGATTTTATCTTGAATACAAGTTTTGTTTACAGCATATATCGAACTGTTTTTTACTTTTAAACAACAACCATCATGATAGTGTTACTCATATAAAGCGAAGAATACCAAAGGATCGTGTTACTCATAAGACACTGCAAATGTACCTTAATTTTTCATGACACAGCTTTAGAAACATCATTCAGGAACGTCGATGGGGCAATCTCCCATTTGTATAACACCTTTGGGCATGTCGAAGTATTTTCACATATACCTCATTGTTGTAATATTTAGCACCATTCCATCCGCTGCGGCTAAATTAGCGAGGAAGAAATTAGTTGCGGTGCTTATGCTATTTACTCTGAAGATGACGAACAGAAATGCACAGTTATCTAGCACACCAAACACTGATATTAGGGAGCTTTCTATTTGGACGACGGACGCTTCTACGGCAAGTTGACACCTCGAGTCATGTGGGGGTGCGTTGACTTAGCACTCCGTCGGTCGTTCAATTTCTAGGACCTGTGATCTTAAGCTTTCGATTTGCGCGACGGATGCTTGTACGACGGTAAAACACAACAAGTTACCGTCGTCCCCACGTCGGTTGTTAGTCCCTTTACGCGTTGTAGCATTTAGAGGACCAACGGATGACAAAATTGACGCATTCGCACATAATGACTCAAAGTGTCATTCAACCGTCCTAGATTTATTAATTCAACCGTCGTGCAAATCGAAAGCTCCCTATAATCAGCCGAAGACAGGTCCCAGAAATTGGACTACCGACGGATTGCTAAGTCGACGCATGCGCACATGACTCGAGGTGTCATCTTAAGCGTCCGTCGTCCAAATCGAAAGCTCGCTATTACTGGAGTCAAGACGGTGATGTACGTTTTTTCAGCATCGGTGTATGGGTAGGTAACGGTCTCTTTGGCAGTGAGATTTGTGCAGTTGTTAACTGACTTCTCAAACGGGACATCCATTTCTCCGTTAACGCGTGTTAGCAATAGATGATACCTAATGAATTGAGGCAAGCACTCTTCAGACCTGTTAATACTTTGAAAAAAGATAATATCTAACAATGGCTAATTCAATTGTGACGCTACGCAGTGTGTTAAATGGCGTGTTAAAGTTGATTAATCGACAAGTACAATGGGAAAACTACTTATGGATAGAGTGACAGAAAATATTTAAAAATCGTTTTTATCCCAGTCATCACGTTCTCGCGGACAGCGACGTTAACGTGATTCTTGTCTCACGATTTATCAGAATATCAATATTTGTCTTTACAATTGATTGAAACAATCTAAGACGTTTATTTACATGTTAGACGGATTTGTCAACCCGGTCAGCTGACGTCCAGCGGGAGATGTATTGTTGGCCTTCGTTTACTGTTAACAAGGTGCAATTGCATAATGAGTGGATCAAACACATGACTTAGAGAAAAAATGCCGTCGTCGTGTTTGATTATATTATGCCCCTGTTGTCGTTTCCATGCATATTTTCTGTCTGGGAATAAAAAGTGAATCAAGGCATTACTGAACATTCGTAATAAAGAACCCTGATTTCGGATTAAATAACCTTTTATCTGATTCGGAATATCGAATGGTAAATTTAGATAGTCGTAATATAGAAGCTTCGTACTATAGAGGCGTCGGATTTTAGAACCGTCGGACTGTCGATCGGTCCTCATTTCCACTATTCCCACACTACTTGCATAAAACCAGACGCATACGTTTCAGACTGTATTGCCGATATACAGACATAGCTTACGCTCGCTTACGTTTGTACAGTATGTACAGTAACACTTAATGTAAAGTAATATGTTTCCATGTACAGACGTTGCACTGTCTGATTTGCAATATGAACCATCACCAACTAGGCATGGCATGTGTAAATCAAATATTGATTCCGATATACACATTTGTCTTTCACTCATTTACAGATGTAGAGCCACCCTTGATGTTAAATAATATTTACTCGAGGACAGGCAATGTCTTCTGCCTGAATTGTAATATGAACCATCTTCAACACGAAATATTATGTGTTATACAAATATTTATTCCGCGATAAACACATGTCCTTTCGAACACTTATACAATATACAATTACACTTAATATCAAGTAATATGTACACAATGTACAAATATTTTCTGCTGTCTGAATTGTAGTAATACAAACCAAACTTATATCAGCATGCCATGTTTTAGACAAGCGGGATCGTGTGTCTCTTCATGGCGCTGTCTTACGAACGAACACTACTTCTTTGTGAGCATCAAATTACACTTCATCCACTACCTACCGCAATATGCGCAGATTCAGTGCGTATAATCAGCCAATCAAAAGCTAAAACATCAAGTTCGAGGCAAGACAAAATACTGTTGTATTGTGAAGTCACCGCTGTATTCCATTACTAACGCAACACATTGTCGTGACTTGATCGCATTTGGTAGCCCATCACAGTTGGAGTATCAGCGTATGTCGGATAAAAGGATGCTGCAGCTGTATAACAAGACATAGATGTATTATAGTGAAGTAATACACCCGTTATTTCGGGCTCTACAACTTTGAATGGAGATATCCTATTGGAACTGTTGCAATTATAGTTTTGTTTCCTGACTATATTCATTTTCGTTTTCCGCCATGGCAAATATCAGTTACTTTTCTGTTACCAACTGCAAGAATTACACGTTAGCTGAGGCAGAACTGCTACTTTATAGTGATTTTCAGCGTATCTTCATCATGTTCGTTGTACCGGTTATAACGCTGCTTGGTTTATCATCGAATGTCGCATTTCTGTTCGTCGTCTATCGAATTCCAAAAATGAGAACGGCGACGAATTTTTATCTCTCAAACTTATCGGTAGCAGATGGGGTATTGCTAATGGCAACTACACTGAATTATTTGTTAACTTATATACAGCAGCCCGTCAATTATGGATATCCATTTGAAACTGGTGGATGCATGATATCGTTATTGATCATCTATGTCTTCAGCTTTGCCTCTATCGCATTCCTGACCCTAGTTGCTCTAGAACGCTACCAGGCTGTGTGCAGACCATTAGCGTATCGCCATAGAAGCGTTAGTTCACATCCATTGAAAGATAACATCAAATATACGTTGCTAACCTGGGTTATACTCACTGTTGTTATAGCATTGCCAATTTCGTTTGCTAACGTGGAACGTAAATGTGTAATATGGCCAAAACAAGAACCTTTTATGAGTTTCCCAACAGAGATTCAGAAATGTAAGTGGCCAAGTGGCACCTTTATTTTCATTGATACGCTTGATATCTGTTTATTTTCAATCGCACTTGTAATTAACTGTTTAGTGTATGTGAGAATTGTACAAGAACTCAAAAGAAATCAACCGAATGGAAAATCATCAGCAGCTCGAAGTCACGTAGCCAGAATGCTCAGCATTAATGCACTTGTGTTCTTCGCCTGTTTATTCCCGATTCAACTCAGTAATATATCCGAGATATATCAACTTGTGCACGATACAAGTGGATCTTTCTACGGTCCCACGGCGGACAACGTCATCCTGTGGATCGGTCGTGTCGCGTTTTTGCTTAATTCAACCGTAAATCCAATTATATATAACACTAGTAATCCTGAATATCGAAAAGCATTCCGGAAAACATTTACTTTTGGATCGGGAACATCTAGAAATAGAAACATTGAGATTACAACTGAAAATAATACGGTAGAGTTAGACATACATTCAAATCGCAGTAATTCACACATCCGTAGCGCTGACAATTTGATAAGTAACAATAACGGAGGAAAACAAAAAGACGAAGCGCACATTTAGTATAGGATATCGTATGTGCACAACTTTAAAATCTAACACCAGAATCTACTGGCTCCCATTGACTTTGTTGACATTACATTGCAATGAAAGGACCAAACACTTGTTAAACAAGGAAATCCTGGTGCACGGAGTACTATCGGTGTTACTTGAACTCAGTCCTTTCCTGTTGTCTTAAAGGTGTATGTTTCATTTCATTATGTCTGTCAAATCTTAAGGGCCACAAAAGTTCCATTTAGAAATGATAGGCTAAAATGTGGTGAATTACTGCCAAAGGTTGTTAACCACCCCCAGTTGGTGTAATACTCAATGGGCAAATTTCTTGTGAACTTATGCTTCTCATATAAGAATCATTGGAGTTATGCAACTGAAACTTTGGAATGTGACAATTTTAAGCATGACCTTTCATGTCAAATAGAAAACATCAAGTTGAAAACCAGGCCAGCAATCAGAACATCTACCTTTAAATAACTTTACTTTTGGTACAACAAATAAGTCTTATGTAAGTTCTAATTATAATTAACTTGCTATTCATATATTTTTATGTGGATACGTTATGCCTATCTGTACCATGTATCAGAAGGTGGAAGTTAAACAGCCTCCTGTTATTTACGTTAGCAGATGTTTGACACTATTTATTCTGTGGAAAAGACATTTAGGGACAGCATTATAATGCTAAGAATGTTGGGGCAGACAAGAATTCTTTGTTCTTTCCCTTGAAATTGTGTCTGAAGGAATGTAATAATAATTGTTTTGATTATGAATGTGTGGTTGAAAATGAATGGATGAGGGGGTTATTAATTTAATGAAAATATGAATAGTGGTTTGCAGATATCACATAGAAAGCAAAGAGCATCCTCGAAACAACCAAATGTCGTCAAATCGAGAACTCAAATGCAAATATAGAATGTGTTGACCAGTTAGAAGCATGTTTTTGATATTCTATTGAAAATATCAGATAATTATAAGGGCGCATACTTTGGGATATAACACACAAAGTACTGTCGCTCATAGTTTGTATATTGATACCCGTAACTTTTCTATTCATTTTATTAATTAAAAACAGCGTATATTACAATATGCATTGACTTAATAAACTCTCACAGTAAGACTGTTAATATAGATTAGTTTTGCATAAATATGCAATTATGAGGTCATTTGCCTTTTTGACGGATGTTTGACAAAATAGGAGGGTAGTATTTGGAATTCAACTTATTTAATATGCGAAAAATACAAGATTACTCGGGAAATACAGAAAAGTGTATGTTCTATCGAACGTGCCAAGTTCACCATACATGTTAAAAGCTTATTGTTTGTGTTCTCCTATTAAAAAATAAGTATCAGCGCATTCTAACAAAAGATCAACGTAGTGGTGAAACTGAGCATACCATTATTATTTCGACCTTCGGTATTATATAGGGTCCCATGGGGGGAAACAACGCTTGCAATGCTTAATTTGTTCAAATAAATGTCTAATGGATTTGAAGGGGGCACGTTACCTCCCCACAGGACCGCTGTCCCACGATCCCCTGCAACATAAGGGTACTCCCTTTGCTCGATTGAATTAACTGGTGATGATCGTGAGGGTGAAATTGGATGAGTGTGTTAATTATGAAATACATGAATAATGGTTCACAGATGTATATTTGAAAGCAAAGAACACTCTAGAAACGACAACATGTCGTCATTGGACCTCTGTCCTACGGCCCTTGCAACGTAAGGCTCTCTTTGCTCGATGTTTGGTTATGAACGTGTGGGTATAAATGGATGAGTGTGTTATTTATGAAAGACATGAAAAATGGTTCACAGATGTATCTTGGAAGGCAAAGAACACTCTAGAAACGACAACATGGCTTCCCAATATACACATCGGGAACTGTCAAAGGCACGTGAAGAGTTCTTGACCAGTCAATAAACCTATTGAAACCTTATTAGAAAATCGTAGTTAATTATAATGCATGTACCACATACTTTTGGATATAATCGTCGTATACACAAATTACCTTTATTTATTCTTATTTTGAATTGATATCTGTATTCACTATTAATTTCAACAAATCATGCAGTATATCTATTTATAGTAAATGCATTAATTTTTAAGAGCTCTCATAGTTTTATATAATCTTCCAATATGCAACTATGAAGTCATTGCTTGCGTTCATGTTCACCAATCGCATATCTGAGCTCTTAGACATTGTATTGACCATGGTGCCCTTAACAAATGCGAACTTCAGAGCATAAAAGGAGTAACTCTAATTTTAGTCGATTTAATGAGTATGAGTCTAAATGACACAAAGCTACCTTTTGTACGAGTAAATGTTGTTCATCAATAATTCAATAAAAATGGATTTCAATATAGCTATAAGCGATGTGTTAGTGCGTTAAGCTTTTGAGGAGAAATGTGTGATTTGTTGGTGCATTTTATAGATGAGGGTGTAGAGTTGAAGTGAAAGGTTTTGTTAATTGTGTGATGTGTGCATAAGTGATGTAATAATTGATTTATCACATTCGGGAAATCGAATATAATCTGGTATAATTGAGTCGAATTTTTAATTTTCGCAAAAGTGAATCCTTGCAGTATTCTGGAACTAATGTACGTGTCAAGACTATGCGGTATTGACCTGGCACCCATGACATTTAGAGTTGAATTTTGTTCTCGTTTTAATCATGCTTAATTAACAACATGTTGAACGCGCTTTTCGATTATAGAACAGGGCAAAACCAAATTACTAACTCAATTAATCATTACATAGTTAGTTAGATGTGGAAAGTTATTTAAATATTCTTAATCCTATAGCATTCAAATAGAAGAAATTATTCATGATGGCGTAATTTTAATTTTTAGAATTCGCCCGAAGGGTGGTTTCAGTGAGTGAATTTCCGCAGACATGATTGCGAGATTTACAGACGGACTGCAGATGTTAAGAATATGTTGTCGATAATTAGTTTATATTTCCGAATGGATCAACGGATAGGATAATTCAACATTGTAATTAACCTCACTTAATAGCACTTGCATAATATATAATGTCGTACAATTAAATCATTGTTACAAAAGTAATGCAAATGTGTATTGTTTGTTGTTTATACCTGGGCTGAATTTTAGAAATTGCCTTGTGCAAAAAACAAGTTCTTTTGTCTGAGAAGTTTCTGATAATTGTATGCACCTTCATAAATATCAAATGTCCAAAAATCAAATAATTGTTTTGAGTAATTTGAATATCATTTTTTGTTGTGGATTGTTTATACCTTGGCTGAATATTTAGTTATTGTCTTGTGCGATATTGGTTGTGTATATCTTTCAAATCCTCTTTCAAATCCTCTTTCAGGTATTCTTTCAGGTAGAGTGAATGCTAGTATGAACTTATCGGGTAACTGTGTAGGCACCATGACACGAAATAAATCCCAAGTTATTAACATGTGCTTCTACATGTATTGGCTGATATATGGGGTTGGGTGAGAACATAGAATCCAATTATACTGAACAATTGGTATTGGTATAAACTAAGCTCGGAGCAGTTATTGCCGATATGGTTTATTTTAAAGATGTCAATATCTGTAATTGCTGCTGTGTTACACTTCTGGTGCTATAAGTACACCCTTGTGAAAATGCAATCTTACCCATTGCAGCCATTGTAGATAGGTCATTATGGCGATATATGTCATGATATAGGGGAAAATTCTTTTTGAAACCGGGAGACAATTGCCACCTATAGGATATGTATGTTGTATCGAAAACTTGGTGCTCAGGCAGTGTTCCCCCCTTTGCAATTTGATTGGCAACGACATTATTTACTTTTTCTTTTCCAAAAACGAAATAGTACCTGTTATCGATGTTTGAAAAAATGTATTTACGATTCATAGAAAAATCGGGGAAAATGGCACAGAAGGTTCCGGAACCCAGCCATAATTAAAATTTTCATCTCCCAGGCTTTGAAAAAAAACCCCGGCAAAACGGCACAAATTTCTAAATAAGAATCGTGCCATGATATTTTTAAACACAGCAGGCTTTGAAAAACATCGACTTCACGAATCATTTTCAGAAAACGGCACAAACCTTGAATGTTGCGGTACCCTGCAAAGTATTGTATAAGTATTGTAACAATGACTTCACAAACCAATTTAAGAAAACGGCACAACGGCACAAACTGCCGGTACCCCTGGCCTTACTTAAATTTTTACAGCCATCTTCTTGAAAAAACCCGGCAAAAACGGCACAAATTGTTAAAAATAAGATTGTGTCGTGGTATTTTTAGACACAATATTATAGTATTTAGCAGCGCCTGTACACATATTTTTCAGAAAACGGCACAACGGCACAAACCTAGAATGTTCCGAAACTCGCCCCGGCCTTACTTAATTTTTGACAGCCATGTTCTTGAAAAATCCGGCAAAACGGCACAAATTGTTAAAAATAAGATTGTGCCATCGTATTTATAAACACAGCATTATAGGTATTATAACAACGACTTCACAAATCATTTTCAGAAAACGGCACAACGGCACAAACCTAGAATGTTTCGGTACCCCCGGCCTTACTTAAATTCACATCCATGTTCATGAAAAAACCCGGCAAAACGGCACAAATTGTTAAAAATAAGATTGTGCCATGGTATTTATAAACACAGCATTATAGGTATTATAACATCGACTTCACAAATCATTTTCAGAAAACGGCACAACGGCACAAACCTAAAATGTCCAGGTACCCCCGGCCTTACTTAAAATGTTCACAGCCATGGTCTTGAAAAAACCCCGGCAAAACGGCATAAATTGTTAAAAATAAGATGGTGCCATGGTATTTATAAACACAGCATTATAGATATTATAACATCGACTTCACAAATCATTTTCAGAAAACGGCACAACGGCACAAACCTAGAATGTTCCGGTACCCCCTGGCCTAATATAAATTTTCACATCCATGTTCATGAAAATAACGGCAAAACGGCACAAATTGTTAAAAATAAGATTGTGCCATGGTATTTATAAACACAACATTATAGGTATTATAACATCGACTTCACAAATCATTTTCAGAAAACGGCACAACGGCACAAACCTAGAATGTTCCGGTACCCCCTGGCCTTATATAAATTTTCACATCCATGTTCATGAAAATAACGGCAAAACGGCACAAATTGTTAAAAATAAGATTGTGCCATGGTATTTATAAACACAGCATTATAGGTATTATAACATCGACTTCACAAATCATTTTCAGAAAACGGCACAACGGCACAAACCTAGAATGTTCAGGTGCCCCCGGCCTTACTTTGCCTTTAATAAATTTAGTTTTAAATTATTGACCAAAAAGTGCTAAAAAGGTGAATTTTTAGATATTTTTATCTCAAAATTCACATTTTTAGTACTTTTTGGTCAATAATTTCAGAACTAAAAATGTTAAAGGCAAAAAAAAACCCCGTGTCCTAGATAATTGAATTAAGATGCTTTCTGTAAAATTTTAAAAATGTTTCCCCAAAAATTAGTTTGTTAGATTGTTTGAAAAAAGGGTCCCAAAAAGGGCATTTGTGGGCAAAAATATAAAAATCACGATTTTCAGTGAAATTTGATACAAAAAATGGATTAATTGAATCCTTCCCTACCAAAAAATGTATTCTTTTATATGGATTATATGAATAATGACGAAGTTACGGCAGTTTTACGGAGGCTACTTCTGACACTTGACAGCCCCCTTAAGTAAGGCCGGGCGGGTACCGGAACATTCTAGGTTTGTTCCGTTGTGCCGTTTCCTGAAGGTTTGTGCCGTTGTGCCGTTTTCTGAAATTGGTTTGTGAAGTCGATGTTATAATACCTATAATGCTGTGTTTAAAAATACCATGGCACAATCTTACTTTTAACATTTTGTGCCATTTTGCCGTATTTTGCAAGAAACATGGGTGTGAAATTTTGAGTAAGGCCAGCTACTGGCACATTCTAGGTTTGTGCCGTTCTGCCGTTTTTTGAAAACGGATTTGTGAAATCATATAAGTTGATGCTATAATGCTGTATTTCCAAATAGTAGTCATTTATAACAATCTGTGCCGTTTTGCCGTTTTTTTTTAATATAGATAATATAGAAATTGCCGTTTTGCTGCATTCAATAATTGATAGAAAGTACCATTTTGGCAATTAGAAAATTTCAATTCTGGCAATTTCGGAAAATGAGTTTTTAAATTTTAGAAATCACCATTCTGGCGAATTTTGAAAATGAGTTGTAAATTTCGACAAAAAATAGCGAGCACCTTCAGTTGATATTTTAACTGGTATTTTGTCAATATGCTGTGAGTAGTGGTAGCGAGCTCAATGTAACACATTTCCCCTATATCATGACTCATATGGATATGGCTCCAAAACCTCGAATGCTCCAAAGCGTATCAGGGATCAACAGAGACAACGCTAAAGCTTGAGTAAGTGGCAAGGCCAGCACCTTTATCCGACCATCCGACCGTCCTTTACTCATTTTTCATAAGGCGATAAAATTCGAAACCCCATCAGCAGTAACAACCGTTTTCTTTACCTATACTCGTTAACGTGAATCGGTATATAGTTCTTCGTGATTATTCAAAATGGTTTTGTTTGGCTTACTCCGTTTATCACTAGCCATTGCCCGCATAATATAGTGATGTATGCCCTTAACTAGGCAATTTAACTATTTAACTAGCTCCTATGACACGTATTAGTATTAAATAAAATATTACAATAAGACCCCAGAGCACTTTGTATGGCGTAAGCCGGTATTATGCTGAATGAATACATAAGTAAATAACACATGGATAGTCGTAGATTATAATACTCATGGGATGAAAACTGATTTGTTTTTCAGCGAAAAAAATGTAATAACATCCTCATCCTCATGGGATGCGTAGACTTGTTGGTTTGTTAAAAAAAAGCCTCACATGTTGTTGATCTCAAGTCTTATAATGCAGAAATAACAACAACCGGCATTACCAGAATCAATGATAGTAAAAATCATTGACGTCCAATCTTCACTGCTAATGTTATAATATTAACAAAAGCTAGCTGGTCACAGGTCTGTTCCCTCATGTACCCCCCCCCCCCCCCCCCCCCACACCAGCAATTGAAGACCCTATAGTTACTCCACAGCAGTAAGAAAATACCACATTCCTCCCTTTAGTAGAACCATTTTTAAAAACAATTTTGCTGGAACGGGCCTTCCTCCGACTGACCCAGCTGAGTCTCTTGACTCTTTCAATTCCTCGTTCTTGTAAACCGATATTGATTGATGATTGTATTGCCGCTAACTGGAGGGAAACGTGTCAATACTATATGTATCTTCCATCGTTCCGTTTTTCTCAACACACCAATTATCGTTGAATTGATTATATTCGTTGGACGCTATATTTAGAAACAATTGAAATCAATTATTGCAGGTAGTACTGCAAAACTAGAACGTACTACTCATAGGTGTAAGTGACTTGTACGTAAGACTTACACGAGAGTTGCAAAAGTAAAGTGTTGCCTCATGTATACACATTAAAGCTACTGGGTGGGTCAAAATACGGGCACTTATTTCGCAAAGGCGTCATAGATATGTCAGGCCTGTTTATTAACAATTCATGATACCGCCAGCATAAGTTGGCGTTCATTCAAAAGAATACTGTTAGAAATAAACCAGTGTGTTATCATGTTACACTTATGTTCGCAAAGCCACGTGGATTAAGGCCACGGTATGATCAAATTTAAAACCAATGCATTCTGATGAAACATGCTTTTTTCTTGAATTTGTGATTTTTCTTACTAATAATTCCACAGTTCAATCAATTATAATGTGCCTTTTCATGTGGCCTTTCACCAGTTTTAGCCCGCCAACAACACATGTGTTATTGTCATCCTGTGGTTTTATATTCAAACACCGGTCTCTACTATTAATAATTATGACGCAAAGGGCGAATTCATCATTCTTTTTAAAATAAAAGGCAAATCATGTGGTATTTTTCAATGTCACTGGTTTTGAATAATCAGGCCTGGAATTTGTATGGCACTTTTTAAAAAAAGGTTCCAGTTCTTTCTATATTTATATAAAAATATTTGCATTGGTTTAATATCAAGAACAGTATATAGTATTTACAAAAAGGCATCAGCTCACTCCACTCAAAATACAATTTATTCATTATAAAGAGTCATGTCGCGTATATCAAAGTGGCGGTGTTACATATAACGTACACCGCACAAAAAGAAAGTATCCCCCTTTTTTCAAGGCGCCCTGCGTTTATTTGTTAGGACTCTAAATAAATTCAACAAGTGGGAAAGAACAGACATTTCCTCCAGTGCATTTTGACACCTCTAGTAATTTGTATGAATATCACTGCCCAAGAGGCCTTTTTTCCAAATAAACCGCTGCTGAAAGAATTTTCATCACCGTCTTGCGTTTCTACCCTCGTTTGATATTGTCTAGATGTATAGGTAAATCAAAACATACTGAGCAGCTTAGTCTCATTGATTGATCATGTCTACCCAGTGGGCACGGTCGGGGAAAATTACGTTGTATAGACGTTGTATTAAGGTCGAACGTCGGGCAACCCAATTCCTTCCAACGTGAGAGCAACGTTATAATACTGACGTCCATACACCTATTCATGTTGATGTCGCACACACGTTGCCGTATAATCGTCCGTACGACGGTCATCGCGCGACTTTAATACAACGTTGTGGCACCTAGTAATATATGACGTCGGTGCACCTATTAATATTGACGTCGCACACACGTTGATGTACACCAGCCATACGACGGTCATCGCGCAAGCTAATTTGCATATTTTACTTGGCCTTGTATTGTCCGAGTAAATTGCGCCAATCGCTCTTTAGCATAATTGCAATGGTACAAAAATTAGCACATACCGGAGCTCGTGTGTACAATTTCAATTATGCTAATGAGCTAAATTGCACCTTTTATTTATTTAAACCTATTAATTTATTTGAATTAAGCCGATGCATTAATTTAACACCATTGAATGTATATTGATATATGCATATCCATATTTTCTCACTGGTTACAGGTAATTGCTCACTATGTAAATGCAAATACATTGAGCAAGAACTTAAATATCAAAGATCCCTGACCCTGCAGCCCACCCCACCCCACACCACCATTCCCTGGTTACTAAGCGATAATTCACAAAGTACATGCACATTTTAGGAAGAAATAAACGCATTTTCTATCAATTTTGTTATGTTGATTCAATTTTTTTAACGTCGGCACAACGTTGAATGTGGACGTCACACCAACTTTGTATTTTGGCGTTAAAAACTTTCATATTCACCATCCAGGCAACCATCACCCAACGTTAGATATTGACGTTGACACAATAATTATTGTACCAACCAATTTGTGCCCACTGGGTAGGGTCAACACATGTTTCCCCATTACAGACTTTTTGCTTAATATTGAGAACAGAGCATTGTGTAAATGTGACATATAATTTAATTTCATAAACCACTACAGATTACTCTCTGGCCTATCATCAATCGCGTCAAGTTATTCAGTTTCAAGAGTTATACCTGAGTAGATCTTCTGAATGAGAGCGCACTTTTTGGACTTATCACAAACACCGAAAACTCGTTATAATGTTGAAGTACCTTTACTGACTAATAAAGTATCCTGCTGTACGGTATTACGTTCCACGTGTAATTCATTCTTCTGCACTACCATGACGTTATTCCTTAGTTCTTGTATGCGTCATTGGTCACGCACCACTGTTTTCGGATTGTTTCAAGTCTTTTTCTCCAATGTTTATTTTAATTTATTAAGACATGGGCCCATTGCATTCCCATCAAGCTGAGTCTCTAAATCTAAAATAATGTAAACTGTAAAAATTAGCCTTATTCATTAAACGTAATTACTTAAATCTGTTCTGGTTCGTTTTGATAATAATGAACTCCCTGCAGCATAGAACTTCGATTGATGGATAATCATCTACGAGGGTCATTCAATAAGTTCTACCTCCTACCTCATAACTTTTCTATTATACAAGCCAGTCGTATGAAATATTCTACAATTAAAGCTTTGAATCTCAGCTACAAAATCATAGTAGATTGGTCTAAATACTCAGTACTTTTCCGGATATGCAGTAAAAACCAAACTTCCATAAAGTGCGACGGAAACGGGTAAAAAACAGCCAAATATCTCCTAAGTGCTATTCATTTGGACAATTCTAAGAGACAAAAGGTACCTATCGGTCAATTACAATCGTTCTAAGTTACAAATATCTCTTGAACAGACTTTAAACAATACAAGTGACTGATTTCTTGGCGAAAAATGCCCTCTTATTAGCCAGAACCAGATCAGGACAGCCATCAATTTTTAACCCTACACTAAGAGATCTTCATTATACAGGACTAAATGGATATATTTCCAGTCTCTCGAAGATATATTTTACTATCACTAACTACCTGATTAACTATTCTAAATGTTGCATATAAGGAAAACGGATAAAGTTACTATCATGTTAAGATTTAAAATTCGAGGCACCACTGTGGCTTGACTTGTAACAACGAACATTTGACTGAATATCGGTATTCCAGTATGCTAAAGAGGTGTCAATACATTATAATTGGTATTATATTATTTGAAGGCTACAAAGGTTAATATTGCCTACAATCTGATTTATATATTATAATATAGCATTATATTCAGAAATCATCCATTGTTTTCTATTTTCAGTATTTAAATCGGGCGGTTATACCTTAATCATACAATACGGAGAGAAAACGAAAAAACTTGTATTATATTTGGGATAATTGTCCTTATCCGTTGTCCAAAATCTCTCTCTGGCTTTGATTGCATCGTGACAAAAGTAAAATAGGTATCAATTAGCATTTACTGTAAATGTGTCGTTGACTAACCACTGATTGTCTTCGACTGCTTACCGACTGCTTAATAAGCAGTCTTTTAATGTAAGGGGGACTATTGCAACAATAGAATATGGCTACATAGAAGCGCCAAATGCAGCGTTTTGAAATCATTAATAATAGTTTAAAAAATATAATAAAGTTTAAACTATCCTTCACTAGATTTTGGCGTCATTGAGCAAATATTATAATTTTTTGAATAACAACACATTGAACTGGTGAACTTGATTTTTTTTGCTTTCACCTAGCTCATACTTATGTTATAATTAAAATGTAGTGGGGAATTTTTTTTTTAATCGTACGATAGATTTAGCTTCATTCACTTTATTTCGTTAACCTTTCTTCTCCAACGTAATACTTTGTGTTAAATTTAAAATATTTACTGAAAGCAAATATTGATAGTTAGGCATATCGTGAATCTTGTGAAGTCGGTGGTAATTTAAAATCTATATTAAAGTTACATAACTGTTCTACTTCCTTTTGTTATTCATTTTCATCCTATATATATAAGAATCAGTTCAACAACTCCCCCATACCTTAAGAACAGTAACAAAGCGTTGTTGATTTAAGATAAACTCACTGTTCATATTATGCAAATTATTAGGATGGCGAACCTTATTTGGAAACCACTAATGCATTATGCATCGATGCAAAATTGTAAACAAACAAAAGTGTTCGCAAAATTTGTTCATTTTTTCGGCGTATAAATGCATTTCGCCAAGCAATCCTTAAAGTTAGCAAACAGCTTTATATTCCGAAATGTAGCTATATCCCTGAGGATTTTTTTTGGGCGAGGGCCATATCAGCCCTTTTATGGCAAAAGAATGTATCTTATATGTAGTTTCCTAACAGTATACTTCCTTTTAACATGATCAAAGTTAGTTTTTTTCTCCATAAATCATGTAGTGGTAAAAGGCAGTATGCAAATATTACGAAACACTATCGAAACCAAGAAAAAGATATTTTAAAAAAGAAAAGAAGAAAAAAAGAAAAGCCAACCGCCCACCATGGGATAGTAAACAGTATCAAGAAGAACAAGAAACGTTCCAGACAACGAAAAAAGTGGGTCGGGTCGATTATGTGTTATTCTTTCTGTTGCTGTTGTTGCTATAGACACTTTGGAGTTATATTATAAAACTTACCCGACACCTTTAGAGAAGAAAAATACTATACAATTTTGTTTTCAATTGCTTTAATGTTCTTACACGTGTATCTTAATAGCACCATACCAAAATTAAAAATGTGATAACTCTAAAATATCGCAGTGAAAGCATGTGTACTGCATGTAAGGGTGACATATATTATGAAACACTATCGAAACCAAAAACAAGATATTTTAAAAAAGAAATGAAGAAAAAAAGATAAGCCAACCGCCTTGGGATATTAAACAGTATCAAGAAGAACAAGAGCCGCATAGAAGATAGGAGGTATTGAAATGTTCACTAATTAGAATATAGATATCGAGGTGATGATATACTACAAACATCGATATGAAGTAAACCTCTTTTAACTATAACCGCTACATCAATCCGAGTATTCAAGATCGCAATCACACATTTATTTGCGTCAGACGCTTTCCACACTTCGTGAGTGCTGAAAGGAAGTCTTGTTCCCCTGGGGATTATAATATCATTCAACAAATGTGTTATAGGATTTAGGCTAATGACATGCCATAGGTACATAAAGGAGTTCGAACAGTAGTAATTCCTTTAACTTTGATTTCGAATGTATTTTATATCCCGTAAATCAAGTTAGTCGATTGTGGGGCAACAATCAAAATACACCCTTGCTTTCCATAGTATGCATAGGAGATTAAGATGTTCACTAGTTAGAATATAGATATCGAGGTGATGAGATACTACAAACATCGATATATAGTACGCCTCTTAAGACTATCACCTCCTATACGATTTCAAATCGGGTAATGTTCCTTTGAATACTACCTCGAACACCGCACGAATTTGAAATTGTAATCATACGTTATTTATGTAAGATGCTTAAAATCACGTGGGTAAGCTCAAAGGATATCTGGTACTTATCTGGGTAATCTATTAGAATATTTTTACCTCCCAGGGCTTACTTATATTGGGACCCTTGTGTATCACATCTGAGCTGCTAACCACAGCACTACCGTTATTCAGAAATGCATTGCTTATATGAAACTGGTTGAAAACATCTAATATTTCCAAATAGTTGGATAACTTTGATTAAAATTGTCTAAGGCACATGTCTTGAAAGAACAATTTGTAGCTCAATCTATAAAACTAAATATATTTTAGCATTTATGCACATAATGCACACTCATAATGCAAACGAATTACATTTTACTCTTGTTTTTAAGTTTGTTTGAGTTGAGTAGGGGTAACGAGGGGTAACACAAGGGTGTTTTAAGTTATGTATTTAATTAAGTTGAAATCCAGGGTAACTGGTTACTCGTTAGACTCAACCCAACCAAGTTAATATTTCTTAAAAGCATGAGTAAAAGTAATTCGATTGCATTATCCTTATGAGGGCAATGGCCATACAGCTGGTTGAAACTAATGAACGAAAGATGTTAGTTTATAATAACGATAATTACAGCAGATTCGCTTGTTTTATGTTTGCTTTAAATAAAATCCAATTATATAAAATGCAAATGTATTCATTTATAAAGACTTCCGTTTTTACAAAATATTCTGTAATTCCTGTCAGAATTTAAAATTAATAAAATATAAAAGTATGTAACTGTTTGTGATGTTGTGAAGTATCATTTTTGTGTGATATAAAGCAATTTTGTCAGCTTAATTGACTTATACACCTATCAGTTGTAAGACGCACTATACGACCCCCGGGAGAGGTGCGTCGTGGGTGCGTCGTTTACCAATAATTTTTGACGGAGGGTACGTCAGTGGCAGCCTTTGGTCCGTCAAAAATATGACGGAGGGTGCGTCAAAGTCCGTCACTTTACATGGGTGCGTCACAGTGTACATCTGTTTACAAACAACAAAATACGACCTTTAAATATACGCTATAGGCCTACTCTACCACATAACTCCTTGATACCGCCAACCAGGCTCTACTTTAATACCGCCAACATCACTCCGATATTTTATACCGCATGTTCTAAAATGCCTGAAATCACTCGATCATCGCCAATTGCAATACAAGAGTTTGGCAAACGAAAAAAACAAGGAACCGACAGTAGACCGAGAACCTTTCATTTTTAGAGTAGTGTCACGTATAAGATAGGGGATCAGCATTGCGCTCTTCCGCACAAGCGCAGAACAATCTAACAACACAGAGGTAATAAAATATTTTATGAATTTTAGACCAGTCGGACATTATTGCGCATATAAAAGTTCTCATCTTGGTTCCGTCCATCCCGGTCCCGGTACGGGGTCTATAATTATTCGAGGGCCAGGGTTGACAACATCGAATAAGGGCAGATCCCCAGTGAATCAAAAGTAGTTTCATTTCCAGTAGTCATCATGTTTTATCCAGTTTAGTCAACGATATCTGACGACGGGGTGCGTCTTCATGGTCCGTCAGAATCCACCAATGGTGCGTCCAAAAATATCGGTAAAGTGAGCACCACTCCCGGGGGTCGTATTATAGTGCGTCTTACAACTGATAGGTGTATTAATGCAATCCTTTTTTTGGCCGTAATTATAACAGTGGTGAGCGGTTAATAATCATTTGAAATTAAAACAAAGGTTTTCAGCAATGTCATGTCAAAATGAACTAAAAGAGATATTTGATCAAATTAAAGGGATAAACAGAGGTGTTGAAGAATTTATTTTTAATATAATTAATTCTGAATTTAAAGGCAAAAAGCTCACACCTGTTCATATGGTGACAGATGAAATAAAAGTTAGACGGAGAAATCGCAACCTTGAGATATTCCCAAAGGTTCTGGCTGGTCAGAGTAGACCTACGGGTTTAAGATGAACATTAATAAGGGTCATTTTTGTTGTTACCACTCACGATATCACGAAAGTACTCATGGCTTTGAAACATATTAAAACACATATGACCTTCTACCCAAAATCAAGGTCAAAGGTCAATTAATCACATACGTTTGCAAAGATGTCCACTTAGGTTGTAATTTTTCCAGCTTCAAAGAACATTTTGGTACATAACTTTCTGTGTTACCTAGACTGGGCCAATGCTCCCCAACTAGTGTGAAATTCTTGTTTAGCCGTAGACCAGAATAAAAAATAAATAAACCAGAAGCCTACTATACATAATATTGTAGACAGAGAGGAGACGTTACACATTAACGGATTAAATTCGCGATAATAAGATAATTAAACAGCATCCTCTTTACACCATCGCGAGACATGTATTGTTTGTCGCCCCTAACGGACCAGTTGAATGAGGCCCAATACGTAACGGTGTTGATAGGACAATAAAAGTAGTTGCTTTATATGCACTACCATGCAGTTATATAAGCCAAGCCTAAATAATCGCGTCTATCTTGTAATGAGTTTTAAAGTTAAAGACAGCCTGAAATTTGAAACTTACAGAGTCCTTTAAGTGTTTAAACGAAACAATGTAAAATCTGATATGCCCTAATAAGAGAATTTAACTGCTTTCGCTTAAAAGAAAGTATCATCTTTGCACCGTCGTGTGAAATGAAAAAATTCACGATGAAATTGTGCATTGTGACTTTTGGCGTCTGCTTAGGTATAGACTTAAATGAAGTGTACACGCTCAACTGGAAAATTTCCAAAAATATTTTGTAGTTTTGAAAATTATGATATAATATTTGACGTGTTTAGCGGTTTTTACAAGCATGAAATATTAGTAATTGATGTTTCATTGCTTGTTTTATACATTATTATTATTATTTGAAATTAATTGTGTCAATTTCCATTGAATATAAATCATACCGGCGTTGTTTCTGACGGACTGGATGCAATTGTACATACATTCCTTGCATTTTTTCGGAAGGCTGTTGACGAGTTACCGCTCACGTATAATTGGGGAGCACACTGACGGATGGCGCTATTTGTCAGGACCCGTTATAGAAGTATGCGCAGCAGTATAGGAGTATCTTATCCACAATTGAGGAATCCCTTACATTACCTTACACCCTGATGACGGATTCCCAAGCAAGAAAAGACGTTAATTTAGAATTTTAGGTACGACAGGCCACACTGGAAAACCAGTTCGTATGACTCATACATATACCTGACTTTTACGTTGGGAGCGCCCAAGTAATATTAAGTATTACCATACGTACACGCACCCATGGAAATTGAACTGAGACCTATCTATAATCCTTCTAGTGGTACGGCGGACTTTGCAAACCTGACTGCATATTCTTTTATTTCCCGAGTTTTACCCAATCGGAAATACGCTCTCTCCAATAAAATGACATGGGTGAGGAAACCCCACTCCGAGGAAATCATCCCACCAATCATAACATGATTTGTTGACTGAAAGACTTTCACTCTTACTGTTTATTCTCATGGAACAGGCGTATAATAAACCTGCCCAGGGTGCAGCATGCATACCAGTAAATGCTCCGTTCCTGATTTCGATGGCGGATACAAATATACCCATTCCAAATACTGCCATCCTATTTTGTCCACTATTCTTCAAAGAGGCTGCTACCCATCATTCCATTTCCAATGATCTTAAACAACTTGTAACCCTGTAATCCCTACACATCCAAATGTCATCGGCATCTTTTGTGTGACTTTATTTGAGATCGCAATGATACTATTAATTTTGGATTTGGAAAATCATACACAATGTACTGCGCAGACGTAAGAAACAGGTAACGTTACATAGCGCCATGAAACAGTATGCGCCACACAGGGAATTAAGGTCACGTGGGCAGATTTTAGCTGATTCGTCAACAACCTAGATGTATACACCTCACGAACAGCCATCATACCACTGTGTTATTGTCATGAGCATGGATTTGGTCTAGCTAACTGGGCTCTTTTGCTGGATACTGGTTTGGGTAATCAGAGGATCTATGGTGTCAGATCTACAACAGCCTTCCGGAAATATGCAAGGAATGTATGTAGACTTGCATCCTCTGCATACATACCCATATTATCATATTTACACACTATGCAAGTATTCATATGTTTTTACGGTTGAAAGTCCGAATTTCGGGTGAAATGTTTTGCTAATTTTGGAACTTTACTAATGTAAACAACAGTCTCTTACACGGCCTCACATGGTCACTAGGAACGATCTTGTCAATCGTTGAGTAGGGCGTACACACTGATTTGTTAACACGTTTTGCTTTTGTTGTCAACGGAAAAGGGGGATCTCCGGGGTCACATACGAGGGGCAGTCAGTAAGTTACTTTAATCCCTGTGTAATTTGATATATGTGGTATAAAAGGAAAAGTAAGGAGAGGCAATTAAATAAAAAGTATACATATCAGTATTTCAAATAGCTAATTTTCATTGAAAAATGCCCAGTCAGGGAATCACTAATATTGCGGAAAATCAAACAATTTAGGAAAAATCCAAGCAATTAACCAGTTTGGGAGATTCCATATGATAGTTAACTAATTATCTGAACTTATTCGCATGAAACCTGCAGAAAATATGCGCATGCGCGGACAGCATATCATTTTAAACTGGGCCAAAAATGGCTAAAATCATGACATTTACCAGATAAATGCTTACTGTGCCTTCAAATTATAATCAGAAATAATGAAAAATGCTTAAATCAATGTGTAAAAATATTGTGATAGTCAAAATGAAGATATACATGAATGTATCAATCAAAGATGGCTGCCACAACCTCTCTTATTACTGTTATTTTTAGAGCTACTATAGATATGTATTGTGTAAGTAATCGTCACATAATTTCAATGGTTTGAGGAAATTTTATGAACAGCTCCTTTTGAAATCCCCACTATTATTGCTTTACATCCAACAACAATTTATTAAATTATAATCCCTCCATTGTTCTTTATCCTTTGTTGTTTTCTAAGGTATATTATTGCGGATTTCGCTAAATAAAAACGTATTTGAGATGGTCCCTTCTCGTTTGTATTACAAAATTCAGATCTAAAAAAGAGTGTCAAACATAGATAAGTGTGTGTTCTAACTATGTGCCAAGTGTTATCAGTTTTTATGCTTGCATTGCCGAGATATACGCAAATGTATCAATCAACCCATATTCAACATATTACATATCCAGCCAAATAATTGACAGATTTCAGTCAATGTCTGAAACCTATTGTGTTTATGTTAATGACGTTACATAACCAAAGGTATCTAACAATCCAAAAGTGTATTGTTTGAAAGACAAAGGTTCATACTTTGTATTGATCACATTATCCCTCAATAGAATCACCCATGCATCCCATACCATGATCACTTTCATTATTTATTGACTGCCCCTCGTACTCTTACTTGCCTCATTTTCAGATGCACATGCTGCAATCGGCGCCTGTGTGATTAACGCATCGTCCATTACCGACTTAAAATCATGTAATGGTTTTAAATGCGGGTAAGGATTTACTTTAGCCTATATAATTACATAGACAGATATACGTACTTAGATTAGAAATAGAACGACCCGGAAATTAGTTATACTCTTACTTACTTTATTTTCAGACGGACTTAAAAAGTGTTCCACTTCATCACGAGTTTAGATATGGATCAACTCCAGCCTATCTATTACATAGAAAGATAAATTACTACAAATTTAGTTTAGAAATAGAAATACACTGGAAATGAGATATACTCTTACTTTCCTAATTTCCAGATGATATGCTGCAAGCGACACATATGTGATTAAAGCATCCTCCATCGTCTACTTACAACAGTCGTGGTTAGAGATAAAGTTTAATGGGCAAGCCATAAGACATGGGATTATATTTCATCAGATGATTTATTTATAAGGAGACACCTGCGGTCACATTGCCAGTGAGTGTAAATAACACATCACGCACTCATTTATACTAGCAAACTGGGGAAAATCAGTTCAGTATTAGTTACTTGCGTACTCTTTTATTAGCTGTTGCTGCTGCTTCTAGTTAATTGTTTCTACCATGTTCCTCTAGCTATCCGCCCTCTCTTGTCCTGTCTTCTTTCTCTTCTCTGGGGCATCCTACTGATTTCTTTATGTCAGCTAATGAAATAAAAAAGTGGCATTCGGTAGCAGTGGTTTAAAGTTAATTTTCACATTAAATAATCAAGTTGGTGATTTATTTCAAACGAAGATACTCCATTATGCCTTTTAATCACAGAATAACGTCAATTGCACCAATTAGCATTAGCCAATTAAAAAGAAAAATCACAACCTACTTGCAGCCTTAATTATATTTGATTTTATCGTTTTATAAGTTGTATATTCACTAGTAATAGTGTTACACGTTTGTACTTTTGAGCTCAGTGTATATTTATTATTACTATTTATTATTATTATTTATGGTTTAATACACACATATCGTATTTGTCATACCATAAATAAATTAATTAATTGTTAATATCATAATTGTGTACAACACTGAGACAATACTTTGCTTGTAAGAAAAAAAAACCTAATATTATGATGCTGCTTCCACGTGGGATATCATGTATCCATTGCTTGCTTACTTTTCGTTTGTCTTTTTTGTTTGTTTGTTTTTCTGTTATGTTAAACTTATATATCTATAATTGTATTTTGTCTCTTCTTCTGTATTTGTATATAGTGTTACGCTTTGTTTGAGGGGGGAGCAACAACGTCAGGCTTTTGCTTTTAGTTGTTCCTCCTCCATCATATTACTTGTTAAATTGTCATTGTATTTTGTCCTTGTTGATATGATGGAAAATAAATATTGAATTGAATTGAAAGCACATTCTGGAAAGAGGTTTTCAATGTTGTTCATAGTGTAAAATTGGAGCTAATTCTCAAATGTGCACATTTAACCTAAATTTAAACAACATGGCACAAACTGGTACTATCATTGGAGGTGATTGTAATGGACCATCCCATATAAAAATCATCGAGGATGTATCCCAGATCCTTCAACCCACAACTACAGTGAGTAGGTATTTTTGATTTTTTTTCTAACATAGGTATACTATGCAGAAGTACAATTTTCACTTTGCATATTAAAGCACGGAATCATACCACAAAAGCATACTCAGATTGATATAGTTGAAACAGGAATGGATTATCTTTTGATGTCAGGAATTCCACTCAGGTGTGAAAAAGAAATATAAGTCACTGCTAATCTTCCAAGATCACTTAATCTTACCTATTTATATATCTATCAAATAATCCTCAAAACTAGCCAAATAGAAACAAAGCATATAATCACCCAAGCGTGAAACACTTTTTTTTTGCACTTTGTCAAAGCGGTGACGCCACCATCTCTTACGCAAGGAATGTATCTTCAGTTTGATTTCCATGATGTAAACATGTAACAATATTCTTAAGTGGATTGAAAAACAACGTGTACAATATCATTGATTTTTATGAAAATAAAATATTAATGGAAATTTGGCATCGATATGGCTATTAATCATTTTGGGACAGCCTGTATAACGCATCGCATCATGAGGTTCCCTATCAGCCAGGCAGTTTGAGATATATATATTCCTTGAGCAAAACTGTGTGTAAAGATATAAAAAAACACCAGACGTTTGTTCGCTTCCTCATATTTTTCAAAAGGAAGCAAGATATACCATTATATCAATATTAGATAATTGAACTTCAGAGAACATTCCCCGCCCCCGAGAGCCTACCCGGGAGGCTACCGATAAGATAACAAGCTCAACTCTAGTCAGATGTTAATGACTTCATGTGTTACGCGGTATTTGTAGTTTTATTCAATAAGAGAAAGCACGTGATGCACGACTTAATTTAAATCTTAACAGAATATAACGAATGTTAATCTTAACAGATTTTCAATGACTTACTTTTGATCTTCCATCAAAACACTGATTTGAATAAGAAAAAAATAACCAACAAATTGAGCTATTGACCACATAATGGAACATAACACTTATTTGGTGGTGTTGGTGTTACGTGCAAGTCACTTATCCGTATGGACCGTGCGTATACTAGTTTTGCAATGCTTCAGCACTCAAAAGTTTCATTTTTATAGTATATAAATACCAAGCTAATTGGGTTGACAGATTTGGAATTAACTTTATCCTTGGAGGGACATGTTCGTGAGTCTAAAATTGCCAACAGATACAGGCTCTCTCTGAATTTAAAATACGAACCATATGGATAATTGTGTCGGTATTAAAGTAAGTAAATGCCTATGGTGAAATTGATGATGAAATTGGACAGTGTTTGGGCAGGTATAACTATTTCATTATTCATTATTAGACCCAATTACTAATCGTAATTAAAAACGCACGAAGTTTACACCACCAAACAACATTTTGAGACTGCTAATTATACCCGTTAGTGTTTTTAAATTAGTAAAGGTCCCTGGGTAAGTCTGATGTTAACGTCCTAGAAAAGGAACACAGTTTATGTCAATGAACCTAAATGTTTTACAATTTGCATTGTAGGTTATTTCCTCCAAAATGGTGACTGGTATTATTGTATGATTTTAATGTGTCAATCGATATAGAATTAGTAACCCTTATTTTGGTACCAAGAGAGCCTGTCGCACCTAATCAAGATTTCATTAGCCTGTAGCAAAAAAAAGAGAAAAAAAAAATAAAATGAGGTAGAAGATCTTCAATCAAAATAATGATTTGAAGAAAAAAAAGAAGAAAAAAACCAAACAAAATATGCAACAAATTCAACTCAAAAAGGAAAAGAAAACGTATTTGCATCAGGTGAAATATGTTGTTATGAATAATTATGTGACCTAATAATTTAAACTAACCTATGTGGAAAATGGTGATATTGGGAGTTAATTCTTTAAATCTAATCCTTAAATCAATTGACCATGATGTGGTGATCTAAGTGGTGCCCTTGTAGGAAACAACAACACATCGGTTGAACTACCCGGATTTAAGTAACTGTGTATGGGCATTTTAGTGTATCCTTGTTGTAAGACGTCATGGAATTAACCTAGCACAAAATCCTCTATATACCCAATTTCCACCGAGTATCCAGCATTAATAAGAATGACAACTAGGTCATGGGCCATGAATAGGGACCCCTAATTCGGAGGAGGTGTGACATTCTTACACGATCAGCGATGTTTAATGTGACACAGTTACTATATTGTTTGTCATGCAATCATGATTTTGGTGTCATCTCAAAGTAGAATACCTACTTTTGATATCAGCAACAAAAAAATGATCTATTTCATTTCAGTTTCAATCGAGTAATTAATTATCAAATTGGTGCTTGAGGAGTAGGCTAGTTTTTACAATTTAATATGTATTATTGGCAGTTCATATGATGTGTAATAGATATACATGGTGTCTCAAAAAATTAGGACTCTGTTTCATGACAGTGTAATTATTATTATAATCATTGGACCATGACCAATTTAGTCTCAATGTAAAGCCCAATTAATTATTATGATATCCTGAAAATATAAGATCAATCCTATGCAAAATAAGAAAACTAGCGTACTTTGCGTAAACCATGTCATTTACTGGTTTGTACAATGGGATCTACATTGTACAGACCAGTAAATAACATGGTTTACGTTTCAATACGTTATAATAATTATCAACATAGTAAATAATCTATCAGTCAATAGCAAAGTTTAGTTTGGTAATCCATTTAATTCTGGCACAAATCAATACTTGCTAAAAAAATTCGCAAAACAGATGCATGCATATTCTGTGCAAATTAAGAAAGTTTTGTTAAACAGTTCTCGAACCCACTGTGGTTCATTGAGTTACAAGTCGAGCACTTTCATGTAACTCGACTGTTACTGTGTGAATTCCCATTGTACAAACCAGTAAATAACATGGTTTACACAAAGTACGCTAGTTTTCTTATTTTTCATTGGATTGATCTCATATTTTCAGGATATCATAACAATTAATTGGGCTTTTCATTGAGACTAAATTGGTTATGGTCCAATGATTATAATTATAATTACACCGTCATGAAACAGAGTCCTAATTTTTTGGAGACACCCTGTAGTGTCATAAAGGTGATTTGTTTAGTATAATTGTTTGGCTGTTTTGTCGTAAAAAAATGATTTTTAATAAATAAATGATTCTAAATTAGTAATTCAATACGCATCCTATACCCTGATCAATTTTGACTAAATTACCACTTCCACGAGTGAAATAAATACCAGCTTTATTAAATGTTGAATTTTAACACACAATTTATGACCTGGCACCGCAAAATGAGAGTAAAGTAAAGTAAAGTAGCACAAACAATAATGATTTTTTCACATTTTCAGAAAGTAGATGTCTGCAGGTTTAAAATGACACTAAAGTTGTCATAATAGGCCATTTCAAAGTGAAATTATGATAAATTGAAGTTAATCACCTCTGAATTATAGAATTGGAGAAAAAGGCCTTCAAAGTCAGTGACGCTTATCGTGACTTGGCTCTCCAAAATAATCTGTCAAAACTTAATCGAAATATTGTTTATGCCAAAGATCATTTATTAAACGGCCTGTCATTGGTTCACTTGGGAATTTACAGGATTCAAACTACTAGTATAGCTTTGGAAATCCCTGACCGTTAAGACCATACCAAATTTGCCATAGGGGATACTATTTTTAACCCGTGGAAATGACGATGTAAACAAGGTAATTTCAAGACATTTCGAGACATTTTTCCTCTCATTGCGTTCATTTCTTGAGATGTAAGAATAAAATGCCCTCTTTAAAATTACTTAAAAACATATTTATACCCAAAATATTTCTTAATACTTCGAAATTTGATACATAAATAGTTTATCTTTCCGAAAAAGAAAATATCTCATTTTCGACCTCCCCTTGTCAAATCGACTATTACAGGCCATAACTCAAAAATCAACCCCAAGCGACTTTACGCTCATTTTGTCGTTCCAGGTCACATTATAGGCAAAACAAGTCCTGTTTACATTATCTGTACATATGTATGTATAATGTATGTTAAATAATGCATATTAACCCTATCTCCCAGGGCGCGTTTTGTAAATAAAACTATCAGGGGAGAAAAACGGGTCCAATTTTAGGGGGAAATCAGTATCCGCATGCGCCACGGATCAAACCCGGGCCGCGTGCGTGCAAGTCTGATGCTGTAACGACTGAGCTACATGGGTGAGGTTAAAAAAGTACATACGTTTTTTCACAAGTTGAATGCCGCGCAGAGCGTGGTATGAGATTGACGGGGCGATCGCGCGGTACAGCATCGTAGCACTGGCGGGTTGTGTAGGTACCAGGATGGTTAGGGTTGCATATCAATACGAATTGAACAATTATATTCTTCAAACATGCATTTTGTATAGTTCTGGGTATCGTAATCTTGAAAATTATGACATCCGATCTACTGAGCTACTGATGGCTTGACAATTTAACGTGTTACACCCTCACATAGGCGACAAAAAACATTAACGGCTATAACGATTTCCATTTCGATTGCGACGATGATAACAACGACGGTGACGATAATTCGTTGTTGTGGCCTACTCACATCTTTAGACACGTTTTGATGTGATACAAGATGCGTATGAACCGACACATTTGTACCGAATAGCTGTCTTGTGTGGTGTCGCGGTTGGAATAAAATGTGGGTTATTGGACCAACACACCAGCTATCTAATGATGTTCACAGAACTTCATTTAATGGAAATTAAAAAGATTTGTTTGTTATAGCGATAATCAAGCTGGTATCTTTCGTTTAAATTATTTATATCAAGACAGAATGTTATTATGGTTATGGCTGCCTTTTGATATTTATGAAACTTTTAGGAGATAACTTATCAATATTGTGTTGAATAACACTATAGTTTATCTGATTTAAATTGTTTATACTATGTTTATACTCATCAATACAACATTCTACTGGGAATTATTTATTATGCCGCAAAAGTGTGGTTTTTAGAGGCCTTCATTAAATTGATCAAACACATTCTCTGATTCAGATATCTAATACATGTATGATGTCAGCGGAAACAGCGCGGGACTCAAAATCATATGGGTTGTGATTTCTAGACCCACCGTAGCCAACGTGTTTGAATTCTTGGCAATAATATACGAGCGTAACTAGTCTCCATTGCCTCGTTGACCTAAGCCATATTGGGTAGCTGTTCAAAAGATGATGCTACAATCTAAGTAATGATATGGTTGTGCATCTAGCCAACTGAGAAACGATTGTGACGAGTTACCAAAGCGCGAGTGACCAAAGCGCCTCAGAGTAGAATACCAAAATGATGGTGCTTTATAAATGTATTCACTATTAATATCTACTTTCACAATTTACCATTTTGAGACATATATTTATTCAACAGTTGATTAAAGACTTACCAATGTTTGCTTCATATCAAATAGGTAGACACTTATTTTTTACCAGTATCTGAATTCAACATTCATAACATTATTTGTTCCCTCCAAGCATGAGACTTTATTTAATTCCTCATATTTCAAACACATGTTCATCAATATATTTGCATACAAAAGTATGCACAATTACATAATATAAGTGTTACAGATTAAATAATGTCATAATAACAGATTACAGATTTGATTTGCATAAACTTCATAAAAATATCAACAACAAAAAAATCGACAAATATAGACAAATATAATTTCATAGTTTTACAATGAATAACCATGGCTTAGAATTTAAGGGTGCTGGTAAGTCTTAATTTCGTATATTTCACGAATTTCCCCTTTCTTCCTTTTTCTAAAATTCAGAGTGTTTGCTATAAACTACATGAAAAGAAATCTTCAATTTCGAAATTCCAAAAGCTTTTTTAGAAGGATTTCAATCCCTTATATGGAAGGATTTAGTTTCACCACATGTCATAAACTCATAACGAGTGATACAAGAAAGTATGTCGGTTATTTTGATTCTGAATGCAAAACAGGCTCTGTGTCCTCCTGTAAAATATGAGGTTAAACCATTTTGAGGCGATATATATCATTTTTTTGTTTTCTGTCAGAACCCAACAAGAAAAGGGCTGACCTTTTATTTTACATATATAAATACATACAAGTAGCAACACAAAAACAAAAAAGAAAGAGAGAATTAATTAGTATTCATTAAAACTTTAAAACCCTTAATGTACCAGACCAGTTTAAGTATAAATACCTACTTTATCTCATTTCATGTAATGAAATCCCAGCTTCCCTCTTTGTCTCGCTAGGGTCCCCTCTGCAGTGTCTCTGATTACTATGTCAAAGACATTGACCGACAGAGAGGACCCCCTATATTTGAATATGCAAATATATCTGCGGGCCATTAAGAGAAGCTGGTTCTTCATTAACCACTCATCATCTTTATGATTAAATATACCGAACAGTTTGTCAACATTAGTGTGATTGTCAAACAAATCATTCCACTTCTGTTTTAGTTCATTCCAAAATGTAACAACATCAGGGCAATTGATACAAATGTGGTCAATAGTTTCGATCTCAGTTTTGCATCTCAAACAATTTGGGCTTGTAATAATACCGATTTTATGCAGCCATTTATTTGTTGGTAACATAAAATGGTTAATTCTAAACTGTAATCAATTGTAACTCTCCATGGCAGCATAAACACATCTTTATAAACAGGCATTTCAAGACCATACACGTTTTTCAACATAGCAATGCATTTGGGAGTTGTGTTAGCTTTTTTAATAAAGTGCTGGTAAATTGTACTAGCATTTGTAGTTTCAATTGGATAACATTTATCATCAAAACTATACCCGATGATTTCATCATGATTTGTTATGACAGTAACAATATCATAATGCATTCTTGCTTTTTAGGAAGATTGAGAAGAAAAGAAAAAATATTGAAATATTCATAGATTAGGGCATCGACATATTATCTGTTTTCATGGTGAGGAACTATAAACAATGTTCTGGTAGAAAACCTCTTAAGACCACCGCACACTATAATGCGTGATAAGAAACTGACTATTAAACAAGAATAAGAAAGTGCTGCCAACCATCAACTCACCGCACGCACTTAGTAACAAATTTGCAAAAGATAATAATGCGTGATAAGAAACTGACTATTAAACAAGAATAAGAAAGTGCTGCCAACCATCAACTCACCGCACGCACTTAGTAACAAATTTGCAAAATTCTTTAACGATAAGGTCTCCAAAATAAGAAGTAGTATTATTTCTGAAAATGACCTTGCAATCTCTAGATCTCCATCAACCATCCAGACTGGCAATGTTGTCCATATTAATTGTGACTTTCCATGTTTCCGCAACCTTAACCGATCGTAGTTTTCGTGTGTGTGTTGATAGCCATATGTCTAATGTTTTCCATCTCAAATGTGGGGTTCCGCAGGGTTCAATCATTGGTCCCAAGGCCTTTACCATGTACACCCAGGAAGTTGCCGCAATCATACGCCGCCACAAGTTACAGTTCCATATCTATGCTGACGACACACAACTTTATCTAACGTTCAATCCCAAAATTCCAGGTGACTGTGCCTGTGCTTGCTTCAAGCTCTCTGCGTGCATAAACGAAATTCATTCTTGGATGACCGCAAATATGCTTAAGCTCATTGAGACCAAGACTGAGTTCTTTATTGCTAGCACTCGGATGAACCTGTCTAGATTACGTGACACTACTCTTATTGTTGGTTCGGAAGAAATATCCCCATCCTCTATAATTAAAAACTTGGGTGTCACCTTTGATTCTTCCATGACCATGTCATCTTATGTCACTGCTATATACCTGGACACAGTGGACTCCGCTCATCAAAACAATTGCTTCTTACCGAGTACCCAGTAAGAAATCAATGGGGAGAACGTTCATTTCTCGTTGCTGTTGCAAGAATTTGGAACAGTCTACGACGCGATGCTAAATGTACAGATTCTATTCATAGTTTTAAGAAAACTTTAAAGACTCATCAGTTCAATGAAGCGTACAAAACAGTATATGTACCGATGCTATTTATCATTTTTGTGCTATTAATTACTTATATTACATGTTTACAAAAGCGCCATGAGCGTCATTTCTGACGGATACCGGCGCTATACAAATTACCATTATTATTATTATTATTATTATTTGTCGCACCATCAATTTCGGGTTATGGAACATATCCAGAATACGTAGATTTATTGACACTGACACTTGCAATCACACAATGCGTGCCCTTGTTCTTTCAAAACTTGATTATGCCAATTCCCTTATTTCTGGATGTAGTAGTGCTGGCAAGTCTCGCTTGCAGCGGCTTCAAAACAAGGCTGCTCGCATCATTTTTAAAGTCAACAGACGCCACTCATCTGCTCCACTACTTCATTCTCTGCACTGGCTACCAGTTGATAAAAGAATCAAGTTCAAAACCCTTTTGTACGTCTATAAATCCATCACTGGTTCTGCCCCCATATACATATCTGAGTATATTTCCATCTATGTTCCATCTAGGTCTACGATCTGCTATTGACAAAACACGTCTTGTTGTGCCAGCCAGCCATAAACGCATTGGGGCTAACTCATTTGCTGTGGCTGGCCCAACACTATGGAATAGCACCCCATCTACATTAAGATCCAGCAACAGTATCATAACCTTCAAACATAATCTCAAGACTCATTTGTTTAGTACCTGATTATCTGTACATTCTAGGCTTTCTCATTCTTTCCATTCACTTTTGTATGTTGCCTGGGGTAAATTGTATTGTTTATGTTTTATCTTTTGTTAAGCGCTGTGATCATTTTTGGAACAGCGCTATATAAGCAACGCTATTATTATTATTATTTGGGAATTATTCCGTTGAATAATACTTCCAACAAGCGTCGCGTCGTTGAAAGTGTCATCGCACATAGCTAGGTGATTGAGTGTCTATCGGTTTTAGCTCCGTGGTACTCAATTATAATCATTTAACACACATTACTTCCGTGTACTGCAAGAGTGATGGCGTGATTTGTTCCTGTTTGTACGAACGCAACACTAATAATAGCAAATATCGCCCCATCGACAAATGACAAGTTTCGATAGTGGATAAATAGAGACTATAGTCATCATGGAATTCATCAAGAGTTTATTTCCGAGCTAACCGGTATAATGTAAGGAAAACTAGTCTTCGGGGATCGTACAGTGTATCTCCATGACTACACACAGACCTATAAACATTCCTGATTGGAACAGCGGATTCTGGTATCTCAAAATTGTTTTGAACACATTCGACTAATTTATTACTGAGGGCCGGTGAGAGAGGTTTCAACATTAGTAAACCAGTAGATCCACTATAACGAGTAGTGCCTAGAAAGTTCCACTGGTCAATGCACTCAAATATCTTAAAGAAACAGATGTGTGTCATGACATATAAAAGGCATCAGCACTTCAAAAGGTATTAAAATCATGTGAAATTCATTACAGCTGTGGTCAATTATTCTGTAGTGTATGGTGAAATCATGTGTATCTTCTAACAACTGGACGTCGGCTGCACATTGAAGTCTTCGCATAGCCCTATAAGTGTTTGGGTTTATGCACCTGTCATCGTAAGCCAGCTATCTAAAGTTTAAGTTGCTAGAGCTGTCCAGCTTCTTGAATATGACAATTCACAGCGGCAGGTGGCTGTACGCATTATTGTGGCAGTAAGTGTCAAAAACCATATGTGGAGATGCTTTCAGGAAGATGGTATGTACATAAGATCGCCAGCTCAAGACCACAGACGCATTCATGTTCTTTCAAGTTTTAATAGCACCATACCAAAACAACGTGATAAGTCTAAAATCTCGCAGTGAAAGCATGTGTGTTGAATGCAAGGGTGACAAGTTTGCAGCTCGTAGTGCAAACCCTCAGACCATATTGTTTGATGTCCTTTTTGCTAGAATCTTTAATTTGAACATCCTTTGTGTTTTACAAAGGAGGATATGGGTATAAATAAAGTCTATGACAGTTTGTTTATATATTTGGCAACTTCAGATAAAAATATCATTTAAAACAACAACAACAAAAAACACCAAAAAGGCTGTGTTTTAAAGATGTTATGTGTCGGTCGCGTCTGGGCTAACATTTGTTGTTGTTGGCATAACGTAATTTCAACGCTATCGTACCAATAATAATTCAAGGTTGTGCGTATATCGTGGCGCATGTGACACATTCAGAATGATACATTGGTACAACCACATAAAGAAACATAATGCTGAAAGCTGGGTTGACAAATTCAAAAGTAGCTTATAAATATCTTATTGCTGTTTTAGCAACGGAATAAATCCCCGACGGATATTACAAATAGAACATTAGGGTTCTTGGTAATAACATAACGTTGATTTTCCTCTTCCTAGTGCACCACATGATACGTACGCACTTTGTATCTTGTAATCATGAAAAATACAAGTTATTGCCGAGTTTCAAATTTCGGTTCAAAACCCAAATTCAGATCAATATTTGCAATCGCAACATTTCGAAGCTCACCCGCCTGATTATTTGACAACTCTGTTGTATAATAATGTAATGATGGTCATTGCGCAGTTTTCCTTGTCCAATTGGTAGATCGGGAAAATGTGAAATGGAAGCGTGTTATTTATTACTTAAAGGTAGATGTTCCGATTTTCAACTTGAAGTTTTCTATTCTACATGAAAGATCATCCTTAAAAGAGTTGTATTCCAAAGTTTGAGTTGCATAACTCTAATAGTTCTTATTTTAGACGCACAAGATGCCGTGAAATGGGCCCATTGAGTTGTACACAAACCATATTGGTGGTTACCACCTTTCGCGGTAATTCGATGTTATTTCACCGATTTCTTCGTAATCATACTGATTTGGACCGTCAAATTTCAGTATGTTAATCAGAAAAATATGATATTTCATATGATATGAAAATCGCCATATGTTTGAGAAAAATGAAAATGTGATCGGGTCATCTACCTTTAACAATGAGTGCCATCGATATCAACCTTTATATTTATATTACACATTACATTATCAAGTAACTGCAATCATCAATTCTAAAAACAAGATATTTATTTCGATGGCGATGGACAGGTTTACAAATAAAGAATATTTACTATATTTTTGTAAGGAGTAGGGTGATTGATATACAGTTTACTAATACAGCCTAAGGTGTCAACATAAATTAAAAAACACCCTCAAATATTATTTTCGATATTATAGGCTTTTGGCTAACTACAAGCTATAAAATGGATTATAACGCCTTTGATTCCGAATGAATATTCATTATTCCGTAAATCAGATTAAGCGATTTTGAGGTAATTTATCGAAATCCACTATTGCTTTCCATGCGCATCGAATATTAATATATATTGAAAAAATCATTGGTTAGGGCATAGACATCAATCTGATGAGAGACTCTATAAATATTGATATGTGGTAAACTTCTTTTAACTAACCGCTACCTCAACCCAAGTATCCAAAATCGTAATCACACATTTATTTGGGTCAGATGCTGTACCAGGGAGCAGGGATTCTATTCATTTTGGGATAGGAAAGTCCTATTCTGACGAATATGGCAGGCCCAATGCCCGGTAACTCGAAAAACCAAGTTCCAATTTGCATAATTTAAAAAAAGGCATCAGCGCCACACTTTATGAAAATCATCGGAATTAAAGGAATGTATAGACTGGCATAAAGTCCGAAGGACACAAACAATGACTGTATGTTGTAAAGTGCGAGAATGAATTCAAATACCCAAAATAAATAATGAAAGGTGAAGTATCATAATGTGTCAGGCTTGTAAAAACCGTCTAGCGCGTACGTTTCTTACATAACTTTCAAAACCGGACAATTGTGGGGGATTTTGTCCCAACAAATCCGTGTAAACTTCAATCAAGTCTATACCTAAAGCAGGCGACACAAACAGCGTCACCAACAATGTGACAATCACCAAAGTTAAACAAGTAGCTTTAGGAGATATTGAAATGTTTATTGGTCAGGACATAGACATCGAGGTGATGAGAAACTATACTATACTCTGTTTGGCCATCTCGAGACAGTGACGTAACTGAACAGGCGCAGCTTTTACGCACGCGTGTGTATCTTCCGCCTTTCAACGCTCGTGTTTGTACGCCAGCGCCGCGAATGCGCGCGCGGTATGTGATGCAATTAGTAGAATACGCAGTTACGTCACTGTCTCGAGATGGCCAAACAGAGTATAGTACACATCGCTATGTAGTAAACCTCTTAAGGGGGATGTGCACCTTCGTATAGCGTCCGTAAAACTGCCGTAACTTCTTCATTATTCATTTAATCTAGATAAAAGTATACATTTTTTTGAAGGAAAGGGTTCAATGAATCCAACTATGATCATGAAATTGACCATTTTGGAGAAAATTATAAAAAACACGTTTTTTGACCCATTTTAGGTTTGGAAAAGATAACTCAAAATATATTTGGTTACATTTTGTCATACTAGTTTTATTATATTCCTCATACAATTCCCTAGGAATGGTTTTTTTAATTTGTTTAAATATTTATTATTTTTTGAATTAGAGACCAAAAAGTGCTAAAAAACGTGATTTTTAACCTCCAAAATCGTGAAAATCACCATTTTTGGTAAAAAATCACATTTTTTGGCACTTTTTGGTCTCTAATTCAAAAATTAATAAATATTTTCAAAAAAACCCCAAACGATTCCTAGGGAATTGTATGAGGAATATAATAAAACTAGTCTGACAAAATTTAACAAATATATTTTGAGTTATCTTTTCCAAACCTAAAATGGGTCAAAAAACGTGTTTTTTATAATTTTTTTCCAAAATGGTCAATTTCATGATCATGGTTGGATTCATTGAACCCTTTCCTGCAAAAAATGTATACTTTAATATAGATTAAATAAATAATGAAGAAGTTACGGCAGTTTTACGGAGGCTGTACCAGAAGGTGCACAGCCCCCTTAAGACTATCACATACTTTACGATTACAAATCGGGTATTGTTCCTTTGAATACTACTTCACTGCACGAATTTGAAATGTTAATCATACATTATTTATGTAAGATGCTTAAAGTAACGTGTGGGTAAGCTCAAAGGATATCTGGTACTTATCTGGGTAATCTATTCGAATATTTACCTCCCAGGGCTTACTTATATTGGTACCCTTGTGTATGGCATCTGAGCTGCTAATCAAAGCACCACCGGAATTCAGAAATACATTGCCTTCATCTCTATGGAACTGGTTTAACACATCCAATATTTCCAAATATTTGGATTAAAATCGTCTAAAGCACATGACTTAAAAGAACAATTTGTAGATCAATTTATAAATTAAATTTCTTAAAAAGATGAGTAAAATTTGATTCGATTGCATTATTTTTATGAGGGCTTTCGCCCTACAGCTGGTTGACACTAATGAACGATGAAAGATATTAGTTTATATTAATGACAATTATAGCAGATTCGGGGTTTTTTATGTTTGCTTTTAATAAAAATCGTTCATGAAAAATACAAATTTATGCATTTATTAAACCTTCGTTTTTACAAAATAGTCTGTAATTCCTGTCAGAATTCAAAATTATAAAAATATAAATGTATGTAATGTTGTCAACTGTTTGTGAAGTTTTGAAGTAGTATTTTTGTGTGATATAATATGAGTGGCCTTAGTATAAAAAACCGAATAATGTAATACGTCTAAGGTTACAAGTATAACGTGTAACCTTAGACGTCTAAGATAACATCTTACACGTCGAAGATGAGCAAATACAGTTAACAAATATGATTTATTCCGTAAATAGCATAATCTTGTAAGATATCTAATATGGTTTGTACTTATTTTTCCATCCTCCCCCACCCTCCACTCCCCCGGGTTTGTTTATTATTACATTGTTTGCAAATATTGAATTCAAAGCGTCACATTAATTTTGTTAACGGAATAAAGCGAGAATTTTATCTTAGGCGTCTAAGATACATCCTAGACGTCTAACCTTACACGTTGTACGTGTAACGCGTTATACGTGTTACCTTATATTATGCGTTACGTGTTACCCGAGACGTATTATCTTACACGTTTTGTTTATACTATAGCCACTCATAATATAAATCAATTTTGTCAGCTTAATTGACTTAATACAACCCTTTCCTTATGCCCAGCATATATACATTGTGACTGTTTATAGCTAGGGAGCACCATTGGGAGCCCAAACGGCTTTGAAACACATTAACACAAATGTGACCTTCTACTAAAAATCAAGGTTAAATGTCAATTAACCACCCACGTTGGCAAGGATGTCCACTTAGGCTGTATATCTACCGACGAACAAAGAACATTACCGTGTCTTATCTAGACTGGGACCGAAAAAACCCTATGCTCCCCAACTATTAGTGTGAAATTCTTGTCTAGCCGTAGACCAGAATAAAACAGAATAAACCATGTACTATAAATTCTGAGCAGTATATAGCTATTGCAGACAGGGAGGCGACATTACACAATAACGGATTAAATACGCGATAAAGAGATAAGTAAACAGTTTCCTCTTTCCATTTTCCGATGACCTGAAAAACAAAAGACGACTTTGGTTATAAATCCCAGTCTAATACTTCTGAGAGCCCACTTTAATCCATACACATCTCTATGTCATCACCACCGTGTGTGTGGCAACATCTGCATAGTAGACAGAATTACTGGGAATCTAAGCGCCTTCTATTACTCGATTTCGATACTGGCTACTGTCAGGAAGTGTTTCTTTCTACTTCATTAAGGTTTTTTAAAACCTTAAAAGTACACATTTGGATTTACTTCAGCCTAGATAATTACTTTTATATTGATACATATAAAATCGGGAATAGAATGATATAAATATTTGCCCTCTAACATTTCAAATTACCGTACTCGAGCGTTCTTACGATCTTACATTTTCATGACAGGAGAAAGACACCGGTACTCACGTTTTTTCGAAACTCGTATCGGTTTTTTAGATATAAATAGCGCATGTATATAACCCACCATCCGTTCATTATATATACCTGCAATATCATTATAGTAAACTGCTAGTGCATTCTTTTCCTGCCATTCTTCCTTGTTTATACTCATCACAAAACATTCCACTGGGAATGATTTACAATGCCGCATAAGTTGCGGAACAGCGCGGGACTCACAATCATAGGATTGTGAGATCTAGCCTCACCGATGTCAAAGTGTCTGAATCCTTGGGCAATATACGAGCGTAATTAATTTCATTTACCTCGTTGACCCAAGCCATATTGGGTAACTGTTAAAGAGACGATGTTACAATAAGTAATGATATGGCTGTGTGTCTAGCCAGCTGCGAAATGATTATGACGAGCTACGACAGCGTAATAAACATGGCCAAAGCGCCTGAGAGTAGACTACCAAACAGATGGTGCTTTATGATATTAATCATTATTATTATTCGCTACTTTCACATATTACTATTTTCAGACCAAATTTTTAGTCAAAAGTCGATTTCAGACTACCAATGTTTGTTTTGTAATTATAGGTAGACACTTTTCTTTTCATATCAGTGTCTGAATTAAATTTGCAGGTAGTACATTTATAACGTTGTATTGGAAGGTGACAGTCCTGCGATGACTGTAGCAGAATTCAATTTAGATTTTTCAAACGTGCCACAACATAGATTTCAGTAATTTAAATGAATTAGCTATATTGCAATACCTCATTAGAGCCGGATTTGGCCAGAAATGGATATGGTAACACTTGAAAAGAGTGCATCAGAGAACATGGTTTCACAAGACAGTGAAAAATTGCCGCATGGTTGAAAAAACCTAAAGTCACTGAGAGCCAATTTCCTTTAAGCGAACACACGAAGCGACAGAGTCGGTGCACATATTATTGGTGATACGTCAATATATTTAAAGAACCTGTCCCGTTCGCGTATTTTCTTTATGCAACTATAACGGGATGCATAGACGACAGATCGCTACACGGAATAAAGCGTAGTAACACAATGGGATGCATCCCGTTATGGTTGCAGAAAGAAATTAAGCGTCCCGTTCCACCTTTGTAATTAACCCACATTGTTAGTGAGAACACTGGCCTAAACAAAACAGTTAATCTTAGTTATAGATAATCCATATAATAGTTACATTTTGACTTTTAAATTACAGAGCTTCACTTCATTTAACTTATCTGGCTGCATCTTACAAATACTGATTTGCGCACATCCTACCATGCACTGAGATTGTAATCCATAAACAGCTCCTCCATTTTAACACCTAGGTGAAGAGGGACAAGTGCGTAAAGTGTCTTGCCCATGGATATGACACGATGGCTGCAGTTGGATTCGAACCAACAAGCTTCCGATATGAGGCGGTAATCATTCTACTGAACCGCACGTGTCCACATTTCATCCTCATACGTCGACGGATTTCACCAGAATGGGGATTACCAACTTGGGCGGAAGAAACATTATATTCAACGGTGCCAGTTCGTACCAAATCGGCTAACCTGCTTACAGCAGCGAATGACTTCAGGAGAGCGTGGGTGCGCAAAACGCTCGCATGGTGCAACTTGGCGCATTTTGAATCGTATGCGGGATGCTTGTGTATAACAAAATAACGCACGTACGCTGGTTTACTTTTGGGCGCGGAGAGATAAAACGCAAATTTCTCGGCAATTTGTAACAAATTCAAAACTACAGTAGTGGGTCATACCGTGACTATTGTATAAGCAACAAAGTTCCTTTCCCACGGATGAGTGTCTAGACTAAACCTGGACGATGATTTTCTTAGACGAGGTGTGTCCGATACAATTAATATAACGTGCCACCCGAGACCGCTCAATAAAGTCAAACAACAGATTTCATGATCTTACTCCTGTTTATAACAAGCTCAATTTGTGTGAAGCCCCGGGGCCCATCCCTGGAAACCGTCATATAACATCTTCATCAATTACATCGGGGTCATCAATTCAAATTTGCACACCTACAAACAAAAGCTCCATATGATAAATGCCGGCTTGATAAGTTATCGCAATTCTTAGTATTATAGAATGTTTGTAAATGATATGTGTACGTGTCACTTTCAAATCTTGAGATATTTATATTGAAGAATTTGTTCCCTCTAAGCAAGAGACTTATTTAATTTTTCACATTCAAAACAGCATGTACATGTACATGTAGATCTATACATTTGCATATACAAAATTATGCACAGTTACATAATATTATTGTTACAGATTACATAATTTCATAATAATATTGATACAGATTTTTGAGATTATTATTTCTCACAACAGCAAATAAGCTTACCTCTGGGACAGCAACTCGCTTGCCTTTCGTCAGCCCCAATAACACGTGGGGGCGCTGTTGGCGGTTAGGCTATTGAGTCTCATCATCATCGCCGTCAGGCGGTGATGGACGACAACTCAATAGCGGCGTGTAGATCGCTGGTAGGTAGTACCGCCCTCCGTCTCTGTCTCTATATTGTTACAGATTACATAATTTCATAATAACAGATTACAGATTATATAATTTCATAATAACAGATTACAGACTGATATTATTTGCATGAAATTCATAAAACTATCAACAACAAAGAATTAGACAAATACAATTTTATAATTTTACAATGAATAACTATGGATTAGAATGCATGGGTGCTGTTAAGTCTCAATTTCGTATTTCTAACAGATTATACATTTCTTCATTTTTGTAAACTTCAGAGTGTTTTCTATAAAGTGCATGAAAAGAAATCTTCAATTCGAAATTCCAAAAGCTTCTTTAGAAGGATTTCAATCCCTTATATGGAAGGAATTAGTTTAACTAAATGTCATAAACTCATGAAAGAGTTGTACAAGAAAAGAAAGTATGCCGATTATGTTGATACTGGAGTCAAAACAGGTTCTGTGTCCTCCTGTAAAATATGAGGTTAAACCATTTTGAGGCGATATGTATTTCAATACATTCTTGATATTTAAGAAGATTGAGAAGAAAAGAAGAAATATTGAAATACTCATAGATTAGGGCATAGACAACTTATCTGCCTTTATGGTGAGGAACTATAAACAAATTCTTATAGAAAACCTCTTAAGACTACCACACACTACAATGCGTGTAAAGAAACTGACTAAACAAGCGACGGTGAAAGTGTCATCGTACATAGCAGGTGTTTGAGTGCATTTCGGTAAGCTCTGTCGTACTCAATTACAATCATTCAACATGTTTACCTTCCATGTACTTTAAGAGTGAGGGCGTGATTTGTTGATGTGTGTAGCAAATATCGCCCCACCGAAGTTTCGATAGTGGATATAGAGACTACCGCCCATCCTGGAATTCTTCAAGAGTTTATTTCCGAGTTCTCTATGACACGGACCTATACACAACGAATGAGGAATGAAGTTTCTTATACAGACAAGGTCATTTGTTGAATGAAATATCTCGTAAGACCCTTTGCATTGCCCGTATACAATGTCATTTTGATTATTGTTGCTCTTCATGGTTTTCTTCACTTTCTGCAAAGATGAAAAATAAGCTGCAAGTTGTGCAAATTAAGTTGATTCGCTTCAAGCTGGAGCCCAGGTCCCTTATTGGTGATGACGAATTAAAGAAAGTGGGAATGTTGAAAGTTGTAGACCGAATTAACAACTTAAACTCAATCATGTTTTTAAAATCTATAATGAAATAGCACCAGAGTATTTGATTTCTCATTTTACAAAATGTTCCATCACCTACAGGTACAATACCAGGCGCAGTGTAACACATTTTCTGACCCCTAAAGCAAAAGGTCAGCATGTTTTTCTTTACTGGTATTCGGGAATGGAACTTACCAACTCATGTTAAAACATCCAAAATCCACGGGCAGTTCAAAAAAGGCAGTCAAAAGTTACTTATATCTGGATTTTTCATCCGTTTTTATATGCAGTTGTTTCATAAAACGTGCAATATTTGTGTGTGCAAATATATATGATGTTTTAATATGTGCTGTTTTAATATTTTAAGGACCCCAATGGAAATAAGCCCTTTGTAGGGCTTTCCTGTAACATTAATTGATTCTTAATATTATGACATCGCTTCATTGCCGTTAATACAAATTAAGCGCGATGTTTATATCAGTTTAGGATCCTTTGAGTTTTCAAAGTTACATTTGCTGAATTCCTGTAAACGTCTACGCCGTAGTATTGCGATCATCCTGCACCCAATTGAATTCATTCATCTACTAGGCAAAACATGCATAAATGTCGACGGTGAGAGATAATTATTCTGTTTATTACACAGAGACAACTTTAAACATTGTAAGTTACCGTACCTTTTGTTGTGACATAACATTTAAGCATATTTTGTGAAAGGATGTCGTATCATGAACATTTCACAACCTCAATCTTAAAAGATTGATTAGCTTGCTTTGTGAAATCGGGTTGACGTGGCGGCATTAATTGATGTTCGTGAACAAGCGAAGACATTACACTGCTAAAATGTTGAGCAAAATACGTTGCTTAATTGCGTTTAATCATCTGTTAGGTAAATGGTTGATTAAATTGTATTCAATCATGTAGAAATCTAGGTGCTCTATATAATAAAAACTACCCAACGTTGACCAAAACAATTTAGTAAGAACTTGGGGAAACCCCCGGTCAACACTCATTTTGTTGCTAAAATATTGCAGTATTTGTTTCAATTGGGCAACTGTTGAGTAATTGTCTTAGGCAATCACGCAACTTATGTTAAGATTTACTCATGTGTTTTTTTTATTGATCAACTGTTGCTTAAATCCTCGATTCTAATGGAGAAATATTCAATTTCAGCAATTGTTGCATGAGCATTGATGAAAATCACGATACAGCTGATGCAAGTTACGCACATGTGAATTGTAGGCAACTGTTGTCCAAAAAAGCCCGTTTCGTGATTCGCAATCGTCATGTAATCATCATGGCGTCTTGTGCACGAGCTGATTGAGGTCTCTGGATCTGGATAAATTATAGTCTGGTAAATAAAACGGTGAATCCGCATCAACATCAGAGTTTGTGACATCTGACAGGCGTTTTGCGAGTCCGGTTTTGAATGTTTGAAGCTTGGTCTTTCAAGAAGATTTTTGTTTTCTGTCAGAACCCAACAAGAAAAAGGGCTGACGTTTTATTTTACATATATAAATACATACAAGTAACAACACAAAAACATAATTCAAGTCTTTCAAGAAGATGATGTGATAGATCGGTCTAAATATTTGTGGTCGTCTATCGGAATAAGCTTATTTCGTCATGTCACAAATAAGCAATAATTGGCATTAAAACACCCAACATATTGGTACATTTGATAAATTAAGCAACAGTTGCTGTACGAAAATGCTCAATATATCATGAAAAAATGCACAAATTAAGCAACAGTTGGTATTTAAATGCCCATCAAATGGTTAATTAATAATACCCAACTGTTTGTAGTAATAATGATTGCCCAACTGTTGATAAACCAATTTAGCCAACGGTATTGGGCATTTTTTACTCAACTGTATTGAACTGTTGCATAGTTACTTAACGTTGAATGTTTGCAGTGTACGTTCGTACTGGGTATATAAAAGAAACATTGGCTTACATCTTAGATCTACGTCTTGACCATTTGAAAACAACAATAGACACCCAGTTGTATTAACCCATTATTAGATTGTCAATGATATTACCCCTATATTCACAACCGCCTCTTTTCTTTGAATAATACGTACCATATCTGATTAACGTCCCATAGACTAACAATAAAGTTGCGATTACCAACTGTGGGTGAACATTATATACAATGGTGTCCAAAGCTGTGTGATGTATATCACAATTTGTTAACAACTCTCCTGGGATCACTTCAGGGTTGTTGTTTGTTACCATACATTTTCTTGGTGTTTTCAGAACTATGCCCTTCGATCATCCTAAAAGGTTATTGGTATAAATGGGCCCGTACGAGTTGATGGGAAAGAACAAATTGTTTATGTTAAAGTAAGTCAATATGTTGATTATACTATCATCTATAATACGGATGGCACAAACTTGCCCCTTGATAAGTTCTATTTTTTCCGTACTACGTATTAATTGTGACTAGGGATTTGTAAGATCTCCAGTGTTGTTTATTGTGCCGATAGAAAACTAAGATGACCTAATGATTCCATTGAATATTTAGGCATGCATATTTCTCACGATATAAAACAAATGAATAAGGTTAATTTTAATTGCAAACAAGTGTGGAACATTAAGAATTAAATCTTGTCGGGTAAAAATACATTGATACAAAACTCTATTCTTTCAAAGCTTGTTTTTTTCTTCTTCTTGGTTTTACCAAACTCTACATATTTCCTTTTGCTTCATAAACTTCTCAATAATCTTTTTTGGAGCGGAACCCCTGACAAAATGTATAGGAATACAATGATCTTGTAATATACAGAGGGATGAATATGTATGCCCGATTTCAAATCCTTTTTTATGTTTGAAAATTGTATGGGTCAAGAGGTTCTATGACAAAGTCGATGATGTTTGATGGAAAAATGTCATTTGCAAATTTGCGTGAACCATATGGTGGAATATTACTGTTTAAATGTAGTTTTCATAGCAAAGAACCTTTCATTGATAAGATCAATTACCAGTTTGTTAGAGATAGTAATTTTCACTGTCTAGTCATTTTCACTGTCTAATCATTTCCATTAAATTTCAATCACGAAGCCATCGAAACTTTAGCCATTTATGTGCCATTAGGCTATCTGATGACAATTGATAATTGGATGCGGTCACCAAAATAACATCTCCTGGGAGTCGCAGCCATTAAATAGTTTAGATACAGCAATTAAGACAGTTTGCATTGACGTTGACTTGGATTAAATCTTCACCTATAGAAAACAAACGTATTGTCCCCTCATTCTTCCAAAGTGTTATTTCAAACGGTGTGTTATTTCAAATGCCCAAATTTAATAAACACTAGAGTTACTTGTTGGTTTTGATTAACTTAACGAAACACTACGTCAGTAAAAACTAATGTTACATCTCAATTATACGGTGATCTTACGCCTGTTGAAAGTTGATATTTATTTAATCAAATGATCATATCGTGTTTCCGAAGACGACCATAAATAAAACAACGAGAACCACGTTTAACTATATTAAATGCCAAACTCACATTTACTTTGTATGTTAAATTAATGCACTAATAACACTTACAACAATTCAAATACAAAGCGGTGTTGGTTTAAAACAATAAATACACATAATTTGTATAGAGAATGGAACATGGAAACTGAAGCCGGAAACTTAAGTTTGTTTTCAGGTACTTATGAATTACAACGAGGATTTCGTGCTGGTACTTACAATTCCAAGTAGTGTCTCTTGAAAAGAATATCAGCTTAGGCATAACTATTACGTGTTGGTTAAGTTATTCGTTCCCGTGATTACCCAATCAGAGGCCTAGCCTAGTTTGAATGCCAACCAGAACGATACGGCAACATTCTCTAAAACAACGTGTTATGGGCAACATTATGGTATATAATTCATAATGGTTATTGTATGGGAACATTGTCAACATTTAAAGAAGAAAACAAATCCCAACCTTTTCTGTCACACTGTCAAACAGGGTGTAGTTGAAAGTGGAATGAATAACATTACGATGATTGACAGGTAAGGCCACATTGCGATACTAGTAGGTATGGCCCATACGTATAAGTCACTTTTACGTAAGACTTTTACGATAGGCGCCGGAGTAATATTTACGTCACATACCGACGAAAATTATTTGCATTGTCTCATTCAATTGTATGTATGATGAGAAACAATATTACTTTGGCACTAATCATTAATGTTTAATATTTAACACTCTCCACGGGGCTATTATTTTTACCATAATGCAAAACAGATTTTTCAGAAACCTTTCCAAACTTTCAAGGTCTATCTCAAAGAAAACTGTACCAATCTTGTTTGTACTTATTTCAATGTATTTCTCATGGTGGTTCCAAATATGGTAATGAAATTCAATAATGTTGACATTTTTGAAACATTTTGTGAAAGTTTGGAATGTTGTCTGCAGACGCCTGCCGCATGCAAAGCGTTAGATCACTAATACGCAATAGACTGGTTTACAACGCGGCCTTATTATTTTGGGATTCACCGTGTATTGTGATATACCAAATGTAATTTAAGACACTATCCAGTTTAGAATGTGGTCGAGGACAGCTGTAGTAGACCCGATAGAGCTGACAACAGGATGTAACTTAATCTGTGCTTGATAATCCAGACAACGTTGAGCCGTTCTTAAAAAAAACCCGTCGATGCAGATAAAGGAAGCGTCCGCCATGGTCATGAATCTTAATATACCATTATAGTAATCCGAGAAGAGGATCATCTCGATTTAAGAATTGAGTACACATGCGATAGTGACTTTTAAAAGTCTCAAGAGGAGATTTTATCCTCAATAACAGTTTTGTTTACAGCCTGTATCAAACTGATTTCTTGCCTAAACAACAACCATCATTATAGTGTTACTCATATAAAGCGAAGAATACCAAAGGATCTTGTTACTCATATGAAGCGAAGAATGCTGAGTCTGGTTAGGTATATTATTGTATGTCAATCCAGACAAGTGTGCCATACGCATTGTTGTCGAATATCATATGATTCGCTATCACAAAGACCACGTCGGCGATATTGATCAATTGATACGGAGCCAGACATATGACAAATACCAGTGCATTGATGCCAAGCATTCGGGCAATTATAAGCTCGGGTATGTGACAGTTGGCTTTCTCTGGAGGTGTTACGATTTCTCTCAGAGAGTGAATATATAATTCTAACATACATAAACGAGTTAGCTACAAATGATACACAAAATACCAGCAAATCGGATAAACAAATTGTAACAATGGCCCAATAAGTGATTCTAGTCTCACGACGTAGACGTGTTCTTGAGTGAGATCACGGTTTATCAGAATATCAATATTTGTCTTTACAATTGATTGAAACCGTTGGAAAGGTTACCTGCAATCACGCGGAGAAAGATCGAAATGAGTATGTATTTTATCTTTGAATAAAAGTTTATCAAGATTGCAGGTAGAAAGCAAGAAAGAGATTATGTTTATCAAATCCAAGACGTTTGCTTACATGTCAGACGGATTTGTCAACCCGGTCAGCTGACGTCCTCAAGTAATGGCTTGATCCACTTTTTTTTCTCTAGCAGGAGATGTTTCGTTGGCCTTAGATCATCGTTGACAAGGTGCAATTGCATAATGAGTGGATCAAACACATGACTTAGAGAATAAATGCCGTCGTCGTGTTTGATTATATTGTGCCCCTGTCGTCGTTTCCATGCATATTTTCTGTCTGGGAATAACAAGTGAATCGAGGCATTACTGAGGAAAACTTCTAAAAATATGAGTAAATATCTTGGATTTCTTAAACATAATTTCAACCTTAATTATGTATTTTTTAAATTGCCAAATTGCATGACATTATGATGTTTTTTTTTCATAAATGAATTATTGACCGCATTATACTAATCATAAATGTAAAGAAGTTTGATTCGGTTAGCCTTTGGAACTCATATTTACGTAACAAAGACGTTTCGTTAAATATATCAATTATATATTTCAGATGTTAAAGGTGAAGACTCGCTCTGGACAGTCGGCTCCTTAGGGAATTCCACAAGAGAGGAATATCTCCATGTTAACGCTGTTATTTCTGTCATCAAGTGAACAGGTATAAGGCAAATGAATGTTTTTGTTATGGTAGTAGACATAGATAAAAATTCCATTGAAATGGAATGGGGGCGATCTAAGAGAAAGAAGCATGTTTTGTAACCAAACATCTGTTTCATACCAAAAGTGTATTTTCTATAATTCAAACCAAAAAAAGAATCAAAACACCGCAGTCTAAAAATAGTACAGGAAACCAATAAAGTTGATTTGTGTGCATGGAGGGGGAGGGGGGAGGGGTACAGTCTGAAGAACAATCTAGGTATATATGACCTTGGTCAAACAAGATAAGCTAGTCAAACAAGATAAGCTATTATGTCTCTCTGTTGGGAGTAGCACATCTCTAATCAACTAAACAAATATAGCTTTGACTCCAGCACAGACTGCGGGTACTGTTGAAATAAACTGCATAGGTACATGTAATTTACAAAGACTACAAACATGGCGGCCCCCACTTATGTCTAGAAAGACCAAAATGTGTAAGTTTTTGCAATCTCATGCTATAAGGGTGATGGCTTCGCCCCCCAAAAGAGAATACCAGTCGCAAACCAGCTTCCAGCCGTTATATACTATTGTCTGTCTGACAATTACGGATACAAACGTGAGTGTTGAAGACCTGTTTAAATATTCTTCTCAAGGTATAAGGCAGTTCTTCCAAAACCTCAAAATGTGAGACATACCAATACAAAGTCATTCACTGACAGATGATCTATTTATTCGCATCCGATAACTATATTTGATTATTATCCAATCGTTTGTTAAGCAATACAAATCAGATAACCTATGCCAGTAAAATAACGTTGATTTTCCTAAACCAAGTTCACCTATGGGGACACTGCCTATACTCTACAGTCCTCAAAATAAGTCACTGATCAGAAAATAAATATGCTCTCAACCCCAAAACTATAGCCTCTTCGTACAAATATTAAATTATAAAGTTGTAAGGACATTCCCTCCCTTTAATTTGAGATATTACACGTGACGATTGAATGAATATTAACTCAGTTATATGCCCAAAACCAAATATATAAACGTTTTTATTAACTGCATTTAAATACCATGCTGTGTCCCAACACGTTGATACCTTAATACTAACACTATTAGTTTACCATAAACAAAACAGATCTTTCAGAAACATTTCCCAATTTCCAAAGTCTATCTCAAATATTACTGAACCAATACTAGATGTGTTTGTACTTATTGTATTGCAATTCTCATGTTGTTTCCAAATATGGTAATGAAATTCAATAATGTTGACAGTTTGAAACAGTTTGTGAAATGTTGGAGTGTCGTCTGCTGCTGCCTGCCGCATGAAAAGTGTTTTAAGTACCCGTCAGTGCAACCTCGAACGATATTCAACCTGCTTAAGCACTGGAGGTTTACTTTTGGTGATATTTCCATGTGCTTGCACCACTGAATACATACAGTGTAGCATTACAAGGTGCGTTTCGACACCTTATGGAGATGACGCGAGGTACCATGCATCTTCCTAATTTTATCTGGCGTATAGTTGGTTCAAATATTCAGTTGATCTCCTAGCATTACGAAAACATTTAGTTCGAAAACATCTAGAAATGGACAAATTGAGAATACAACTGAAAATATTACGGTTACCATAGAGTTAAACATACATTCAAATCGAAGTAATTCACACATACGAACTGCTGACAATGATATAAGTTACAATAACGGAGGAAAGCAAAATGATGAAGGGCACATTTAGAATAGGATTTTGCAATGTTAAAATCAATGTTGAGCACTAATTATGACTACTAAAATGAAATTTTTTATACTGAGACACTTTCTCAAATATTTAAGAGACCAAGAATATCAAGCTTTGTAAACATGATGATTCTCTTTGGCACAGAACAAAATGTGAGAGAATTTCTTGAAAGCGCGATTAAGTTAATTTCAGTATCCAATGTTTACAACTTCGTCTTCGCAACGAAACAAATGTCGTTACACAATTTCTTTGGCAGCGCGGAGAAGAGGAAAGAAAGTAGCACCAACATTGAAAACCAAATCAGATTATAGAAACCTATTACATTTTCGGACTATAGAACCGTCGGAATTTAGAAGAAGGAAAACATTCGGAGTAGAGAACATTCGTAATAAAGAACCCTGATTTCGGATTAAATAACCTTTTATCTGATTCGGAATATCGAATGGTAAATTTAGATAGTCGTAATATAGAAGCTTCGTACTACAGAGGCGTCGGATTTTAGAACCGTCGGACTGTCGAGCGGTCCTCATTTCCACTATACCCACACTACTTGCATAACACCAGACGCATACCTTTCAGACTGTATTGCCAATATACAGACATTAGCTTACGCTCGCTTACGTTTGTACAGTATGTACAGTAACACTTAATGTAAAGTGATATGTTTCCATGTACCGACGTTGCACTGTCTGATTTGCAATATGAACCATCATCAACTAGGCATGGCGTGTGTAAACCAAATATTGATTCCGATATACACATTTGTCTTTCCCTCACTTACAGGTGTAGAGCCACCCTTGATGTTAAATAATATTTACTCGAGGACAGGCACAGGCAATTTCTTCTGCCTGAATTGTAATATGAACCATCTTCAACACGGCATATTATGTGTTATACAAATATTTATTCCGCGATATACACATATGTCCTTTCGAACACTTACAATATACAATTACACTTAATATCAAGTAATATGTACACAATGTACAAATATTTTCTGATGTCTGAATTGTAGTAATACAAACCAAACTTATATCAGCATGCCATGTTTTAGACAAGCGGGATCGTGTGTCTCTTCATGGCGCTGTCTTACGAACGAACACTACTTCTTTTTGAGCATCAAATCACACTTCATCCACTACCTACCGCAATATGCGCAGAGTCAGTGCGTATAACCAGCCAATCAAAAGCTAAAACATCAAGTTCGAGGCAAGACAAAATACTGTTGTATTGTGAAGTCACCGCTGTATTCCATTACTAACGCAACACATTGTCGTGACTTGATCGCATTTGGTAGCCCATCACAGTTGGAGTATCAGCGTATGTCGGATAAAAGGATGCTGCAGCTATATAACAAGACATAGATGTATAGTAAAGTAATACACCCGTTATTTCGGGCTCTACAACTTTGAATGGAGATATCCTAATGGAACTGTTGCAATTATAGTTTTGTTTCATGACTATATTCATTTTCGTTTTCCGCCATGGCAAATATCAGTTACTTTTCTGTTACCAACTGCAAGAATTACACGTTAGCTGAGGCAGAACTGCTACTTTATAGTGATTTTCAGCGTATCTTCATCATGTTCGTTGTACCGGTTATAACGCTGGTTGGTTTATCATCGAATGTCGCATTTCTGTTCGTCGTCTATCGAATTCCAAAAATGAGAACGGCGACGAATTTTTATCTCTCAAACTTATCGGTAGCAGATGGGGTATTGCTAATGGCAACTACACTGAATTATTTGTTAACTTATATACAGCAGCCCGTCAATTATGGATATCCATTTGAAACTGGTGGATGCATGATATCGTTATTGATCATCTATGTCTTCAGCTTTGCCTCTATCGCATTCCTGACCCTAGTTGCTCTAGAACGCTACCAGGCTGTGTGCAGACCATTAGCGTATCGCCATAGAAGCGTTAGTTCGCATCCATTGAAAGATAACATCAAATATACGTTGCTAACCTGGGTTATACTCACTGTTGTTATAGTATTGCCAATTTCGTTTGCTAACGTGGAACGTAAATGTGTAATATGGCCAAAACAAGAACCTTTTATGAGTTTCCCAACAGAGATTCAGAAATGTAAGTGGCCAAGTGGCACCTTTATTTTCATCGATACGCTTGATATCTGTTTATTTTCAATCGCACTTGTAATTAACTGTTTAGTGTATGTGAGAATTGTACAAGAACTCAAAAGAAATCAACCGAATGGAAAATCTTCAGCGGCTCGAAGTCACGTAGCCAGAATGCTCAGCATTAATGCACTCGTGTTCTTCGCCTGTTTATTCCCGATTCAACTCAGTAATATATCCGAGATATATCAACTTGTGCACGATACAAGTGGATCTTTCTACGGGCCCACGGCGGACAACGTCATCCATTGGATCGGTCGTGTCGCGTTTTTGCTTAATTCAACCGTAAATCCAATTATATATAGCACTAGTAATCCTGAATATCGAAAAGCATTCCGGAAAACATTTACTTTTGGATCGGGAACATCTAGAAATAGAAACATTGAGATTACAACTGAAAATAATACGGTAGAGTTAGACATACATTCAAATCGCAGTAATTCACACATCCGTAGCGCTGAAAATTTGATAAGTAACAATAACGGAGGAAAACAAAAAGACGAAGCGCACATTTAGTATAGGATATCGTATGTGTACAACTTTAAAATCTAACACCAGAATCTACTGGCTCCCATTGACTTTGTTGACATTACATTGCAATGAAATTACCAAACACTTGTTAAACAAGGAAATCCTGGTGCACGGAGTACTATCGGTGTTACTTGAACTCAGTCCTTTCTTGTTGTCTTAAAGGTGTATGTTTCATTTTATTATGTCTGTCAAATCTTAAGGGCCACAAACGTTCCATTTAGAAATGATAGGCTAAAATGTGGTGAATTACTGCCAAGGTTGTTAACCACCCCCAGTTGGTGTACTACTCAATGGGCAAATTTCTTGCGAACTTATGCTTCTCATATAAGAATCATTGGAGTTATGCAACTGAAACTTTGGAATGTGACAATTTTAAGCATGACCTTTCATGTCAAATAGAAAACATCAAGTTGAAAACCAGGCCAGCAATCAGAACATCTACCTTTAAATAACGTTACTTTTGGTACAACAAATAAGTCTTATGTAAGTTCTAATTAGAATTAACTTGCTATTCATATATTTTTATGTGGATACGTCATGCCTATATGTACCATGTATCAGAAGGTGAAAGTTAAACAGCCTCCTGTTATTTATGTTAGCAGATGTTTGACACTATTTATTATGTGGAAAAGACATTTAGGGACAGTATTATAATTCTAAGGATGTTGGGGCAGACAAGAATTCTTCTTTGTTCTTTCCCTTGAATTTTATTGCCTCTGAAGGAATGTAATAATAATTGTTTTGATTATGAATGCGTGGTTGAAAATGGATGAGTGGGTTATTAATTTAATGAAAGATATGAATAGTGGTTTGCAGATATCACATAGCAAAGAGCATCCTCGAAACAACCAAATGTCGTCAAATCGAGAACTCAAATGCAAATATAGAATGTGTTGACCAGTTAGAAGCATGTTTTTGATATTCTATTGAAAATATCAGATAATTATATGGGCGCATACTTTGGGATATAACACACAAAGTACTGTCGCTCATAGATTGTATATTGATACCCGTAACTTTTCTATTCATTTTATTCATTAAAACAGCGTATATTACAATATGCATTGACTTAATAAGCTCTCACAGTAAGACAGTTAATATAGATTAGTTTTGCATAAATATGCAATTATGAGGTCATTTGCCTTTTTGACGGATGTTTGACAAAATAGGAGGGTAGTATTTGGAATCCAACTTATTTAATAAGCGAGAAATACAAGATTACTCGGGAAATACAGAAAAGTGTATGTTCTATCGAACGTGCCAAGTTCACCATACATGTTAAAAGTTTATTGTTTGTGTTCTCCTATTAAAAAATAAGTATCAGCGCATTCTAACAAAAGATCAATGTAGTGGTGAAACTGAGCATCCATCATTATTTCGACCTTCGGTATTATATAGGGCCCCATGGGGGAAACAACGCTTGCAATGCTTAATTTGTTCAAATGAATGTCTAATGGATTTGAAGGGGGTACGTTACCTGCCCCAAAGGACCGCTGTCCCACAATCCCCTGCAACATAAGGGTACTCCCTTTGCTCGATTGAATTAACTGATGATGATCGTAAGGGTTAAATTCGATGAGTGTGTTAATTATGAAATACATGAATAATGGTTCACAGATGTACATTTGAAAGCAAAGAACACTCTAGAAACGACAACATGTCGTCATTGGACCTCTGTCCTACGGCCCTTGCAACGTAAGGCTCTCTTTGCTCGATGTTTGGTTATGAACGTGTGGGTATAAACGGATGAGTGTGTTATTTATGAAAGACATGAATAATGGTTCACAGATGTATCTTGGAAGGCAAAGAACACTCTAGAAACGACAACATGGCTTCCCAATATACACATCGGGAACTATCAAAGGCACGTAAAGAATTCTTGACCAGTCAATAAACCTATTAAAATCTTATTAGAAAATCGTAGTTAATTATAATGCATGTACCACATACTTTTGGATATAATCGTCGCATACACAAATTACCTTTATTTATTCTTATTTTAAATTGATATCTGTATTCACTATTAATTTCAACAAATCATGCAGTATATCTATTTATAGTAAATGCATTATTTTTAAGAGCTCTCATAGTTTTATATAATCTTCCAATATGCAACTATGAAGTCATTGCTTGCGTTCATGTTCACTAATCGCATATCTGAGCTCTTAGACATTGTATTGACCATGGTGCCCTTAACAAATGCGAACTTCAGAGCATAAAAGGAGTAACTCTAATTTTAGTCGATGTAATGAGTATGAGTCTAAATGACACAAAGCTACCTTTTGTACGAGTAACTGTTGTTCATCAATAATTCAATAAAAATGGATTTCAATATAGCTATAAGCGATGTGTTAGTGCGTCAAAGCTTTTGAGGAGAAATGTGTGATTTGTTGGTGCATTTTATAGATGAGGGTGTAGAGTTGAAGTGAAAGGTTTTGTTAATTGTGTGATGTGTGAATAATTGATTTATCACATTCGGGAAATCGAATATAATCTGGTATAATTGAGTCGATTTTTTTATTTTCGCAAAAGTGAATCCTTGCAGTATTCTGGAACTAATGTACGTGTCAAGACTATGCGGTATTGACCTGGCACCCATGACATTTAGAGTTGAATTTTGTTCTCGTTTTAATCATGCTTAATTAACAACATGTTGAACGCGCTTTTCGATTATAGAACAGGGCAAAACTAAATGACTAACTCAATTAATCATTACATAGTTAGTTAGATGTGAAAAGTTATTTAAATATTCTTAATCCTATAGCATTCAAATAGAAGAAATTATTCATGATGGCGTAATTTTAGTTTTTAGAATTCGCCCGAAGGGTGGTTTCAGTGAGTGAATTTCCGCAGATATGATTGCGAGATTTACAGACGGACTGCAGATGTTAAGAATATGTTGTCGATAATTAGTTTATATTTCCGAATGGATCAACATTGTATATTAACCTCACTTAATAGCACTTGCATAATATATAATGTCGTACAATTAAATCATTGTTATAAAAGTAATGCAAATGTGTATTGTTTGTTGTTTATACCTGGGCTGAATTTTAGAAATTGCCTTGTGCAAAAAACAAGTTCTTTTGTCTGAGAAGTTTCTGATAATTGTGTGCACCTGCATAAATATCAAATGTCCAAAAATCAAATAATTGTTTTGAGTAATTCGAATATCATTGTTTGTTGTCGATTGTTTATGCCTTGGCTGAATATTTAGTAATTGTCTTGTGCAATATTGGTTGTGTATATCTTTCAAACCCTCTTTCAAATCCTCTTTCAGGTATTCTTTCAGGTAGAGTGAATGCTAGTATGAACTTATCGGGTAACTGTGTAGGCACCATGACACGACATAAATACCAAGTTATTAACATGTGCTTCTACATGTATTGGCTGATATATGGGGTTGTGTGAGAACATAGAATCCAATTATACTGAACAATTGGTATTGGTATAAACTAAGCTCGGAGCAGTTATTGCCGATATAGTTTATTTTTAAGATATCTATAGTGTGAAATAAAATATTTACATCGGTAATAGCTGCCAGTTGTTGGGGTTGGGTGAGAACATAGAATCCAATTATACTGAACAATTGGTATTGGTATAAACTAAACTCGGAGCAATTATTGCAGATATGGTTTATTTTTAAGATGTCAATATCTGTAATTGCTGCTGTGTTACACTTCTGGTGCTATAAGTACACCCTTGTGAAAATGCAATCTTACCCATTGCAGCCATTGTAGATAGGTCATTATGGCGATATATGTAATGATATAGGGGAAAATTATTTTTGAAACCGGGAGACAATTGCCACCTATAGGATATGTATGTTGTATCGAAAACTTGGTGCTCAAGCAATGTTCCCCCTTTGCAATTTGATTGGCAACGACATTATTTACTTTTTCTTTTCCAAAAACGAAATAGTACCTGTTATCGATGTTTGAAAAAATGTATTTACGATTCATAGAAAAATCGGGGAAAATGACACAGAAGGTTCCGGAACCCAGCCATAATTAAAATGTTCATCTCCCAGGCTTTGAAGAAAAAAAAACCCGGCAAAACGGCACACATTTCAAAATAAGAATCGTGCCTTGATATTTTTAAACACAGCAGGCTTTGAAAAACATCGACTTCACGAGTCATTTTCAGAAAACGGCACAACGGCACAAACCTAGAATGTTGCGGTACCCTGCAAAGTATTGTATAAGTATTGTAACAATGACTTCACAAACCAATTTCAGAAAACGGCACAACGCCCCTGGCCTTACTTAAATTTTTACAGCCATCTTCTTGAAAAAACCCCGGCAAAAACGGCACAAATTGTTAAAAAATAAGATTGTGTCGTGGTATTTTTAGACACACTATTATAGTATTTAGCAGCGCTTTCCAAATAGTAGTCATTTATAACAATCTGTGCCGTTTTGCCGGGTTTTTTTGCGAAAACATTGGAGTAGATAATATAGAAATTGCCGTTTTGCTGCATTCAATAATTGATAGAAAGTACCATTTTGGCAATTAGAAATTTCAATTCTGGCAATTTGGGGAAATGAGTTTTTAAATTTTAGAAATCACCATTCTGGCGAATTTTGAAAAATGAGTTGTAAATTTCGACAAAAAAAGGGAGCACCTTCATTTGATATTTTAACTGGTATTTTGTCAATATGCTGTGAGTAGTGGTAGCGAGCTCAATGTAAAACATTTCCCCCTATATCATGACTCATATGATTATGGCTCCAAAACCTCGAATGCTCCAAAGCGTATCAGGGATCAACAGAGACAACGCTAAAGCTTGAGTAAGTGGCAAGGCCAGCACCTTTATCCGACCATCCGACCGTCCTTTACTCATTTTTCATAAGGCGATAAAATTCGAAACCCCATCAGCAGTAACAACCGTTTTCTTTACCTATACTCGTTAACGTAATTCGGTATATAGTTCTTCGTGATTATTTAAAATGGTTTTGTTTGGCTTACTCCGTTTATCACTAGCCATTGCCCGCATAATATAGTGATGTATGCCCTTAACTAGGCAATTTAACTATTTAACTAGCTCCTATGACACGTATTAGTATTAAATAAAATATTACAATATGACCCCAGAGCACTTTGTATGGCGTAAGCCGGTATTATGCTGAATGAATACATAAGTAAATAACACATGGATAGTCGTAGATTATAATACTCATGGGATGAAAACTGATTTGTTTTTCAGCGATAAAAATGTAATAACATCCTCATCCTCATGGGATGCGTAGACTTGTTGGTTTGTTAAAAAAAGCCTCACATGTTGTTGATCTCAAGTCCTGTTTTTCTCAGGTCAACAATTCTTATAATGCAGAAATAACAACAACCGGCATTACCAGAATCAATGATAGTAAAAATCATTGACGTCCGATCTTCACTGCCAATGTTATAATATTAACAAAAGCTAGCTGGTCACAGGTCTGTTCCATCATGTACCCCCCCCACCAATTGAAGACCCTATAGTTACTCCACAGCAGTAAGAAAATACCACATTCCTCCCTTTAGCAGAACCTTTTTTAAAAATCAATTTTGCTGGAACGGGCCTTCCTCCGACTGACCCAGCTGAGTCTCTTGACTCTTTCAATTCCTCGTTCTTGTAAACCGATATTGATTGATGATTTTATTGCCGCTAACTGGAGGGAAACGTGTCAATACTATATGTATCTTCCATCGTTCCGTTTTTCTCAAGTTACACACCAATTATCGTTGAATTGATTATATTCGTTGGACGCTATATTTAGAAACAATTGAAATCAATTATTGCAGGTAGTACTGCAAAACTAGAACGTACTACTCATAGGTGTAAGTGACTTGTACGTAAGACTTACACGAGAGTTGCAAAAGTAAAGTGTTGCCTCATGTATACACATTAAAGCTACTGGGTGGGTCAAAATACGGGCACTTATTTCGCAAAGGCGTCATAGATATGTCAGGCCTGTGTATTAACAATTCATGATACCGCCAGCATAAGTTGGCGTTCATTCAAAAGAATACTGTTAGAAATAAACCAGTGTGTTATCACGTTACACTAATGTTCGCAAAGCCGCGTGGATTAAGGCCACGGTATGGTCAAATTTAAAACCAATGTATTCTGATGAAACATGCTTTTTTTTCTTGAATTTGTGATTTTTCTTACTAATAATTCCACAGTTCAATCAATTATAATGTGCCTTTTCATGTGGCCTTTCACCAGTTTTAGCCCGCCAACAACACATGTGTTATTGTCATCCTGTGGTTTTATATTCAAACACCGGTCTCTACTATTAATAATTATGACGCAAAGGGCGAATTCATCATTCTTTTTAAAATAAAAGGCAAATAATGTATTATTTTTCAATGTCACTGGTTTTGAATAATCAGGCCTGGAATTTGTATGGCGCTTTTTTAAAAAAAGGTTCCAGTTCTTTCTATATTGATATAAAAATATTGCATTGGTTTAATATCAAGAACAGTATGTATAGTATTTACAAAAAGGCATCAGCTCACTCCACTCAAAATATAATTTATTCATATATCTGGCCTATCATCAATCGCGTCAAGTTATTCAGTTTCAAGAGTTATACCCGAGTAGATCTTCTGAATGAGAGGCACTTTTTGGACTTATCACAAACACCGAAAACTCGTTATAATGTTGAAGTACCTTTACTGACTAATGAAGTATCCTTCTGTACAGTATTATGTTCCACGTGTAACACAATCAATGTTTAATTCATTCTTCTGCACTACCATGACGTTATTCCTTAGTTCTTATATGCGTCATTGGTCACGCACCATTGTTTTCGGATTGTTTCAAATCTTTTTCTCCAATGTTTATTTTAATTTATTAAGACATGGGGCCCATTGCATTCCCATCAAGCTGAGTCTCTAAATCTAAAATAAAGTAAACTGTAAAAATGAGCCTTATTCATTAAACGTAATTACTTAAATCTGTTCTGGTCCGTTTTGATAATAATGAACTCCCTGCAGCATAGAACTTTGATTGATGGATAATCATCTACGAGGGTCATTCAATAAGTTCTACCTCCTACCTCATAACTTTTCTATACAAGCCAGTCGTATGAAATATTCTACAATTAAAGCTTTGAATCTCAGCTACAAAATCATAGTAGATTGGTCTAAATACTCATTGTACTTTTCTGGATATGCAGTAAAAACCAAACTTCCATAAAGTGCGACGGAAACGGGTAAAAAACAGCCAAATATCTCCTAAGTGTTATTCATTTGGACAATTCTAAGAGACAAAAGGTACCTATCGGTCAATTACAATCGTTCTAAGTTACAAATATCTCTTGAACAGACTTTAAACAATACAAGTGACTGATTTCTTGGCGAAAAATCCCCTCTTATTAGCCAGAACCAGATCAGGACAGCCATCAATTTTTAACCCTACACTAAGAGATCTTCATTATACAGGACTAAATGGATATATTTCCAGTCTCTCGAAGATATATTTTACTATCACTAACTACCTGATTAACTATTCTAAATGTTGCATATAAGGAAAACTGATAAAGTTACTATCATGTTAAGATTTAAAATTCGAGGCACCACTGTGGCTTTTGACTGAATATCAGTATTCCAGTATGCTAAAGAGGTGTCAATACATTATAATTGGTATTATACTATTTGAAGGCTACAAAGGTTAATATTGCCTACAATCTGATTTATACATTATAATATAGCATTATATTCAGAAATCATCCATTGTTTTCTATTTTCAGTATTTAAATCGGGCGGTTATACCTAATCATACAATACGGAGAGAAAACTAAAAAACTTGTATTATATTTGGGATAATTTTCCGTGTCCGTTGTCCAAAATCTCTCTCTGGCTTTGATTGCATCGTGACAAAAGTAAAATAGGTATCAATTAGCATTTACTATAAATGTGTCGTTGACTAACCACTGATTGTCTTCGACTGCTTACCGACTGCTTAATAAGCAGTCTTTTATGGTAAGGGGGACTATTGCAACAATAGAATATGGCTACACAGAAGCGCCAATGCAGCGTTTTGAAATAATTAATAACAGTTTAAAAAATAAAAGAAAGTTTAAACTATCTTTCACTAGATTTTGGCGTCATTGAGCAAATATTATAATTTTTTGAATAACAACACATTGAACTGGTGAACTTGATTTTTTTTGCTTTCACCTAGCTCATACTTATGTTATAATTAAAATGTAGTGCGGAATTTTTTTTTAATCGTACGATAGATTTAGCTTCATTCACTTTATTTCGTTAACCTTTCTTCTCCAACGTAATCTTTGTGTTAAATTTAAAATATTTACTGAAAGCAAATATTGATAGTTAGGCATATCGTGAATCTTGTGAAGTCGGTGGTAATTTAAAATCTATATTAAAGAGAACAAGATCAACAGCATGAACGTGATTGTTACATAACTGTTCTACTTCCTTTTGCTATTCATTTTCATCCTTTATATATAATAATCAGTTCAACAACTCCCCCATACCTTAAGAACAGTAACAAAGCGTTGTTGATTTGAGATAAACTCACTGTTCATATTATGCAAATTATTAGGATGGCGAACCTTATTTGGAAACCACTAATGCATTATGCATCGATGCAAAATTGTAAACAAACAAAAGTGTTCGCAAAATTTGTTCATTTTTTCGGCGTATAAATGCATTTCGCCAAGCAATCCTTAAAGTTAGCAAACAGCTTTATATACCGAAATGTAAATGAGGAATTTTTTTTGTTGGCGAGGGCCATATTAGCTCTTTTATGGCAAAAGAATGTATCTTATATGTAGTTTCCTAACAGTATACTTCCTTTTAACATGATCAAAGTTAGCCTTTTTCTCCATAAATCATGTAGTGGTAAAAGGCAGTATATTACTTTTATTGTCTTTACAAGTTGCAACCTTTTCCTAAGTGAGGATTATTGAACCAAGTTAACACAATCCATGTTAAAAGGAAGTATAGCATTAGGAAAGTATAAATAAGATACATCCTTTTGCCATAAAAGGGCTGATATGTCACGGCTCACTCATAAAGCCTCAATGTTATCGTCATTTTTGCATCATCGCGGTAAAATGAGTTCCCTTTCATCTCATCATGGACCGTACCACTATTGAAATAACCCGTGTGTTTTGATTTGATACAAATATTCTATAAACATGTATCAAAATGTGTTATGTAAATTAAACGTATTATTGATTTAATTTGTCTCTGAATGTTAAAGGGGGTGTGTGAATAAAATGCTATTTACAAAATATTTTAAATTTCACAATTACTTGCGAAATAATTTGTCTTCTCTAATGTTTACCTTTTGTAACCCAGCCCATTCAGAAGTTCCCTCGCTCATTTACAGGGGAACGGACGATGTCCAAATAAGGGCCTAATTATAATAAAACGTAAACATTTGTTTTCGTTTTTTATAATAAAACGTAAACATTTGTTTCCGTTTTTTAAAGAGCAGCTATTTTTTATGTCAAATTAAGCCTATCATCAATTATCCAAAATGCTATTCACATATGAATAATGCAAATATGTTTGGTCGTTGTGAACGGGGTTCAACAAGGTCTTCGTCGTTATTCATCTTGAATCGACAACGGTAAGACGGGTTTATTTTGTTCGGGCAGCTTTCCCCCTCGCAAAATAAACCCGTCTTACCGTTGTCGATGTTCAACTGAGCATTGAATGGGTTGATTCAAGCTTCAGATTATTATTTTATTTTAATCATTTATTATGTCTTTTTTTAGGAAAATACTGGGATTGGATGATCAGTATGTTGACGTACAAATGAAAATCATACAAATAAAACTTTAGCCAAGTCTAACGAATTCCTACAAAATTCAATAATCAAAAACTACGTTTTTTGAGATATTTGACCAAAAAGGCAAGTGTCATCCAGTAAGCGTAATATTTACCGTAACAACAGTTTGAAAAGGGAGAAACCTATAAAACAATACAAAGTATCATACATGTACTGTTTAACACGTATACTACGCATTATCCCGATCCGTTTGCATAGCTCTATGAATGAGGAATTGCTTTCGGTGCAGAATATTCATGATATTACAGGTAGGAATCATTGTCCAACCTCTCTTTCTTGCATTTAAATAAGTTTACTAAGTGAGTAAGTTTTTAACTGATTTAAGAGAGAAATTACACGTATACCACAACATACATGACATAAGTTTCTCCCTATGTGAGCCAGAATTATGCAATCAAATAGATGGGTATAAATATGATGTTTAAAAGATGTTTCAGAAACATAGCACGTCCCAAATCGTATCGGTGCAAGGGAGGTTTTCCACAATATTTGATCAGAACATTAACAATGTGTCTTTATAATTATTATGAAGCTAAACTTTCGATCTCAACACAAGAAATAATTACCTGGAATTTTCAGGTGTTACTACAGCTTTCATCAGCAGACTAATGACTCGACTTGACATTTTGGAGGTGTGACGTCAGAATCGGGTCATAGACTCTTGGTAATTTGTACCTGCCCCCGTCTTTGTTGAGTGATGGTTGGTTGGCTCTGACGTAAATTGCCTCCTTGACCCCTCTCTCAAACCAACGAGGATCCCTATCCAGGATCTTGACTTTGTCTAAGTCTACGCGATACAAATTACCAAGAGTACCATGACCCGATTCTGACGTCACACCTCCAAAAGGTCAAGCCGAGTCAATAGTCTGCTGATGAAAGGTGTAGTAACACCTGACAATTCCAGGTAATTATTTCTTGTGTTGAGATCGAAAGTTTAGCTTCATAATTATTTATCACCAACACAGATGAACTTTCATTCTAATGTGTCTTTATAATAATGAGCGATGACATTTCTAGTGGGTAAACTTGTTTTTCATTTTTGGGAAATATTCACGGAAATCGACAGGGTTGTAGCTGTGCAGCGCTACTAACAAATCGATATTATTTAATTGACACAAAACAACGCTCCGTTCACCATTTTATGATTGGTAAATAAATAATATTTGTTTTTGAATAATAAATATGTATTTTAGTAATAGTGTTGGTATTTAAATATTTTCAACATTTAAGACAATAATGCAAAGGTCTAATAAGTTGCAACACCAAAAGAACATACATTACTGAATGGATTGATACACACCATTTGTTATGATTTGAACGCGTTTTTTATATTTCAATAAACTTTACTATTGGAAATTTAAAAGAATATCCTGCATGTTGCTACTTAACCATTAATAAATATTAAAAGCAATTCGGATGAGCTGACTGTTACGGTTTATAATTAGTCGAAGGCTGCATAACAATGTAGCGGTATAATTTCTATCAAATCGGTTGAACTTGTTTTCGATATAATATATCTTCGTGATCATACATGATTTCAAAACAAATTTAACAATGTTGATTGTTTATCGACAATTACAATTTGGAGATTTTAGGGCTTCCAGAATGTATAAACATGATTGCAATCCATGGTAAGAAAGTGTAACAATAACGCCGTTAATATTAGTAACAGGTTATAGTGGTGAACTGGGCTGAACAGTAGATCCGTCATTTTCCACCATATCGGTTGAACAGGTTTTCGACATACCCCTCTTTACATGCGCATAACTTGGAATCAAATTGACCAATCTTAATTATAATTTCACCACATACATTTTGAGATCCTATTGTTTTCAGAATGCGCGCATAAACATAAATGAAATCCATGGCTTAAAAGTCAAACTACTCTCTCAAATAAAAAGATTGAAAATGTCCGTCTTTAACAGATTGACTTTTTTCAATCTATTAGATTGATTTTAGATTGAAAACATAATCAAAACTCGTGACAATGAGTAGCTTTGAATCAATCTGGAAAAAAGATTAATACATATTACTGCACTCTACACGTGCGTTTGTACCGTCAATCTCGACTTAAGTGTCAATCTAGAAAAAGATTGAATTCAACACATGCGCAGCAGTTAGGTAGGTATTAGTTTCGTAACACTCTGGATTGTATATTTATGCATTTCAACAAATGATTCGATCTGCAACATAAACTATTTCATAATTAAATGGCAAGTATGAACATTAATTCACAAAAAAAATGAACACATGAACAATTCTTTTGGAGAATGTTAGTGAAAATGATGTAGGTTTTAAATGTAGGTTTGAGAATATCTTTTACTACAGAATCGAAAAACGATTGAAATTGTCAATCCGATAGATTGAGTAGTTCAATCTAAATTCTAGATTCGAAATGTTTCAATCTCAATAAGATTAAACCATTACGCCTACAAATCCTTATAGATCTATCCCCTATTTACTGGCCTTTTAGTCTATATCAGCGGTAATAAAAATCACAGGTGGTCAGCAACTACTGCCAGGACTGGTCTGGATGTTGCCTAAAAATCTGATCACATACGTTCCATCGTCCTGTATTATAGCTTGAGTCCATTGGGCCACATGTTAAACTAAAATCTGCTATATAAACGTAAATTCTTTTGAAATTTGAGCTTCATATTGACAAAATCTGAAATCGCACTGGTTTTTAAACAAATTCAAGTTCAAACATTGAATTTCTTAACACAAGAACTTTGAAAAGTCGCGTGTTGGGCTAAAAAAAGTCCACCCACGAATTGTTTGATTCAACACATTGACCGCATGCTGGGGAGACCCTAAGGCAGTCTGTCTACAATCTAGTCACATGAATTGACACACGCGGTGACTTTCAGCCACATTTAGGCTAGTTTTAAAACTAAAATCTGATCCAGGGATAATATATTGTGACTTTTTTTCTTCGAATATTGAACTTTTGATTTGAATAAATTGTAAATAGTACTAATTTCAATGACAAATTGAAGTTAAAATGTGAATTTCTCAACACAACAAATTTCAAAAGTAAGACTTTGGGCTTCTTTCCACCCAGAAAATTATTATTATAATTGGAAAACTTTTAACATTTTCTGTCAGAATACTTTGAGCTAATTTCGTTAATATCCCATGGATTTAACTCGTTCGACCAGCAAACCATATGAACATTATTCATTTATGAACATTAACAGAAGAAAATCAGCTAAACCTGTAATATTTAGGTTTCTAAAGTCCCCACTAGTACCATGCTAGTACCAAGTTCTTCCTACAATGTTCCTACCATGGACAAAACTAGGATACCACCTGGCGCGGCGGGGCCTTGAGCAGTGCTTGGACAGCGAGCCGGGCTAGAAAATACACAGGGTGCACCATGCTCCGAGGCAAAATTGTTTCTGAAAAAAAGGGATATTTCTATAAGGGTTTGTCGGTGTAATGCTAATAGATTGATATTTTCAATCTTTTTTAGATTGAAAATGTTCAATCCAAAGAAAGATTGAATGTCAATCTTAAAAGTTTGTTCCCTTACGGCAATCTATTAAAGATTGCAAAAGTCAATATTTTAGATTTTTCGAAATGTTCAACTTTGGAATTAAGAGAGTAAAGCTTTGTCAAAATAAGTTGTAGGTTTACTGGGACACCTTGTAGTATATTATAAAAGCATCTTTCTATAGTCAAATGGCGTCTCAGAAAATTCTAGTCATAACAAAAAACATTTTTAAGGATTACCAAGATAAAACAAGATGTCTATCCGCTGGATATCCAAAGTAATTAATATTGTGCAAAAATCATAATATTTACCCTAAATCATACCTTCGTGTACTTTGTATACTAATATTGATAAATGTTGAGATCGTATGGTTTCCGGAATGCATTAAAATGATTGATATCCATGGCTTAAACGTCAAACTAGAGCTCTGTCTAAATAAGTTGCCGGTTTTCTGGGACACCCTGTCGCCTTTTTATTATTAGTATCTATTTATACTCAAATTATGGCGTCTCAGAAGAATTCTAGTAATAACAAAAAACAATTTTAAAGATAAACGAGATTAAACAACACTGGATATTCAAAATAGTTGATCTTGTGTTAAAATCATTATATTAACCCTAAATCATATCTTTATGCTATTTGTATACTAATACTAGTGTTTTAAGCGATTGATTAACACAGAATGCAACATTTGCAAATAATAGTCCTTCTGCACTGATTCTGATCTGAAAACAACTACTTATAACAGCTTGTATGTGCTTCATACTTCTGTCGTAGAAGCGTGGATACAGGATATGTCTGAGTGATATTATATTGGCATCTCTGAAGTTGGATAATGCTACTTTTAGATGGATAGATGGAGGTCGGCAGCCAATATTCTTTCTGTCAAACCGTTAAGGGCTTGAAGCAGGAAAATAAGCACTTGTAGAGCACGTGTGGTCCAGTGGATCAGAAGCAAGTCTCACGATCATAGGTTTGTTAGTTCGAGCCCCACTGCGGTCAACGTGTTTGTATCCTTGGGCAAGGTACTTAGTCACAATTGTCTCGTGGTTCGGAAAGTCACGTAAAGCCGGTGGTATCGTGTATTTAAACGCTTCACCCTGAACACGTTAAATAGTCACAGACCTTATCGCTAAGAGTAGGGGATCATCCCGGGCCTGTTACTTGTGCATTTAAGGTAGTCACAGTCGTTGTACTGATAGGACCCTGCGCCATAATAGGCTGCAACCGTGGTTCTGACTATCCTAGGAATAAAATTGTAAAGCGCTTGAGATGGATGTAATTTATGTAAAAAGCGCTATATAAATGCCGTGTATTATTATTATAATTATTATTATTATTAAGTATCAAGTTAACCCCTTCCTTGCGGCTATTGGATTTATTACGGTTTTATCATACAAAACAGCTTTTTCAGAAACCTTTCCCAACTTTGAATGTCTATCTCAAGGATTACGGAACCAATACTAGGCATGTTTGTACTTATTTTAATGCATTTCTTATAGTGATTCCAAAAATGGTGATGAAATTAATTAATTTTGACAAATGGTTGAAACAATTTGTTAAATTTTTGAATGTTTACGGTATACGCCTCCCGCGTGGAAACTGTTTAAACATCAACGGGACTTCTTCCGATCGATTCATCCGAGTCTCTTATAAAACTTTCAAGTTACCGTCCTGTCATGTTTGTAAGTTGATATGGATTGATGATCACTTTAAATGCTCAATTTGAGCTAGCATCGTTGTTTTAGTAGTTCTCAAGTTACATTACTCATTATCGTTAAATCGATTTTATTTGTTCAACGCTAGATTAAGAGACAAATCAAATCAATCACTGCGCCATTACACTATTAATGCATCAAATCAAACTTTGCCGACTGTCTCTTCCGAAAACACTATTTTTGTCATACTGGAATATTTGGGTATACTAAAGAATTTAGTTTTCCCTATAGTTAAATGTTTTAAAGGGCATTGAGAGATACTCATTGGAGTGCGCCCTCAATGTTACTGGACATCAGGATGTGTTGCACTTACGTAAAACGTAAGGGGGTCTATGTTGGTCAGATATGAAATTCAGTGCTTCGGACACAAATGATATATTAGCACAGTAGGAAACTGCTAAGTCTCTGCTTTTTGTTTGAGGTAAATTGGATTTTCGGTTCTGACGTTATGGTCAATTGAGTTCTGAAGTCTGTAGATGACAGTCTTACAGCTAACAAGCTGTTACAATAATCAAGTATTGATGTGACCAATGTGTATAGCACTAATTTAGTGAAGTCAGTACTTAACATTTTCCGGGACCTACCGATGTTCCTAATTTGTACATTTGCCGATCGGGTGGTATTAGCAACATGAGTTGCCACAGTATTATTTGTTTTATCATGCCTTTTGCAGATGCTGCCGAGATGAGACGATCTTTCATCTATTACAGCAATTGCTATTTAGCTGGGGACCGCTGTGTAGTCCGACGAGTCTATATTCCATACCAAGAAGAATGTCGGAACACATAAGATTGGTTGCAATAGAGATTACATGAAAACTGCAAGACACCACTACCGGGGGTCACTTGGCTACGCATCCGCGTCCAAGGAGTCATGACGTTGATCAATTCCGTCAAAATTCAGGGTCAGTATTTATATTTGTGATATAGAGAACAGCAGAAAATGAGATATATTATGGTTCAGGTTAAGGTTTTTGTCAACACGGGCATATAATGTGTGCAGTGTAATTCAGACTCCATTCATGATAATTATGATTCACGTCTTTCTCGCATCAATTGATCACCGTGGTTTCCTAAAGTGCTTCCTTGGACGAGCATGGGTATCCAGACGATGCCGGACATGGGCTCGTTCACGAATATTCAAGTTTAAATTATGCGTCCAAGGTTACGTCATCAAGCGAATGGGACAAACGGATTACGTTTGTTTAAATGATACTGACACTGGAGTTGGTTATCCAATTCCAGCGGTTTAAAGATGAAATAATTTAGTTCCAACGTGTGATGAAATTTATATGGTCATATAATCAAAATTTATTTTTACATTGACACCAACGGAGATTCAAAATGTACGGTCATTCGTGTCCACCATCGTCTGTCGGTAGCCGTTTAGTGAGAGAGTGAACTCCACGACACTTCTCTGATTGAGGATGATACATGGCAGTAGTATAACTGTACAACCTGGCAGAAAATAGGATTATAATTTGTGTACAAATAAATTGTTCAGGTGTTTGCTGATGAAACATGTTTTCATTTTAATACGTTTTTTTTCCTTTAAAGGTGTAACCTGTTTTAAGCCACCATGTTAAGTTTGTATTAATCTCAAAGGAATAAGTTTGAAAATGAAGCGAATCCCACACTATCCATGAACAGCAAGGAGTTAATGATTAAGGCCCTTAAGGGTAGGTGAAACTTATCGCTGTTTACCTAATGTAATGATACGCTCCATTCCTGTATTACATTCTTAAAATAATGAAATCTCTAAATATCTTAAGCGATTTTCTTACGAGGTTATAGACTTACTTTAAACAATTGATCTTATGGCCTTAATAACCAATAGTTGTTTTATTTTTCTATTTGGGTTTGTTTTCACTCGTTTTTCATTCGGTATTTTCGACGCAGAAAGTAATACCTAATGTTTTACGAACACTGTGGGCGTTGCTGACGTTGATATTGTATTATGTTATTTTATTTTGAGACAGAGCTTAAATTACATTTAATGTTTTTGTTTTGTCTGGGTCTGCCGGATCCCTTTTAGAGATACATACATAGAGTAGATTGCTTGATATTTGAAACTGCGATTGCTACTTCTAGCAAATGCTTAATTTTAACGACATCGTTATTGTCTATCTGCCCCCGGTGCCCGCATGTTTCCCGAAAGCCAATTTGTTTTAATCATTTGTCATGTCTGGGTTTTTTTTTAAGATAGATGGTACTAAGATGGTATGATGGGCGTTGACAACTGTTTTTATGTTTTTTATGCCGTTAAATACTGCTGCCAGATATCAGATACCACTTCGATTGTTTCAGTATGTTGACGTACACGTGAAAATCATACAAACGAATGCCTCAAATTCAATACACAAAAACTAAGTTTTTGAGACAGCTAACCAAAAAGGCAAGTGTCGTCCGGTGTCTTTACAATAATGAGCGATGCTATTTCTATTGGGTGACTTTTTTTCTTTTTTGCAAGGGAAATAATAAATGCATTGCAAAATGCACATGTATTAATTTAAGTATTCACGTTATAATCGTGCAAAAGCATGTGACTCGCTGGCGACTATTATCTTAACCAGCATGACCAGGTAACCTTAATATCTCTACTTTTTTATTTATGATTTCAAATTCAAGATGTTACAACCGGGTTTCGAATTACGCATGGTCAACGTGAGGTATGTCAGAAACACATTCACCCGAATTCACGGGAATCGTCAGGGTTGTAAGCTTGTAGCTGTGCAGCCCTGTTAACCACTCGATATCAATTGACCCACGGCAACGCCCCGTTCACCCTTTTATGATTGGTAAATAAATAATATTTGTTCTTGAACAATAAATATGTATTTTAGTAAAGTGTTGGTATTTAAATATTTTCAAAATTTAAGACAATAATGCAAAGGTCTAATAAAAACACAACATGTTAAAAGAAAATCTCGGATGTTGCTACCTCACCATTAATATTTAAATTAAAAACATTCGGATAAGCTGACTGTTACGGTTTATAAAGAGTCATAAGGCTGCATAACAATGTAGCGGTATAATTTTCTATCAAATTGGTTTTCGATATATCTCCGTGATCACACGTGATTTCAAAACCAATGTAATGTTGATTATTTATTCACAATGTACATTTGAGATGTTAAGGCTTCCAGAATGTATAACCATGATTGCAATCCATGGTCAGATGGTGAAAAGGTTAAACTAAAAAGTGTTAGCGGTGAATTGGGTTGAACAGTAGAACAGTAATTTTCCGCCAAATCATTTGAACAGGTTTTCGACATTCCTTTCTTTACATGCGCATTATTTGAAAACGGATTAACCAATCTTAGATATCATTTCACTACATAATGTTGTGATCCCAAAGTTTCCAGAATGTGTAAACATGATTAAAATCAATGACTTAAAAGTCAAACTAGAGCTCTGTCAAAATAAGTTGCATTTTTTCTGTAATATATTAGTATATCTTTCTATACTTAAATGGCGTCTCAGAATATTCTAGTCATAACTAAAAACAATTTTAAAGTTTACCGAAAGTAAACAAGACGTCCATCCGCTGGATATTCAAAGTAATTGATCTTGTGTTAAAATCGTAGTATTTACTGTCAATCATACCTTCATGTACAGTTCTGTATACTAATATTGATAAATGTTGAGATCCTAAGGTTTCCAGAATGTATAAACATGATTGAATTCCATGGCTTAAAAGTCAAACTAGAGCTTGGTCAAAATAGGTTTCTATACTGAAATGGCATCTCAGAAGATTCTAGACATAACCAATAACAATATTTAAAGATTACCAAGATTAAACAAGACGTCCATCCGCTGGATATTCAAAGTAATCGTAATATTTACCTAAATCATACCTTCATGTTCTTCGTATACTAATACTAATATATTTTATGCGATCGATTAAAACAGAATGCAAAATGTAAGTTGCTATTGCAGATAATGGTCGTTCTTCACTGATTCTGATCTGAAAACAACTACTTGTAACAGCTTGTAAATGCTTTATACTTCTGTCGTAGAAGCGTGGATAGCGGATATTTTGAGTGATATTATATTGGCATCTCTGAATAATGCTACTTTTAAATGGACAGATGGATTTCGGCAGCCAACGTTTTTACTGTCAAACCGTAAAAGGCTTGAAGCAGGAAACTAAGTATCAAGTTAACCCCTTACATGCGGCTATTGGTTTTATCATATGAAGGTCTATCTCATGGATTACCAATGCATGTTTGCATTTATTCAAATACATTTCTCATAGTGATTCCAAATATGGGTTGAAACAATTTGTGAAATTTTTGAATGTTATCGGTATACGCCTCCGCGTGGAAACTGTTAACATCAGCGGGACCTCTTCCGATCGATTCATCCGGGTCTCTTATAAAGCTTTCAAGTTACCATCCTGTCATTTGTGTAAGTTGATATGGATTGATGATCACGTTAAATGCTAGCCATTTTTCAATGTATTCAAATACGGCTCGCTTCCTGATTCAGCTGTGATGCCTCTTTTTAGGTTTTTTTCTTGAAATCAAGGCTTGTTCTTACTCATGTTTAACCTCTCTGAATCTGCTAGCCAACAATACTGTATTATTGTCATTCTGTGGATTAGCTTTAAAATACCGGGTTCCACTAAAATTGATGCAACATTATGACGTAATTTTCGAATTCTAAGATCCGTTTTTGATTAAAAGACAAAATATGAACCTTTGAAATAAAATCAATGGTTCTGAAAACAGTTGTCCGTATTTTATGTGTTTATTTGGTTTAACTTAGTAATCTACACCCAATGCGAGTATGCGCCGCGCAAGACGTCACAGTTGTGATACTGTACACAATTATGACATTAATTAAAAACATGTTATTATATAACTAGTAATCACAGTCACTCACACCATCATCATCTTGTTATTTTAAACTTTTATTCTTTCAGTTTCAGAAGTTTCTGTTGTTGGAGCTAATTACCAAACATATTGAGATTGAGAATATTGACCACAGAAAACTTGAACTTGAATGTACATGTACTTAATATAGATATTTGTATCACATGAAATAAGTGTAAATGTTGAGTTGACAATTCAAGTTTGGTTATATATTGGAATTATTAAGGTACACACACGTACATGTAGGATACATGTACAAATAAGGCCCAGATGAGATCATGGAAGTGCGATGATAGATTTATATTTTCTGTATGAAACTTGAATTATATAATTAGTATTTAACTGCTGATTTTGTTTCATTCACAGTTCTGTAAAATATTTAAATTCATGTGTTAGCATCTAGTAAGATTTTTGGTTGATACTTTATGTTATGCAATTTTTTTTCTGAAGAGACAGCTGGCCTATCCTGCATTCAAAGCGCAAGGGCGCAATCGTTGAATTCAATTGTTTCTAAATATAGCGTCCCATGAATATATTAGATTCATCGATAATTGGTGTTTAACTTGAGAAATACGGACCAATGGATTTTTTTTCCCGGAACGATGAAATTTAAGCGACTTAAAGATCGACGTCAAAGCTTGTTATTTGACAATGTAATAGCAAACACTTTAGGTCCTAACAGGGTATTTACTTTGCAGAGCGATATGTGATTTGCTGTACGGGTACGTACAGCACTCGGCAAAAAGTGCTGCGGGTTTTTGTACACCCTGTATAGGCCTACAACTAGTGTTTATATGTTAAGGTCCCTTTTATGGTTTCTTGACTCACAATATCATAGGGTGAGAAGGGTAATGCATCACATACCAACATACAGAGGATAGCGAACAATGTAGATAAATAAGAGCGAGGCAGATACCTACCGCATGGTCAAGTTTTCCAGTCCCGCTACTGCTCGTGCCCTTGCCTTTTAAGTTGGAATATGAGTCGAGGCTTGTTATTTTTGTTGGAGTTGAGGAACTTGTAGTAGTTATCTGCTTTGCTCTTATTTATGTACAGTTCCCTATTGAATCGCCTATGCGATCCTCTATATTATGTTTGTAAGTGATACGTAACCCGTCTCATCTTCAAATGTGGTGTTTATATGCATACATTATATGGACGGGGTGACTGCAATGTTTATCAACAAACGCAATTGTCGAATGGCCCTTTATAATGCTTTGGCGCGAGTTTTAAAGGCACGGATCCTAAACAAAACAGAATGCGCGCGCAAACCGCTGGGCCAAGAACAATGGCAACTGCCGACAAAATGCCCGTTGTGACGTCACCTGTCACCCCATTTATAGTTACGAACAGTCATCATCTATGCCCACATGATAGGCAATCTCGAGGATTAAGCGCCAGAAGGCCGTAACTCAACTTTTGGGCAAATTGATATTTTGTTACAAAAAAAATCCATATAACCTAGATTTTCAGAACCATAAAGAAATAACTCATAAACACTTGTTAAATCGCAGCCAGCTGTGAAATTTTACACGGCATATAAAACTAACAATAGGCCTACAAGGTTTGGCATGCGATACCTACTTACCCACACTATCGATTACAAAAATTATTTGATATGGAAGCATAAAACCCAGCAATCTATTTATGATGGACCATTGCCTGAGATGTTTTTGGTTTTAATTACAAAATAGCAATTATTATATAGACAAACAAATAAGTTCCCGACCTGAGGTCGCCAAGCGCATTAGTTTAAGCACTGGACAACGTCAGTTAACGTTTGATCCACTCGACTTCATTTTAATCGTCGCCCGTGATATTGATTTTCAATTTTGAAATGCATTCAGCATTCGATACACGCAAAAACGTGAATAATATTTACATTTATTTGTTTTAGCTCCGGTCATCAATAATTAATGATGCACGACTGGTAGCTAATATAACAACAAAATCATAATTGTGTATTGAAATTTGTCAAGCAGATGGCGGTTATATCTATACATCAATAATGTCTACACAAGTTAGTACAGACTGCTTAAAATCTCATTATTTATAATAACACAATACCATACGCTATTATTATTTATCCATTATTGCCGATTTTCAAAATCAAAATCGTGCTCTTACAGTGTATATCCAACCACCATGCGAGATCTTGTGGACCAATGGATAAGGCATCTGCCAAGTAAGCAAAGGTATTGGGTTCGATTCCCGGGCGAGATCGTTTTCCCATAATTGTCTCTTTTCTATCCACGACGGCGAACCTGTTTACAAAATATTTATAATTTGTTTAATACCCGTCGTATATGCCTATTATTTCTATGTATTTTCCCTCTACAGGGAGGACGGCACTTGATTATTGCACTTGTATAGGCCCTAGCTAAAAATATACAGGGGTGTATTTATCTGGATTTGTTAGTTAATTCTAATGATTTTTTCAAAGGAAATTCAGATTCGTTACTGTGATTTTGTTAGTATTTGGCTAACATTTATTTGGCGGTATTTACCGTGAGAGAATTCTCTAAAAATATGTGGCGAAGCGGAATTTAAATGTGTTAAGAGTGCGATATAGGGGGTACAATAAGGCAACAAAACACACAAAAAAGTAACTAGATGAATAACAAACTGGTATGAATGAGACAGTGAACACACAAGTAGCCTATACCCCTGTTTAGGGGTAGACAGTATTGCGTTTCAATGGATTTATTATTTTATATAAAAAGCTCACAAAAGTTAGGAAACTTTTTTTTAATAAAGTATATTTTTATTATTTATTACCCTCGTTGTATAATGTTATATATCAATGGAAAGCTGAAGTGTTCCTCTTTAAAATTATACCACATGTTGCTGAACTTGGCCACATGAATACGAATCAAATGTGCCAACATTACCGTTATCTGTGCTAAACAGTCAATAGTATCATGACTAGTTCAACCTGTCAATTTTGGTCTCAAACTTTACAGGCAAATGGAACGTAATGCAAAATATCGTCGAAGTGCAACTCATTTGTCTTATTTAAATATACAAAACGTTCCTATCAGTCAATCATAACCGTAAACGTCAGATATCTCTTTAATAGACTATAAACAATAAATTCCTAGGAAGAATATGCCCTCTGATTAGACAGAACCAGACCAGGACAACCATTAAGTTTATCCCTCCCCTATAGAACCCTTTAAAAGTCACATTTGATTTTCATAAGAACTATTTACGTGTGAACACTCCAGCGATGTGCCTTGCCACATGTTTCGACCTTTAGCCCCATTTGGGCTAATTTTTAAACTTAAATCTGCCCTATATCGTAACTTTTCTCGACATTTGAACTCTTGATTTGACAAAATCTGTAATAGCAATATTCTTTTTAAGCAAATTGAAGTTCGAACATTTAACACAAGTACTTTGATAAGTCTCGTGTTGGGCTCTTAAGATCCACCCAAGAATCACATCCATCCAACAACGTTGACCGTATGCTGGGGGACCTTGGGTGCGGCAGCGGTGGAACTACTGGTGGCAATCGCTGCAGGCACTGCAGTCTTGCCACATGACTTGGCGTTCGTGGGGACTTTCAGCCAGATTTGGGCTAGTTTCTAAAAACTAAAATCTGCTCTTCGGATAATATAATGTGTGTTTTTTTCTCGAAATTTGAACTTTTGTTTTCATAAAATATGATATAGCACTAGTTTCTATGACAAATTGTAGTTTAATGTTGGAATTTCTTAACACAACAACATTTGCCAAAAGTAATATATAGGGCTTCTAGATACAGTCAGACTTAAGAGCCTTGGGCCATGCTTAGGACAGCGGTGGAAATGGTAGAAAGCACGCTGGCAAGACACAGGTGGTGTGAAATAAATCAGATAAATGGTGTAGGAGGGGATGTTTTAATACCACGGATAAAGCATCAAAACCGTAATGTGCTGTTTTACATTCGTTTCAATCGCAATGAATGGAAGTTTGGTTTTCACTGTATCTTAAGAAAAGTACAACCATTACCCAAAATTAATATACAATAAATTTGTAGCTGAGGTTCAAAGCTACACTTGTGTAATTTTGCATAAGACTGACTTGTATAATGACAAAGTTATGAGGTAGGAAGTAGAACCTATTAAATGACCCTCATATACTCTCCGTAGTTTTGTTTTCTTCCGTTATTGTTACTTATCTAATTATCAGCACTTCGTATGTGTGAATTTCTGCGATTTGAATGTATGTCTAACTCTACCGTGTTATGTTTACTTGAATTTCCAGTGTGTCCATTTCTAGATGTTCCCGATCCAAAAGTAAATGTTTTCCGGAATGCTTTTCGATATTCAGGATTACTAGTGTTATATATAATTGGATTTATGGTTGAATTAAGCAAAAACGCGACACGACCGATCCAGAGGATGACGTTGTCCGCCGTTGAACCGTAGAAATACCCATTTGTATCGTTCACAAGTTGATATATCTCGGATATATTACTGAGTTGAATCGGGAATAAACAAGCGAAGAAAACGAGTGCATTAATGCTTAGCATTCTGGCTACGTGACTTCGAGCCGCTGAAGATTTTCCTTTTGGTTGATTTCTTTTAAGTTCTTGTACAATTCTCACATACACTAAACAGTTAATAACAAGCGCGATTGAAAATAAACAGATATCAAGTGTATCGATGAAAATGAAGGTGCCACTTGGCCACTGACATTGCTTAATCTCAGTTGGAAAACTCATAAAAGGATCTTGTTGTGGCCATATTACACATTTACGTTCCACGTTAGCAAACGAAATTGGTAATGCTACAATAATAGTGAGCAGTACCCAGGTAAGCAACGTATATTTGATGTTATCTTTTAATGGATGTGAACTAACGCTTCTATGTCGATACTCTAATGGTCTGCACACAGCCTGGTAACGTTCTAGAGCAATTAGGGTTAGAAATGCGATAGAGGCAAAACTGAAGACATAGATTATCAATAATGATATCAAACATCCACCAGTTTCAAACGGATATCCATAATTGACGGGTTGCTTTGTATAAGTTAACAAATAATTCAATGAAGTTGCGATAAGCAATACCCCATCTGCTACCGACAAGTTTGAGAGATAGAAATTCGTCGCCGTTCGCATTTTGGAAATTCGATAGACGACGAACAGAAATGCAACATTCGACAATAAACCAGCCAGCGTTATAACCGGTACAACAAACAAGATGAAGACACGCTGAAAATCACTATAAAGTAGCAGTTCTGCCTCAGCTAACGTGTAATTTTTGCAGTCGGTAGCAGAAAAGTAACTGATATTTGCCATAGCGGAAAACAAAAATGAATATAGTCAGGAAACAAAACTAGGATTGCAACAGTTCAATTTGGATATCTCCATTTAAAGTTTCAGGGCCCGAAACAACGGGAGTATTGCTTCACTATACATCGTTATGCAGCTGCAGCATCCTTTTTCCGACAAACGCTGATACTGCAACTGTGATGGGCTACCGAATGCGATCAGGGAACGACGATGCGTTGTGTTAATATTGGTGTTCGGCGATGTTTTAGTATTGAGCTTGTGATTGGTTGGTTATACGCACTGACTCTGCACATATAGTGCGGTGGGTAGTGGATGAAGGGTGATTTGATGCTCACAATGAGGTAGTGTTCGTACGTAAGACAGCGCCATAACGTGGAACACGAACATGCTCGTCTTTTATGGCATGCCGATTTCAGTTTAATTGTTATAACTACAATTCAGACAGCAGACAATGTCTGTACATGGGTAAATATTACTTGACAGTAAGTGTTATTGTAAGTGAGCGAAGGACATACATGTATGTGTTTATCGCGTAATAAATATTGTTTTAACACATGATATGCCGAGTTGAAGATGGTTTATATGACAATTCAGGCAGAAGACATTGTCTGTCCTCGGGTAAATATTACTTAACAACAAGGGTGGCTCTTGTACACCTGTAATTGAGCGAAGGACATTGTGTATATGGGTTATTCCATTTATATGGGTACCACCAATAGGTAAATCTAGTGGTCTTTGGTTTCATGGGACATTTTTTATATTTCCATAGTACATATGCCCATTTTTATGGTTTTAATTGATTACTACATTACATATTAATCGACCTCTTTGGTGCCCCCCCCCCCCCCAAATATTTACGTCGTGAAACTTTGTGATTACTTTAAAAGTGTTTCCTGAACTCAATTGGTTCTCAATTCAACATCAATTTATAGCCGGAGTAGGGTATGTAATGAGTACTGAATAAAGATTGACCAATTTCTTTCAGAATTTGAAAATTGTAGAATGTAGGTTTGGTGTCCCTTTACGTCGTTTACACGCGAAACATTGTTTGTTGGGAATAAAAGTAAGATGAAGCATATGATCGATGAATCATTTAAGTTTCTAGGTGAGAAAGTGACCAGGTTACATAAATTGAAAAGAAAAATGGCACAACAAATGTTTGATAGGGACCTACAGCATAACAAGCATTTTGGTGTCCCCTTTACGGTACACGTGAAACAAACAATTTTCAATAAAATCAGGACATTCTTAGTGTTTATGTGCTCTTATTGTCCTTTAAATGGTTTAACATGTCACTGTTCCGAATTTAATCACTAAATTTAGCAAGTAGATAACTAGTTTTAAGCAATAAAGATATTTTCTGAATTTAGGCCCAAAATGTGCTTGTCACAATTTGGCACCCTATTAAATTGAATGACCCATATATTGGAATCAATATTTGGTTAACACATGCCATGCCTAGTTGATGATGGTTCATATTCCAAACCAGATAGGTCTGTATATGGGTAAATATTACCTAACATTACTTTACATTAAGAGTTACTGTACATACGTCAGCGAGCGTAGTCCGAAAATGAAATATATATATAGGTTTTTATAATCCGATTTTTTTTAATCGTTAAAAAGGTTCTCTAGTCCGAAAATGAAAAGGTTCAATATTCCGAATATTAAAAATGATCTTTCATAAGAATATTCTGAAAGGTTCTATTAGTTGGGTATGTACAGGGGAGTTCCCGTGCACCCCCCACAATACTAAACCAGACCAACTTTTTTGATGCCTTTTAGGGTCCTTAAACACATTTTTGATGTTAACAGTGAAAACAACCCGATGCTCTCCAGATATCGAAGATGGCGTCCAAAATGGCCGCCAAAACTGGTCAAATCTCATAAAATGACATTATAGCAATCAAATTGTAAGGTGAAAGTATGGTTTTAACATTGGGATATATGTATCAGACCACTAGACACTCATATCTAGAACTTTTGCTTTGTTAACACACCTAGATCCAAGATGGCTGCCAAAATGGCCGCCAAAAATGGTAAAATTCCATATATTGGCATATATAAACCAACATGTATGATCAGAGTATAGTTTTAACAATGGAATGTATGTGTTATAGACCACTAGTAACTCATACCCAGTATTTTTGCTTTGTTAACACAGTTCAAAATCCAAAATGGCTGACAAAATGGCCCCCAAAATGGTTCCCGAAGTGGCTGCAAAAAATTGTCAAATTCCATAAAATTGGATTATATCATCCTAAATGTATGATGAAAATATAGTTTTAATGATGAAATGTATGTAACAGACCACTAGTAACTCATATCCAATACATTTGCATTGTAATAACATACTTTAAAACTAAGATGGCCACCAAAATGGCTGCTGTAAATGTAAAAATAGTATACATGAGTATATGACAATCCAAAATAGATATTGTAAGAGTGTATATTACATCAAATTCACCAAATAGTATGTTCTAAACTGCTAAGCTATTGCTTTTTAAAATAAGGCCCACCTCTTTGACAATTTAGATTCAGTATCACTTTCCAAAATGGCTGCCAGAATGGATAAGTTGATGTTAAATTACCTTAAACAATTGTTTTGCATTGTAATTGACCATACTATGTAATACCAATACCTCCAAATCTAATAAGACATCATTCACTAAGTATTTCATAAAGCCTAGGGGCTGTAGATTTAGTTTGAGTATTTTATAATATCCAAGGTGGCTGCAAAATGTTAAAATAACTGGAAAAAACCAGTATTAGCTTATTGTTAGTGTTACATTATATATGACCTAATTACTATATCTACAGCATTTAATTTATCCAGTAAACGTATTTGTATATATGATATGGTATAATTAAACGGTATATACTCTATTTTGACAATGTGATGTTATTAAGATGGGCATTATAATGACCATTTCATTAAAATTACCCCTTAATGGTCAATAAAACCAACTCCAAATGGTCATAATAATTACCACAGATGGCCACCAATTGATCAAAATATGGATTCTATACCATTTATTCATACCTTGTCACATACAGATACGTTTACTGGATGGATTAAAATCTGTTGATGTAATATTGTGGTCATATCTAATGTAACACTAACAATAAAACTGTTTTTGAGTTATTTTAACCTTTTGCAGCCATCTTGGATATTTTGAAAATACTCAAACTAGATATACAGCCCCGTGGCTTTATCATGGATATATATTGAATGCTGTCTTAAATTTGGGGGTATTGGTATTACATAGTATGGTCATTTAGAATACAAAACAATTGTTTTAGGTCATTTAACATCAATTTAACCACTTTGGAAATAATTTTGGAAAGTGATACAGAATCAAAATGGTCACAGAGGTGGGCCTTATATCTAAAAGCAATAGCTTCGCAGTTTAGAACATACTATTTTAGTAAACGTAATGTAATATACACTCTTACAATATCTATTGTGGATTAGCATTCACTCATGTAGACTTTGTTTACATTTACAGCGGCCATTTTGGTGGCCATCCATGTAATTATGATGTAAATTGGATATAAGTTACTAGTGGTTTAATACATACACCCCAATATTAAAACTATACTTTCATCATAAGTTTTGGTTGATATTATACGATTTATGGAATTTCGATAATTTGTTCAGTCATTTTGGGACCCATTTTGGGGGCCATCTTGTATTTGTTAGTATGTTAACAAAGCAAAAATACTTTCACCTTACGATTTGATTGCTATATGTCATTTTATGAGATTTGACCAGTTTTGGCGGCCATTTTGGACGCCATCTTGGATATCTAGAGAGCATCGGGTTTTGTTCACTGTTAACAACTAAAATGTGTTTAAGGACCCTAAAAGGCATCCAAAAAGGTTGGTTTGGTTTAGTACTGTGGGGGGGGGGGGGGGGGGGGGGGGGGGTGCACGGGAACCCCCTATACATACCCAACTATATAGTCCGAAAATTTGTAAAGGGTTCTCTAATCCAACAGTTAAAAAAGGTTCTATAGTCCTAATTTAAAAAAAAAGGTTCTATAATTCGAATTTTCAAAAGGGTTCTCTAATCCAAGTTCTTCAGTCCGAAATATAAAATAGCGTATGTTGTAGTGCGCCCTCTAGAGATAACGTTTTGTAACTCCAAGCCTTCTTCATATCGTTTCTGTAGCCATCTTACCAAGCTTGAATACTTTAACCTGGAAACTAATTCGCGTAAAACCCGCAAAAACGGTTAAGAGAGGCGTTCCTGAAACCTTCTTGATTTCTCACGGTTAACGAAATGTACGGGAAACATAAAATTTACTTGATCATTGAATTGGTCACTCTGCTAGCGTAAGTTGCGTACATGACTCTTGTATACAAGCTAATAATTATCGAATCAAAAAGTATTAGTAAGTGAAGTTAAATTCATTTTTTTTTTTGGGATTAGAGGACCGTTTTACCCATTCGAGCTAAAGAACAGGGTATAAGAATCGGACTATCGAACCAGTATAAAGATTCGGACTAAAGTACCTTTTTTAAATTTGGATTAAAGAAGCTTAATCAATAGTCGGACTAGAGAACCGTAAATGAAGTTCTGCACTGGGAGATACGTGTTTTTGTCTTAAAGTGAAGAGAAGTCAGATAATGGTCGGGGAGTACTCGCGTACTTAAGACATATACAAGTTTGTGACGCTCTAATGGGTCGCTTTTTTGTCAAAGTCCCTAAAAACGGGTATAATCTATCTGTGCTGGAAATCCCTAAACGTGGGTCCCAAATTAAGAAAAAATCTCCCTGTTATTAAATAAGTTGAATTTCAAATACTGCCCTCCTATTGCAAATTACCTCATAATTGCATATTCGACGATTTATGCAAAACTAATCTATTTTAACTGTCACGTCTTTCTGTGATAGCTAATAACATTAATGTGTATGATATATATACATACGCCGTTTCAATTAAATGAGTAGTTACGGATAACAACTTACCAACTAGATTATGTTTAAATCATGCGGTTATACCCGCATACTTAGCTGAGATTTACAATATAATTTTAAAACGTGCTTCTAACTGGTCATCAAATTCTAAATTTGCCGTTGATTTCTCGATTTGCATATTCTAGAATGTTCCTGGCTTTCTTTATAATATATGCAAACTATTATTCATATATTGCACCCACTCAATCATTTTCAATCAGACATTTTTATTACAAAATACGGTTGCATTCCTTCAGAGGCGAATTCATGGGAAAGACCAAAGGAAGAATTTTCTGATTAGCATTATTACTGTTGTTCCTGAATAATGAATTTTCCACTAAATGTGCTAAAGTAATCAGCTGCTGACGGTCGTCTGTATTCCACTAATACAGATATACATAACTTGGCAACATATGCAATCTCAACTAAAACTTACATTAAAATATGTGTTTTTCCAAACAATTAAGGGTCTTTTAGAAGAAAAAAGAATGAATTGTACTACTTGCATCATGATTTTCCTTAAGACCGTCTTTTAACAATGTTATCGTCCTTTCATTGCAACGTAATGCCAATGAGAACCAGAAGACACTGGTGATCGGAATCACTGGTCATGTGTCGAAAGTGAAACATTATTGTTTTGTCCATCTTTTGGGATATACTATCTCAAGTTAGTTATCATGTTACCGATGTTACTAGGGTCCCCAGGATAGGGGCCCATTGGCGATGTAACGTAGCATTGGTCCCTTCAAATCCTTTAGACATTTATCGAAACAACTTTTAAGTTGAAGCATTCATTTGCCAGCGATGTTTCCCCATTTGAAGCCCTATGTAGAAATGTATGTCAAAATAATGAGAGACGCTCAGTTTTTCTGTCGGAATTCATTCTTGCTCCACTACCCTGACAATTATATTTTGATAGGAGAAATTATCTAACATTTCTGTGCCAAAGAGAATCATAATTAATACAAAGCTTGATATTTTTGGTCTCTTACATATATGAGAAAATGTCACAGTATCAAAATTTCATTTTAGTATTTTTATTTATTATTTATTTATTTGTTATTCGGCAAAATCGACCACAACAATACAAAAATAATCAAGCACATACTAATAACATGTAATAACATCACAAATATATTCAGACAACCAAGTCGATAAGCCAGGATAACCCATAAAGTTAGCTAAATATGCCAACTTATTTCCAATGGGGTCAATTGATAACTATTGTGCTCAACATTGTTTTTAACATTGCACTGTTATATTCTAAATGTGCACTTCGTCATGTTTTCCTCCGTTATTGTTACTTATCAAATTATCAGCAGTACGTTACATGTGTGAATTACTGCGATTTGATTCTAACTCTACGGTAACCGTAATATTTTCAGCTGTATTCTCAATTTAAGAAGTTTCCATCTAAAAGTAAATGTGTTAGTCATGCTAGGAGATCAACTGAAAGTTTAAACCAAATATACCCTAGTTGAAATTAGGAAGATGGCTGGTACCTCGCGTCATCACTATAAGGTGTCGAAACGCACCTTGTAATGCTACACTGTATGTATTCAGTGGTGCAAACATATGGAAATATCATCAAAAGTAAACCTCCAGTGATCAGGCATGTTGTATATCGTTCGAGGTATTATAAATCGACGTGTTGGGACAGAACATGGTATTTAAATGCAGTTAATATAATAAAAGCGTTTATACAAAAATCAGAACTCTAAAACTTCGGTTTTCAAGAAAAATTGATTACTTTTCTCCCTGGATGTCAACATATGTTAACGTATACCACTTATTAACAAGCTTACTTTCGATGAACGAGGGCAAACAAAATCACCGTGATGGTCATTCCTCTCAACGTACCTATGTAAGTATATGACACTGTTTGGGATGCATGATGCATTTGGGTCTCAAGAATTAGGATGTAATATCTGTCGCTTATTGCACGTTGATGGCAGTTTCACTTTTACAACAGTTCTTTCGATGGCTTTCCATTAAAATGTTTGTTCGTTAATATGATTTAATTCACACAAGATAAGAAAGTGGGCACTCGTCATGTTACCAGCATCAAAATTATAACTTTGCCAAGTACCTGTCATTTACTGGTATCCATTGGGAACATATCCCACAGCATGAAACAGGTCAAAATATTAACCTGATTAACAAACAAATAATTGATAGTATAGGAATCCAGAGCCATTTGTAATGGTTTCTATAGTATAAACTACTTAGTTCCATGAGAGATACAGCGTAGGCTGAATTGATCAATTAAAGCATCCCTAATCCTCATCTTACTATTGACCCATGAGTTGTCACTACCAGTTATCAATAATCTGCCTGTTGCTAGTCCGAGCCTGCGTGTAGCCAAAATGTTAAAATGAAAAACGGACTTTGTTTTGGTTTTGGGCACATAACTGAGTTAATATTCATTCAATCTTCACGTGTTATATCTCAAATTAAAGGAAAGGAATGTCCTTACAACTTTATAGTTTAATATTTGTACGAAGAAGCTATAGTTTTGGGGTTGAGAGAATATTTATTGTCTGATCAGTTACTTATTTTGAGGACTGTAGAGCATAGAGAGTGTCCCCATAGGTGAACTTGGTTTAGGAAAATCAACGTTTTTTACTGGCATAGGTTATCTGATTTGTATTGCTTAACAAACGATTGGGTAATAATTAAACGTAGTTATCGGATGCGAATAAATAGATAATCTGTCAGTGAAGGACTTGGTATTGGTATGTCTTACATTTTGAGGTTTTGGTTATACCTAGAGAAGAGAATTTAAACAGTTCTTCAATACTCCCGTTTGTATCCGTAATTGTCAGACAGACAATAGTCTATAACGGCTGAAAGCTGTGATTTGTTTGTGATAGTATGATGCGGGCAATAAACACCTCAAAACAAAAACCTCATATTGTCATACAATTTGGCAATTTATAAATACATAATTAAGGTTGAAATTATGTTTAAGAAATCCAAGATGTTTACTCTTATTTGTAGACGTTTTCCTCAGTAATGCCTTGATTCACTTGTTATTCCCAGACAGAAAATATGCATGGAAATGACGACAGGGTATAATATAAACAAACACGACGATGGCATTTATTCTCTAGGTCATGTGTTTGATCCACTCATTATGCAATTGCATCTGGTTAACGATGAACGAAGGCCAACAAAACATCTCCCGCTGGAAAAACAAATGGGACGTCAGCTGACCGGGTTGACAAATCCGTCTAACATGTAAGTAAACGTCTTGGATTGGTTCAACATAATCTAATTCTTACTTTCTACCTACAATCTTGATAAACTTTCATTCAAAGATAAAATACATAATCATTTCGATCTTTCTCCGCGTGAATTGCAGGTAACCTTTCCAGCGGTTTCAATCAATTGTAAAGACACATATTGATATTCTGATCAATCGTGATCCTCACTCAAGAACGACAAGAATCACGTTAACGTCGCTATACGAGAGAACGTGATGACTTAGATAAAAGCGATTTTTAAATATTTGCTGTCACTCCATCCATAAGTGGAGGTGGTTTCCCCACTGTAACTTGTCGACTAATCTACGTTAACACGCCATTAAGCACACTGCGTAGCGTCACAATTGAATTAACCGTTGTTAGATATTAACCTTTAAAAAAGGTATTAAAAGGTCTAAATATTGCTTGCATCAATTCATTAAGCATCATCTAGTGCTAAAGCAAGGTTTCAGAGAGATGGATGTCCCGTTTGAGAAATCAGTTAACAGCTGCACGAATCTCACTGCCATAGAGGCCGTTACCTATAGGGGAGATGCGGGAGAGTTGAGCCACCGGGAGAGTTGAACCACCCCCTATAACTCGAAAAGTAGTAACTTACTGAAATTTATATTGGCATATATTGTTATATAGCATCAATACGACATTCTTAGTGTTAAACTCTACTGTCATGTGTGCTCAGTATCAAAGATACCTAAACAAAATCATATTTTTCACTTTTGAGTGAAAATTAGAAAAATAAATGTTTTGTCTTTTTTTCCCATAGCAAGACTTAGAATATAATAGCGGTAATTTGTTTATTGAAGGGGGTATATATGACCATTATTTTAGAGAACTATTGTAAACTACCAAAAGTTCTACACCAGACAGGATTGGGTTATTTACAAAATGGTCACCATGAGGAGAGTTGAGCCATTGGTCATGGGGAGAGTTGAGCATAGGGAAAACATGTAGTAACATTTTGATTTTTGGACTAAAGGTGAAAAATGTATAATAAATGAGAGAAAATGTTATTTTGTGTCATGATAATAACAATTGAGCACCATATTTACTTTAAGGAATAATAAATCAAAAGTTGAAAAAATATGATTTTGTTTTTTTCACCAGCCATTGACTTATCATGCTGGCTCAACTCTCCTGTAATGGTGGCTCAACTCTCCCATACTGTAGGGAGAGTTGAGCCACTTTACCAATTTTTTTCAAACCTTTTGTAGAAATAAGCCTTAACTGCTATCCCAACGGTTATTGTTTCACAACGAAAACAACACTCTAAAGTTTATCTTACACTAATTTTTTACAGGTTTGTACTTTTCTTCCGCATATGGTGACACAAAATATAAAAAATGGCTCAACTCTCCCGCATCTCCCCTACATACACCGATGCAGAAAAAAATTACATCACCATCCTGACTCCGGTATTATCAGTGTTTTGTGCTAGCTAACTGTGCATTTCTGTTCGTCATCTTTAGAGTAAATAGTATGAGAACCACAACTAATTTCTTCCTCGCCAATTTAGCCGTAGCAGATGCAATGGTGCTAATTATTACAACAATGAGGTATATGTGGACATACTTCGACATGCCGCAATTGAATAACGGTGATCCATTTAACAGTGAAGTTGGTTGCGTAATTCCGGTATCTCTAACCTACACATCCATTTGTGCCTCAATGTGTTTTCTCGTATTAGTTGCCTTTGAAAGATACATAGCCGTCTGCGAACCGCTTCTCTACCGTAGGAAAAGTAGTAAGAGGCAGAGCCACGTCAATATGTCACTCATAATTTGGTTTATCGCTATAGCATTTGTTCTGCCATATGTCGTATTTGTTGAGTTGCAGACAGATTGCTTTTTTTGGCCAAGTACAGAAGAATACAAAAACTAACAACAGTATCGAAGTGTGTATCAAAGATTGGGCTATGGTTACAATTTGTATATCCGATTTGCTGCTTTTTTGTGTATCATTTGTAGCTAACTCTTTTATGTATGTTATAATTATACGTTCACTCTCGGCGAGAAATCGTAACACCCCCAGAGAAAGCCAACTATCGCAAACCCGATCCGAGCTCATATTGCTCAAATGCTTGGCAAATTGGCATCAATGCACTTGTATTTTTCATATGTCTGGCTCCGTATCAATTGATTAATGTCGCCGATGTGGTCTTTGTGATAGCGAATCATGTGATTTTCGACAACAATGCGTATAACACACTTGTCTGGATTGGCCGTTTCGCGGTCCTTCTGAATTCTACAATTAATCCTTTGCTATACAGCATAATAAACCCAGATTATCGTAAGGCGTACTTTACAGCCTTTACAAAAGGATCCAGGTCTTCATACATAACTGAGTATAATGGTGAGTCGGCAAGTAATAGTGTAATTGGAGTTCATCGTGACCCAAGCAATGGTGTTATACAAATGGGCGAATGCCCAATCGATGCTCCTGAATTATGTTTCTAAAGCTGTGCCATGAAGAATTAAGGTACATTTTTGTTAAGGTTTTTAAGTCAATTTTAATAACAGTTAATTTTTAAGTCTCGATTTAGTGTCTTTTAACAGTCATATGGAGATTGACATACAATATAATTACCTAACCAGACTCATATCAGCATTCTTCGCTTCATATGAGTAACAAGGTGTTTTGGTATTCTTCGCTTTATATGAGTTACACTTTAATGGTGGATGTTGTTTTTAGTTCGATACAGGCTGTAAACAAAACTTTTATTGAGGATAAAATCTCCTCTTGAGACTTTTAAAAGTCACCATAGCATGTGTACTCAATTCTTAAATCGAGATGATCCTCTTCTCGGATTACTATAATGGTATATTAAGATTCATGACCGTGGCCGGACGCTTCATTTATCTGCATCGACGGTTTTTTTTAAGAACGGCTCAGTCTCGATGTTGTTTGGATTATCAAGCACAGATTAAGTTACATCCTGTTGTCAGCTCTATCGGGTCTACTACAGCTGCCCTCGACCATATTCTATACTGGATAGTGTCTTAAATTACATTGGTATATCACAATACACGGTGAATCCTAAAATAATAAGGCCGCGTTGCAAACCACTCTATTGCGTATTAGTGATTTAACGCTTTGCATGCGGCAGGCGTCTGCAGACAACATTCCAAACTTTTACAAAATGTTTAAAAATGTCAACATTATTGAATTTCATTACCATATTTGGAACCACCATGAGAAATACATTGAAATAAGTACAAACAAGCTTTGTATTGGTACAGTTTTCTTTGAGATAGACCTTGACAGTTTGGAATGGTTTCTGAAAAATGACTAGTGCCAAGGTAATATTGTTTATCATCATACATACAATTGAATGAGACAATGCAAATACATGCATTTCTATATTATAATGGAAATATTTTCATTGGAATCAGCTCAATTTTCTTCGGTGTGTGTTGTAAATATTACTCTGGCGCCTATCGTAAAAGTCTTACGTAAAAGTGACTTATACGCATAGGCCACACCTACTAGTATTGCAATGTGGCCTTACCTGTCAATCATCGTAATTTTATTCATTCCACTTTCAATTACACCCTGTTTGACAGTGTGACAGAAAAAGTTGGTATTTGTTTTCTTCTCTAAATTTTGACAATATTCCCATACATTAACCAATATGAATTATATACCATAATATAAGTTGCCCATAGCACGTTGTTTTAGAAAATGTTGCCGTGTCGTTCTAGTTGCCATGGAAACCAGGCTAGGCCTCTGATTGGGTAATCACGGAACGAATGTAACTTAACCAAACATCTGTAATATTTATGCCTAAGCTGATATTCTGTTCAAGAGGCACTACTTGGAATCGTAAGTACCAGCACGAAATCTTCGTTGTTATTCATAAGTACCTGAAAACAAACTTAAGTTTCCGGCTTCAGTTTCCATGTTCCATTCTCTATACAAATTATGTGTATTTATTGTTTTTAAACCCACACCGCTTTGTATGTGAATTGCTGTAAGTGTTATGAGTGCATTAATTTAACATAAAAAGTAAATGTGAGTTTGAATAAAGTATGTATCACACAATCACGTATTCCGTTGTCAATACTTCTTTTTTTCGTTGATCGTTAAAGCATTTTATATAGTTAAACGTGGTTCTCGTTGTTTTATTTATGGTCGTCTTAGGAAACGCGATGTGATCATTTGATTAAATAAATATCAACTTTCAACTTGCTTAAGATCACCGTATAATTGAGATATAACATTAGTTTATACTGACGTAGTGTTTCGTTAAGTTAATCAAAACCAACTAGCAACTCTAGTGTTTATTATATTTGTGCATTTGAAATAACACACTGTTTGAAATAATACGTTGGAATAATGAGGGGACAATACGTTTGTTTTCTCTAGGGGAAGATTCAATCCAAGTCAACGTCAATGTGTACTGTGTTAATTGCTGTATCTATGGACTTTACCCCAGGAGGTGTTATTTTGGTGACCGCGTCTAAGTCCATGTCGCAGTGTCATTGTATGCGTGACGCTTGCGTATGCCAAAATCGCGCAGATACGCTTGGATTAATTTTCCTCGCGGATTGTTAAACCAAATATTTGGAACTGATTGAACTAGTGTTTATTATCTTTCGGCATTTCAAATAACACACTGTTTGAAATAACACTTTGGAAGATGAGCAGACAATAAGTTTGGTGAAGATGCAATCAAAGTCAACTTCAATGTATACTGTGTTAATTGCTGTATCCAACAGATTTAATGACTGCTACTGCTAGGTGTTATTTTGGTGACCGCGTCAAAGTCCTCAGGCAATGACCAATGTCATCAGATAGCCTAATGATTGGGATATGTGCAGAACGAATGGCTAGAGTTTCGATGGCTTCGTGATTGAAATCTAATGAAAATGACTAGATAGCGAAAATGACTAGATAGTGAAAATGACTAGATAGTGAAAATAACTATATAGTTAAAATAACTTTATAGTGAATATAACTATATAGTAAAAATGACTAGATAGTGACAATTACTAGATAGTGAAAATAACTAGATAGTAAAAACTACTATCTCTAACAAACTGGTTATTGATTTTGTCAATGAAAGGTTCTTTGCTAGGAAAACTACATTCAAAGAGTATTATGAACATCATCGGATTTGTCATAGAACCTCTTGACCCATACAATTTTCAAAACATAACAAAAGGATTTAAAATCGGGTATATACATATTCCTCCCTCTGTATATTACAAGCGCATAGTCTTCCTATTCATTTTGTCAGGGTTCCGCTCCAAAGAAGATTATAGAGAAGTTTATCAAGAAAAAGGAATCTGTAGGGTTTGGTAAACTGAGAAAGGGTAAACAAGCTTTGAAAGAATAAAGCTTTTTATCAATGTATTTTATACACCTATCAGTTGTAAGACGCACTATACGACCCCCGGGAGTGGTGCGTCACTTTATCGAGGTGCGTCAACTTCTCATGTACCATGACGCAGCCTGTGTCAAAAAAACGACGGACCATTGCCATCCAAATACGCACCCTCAGTCAACTATCAGCCCATTCGCACCCATGTAAAGTGACGGACCTTTACGCACCCTCCGTCATTTTTTTGACGGACCAAAGGCTGCCACTGACGTACCCTCCGTCAAGAATTATTAGTAAACGACGCACCCACGACGCACCTCTCCCGGGGGTCGTATAGTGCGTCTTACAACTGATAGGTGTATTACCCAACAAAGTTTAATTCCGAATCCTTCACAGTTGTCAAGCTGCTTTAATGTCTGCAAGCTTTAATGTCTGCAAGCTTGCAAATAATATTAACCTCATTCGTTTGTTTTACATCGTGTGAAATATGCATGCCTAAATATTCAATGGAATCATTAGGTCATCTTAGTTTTTCTATCGGCACTATAAACAACACTGGAGGTCTTACAAATCCCTAGTCACAATTAACATGCAGTCCTGAACAAAATAGAACATTTATCAAGGGGCAAATTTGTGCCATCCGTATAGATAATACTAATAGTATCATCAGCATATTGACTTACTTTAACATAACATTTTGTTCTTTCCCATCAACATTTAGTAATTATGAACACACCAAGAAAATGTATGGAGACAAACAACAACCCTGATCCCAGGAGAGTTGTTAACAGATACAGATTGATTAACACACAGCTTTTGGGCACCATTGTATATAATTTTCACCCACTTTTGGTAATCGGTGCTCCATCGTTGATCAGAAGCGGTATATTATTCAAAGAAAGAGGCGGTTGTGAATATAGGGGTGATATCATTGACAATCTAATTAATAATGACACACTTTTCTTTAACATTTCAAACGTTACAATTTGTGCTCTTTGCAAAACACGCAAACACTCGTTAAGGAAAGAACATGTCTTTCAGCCTTCAGATAATGGGTTAATTCAACTGGGTGTCTATTGTTGTTTTCAAAGGGTCAAGACGTACATCAAATATATATGTAAGCCGATGTTTCTTTTATATACCAATTGGCAGGTTAATGAAGGCAATGTTTTCGCCTGTTCACGAACATGAATTAATGCCGCTACATCAACCCGATTTCACAAAGCAAGCTTATCAATCTTAATAGCTGTTCTTCACACTTTCCATCCAATAGTTAAGCAGAAAATCGGCTATGTTGGATTTTTTTCGTGTTTGAAAGCAACTGTATGTTGAATTGGAAGCTGTGTCACGGATGTTATATTATTCCTAATCTCATTCATCTGATCGAATTTACTTTTAAGTCCTAAATATATTTGAGGTTTTCATCATGCTTTCATTCAAACAGTGAGTATTCAATAATAGGCTTTCATTTTATTACTTAATGCAACGTAAATAAATCAGTAAATTGCCAACCAATCACAAAACGCTTGTAATCTTTTAACAGTCAGTTCGAGCTGGTAATAAATGACCTCATTCTTAGGCCATTTTGCATGAAATTAACTTGAATAAACTTTCATAATGAACACATTGGGAATATATATAATGAAACCGTACAATTTCCCCTCATTTTCGGGTAGATTTTAGAAATGCTTTATCGACCATTTACAATGTCATTCGAATAATAAAAGTTGGTTAGGACGTGCGGCGTAAATACAGAATTTCCAAATGTTGATCAATTTGTTTGTGATTGTTTGAAAATGAAGTGAATCCCACACTATCCATGGACAGCAAGTAGTTAATAAGTAAGGCCCTTAAAGGGATATTAAGTGGTGTTGAAAATTTTAAATGTTTAAAAATTTACTTCAGAATTCAAGATGAACATTACAAATTACCATTATTGTTGTTTCTACTAACAAAAACACAGCAAAACTTGATTAAAACAGTATCATCGCTATTTATTGAAAGACGCCCTCTATGCAAATATGGTTCGCGTTATGTATCACGAGTACTGCAGGGGGATACTGTCGGACGTAAAATGCTCGTTGCGGGTCTACAAGCATTTTTGAATCGACGTTTTCTTGTACAAAGAGGGCTGATTTTTCTTATAGGTGTAAGTTCATACATGTAATACAATTATAAAAATATGCTATCATAATTGAGGGCGCAGCCTCCAACACATCTCTTAGTGCCCCTTTAAGGGTAGGTGAAACTTATCGCTGTTTACCTTATGTAAAGATACGCTCGATTCCTGTATTACATTCTTAAAATAATGAAATCTCTTAATATCTTAAGCGATTTTCTTACTAGGTTATAGGCTTACTTTAAGCAATTCAGTTTCAGTTTCAGTTTTATGTACCAATAATACATATACAATAATGTTAAGTAAATACATTGGTGGGCAAAATCAGAGCAGAGCTCGCAAATATATTTGGCCTCCCTTAATAAATCATTTGCAATTGATCTTATGGCCTTAATAACAATTGGGTTTTTTTCTTTCTATTTGAGTTTGTTTTCACTCGTTTATCATTCGGTATTTTCGATGCAGAAAGTAATACCTAATGTTTTACGAACAATGTGGGCGTTGCTGACGTTGATATGTATCATGATATTTTATTTTGACCCATAGCTTAAATTACATGTTTGTTTTTGTTTTGTCTGGGTCTGCGGGATCCTTGTTAGAGATACTTACATAGAGTAGATTGCTTGATATTTGAAACTGCAATCGCTACTTCTAGCGAATGCTAATTTTAACGACATCGATATTGTCTATTTGCACCCGGTGCCCGCATGTTTCCCGAAAGCCAAGCTAATAAATTTTAACGAATATTGCAATGAATCATAACTGTATATAATGTTCGGTATGTCCTGTGCCACCGAACATTAGCTGGGTTGATTAAAGCTTGGGTAATTATCTAATTTTCTTCTTCAGATTAACATTTTGTTTAATAATTTGTCATGTCTGGGTTTTTTAAAGATGGTACTAAGATGGTATGATGGGTGTTGACAACTCTTTTTATTTTTTACTTCAAATGCCCTTAAAACACTGCTGCCAGATATTGGATACCACGTCGATTGTTTCAGTATGTTGACGTACACGTAAAATCATACAAACAAAACGTTAGCCAAGTCTAACGAATGCATCAAATTCAATGAACAAAAACTAACTTTTTGAGACAGCTGACCAAAAAGGCAAGTGTCCTCCGGTATTAATTTACCGTAAACAACATTTTGAATACGGAGAAACCTATACACTATACAATGTATCATACATACATTAACAATTTAACCTTACCCTAATGAGCGATGACATTTCTATAGGTTGACTTGCTTTCATTTTTGCAAGGGAAGTAATAAATGCATTGCAAAATGCACATGTATTAAAGTGTTCACGTCTAAATCGTGCAAAAACATGTGACACGCTGGTGACTATCATCTTAACCAGGTGTCCCAGTAAACCTTAAGATCTCTACTTTTTATTTATGACATCAAATTCAAGATATTACAATCGGTTTTCTAATTACGCATGGTCTACGAGAGGTATGTCAGAAACACATTCACCGAATTCACGGGAATCGACAGTGTTGTAAGCTTGTAGCTGTGCAGCGCTGTTACCACTCGATATCAATTAACCCACAGCAACGCTCCGTTCACTCTTTTATGATATGTAAATAAATAATATTTGTTTTTTGAACAATAAATATGTATTTTAGTAAAAGTGTTAGTATTTAAATATTTTCAAAATTGAAGACAATAATGCAAAGGTCTGAAGTTGTAACACAAAATAAAAAACACGTTACTGAATGGATTGAATTGAAATGGATTGATTTTTTTTTTAAATCCCGGATGTTGCTACCTCACTACTAATATTTAAAGAAATTCGGATGAGCTGACTGTTACGGTTTATAATTAGTCATAAGGCTGCATAGCAATGTAGCGGTATATTTTCCTATCAAATCGGTTGAACTGGTTTTCGATATATCTCCGTGATCACACATGATTTCAAAACCAATTTAATAATGTTGATTATTTATTCACAATTGAAATTTGGAGACTTCCAGAATGTATTACCATGATTGCAATCCATGGTCAGATGGTGAAAAGGTTAAACTAAAAAGTTTTAGCGGTGAATTGGGCTGAACAGTAGAACAGTAATTTTCCGCCAAATCATTTGAACAGGTTTTCGACATTCCTTTCTTTACATACGCATCATTTGAAAACGGATTAACCAGTCTTAAATATCATTTCACCACATAATGTTGTAATCCGAAAGTTTCCAGAATGTATAAATATGATTAAAATCCATGGCTTAAAAGTCAAACTAGAGCTCTGTCAAAATAAGTTGCATTTTTTTGTGGGAAACACTGTAATATATTAGTATAGCTTTCTATACTCAAATGGTGTCTCAGAATATTCTAGTCAAAACTAAAAACACTTTTAAAGATTACCGAAAGTAAACAAGACGTCCATCCGCTGGATATTCAAAGTAATTGATCTTGTGTTAAAATCGTAATATTTAACCCAAATCGTACCTTCATGTACAGTTCTGTATACTAATATTGATAAATGTTGAGATCCCAAGGTTTCCAGAATTTATAAACATGATTGAATTCCATGGCTTAAAAGTCAAACTAGAGCTTGGTCAAAATAGGGTGCAGGTTTTCTGAACACCCTGTAGTATATTGTTATCTTTCTATACTCAAATGGCGTCTCAGAAGATTCTAGACATTGCCAATAACAATTTTCAAGATTACCAAGATTAAACAAGACACAATAAATATTTGTGATGCGCTTTTAACCGAAGGCTCAAAGCGCTTACAAAACAATACAAGTTATATAAGTTAACATAATAATATATAGAGAACATGATTTGATGGGAAACAAATATGTCTTGAGGGCAGTAACAGAAACAGACTGCCGAATAAATACAGGTTTATATTGTATCTATACTTATCAACTTGCTATACATATGTACAGATACCACCATAAATTATTACCCCTTGACCTCCCTGCCACCCTTTTTATCAATCACTCTGATATCCATAACCACAATACGCGTCATGCCACTGATATTCTCATTGCTCCTACTCATACCAAACTGGCCGAGAATACTTTCAGATCCCAAGGTCCACTTATTTGGAATAACATGAGCAATACTCTCAAAATCTGCAAGTCACTTGCTATATTTAAAATTCACCTAAAAAAATACATCCTTCTCCAATATCGCTCTGAAATGTTTAACAACGAGTACGCTTCAATTCAATAATTTATCAATATAATCATTTAATGTAAATGTCTGTCTAATGTTTTTGTCCTGCACCCTCATTTTTTGTATGTATTCACACATTCAGTGTATAGCTTATAAGTATAGTAATCTCATTGTATAAACACCCTATACACTGTATCTACGATCCGTATAAATTAATCTGTTACTGTAACCTACATCTTTGTATTACTCCCTTTTATTGATATTATGTATTATACTATTATTTATTCAATTGTAATTATTTTATCATTGGGTGCCATCTTCCTCACGCTCTGCGTTTTAGACGGGCATCCACATCTCCTGTATATTTGTATTTATAAATAACTGTTACTGTATATGTTTACCGAGATGAAAACAAATAAAACTGAAACTGAAACTGAAACATGATTTGTGTTTGTTATTTTCGATTACTCATACATTTCATTATCATTTTTTTTCTTCAAGTTTTTTCATTTATATACACAATGTAAGGTTAACAATCAATAAAGTGCCCTAAATTATATGGCTGGCGAATTGCTCGTTCTTGAATCATTGATTGGTAGGCCGCATGTGTACGTCATTTTAGCCGTCGTTTCTGCACAAAGTGACATACACAAACGCCATCCCCGTGGTCTACATGATTATATTCGATATTCCTGGTCCTACCGTAATCCTACATTATGGCCGAAATATTTAATGTTCACTTTGAGAGAAATAAATACCTGTTTTCTATCGTTTTCCTTCGGAATTTCACGCCAGCAGTGTGGACGAACGCATGACTACGTGAAGACTCTGTGTGCTACCTGAAGTCACGGCCTGAAGTCGTCTGCAGAAAAAAAGATCATCACATGATCGCAACAGCGGGAATACTGAACATCCTAGAACGACAAGACAGTTGTACTAATTAATTCAAAGTTTTACTAACTTATAACGATTAAGGGGGGTTCTAGGTTGATTTGACCCAAATTTGGAAACACATTTTCTCAATGTTACCGTAAACCTACCGCTTAGTGTTACATATCAAATTAAAACTTAGGTCAAGACCTTTCAGAAAATGCGTGTTATTTTGATCTGGTTGCCATGGTTACCATGCAATGCTTCTGATTGGCTAAACACGGGAGCAAACTTAACTAGAAAACGAAATGTTGCATATACACCATACATGGGTAGATGAAGTATCGGTATAGTGCGCATGATTCCATGGATCCGGTAACCGTGAACCGACCAATCAGGTAATTTTGCATCGTAATTCAAATTTAAAAACAGATATTAAAAATCGGGCTCCATGGTTTTATAGCTCCTTGTGTGCTTAACATCTGGTCCATATCCCATGATTATATGACCTTTCGTTTTCTAGTTACGTTTGTTCCCGTGTTTAGCCAATCACAGTCCTTGCATGGTAACCATGGCAACCAGATCAAAATAACACGCGTTTCGTGAAACGTCTTGACTTTAATTTGATATATAACACTAAGCGGTAGGTCTACGGTAACATTGAGAAAATGCGATTCCAAATTTGGGTCAAATCAAACTAGACCGCCCCCCCCCCCTCTTAACTGCTAAACTAATTTCACACAAATTAGTTTATCCGCGATATAATGTTCATTATTGATTGCTGGAACCTGTCGAACTATTCTAAGTCATGGCAAAATAGCTCAGCCAGATATTAAGCACTCATTAAGCACAGTTCCCAAATAGTAGAATACTCACGACTAAATATTTTTAGACGTCCTACTAATTTAACTTAGTTGGGCACAACATTTTCATTTGCAGTGAATACTAGGCATGTTTGTACAAAATTGTACTTATTTAAAAAAATATATAGACATATAATAAAATATGAGCAAAAGTACCAAGGATAGCCCAAAAAGCTTTGAGCACAAAGCTTATTTCCATTGGGGTCCTTTTTGACCAATATAGGTACGCGGTCCCACACCCAAAATAAAACGGACAATTATGTTCTGCATGGTTTGAAAACGTTTTTGGAATTTTTGAGAAATAGCTGAATACAAGGAAGAGCATGCATAATCAAAATAACACATAATCAATGCTGAACACAGTGTCTTGCGGGTTTTAAAATAATTTAAAACAATCAGCGTGCCTGTATAAGAATTTGAATCTCCCACTGGCCTTTTTAATGACATTTAAGGCAATTGAATCCCCTGAAAGAGTATTGTCAAGGGTGACCCCTTAATACTTGACAGATGAAGAGGTATTAATCATGTTACCATTACAAATGACAGAAAAATCATCAACAGAATTAAGCTTCCTCTTTGTTCCAAATAAAATAGCCTCTGCCTTACCAAGATGAGGGGAGAGCTTGTTATCAATCAGCCATTGCCTGCAATTCTTGACTTAGTTTATCCGCAATAATTGTGGGATCTTTGCCAGAAACCAACAAGCCACTGTCATCAGCATATAAAGACACTTTACAGTCGACACTGATGGGCATGTCATTCACATAGCAGAGAAATAGAAGAGGACCAAGGATGCTGCCTTGCCATTTCTCATGGTGATTCCACAAATGGTGATGAAATTCAATAATGTTGACATTTCTGAAACATTTTGTGAACATTTGGAACTGACGTCTGCAGTCGCCTGCCGCGTGGAAAGTGTTAGTTATCCGAAATGTTCCAAATCTGCGTCTGTTAATTCGCGAATAGAATCTCGTCCGGGCAGATGGATAGCAGACGACGCCATTTTTGTTGTTGTCAACTCCGTACTTGGCGTCGTTGTTCAATATTTACGTAATACTCATAGGCTCCGGAATTGTTTCGTTTAAGCCTTTTGCTTTAAAACATATAAAAACCCACTGTCAAAATGTATGAGCTTTAGTCAAAACTTAGGGAATTATTTTCTCATCATGATGCATCAACTAATTTGATCACCCAACTTAAAATAAAGACGCTAGAGGCAAAAAACGACTCAATGTTGCGATCTATATAATTTCACTAACATTATTGCTGGCTCAAAGTCACAAAAATAAATACCACACATTTTGCAATTTATGTTATATGATAAGTAGTTATCATTTTGATGTAATTAAATTATGAAACCACCTTACTGAACATACTGAAGTAGGTTCTCAATTCACAAAAATAACCAATGGCTAAAAAAGCAATATTGCCGGATTCGGCAGTATGCTGCCAGATTCGATAAGTTGCCGTTTTTGGCAGTTGGCCCTGATTGCTTATGGCCATGTGTTTTGAACTGACCACCCAAAAAGGGTGGCGACGTTGCATTTTTTGTGACGAATCATCCATCTCTCTCTATTAACTCAACAACTATATGTGGTAGAGCTATTATTTAGGTGTCATTTGAAAGCTTATTTATCTAGCTACACCGTGTGAATAAATCAGGTATTTCTATAACTGTTTGGCTGAGATATGATTGATTATACTTCGAAAGTCAGGGGTGGCGGCGGTGGCGGTGGCGGCGGTGGCGGTGGCGTCGTGTACAATCTCTATGGGGAATATAGAAAATGTTCCAAATTCTACGTTCAAATTACAATAACTCCTAATTTCTGTATGGTACAACCATGATTTTGCTCTCATTTTATCGATTGTTTTATATTCTATAAGTTTCTGTTTCAACAAACGTGTCAACTCGTACGTAACAGTTGTAATCACGAATCGATTGCATTGTCTTTGGCTTTTCCCTATTCACTACACAGTAAACTTGCCCTAATTCATCAGTTTTACATACATGACTATAACAACAAAATTATTCAACCGATTATAGCAAAATTATACATTTTTGGAAAGCTCTCGAATAGGGGAATTCAGAAATCTTGTTTAAAATAGGATAGGGTGATTAACCAAAAAAAGATATGTGTAAACTCTAATAAATTTGGAATATAAACGTTTGTACTCATTTACTTTCCGATATAGTATATTTCAACAAGTTACACTTGACAACCATTATGTTCTGATGGGTAAATTGCATGAGGAACTAATATGCACAGTAGAATGATGATTGGGATAGGAATAAAAAAAATATTGAGCTTTGATCAAAATATGAAAAAAATCAATATTTTTTGAACATTCTTAATCACAACATGTTACCATTAGATCTTATGCAAATTCCAATCGCATATTTAGATTCCTTGTGAGATTACCGTTCAGAAAATATATACTTTTTATGGGGTAGAACAAGTAGTTATTACGATATGCTAATTCCAATCTCAGATGGTGTAAAATGTAAAAATCTGGACATGCAACGGTAAGGGTGGCGAGTTCAAAACACATGGCCTTATACAGATGTATGAGGTGTAATTATACATTATTTACACCCTTATAAAGATTGTATTCATTAAAAAAACGTGTCCACTGTAAAGTAATGGAGTGCCACACCTACTCCTATTCTTACTCCCCTTGAGTCACTCACTCTCTAAATTGTATTCAAGGAATTGGAGTTTCCTGCTTTTTCATTAAAACATTAGCCTACTCGGTGGTATCATCTCGAGAGATACCTGACATACACTTAATTAACTGATTTGATTTGTTCCAACATTTCCCTGGCTGATAGCGTGTTCTTGTGCTAGTCCCGTGAGCTATTATGTCAATCAAATTTATATATTTTGTATTACAGCTTAATCCTAGGATGAGTTATTAAGTGCATTGCTGTCAAGATGAGGTCTTTCATCTGACAAGACTGCTAGGGTAAATTGGCTGTCTAGTGTGTATGTCGAGGTCGGAAGATACTTCAGTGTACGTGATATTTACACTTGAAACCCAAAGTGTCGATACCCGTTTAATGCTTTATCTCCGGTAAATAATTCACACTGTAAAACGGGAAACATATTTAGAAGGAGAATACGTTACTATGGACGGTAGTTGTACGCTCAGCATTCGTTCCTCATTCGTTGTTTGTAGGTCTGTTTCACGGAGATACATTGTACGGTCCCCCGGGGGCTAGTCATCCTTACATTATACCGGTTAATAAACTCTTGAAGCATTTCAGGATGGGCGATAGTCACTATATCCACTATCGAAACTTGCCATTTGTCGGAGGGGCGATATTTGCTATGTTTAGTGCTGCGTTCGTACACACGCAACAAATCACGCCTTCACTCTTGTAGTACATGGAAGGTAAATACGTGTTGAATGAATGGAGTACCACAGAGCTTACCGATAGACACTTAAGCACCTACTATGTACGATGACACTTTCAACGACGCTTGTTGGAAGTATTATTCAACGGAATATTGCCCAAAGTCAATTTCTCTACACGCGTTATAGTGTGTGGTAGTCTTAAGAGGTTTTCTATAAGAACGTTGTTTATAGTTCCTTACCATCAAGACAGATAAGTTGTCGATGCCCTTATCTATGAATATTTTAATATTGTTTCTTTTCTTCTCAATCTTCTTAAAAAGCAAGAATGCATTCTGATATGTATCGCCTTATATAGGTTTAACCTCATATTTTTCAGGAAGACACATAATCTGTTTTGCATTCAGAATCTAAATAACCTGCATACTTTCTTTTATAACTACTTCATGAGTTCATGACATGTGGTTAAACTAAATCCTTCCATAAGGCTTAAGGCTTTAAAAAGCCATAAAGAAGCTTTTGGAATTTCGAAATGGAAGATTTCTTTTCATGTACTTTATAGAAAGCACTCTGAAGTTTAGAAAAATGAAGAATGGTGAAATTCGTGAACAATATGAAATTGAGACTTCACAGCACCCATACATTTTTAGCTATGGTTATTCATTGTAAAATTATAAAATTGTATTTTTCTACTTGTTAATTTTTTGTTGTTGATGGTTTTATGAATTTCATGCAAATAATATCTGTAATCTGTTATTATGAAATTGTGTAATTGGTAATCTGTTATTATGAAATTATGTAATCTGTAACAATAATATTATGTAGCTGTGCATACTTTTGTATATGCAAATGTACACATGTAGTGTTCGTAGCTCTGCATGCCATGTGTTTTTGTAAAATACAGCAGTGAGAGTGGGGGTGTGTCTGCACTGCAGAATAGCATACTTTTCACACGGTCAGAATAGACTCTATTCACGCGGCAGCCATTGTCCAAAATTTGCCACCAGAGCCTCGTTTCGGTTTGGTCCAACTGCGCCTTGGCGCACTCGATAGAACCGCGAGGGAAGCGTGGTACCAATGCGTGTGGCGTACGGATCCTCGCGCAATGCGAAAGAAATCACACAGGCGCAGGTAAACATAACGGGAACGAGGCTTGGGTGGCAAATTTTAGAAAATAGCTGCTGCGTGAATAGGGTCTATTAGTATACTTTTCAAATGGCCCAAATAAGTATACTTGTTGTATACTTAAAGTGTACTTATTTCGCGTTCCAATTAAATACACCGTTCGAAAAAGTACTAAATAAGTACAGTACATAAAATGCAAGCCAGAATAAGTATACTTTTCACATGGCCCAAATAAGTATACTTATTGTATACTTAAAGTGTACTTGTTTCGCGTTCCAATTAAGTACTCCGTTCAAACAAGTACTAAATAAGTACAGTACTTAAATGCAAGTCAGAATAAGCATACTTTTCACATGTACTGTACTTATTTAGTACTTTTTCGAACGGTGTACTTAATTGGAACGCGAAATAAGTACAGTATACATTAAGTATACTTATTTGGGTCATGTGAAAAGTATATTTATTCTGGCTTGCATTTTAAGTAAGTAGTGTACTTATTTAGTACTTTTTCGAACGGTGTACTTAATTGGAACGCGAAATAAGTACACTTTAAGTATACAATAAGGATGAGGATGTTATTACATGTTTATCGCTGAAAAACAAATCAGTTTTCATCCCATGAGTATTATAATCTACGACTATTCATGTGTTATTTACTTATGTATTCATTCAGCATAATACAGGCTTACGCCATATACAAAGTGCTCTGGGGTCATATTGTAATATTTTATTTCATACTAATACGTGTCATAGGAGCTAGTTAAATAGTTAAATTGCCTAGTTAAGGGCATACATCACTATATTAAGCGGCCAATTGCTAGTGATAAACGGAGTAAGCTAAACAAAACCATTTTAAAATAATCACGCAGAACTCTATACCGATTCACGTTAACGAGTATACTAAAGAAAACGATTGTTACTGCTGATGGGGTTTCGAATTTTAACGCCTTATGAAAAGTGAGTAAAGGACGGTCGGATGGTCGGATAAAGGTGCTGTCCTTGCCACTTACTCAAGCTTTAGCGTTGTCTGTATTGATCCCTGATACGCTTTGGAGCATTCGAGGATTTGGTGCCACAATGACCTATCTACAATGGCTGCAATGGATAAGATTGCATTTTCATATGGTGTACTGCACCAGAAGTGTCACATAGCAGCAATTACAGAGATATCTTAAAAATAAACCATATTTGCAATAACTGCTCCGCATTTAGTTCATACCAATTGCTAAGTATATCAAGGCCCTGTCACACCATAGCGTGTGGCCTGAACGTATGCCGACGTATTCAAAAAATAGCTCAAAAATTGTCAGAGTCCAAGAACGTCCAACTTCCCAACGAATTGCGTAGGAAAAGTCGACATCGGTGATGGAATGGACGTATCCAAAGCGTATCCATAGCGTATTAAACGTATACATAGCGTATGACTAACGTGTTGATAGCGTATCACGAACTTATAACAAACTTATGACAGCGTATAACAGCGTATGCGATCGGCGAGCGTATACCAACGTATGCTTAACGTATTCGAAGCGTATGTCTGCCGTGTTCGACGTATCCTCAGCGTATCCTCGGCGTATAACGAACACGTGACTTATGCCGCTGCAGAAATTGAGTTTCGTACACGGCGGGACAAGTGTTGCCAGTTCAAGTAAACGCCTACAATCAAGGAAATAAAGGTTGGCACACTTTGTCTTAATTACGGAAAAAAACCGCCCCTCTCCCCGGAGGCAATGTTGATCCGAGTCATATTATCAGAAGCCTTGGTAGGTCCCCCGACATTGATTGATGGGGGGTGGGGAAGGATATAAGAAAGGGGGAGACTTTTGCTTTCTATTATACAGTGCTATGTTCCAAGTCTGATCTCAATTGCGAGCACAGGGATAGTTGTAATAAGTTGCGTCAAGTGTGCCAACTATTATTTCCTTGATTGTAGATGATAACTATTACAATATCTAGAAGGGTAAATATATAGGTCCAACCTATAACTTACGACGAGTAACGTACCTCTAACGTATGTCAGCGTATGTCAACGTATGTCTAACGTATGTCAGCGTTTGTAAACGTATGTCTAACGTACCACGAACCTATCGGGAACTTATGCAGAACATAAGTTAAGCACACGTTGAGTACGTCGAGAAATTTTGACCATGCTCAATAATTGTTCGCGGGCTCGACGTGTTCCAAATTTTCACAACGTATCACAGCGTGCTCTTAACGTAAACGACGTATCCCCAACTTACTTTCGATATTTCGCATACGTTGTCATACGTTCAGGCGATACGCTATGGTGTGACAGGCTACCGTACAGCTAGCGTATGTACCGTACAGCTAGCGAGCATTCGGCGTTTTGGGAACCTATGGAGGGTTTGCGTATTAAATGGGTCCCTTGAGTATCTCATCCTCACTTCTTCATGGTCTGTCGTGCTGAACACATCAACCCATCATCATACGCTGTGAATGCGCTACGCTACGTTAAGTATACGTTAAGCATACGTTAGTCATACGCTCGCATACGCTGTGATACGCTATCATAAGTATGTTATAAGTTAGTGATACGCTATCAATACGTTACTCATACGCTATGTATACGTTCAATACGCTATGGATACGTTATGGATACGTGACAGGGCCTTACACGATCGCCCGGCATAAGGTGAATACGTGATAATACGTCGAAACTCATTGGAAATACGTCAGGCATACGTTTGACATACGGCACATATACGTTATCAACTCGTTATCACTACGTTGGCTGTACGTTTCCCCGTCAGCCTACGTTCATCAACGTATACCAACTTAACGTACCACAAACTTACCGGGAACTTATGCAGAACGTATTAAGCACACGTTGAGTACGTCGAGAAATGTTGAGCATGCTCAATATTTTTTCGCGGGCTCGACGTGTTCCAAATTGTCATAGCGTATCACAGCGTGCTCTTAACGTAAATTACGTATCCCCAACGTACCCCTAACTTATATCAGCGTACACCAACGTACACCAACGTATTTTTCGATATTTCGCATACGTTGGCATACGTTGAGGCGATACGTTATGGTGTGACAGGGCCTTAACCAACCCCAACAACTGGCAGCTATTACCATGATTACCGATACCATGATTTAATTCACACTAGATATCTTAAAAATAAACCGGCATATCGGCAATAACTGCTCCGAGTTACATTTAGTGTATACCAATTGCTCAGTATAATAACCAACGTCATATATATATATATATATGACAACTGGCAGCTATTACAGATAGTGCCTTGCGGCAATAAACCCTCGATATCATTATGTTCTATATACATCTATCAAGAAACTTACTGGTATCGCCATACTGAATTTAGACACTCGTCGTCTTTTCAATATTTTGATATCCATATCCGCAAGTTGAAGGAGTGTAGCGTAATAAGTCCCACGTTGGCCATACGTATTTTTAGTTACGCTCAGAGTTGCCTGTATGTCTCGATTCTGTTGCACACTACTTGCAAAGTAAAAGAGGGTTAACGAAGATCTCTCCTGAAGGTATCGGATCTGCTGCTCTTAAGCGCCTCACTGTCGTTAGTAAGGCCGCGCTGTAACCAGTACGTATGGTATGTACGTATTGTTTACGTAAGACTTACACCGATGGTCGCAAAAGAATTGTTTTCATCGCCAAACATACAAACGTACGAGAAAATGTAAAAGAGAACAAATCGGTTTAATGTTCACGGGTGTTTGTACGTAAAATGTTGTAAATTATTACTTTGGCGGCAATCTTATAAGCCTTAGGTAAATGTGACGTATAAGTAAGAGTCATGCTTACACGTTTTACAGTACGGCCTAAGCATATGTCGATTTACACACTCTCGCCTATGTTTCAATTTTACTTGAATCTTTATTTTGTAATAAACTATCAGCTTGTTTCGTGACTGCATTATTTATAACACCTGTATAATACATGTGTGTGTAACTTTCCCTTGGGCAAAAAATAATTTCATTCGCGGATGAACATTAAAAAGCCCACCTGTAACGATTTACATAACTCCCAACGATAGACCTTGTACATATATTATTGCATGTACATTTTCCATGAATCGTTATCATTCTTGCACGATATATAGTATTTTCTCTTGTGGCTAGCTCTCTTGTGATTACCTCTCCAATTTTGATTTAAATTGTATATACGACGTACTTAAGCAGTGTTAAGGGGGATGTGGACCCTCAGAATAGCCTCCGTTAAACTGCTGTAACTCCTTCATTATATATTTAATCTTTATAAAAGTATAAATTTTCTTGAAGAATAGGGTTCAATAAATCCAACCATGAACATAAAATTGACCATTTTGAATGACAAATTTATTAAAAAAACACGTTTTTTGACCCATTTTAGGTTTCGTCAAGATAACTAAAAGCATATGTTGTCACATTTTGTCATTCTAGATTTTATCTATATAGAATATCTGATTTATTTTTTGAATTATTGACCAAAAGGTGCCAAAATGTGATGTTCATGATTTTGGAGGTAAACAAGAAAATGTATACTTGTATATAGATCGGAATAATGAAGGAGTTACAGCAGTTTTTAAGGCTATGCTGAGGGTCCACAGCCCCCTTAATGTATGTATTTGTGTATCGAACCTAACACTCGACATGTGAATATAAACCCCATACATTTCCAGATTTACAAGGCAATTTCTGTATCCACGATATGCAGTGATATGGCATAAGAAAGAAAGAGAAGGAACCTTTCCCCTCAGAGAAAAGCAGAGGAAAGTTGCCCTATATCGTACGAGTTCTTACATCCAGCTTTACTGATATCGTATTCAGCATGTGGTCCCAAGCGTATGTATTTGCTCTTGTAAAGTTTAGACTTAAATAACGGGTAAACATTTACCATTTCTGAACAATAATATGTAGGTCGAGATTAGTTGAATAATGTCTGCATGTGTAATTAAGCTGAACCCCCAACTTTAATAAAAACGAGGAAACGAGGAAACTGCTTATCTTTTCAACCGTGTGGCATACGTCACGTCATGTATAATTAACTTCATCACGTTCAATACATTACTAAGAAAGTGTAACAATGGATCTGTCTTGAAACTATTAAACACATTCGTTCATTCTTACGACTTCCACACGGTGACTATGTCCATGCGCTTCAATCTCATACACGTCTCAATCTCAATCTCAACACAAACTGTAAAGTCCTGTTTCGTCGCTAAAGTCGAACTACCAAACTGTAGTTGAATAAGTTCCAAATGTGTGAAAAATATTAGGGTTTTATCGCTCCGAGCGCAAAGTAATCCAAACGTTCGCGATTATGTCCACACGCACGCAGTTGAGGTCGCACACACGCGTCATGCAATGTGTATATCATGCATGATGCGCGTGTTGCCTTCATATGAGCCCGCGTCTTTCTCTATTCATTCGCTGCTGTAACGAGGCTCTGCCAATTTGGAACTGATTCATACACCGATATAAAGTATTTAAAAATAATTTTCATTCAACTCAATTATACCAGAACCAAAAATGCGTCATAAAAGAATTCATCCGATTTCGCAAATGTGATGAATAATGTATGACATCACCTTCATGACTTATGCACACATCACACAATTAACAAAACCTTTCACCTCAATTCCACACCCTCATCTATAAAATACACCATAAAAGCACACATACCTCGACCTCAAAAGCTCAACGCACTAACACATCACAAGGTAATAATTATATTGAAATACATTTTTACATTGAATTATTGACGAACAATAGTTACTCATACAAAAGGTAGCTTTCTTACATCTCTAATAAAATTCATTAAATGTACTAAAACTGAATTGTTTCAGATTGTGAATGATTTTGGAAAATTTATGTGGTTTTCGAGTTGATATCTACCATTCTGATAAGGGTTACTCTTTTTTGCTCTAAAGTTCGCAGTTTTTGGAAAATATTTATAAAGGGCACCATGTTCAATGATATTTCTAAGAACTTATTAAGTCAATGCATATGGTAATAGATACGCTTTTTTAAATCAAACAAATAGGAAAGTTACGGATATCAATATACAAACTATGAGCGGGAGTAATTTGGGTGTGCGACGATTATATCCCAAATTATGCGCCAGCATAATTATCTGTAATTTACAATAGAATTTGAAAAACATGCTTCTAACTGGTTAAACATTCTATTTGCCTTTGAGGTCTCGATTTGACGACATTTGGTTGTTTCTAGGATGCTCTTTGCTTTCTATGTGGTATCTGCATACCACTTTTCATAACGTTCATTAAATTAATAACCCACTCATCCATTTTCAAACACACTTTCATAATCAAAAGAATAATGGTTATATTCCTTCAGAGGCAAATCCATGGGAAATAACAAAAGAAGAATCATTGTGTGCCCCAACATTCTTAGCAATAATGCTGTCCCTAAATGTATTTTACACAGAATAAATAGTGTCAAACATTTGCTAACGTAAATAACAGGAGGTCATTTAACTTCCCCCTTCTGATACATGGTACAGATAGGCAAAACGTTTCCACATAAGAATATGTGAAAAGCAAACTGAATTCTAACTAAACCTTACATAAGACTTATAATACCTTAAGTAAAGGTTATTTAAGAAAAACAAGAAATGACTGAGTTCAAGTATCACCGATAGTACTCCGTGCGCCAGGATCTCCTTGTTTAACAAGTGTTTGGTCCTCTCATTGCAATGTTATGTCAACATAGTCAATGGGAACCAGTAGATTTTGGTGTTAGATTAGAAGTCGCACACTTTAAGATAACCTATACTAAGTGTGCTCTTCGTTGTTTTGTTTTCCTCCGTTATTGTTACTTATCAAATTATCAGCACTACGTATGTGTGAATTCCTGCGATTTGAATGTATGTCTAACTCTATCGTATTATTTTCAATGTGTCTATTTCTAGATGTTCTCGATCCAAAACTAAATGTTTTCCGGAATGCTTTTCGATATTCAGGATTACTAGTGCTATATATAATTGGATTTACGGTTGAATTAATCAAAAAAGCGACACGACCGATCCACAGGATGACGTTGTCCGCCGTGGGACCGTAGAAAGGTCCACTTGTATCGTTCAGAAGTTGATATATCTCGGATATATTACTGAGTTGAATCGGGAATAAACAGGCGAAGAACACAAGTGCATTAATGCTGAGCATTCTGGCTACGTGACTTCGAGCTGCTGACGATTTTCCATTCGGTTGATTTCTTTTGAGTTCTTGTACAATTCTCACATACACTAAACAGTTAATAACAAGTGCGATTGAAAATAAACAGATATCAAGCGTATCGATGAAAATAAAGGTGCCATTTGGCCACTTACATTTCTGAATCTCTGTTGGGAAACTCATAAAAGGTTCTTGTTTTGGCCATATTACACATTTACGTTCCACGTTAGAAAACGAAATTGGCAATGCTATTACAACAGTGAGTATAACCCAGGTTAGCAACGTATATTTGATGTTATCTTTCAATGGATGTGAACTAACGCTTCTATGGCGATACGCTAATGGTCTGCACACAGCCTGGTAGCGTTCTAGAGCAACTAGGGTCAGGAATGCGATAGAGGCAAAACTGAAGACATAGATTATCAATAATGATATCATGCATCCACCAGTTTCAAACGGATATCCATAATTGACGGGTTGCTGTATATAAGTTAACAAATAATTCAATGTAGTTGCGATTAGCAATACCCCATCTGCTATCGATAAGTTTGAGAGATAGAAATTCGTAGCTGTTCTCATTTTTGGAATTCGGTAGACGACGAACAGAAATGCAACATTCGATGATAAACCAACCAGCGTTATAACCGGTACAACGTACATGATGAAGACACGCTGAAAATCACTATAAAGTAGCAGTTCTGCCTCGGCTAACGTGTAATTCATGCAGTCGGTAACAGAAAAGTAACTATTATTTGCCATAGCGGAAAACGAAGATGACTGTAGTCAGGAAAAGAAACTATGATTGCAACAGTTCCATTTGGATATTTCCATTTCAAGTTTTAGGGCCCGAAATAGCGGGTGTATTACTTCACTATACAGCTATGTCTACGTCTCGTTAGGCAGCTCCAGCATCCTTTTATCCGATATACGCTGATACTGCAACTGTGATGGGCTACCGCGAATGCGATCAGTGCACGGCAATGCGTTGCGTTAATAATGGAATACGGCGGTGACTTCACAATAATATAACAGTACTTTGTCTTGCCTATTACTTGATGTTTTAGTGTTGGCTGGTTAGTGATTGGCTGGTTATACGCACTGACTCTGCACATATTGAAGTGTGATTTGATGCTCACAAAGAAGTGGTGTTCGTTCGTAAGACAGCGCCATAACGTGGAACACGAACATGCTTGTCTTTTATGGCATGCCGATTTCAGTTTAATTGTTATTACTACAATTCAAACAGCAGACAATGTCTGTACATTGGTAAATATCACTTGACAGTAAGTGTTATTGTAAGTGAGCGAAGGACATATGTGTATATCGCGTAATAAATATTTTTTTTAACACATGATATGCCGAGTTGAAGATGGTTTATATACCCCCCGTATATACTCGACTATGTAACTTCCCTCAAATCGGATCGTGTGAATTCAGGTCACGTGATACGTAAGCGCCGGGTTTGCCCATTTTTTTCTTGAATAAACTCAAAGGGTATTAGGTTTTTGTTATAAACACAAAACACAAAGAAAAACAAATCACCTCGAGGGGAACTGTAGCACCTTCAAGTCAGTTAGGTATTATCTGACTTTTTCAACTTCCGCAAAATGTGATATTTGAACATGGCAACAGGATATCAATCTGGCAATACTGACTTTTTTAAATCGGTTATTTGTTAGACCAAAGATAGGGCAACTCATTCATGAAGTCAATTTGGGCAAAAATTCAAACCACCTTGGTGAAGGGTTCTGCCAAACTTTTACTTTTTTCGTTGCTGAAATCAGTATAATTAGGAGGATTTCCCCCTAAAATGCGCAAAAACAAGATAGGCCCGTTACTATGGCAACATGGGGTTGCTGATTTTTTTTTAATACCATATCTTTACATAACTACTAAATGTCTTTCACCTCCCAAACTTTAGGCAAAATCCAAGAGATGGCGTGTCCAAAAGTTTGTCAACTTAGAAAAAAGTCGCTCTTAACACTCTCCACGCGGCTATTCATTTTACTATGCATAATAATACAAAACAGATTTTTCAGAACCCTTCGCCAAGTTTCAAAGTCTAGCTCTAGGATTACTGAACCAATAATAGGCATTGTTGTACTTATGTAATACATTTCTCATGGTGATTCAGAGAATGTTGCTCCCTCCGGGCAGACAAATAATCAAAGTTACATACATCTAAAGCATTACCATAGGAAATAAAACTAGGACCAAGGATAATTCTTAAAGCTCTCTTTTGAACTCTCTCAAGTTTTAGAGCTAGTTTGGATGTGAGGGCACAATGCCAGATGACGTCAGAATATTCAAGCAGAGGGCGAATGTACCCTCTGTACACCGTCACTAACTCGGATGTATGAAAACCAAAACGTTTAAGAGATCGCAACATAAAAAGTCTTTTGTTGGCATTCTTGCACATGTGGTCAATTTGTGTGTCCCATTTAAGATCCTCCTGTAACCAAATGCCCAAAAGCAGAGCTAGCAAAAGAAAGCTGCGATGGACCAATTTTTAAGTCAGGATGGGGAGGGGGATCTCGCATGAAACACATCTGCATGGCTTGGCATTTGGCAGGGTTGAGTTTGAGTTGATTAGTAACAGACCAATCCAGAAAGCCATCAAGATCAACTTGCAAGTTGCTACTCTCACAAGAGGAACGATTTTCGGCGAACGTAAGATCGTCCACATATTTCCAATAGCTGGAATAACAACTCTCAGCCATGGTATATAGATTTTAAAAACATGATTAGGTTTAAGTTGTTTAACTCGGTTTACAACTTTCAACATTCCCCCTTCTTTAATTCGTTATCACCAATGCGGGACCTGGGCTCCAGCTTGAAGCGAATTAAGTTATTTGGCACAACTTGCAGCTTATTTTTCATCTTTGCAGAAAGTGAAGAAAACCATGAAGAGCAACAATAATCAAAATGTCATTGTATACGGGCAATCCAACGGGTCTTACGAGATATTTCATTCAACAAATGACCTTGTCTGTATAAGAAACTTCATTTTTCATTCGTTGTGTATAGGTCTGTGTCATGGAGAACTCGGAAATAAACTCTCGAAGAATTCCAGGATGGGCGGTAGTCTCTATAATACACTATCAAAACTTGTCATTTGTCGGAGGGGCGATATTTGCTACACACAGCAACAAATCACGCCCTCACTCTTAAAGTACAGGGAAGGTAAACATAATATGTTGAATTGTAATTGAGTACCACAGAGCTTACGGATATGCACTCAAGCACCTGCTATGTACGATGACACTTTCAACGTCGCTTGTTGAGTCAGCTTCTTTACACGCATTGTAGTGTGTGGTAGTCTTAAGAGGTTTTCTATAAGAATTTTTTTCATAGTTCCTCACCATAAAGGCAGATAAGTTGTCTATGCCCTAATTTATGAGTATTTCAATATTTCTTCTTTTCTTCTCAACCTTCTTAAATATCAAGAATGTATTGAAATACATATCGCCTCAAAATGGTTTAACCTCATATTTTACAGGAGGACACAGAACCTTTTTTGACTCCAGTATCAAAATACCCCTCTGCACCCCTCCTTAGAGAGCTACACTGGTTACCCATTACATCAAGGATTACATACAAACTCATGTTGTTCACCTTCAAAAGTTTTCATGGCCTTTTTCCTATGTACCTGACAAACTTTCTCACTCCGTACATACCAAAGAGACCTTATCTGAGGTCAGGTGATGACAAATTACTTCTCACAATCCCTCGTACGAAGCGTGCTCTTGGAGACAAAGCCTTCTACGCTATTGCTCCACGTCTATATAACTCTCTACCTGCCTCACTCCGCAATTGTTCTACTATTCATAAGTTCAAAAAGGCTCTCAAATTTCATCTATTTCCTAAGCATTAATCCCCCGCCTCACGGATTCCATTCTGTTTTTAGCTTTGTATATTGTGCTGTCATATTTTGTGTATGTATAGGCCCTTTTTACTTTGTACAGTAGAATAATATGTTGCAGTAAGATATTGTGTTTTTGTGTATTTTAAGATTTTACTATTTTGTACAGCGCTTTGACCACTTTTGATTAGGCGCTTAATAATGCTGCTTATTATTATTATTAAAATAACCGGCATACTTTCTTGTACAACTCTTTCATGAGTTTATGACATTTAGTTAAACTAATTCCTTCCATATAAGGGATTGAAATCCTTCTAAAGAAACTTTTGGAATTTCGAATTGAAGATTTCTTTTCATGCACTTTATAGAAAACACTCTGAAGTTTACAAAAATGAAGAAATGTGAAATTTGTTAGAAATACGAAATTGAGACTTAACAGCACCCATGAATTATAATCCATAGTTATTCATTGTAAAATTATAAAATTGTATTTGTCTAATTCTTTGTTGTTGATAGTTTTATGAATTTCATGCAAATAATATCAGTCTGTAATCCTGGAAGGGAACAAATCCTTCAATTTAAATATCTCAATGTTTGAAAGTGACACGTACACATATCATTTGCAAACATTCTATAATACTAAGAATTGCGATCAACTTGTCAAGCCGGCAATCTTTCAAAATATTCAATTTGAAGATCTTCAACTTGATTTTGTCTGAAATTTGAACCTTTCGCCATATTTTAGAATGGAGTTGTGGCTATACCTTATCACAGTAAAATAGCACTTATTGGCCTTAGAATAAGATATCGAAAAGTAATTGAATTACACCACAGTGCCTAAACAGATACCAAAGTAGGGTGTGAGGAGACAGTCATTGTTCATGTTCAAGCAACACCTCCCAAATATGTGAGGGCGAAACACCACTGTCAAGTTTCAGATGTTTATTTCTTGGACATTTCGGGATAATCCTATATACATATATATAATTTTGTATTTCAAAGATCACACACATCATTGAAGAAAAGTGTAAAGTTAAACACTCCAGTAACTTTATAACCATATAACCGCAAATATTGACGTTTTGTAACCCCCATATAGCACGTAAAAGTATAGCGAACCTAGTTACTTGTTTGCAGTCTTATAATATTCAATTACCATGTATTACTTTAGGTGTTGCATTTAGAATAGGAAAATCATCTTTATATTCAAAGGTGCAATAATGTTGCGAGCGATTTATCATATGGAGCTTTTGTTTGTAGGTGTGCAAATTTGAATTGATGACCCCGATGTAATTGATGGAGATGTTATATAACGGTTTCCAGGGATGGGCCTCGGGGCTTCACACAAAGTGAGCTTGTTATAAACAGGAGTAAGATCATGCAATCTGTTGTTTGCACTTTATTGAGCGGTCTCGGGTGGTACGTTATATTAATTATATCGGACACCTTATTCCCACGGCTAACCTTCGCTCTGGCTCCCGTGAGTTTCTTGTTATTCCAAAAATCAAAATGAAGTATTTCGGTGATAGAGCTTTCTCCATCGCGGGAATCCAACTGCAGTCAACGTGTCGTATCCATTGGGCAAGACACTTTACTGCACTTGTCCCTCTTCACCCAGGTGTTAAAATGAAGGAGCTGTTTAGGGATAATCACAATCTCAGTGCATGGTAGGATGTGCGCAAATCAGTATTTGTAAAATGCAGCCAGATAAATTAAATGAAGTGAACTGATTCTGATGTATTCAATAGTCACAGCGGTTTACATGTACTTGCTATGAGCATATTTTTTTTGTTTTATATAATGTCAACATGTGAGTATTCATTCATTGCTTTCGACAAGCCTATTTTTATTTCAAACTATTGTTTAACCCTCTACCTCTTACCACCCCTAAGAATTTTCGCCGATTTGAAATCTTATGGTATGTGTTAGAAACATCATTTCTCTCACTGATAAGCAAAAAAAAAGGGTGAAATTCCAATATTTGGAACTTTTTTGTCGAAGATTTAAATTTGGTCTATATTTCACTGTAGGCCTACAGACGAATACAACAGGATTTTGAGGTAGGTCATGTTTAGTGACGTCATGCGCGGGATGTTTGTACTTGTTTTGGGAATGTATGGAAGGAGGAGAACTCTAGCTATACCATGGTACCCAAATAGCATACTCTGCATCTTGGTTTGAATTTTTCTTTAGGAGGGGAGGTAACCCTCCCCCCCCACCCCCCCCCCCCACTATCCATTTTTTGCCAAATCCGGTTTCTAATGAGGTATTGCAATATAGCTAATTCATTTAAATTACTGAAATCAATGTTGTGGCACGTTTAGAAAATCTAAATTGAATTCTGCTACAGTCATCTCAGGACTGTCACCTTCCAGTACAATGTTATAAATGTACTACCTGCAAATTTAATTCACACACTCATATGAAAAGAAAAGTGTCTACCTAAAATTACGAGGCAAACATTGGTAAGTCTTAAATCGACTTTTGACTAAATATTTGGTCTGAAAATAGTAATACGTGAAAGTAGTGAATAATAATAATGATTAATATTATAAAGCATCATCTTTTTGGTACACTTTGGCCATGTTATTACGCTGTCGTAGCTCGTCATAATTATTACGCAGCTGGCTAGACGCACATCCATATCATTACTTAGATTGTAACATCGTCTTTTTAACAGCTACCCGGTATGGCTTGGGTCAACGAGGCAAATGAAATTAATTACGCTCGTATATTGCCCAAGGATTCAGACACTTTGGCCACGGTGAGGCTAGATCTCACAATCCGATGATTGTGAGCCCCGCGCTGTTCCGCTGACCACTATTAGGTCTCTGAATCTAGAGTGTTTGATCAATCTAATAAAGCCCTCTAAAAGACAAACGTATGCGGCATTGTAAATCGTTCCCAGTGGAATGTTTTATGATGAGTATAAACAAGGAAGAATGGCAGGAAAAGAATGCACAAGCAGTTTACTGTACTGATATTGCAGGTATTATGAGCGGATGGTGGGTTATATACATGCGCTATTCATATCTAAAAAACCGATACGAGTTTAGAAGAATGTGAGTACCGAGTGTCATCCTCCTTTCATGACAATTTAAGATCATGAAAACGCTCGAGTACGGTAATTTGAAATTTTAGAGCGTAAATATTTATATCTTTCTATTCCTATTCTTTAATTATCTAGGCTGAAGTATATCCAAATGTGTACTTTTAAGGATTTAGAAAACTTTTATAAAGTAGAAAGAAACACTGACAGTAGCCAGTATCGAAATCGAGTAATAGAAGGCGCTTAGATTCCCAGTAATTCTGTCTAATATGCGGATGTTGCCACACACACGGTGGTGATGACATAGAGATGTGTATGGATTAAAGGGGTCTCTCAGAAGGATTAGCCTGGAATAATAACCAAAGTCGCCTTATGTTTTTTCAGGTCATTGGAAAATGGGATGGCTTTCCGGGTGTATATGGCTTATACGGGGTTCTTATAGAAGTATTAGGGCTGTCTGATTTGGAAAATTGATGAACGTCCTTAACACTTTCCACACGGCTATTGGTTTTACTAAATGCAAAACAGATTTGTCAGCAATATTTCTTAAATGTCACGGTCTATTTCAAGGATTAGTGAACCAATACTAGGCAGGTTTGTATTTATTTAAGGCATTTCTTATGGGGGATTCCAAATGTGGTAATTAACTTTAACAATCTTAAAAATGTTAAACAATTTTGTGTCATTTTAGTTTGTAGTCTGCAGACAAATGGAAACTGTTAAGAATCCGTGATAAGGTTGGCTATTAGTGTAATGGATTCACATGGGTGCTTATAACTTTTAGTTATAAGTGCCCCATATAGAGAATGCCGAAGCGACATTATAAAAAAGAGGTAGAACTTACTGAACGTTTCGCAAAATTACGGCCAGATATCTTTTGCCTCTGCGTGAATTAACAACCGGATATTGATTTGCAGCAAAGGGCTTTGGGCCCATATTTGTTGAATGGCTAATAATGAGACACATTAAAAACCCAGGAATATAACATTGATAATCCGGCGTAGAAAGTGATTAGAAGTGCAGTTTACCTTACGGACTTCCTCTCCTATAGAACAAAATCTGTTACCGGACCCATCACACGCTCTTCATCTGATTCCCCTCTTCTTTATGTTCATATGGGAAAAAATCGCATCGGGGATAAATCATTCTATGTGTCGGCACCCTTGCTGTGGAACAGCCTCCCAAGAAACATCAGGGAGGCATGGCATGTACATTGTCTACCTTCAAGAAGGTGTTGAAGTCACGCTTCTATCCTTCGTGAGTGGTAACAGCAAACATAACCATTATTAATATTTATCTTAAACCCATAGGTCCACTCTGACCAGCCAATACATTTGGGGATGTTTCAAGGTTGCGATGTCTCCATCTTAACTCTTTTTCATCTTTCACCATATAAACAGGTGTGAGCTAGATAGTGGACATTTGCATTTAAATTAAAGTAAATTATATTAAAAATAAATTCTTCAACACCACTGTGTATCCCTTTAAGTTTATTGTGACACGACATTGCTGAACACGTTTGTTTATAATCTCAAATGATTAACCGCTCACCACTGTTATCATTACGGCCACAGAAAGGATTGTATTAAGATAATTAAGATAACATTGCTTTATATCACACAAAAATGATACTTCACAACATCACAAACAGTTACATATATTTATATTTTTCGAATTCTAACAGGAATTGCAGAATATTTTGTAAAAACGGAGTTTTTTTTATAATGCATGAACTTGTATTTTCCAAAACGGGTCATAGCAATCAAATTGTATGGTGAAAGTATAGTTTTAATAGTTGGATCTATGTATTAGACCACTAGACACTCATATCCAGAACTTTTGCTTTGTTAACACACCTAAATACAAGATGGCCGAAAAAATGGCCGCCAAAACTAGAAACTCATATCTAGAATTTTTGCTTTGTAAACATACTTTAAAACCAAAATGGCCGCCTAATTAATGGCCAAAAATGGTCATTGGTATTACATAGTATGGTCATTTACGATACAAAACAATTGTTTTAGGTCATTTAACATCAACTTATCCCCTCTGGAAGCCATTTTGGAAAGTGATACAGATCAAAATTGTCACAGGGGTGGGCCTTATATCTAAAAGCAATAGCTTAGCAGTTTAGAACATACTATTTTGTGAATGTGATGTAATATACACTCTTATAATATCTATCGTTGATTATCATGTAGACTATTTTTACATTTACAGCTGCCATGTTGTAGCCTAGGCCATCTTGGATTTAAAGTATACTATTACAATGCAAATATACTAGATATGAGTTATTAGTGGTCTAACACATACATCCAAATGTTAAAACAATACTTTCGTCTGTTAGTAGTGGTTAAACAACTACAGACTATAACCATTATTACCACTGTGGTTATAGTCGATCGAGTTTATCGAGAATATTGCTCTTAATTTCCAGTTAATGTAAATTAAGGGTTCAAACAATCGGTTTGAAATTCAAATGAACCTCAATAGAGATTTTCGATTTACGGCGCTACCAGTCTTTGTATTTTGTGTCTTTTCCATCTGATCAGAAGTAATAAGTTTACTTTATAAAGATTCAAAAACATTACCGATTATATTTTTTACTCGAACAATTTCTTGAATTGGTATTTTACAAGTGTTTGAAAATTATATGAGTTGCTTAGTAACCTTACGACGACTGTGATCGTTAAAGGAATGAATGATAATCCGATGTTTTAACTTTATTACGCAATTGGCTTAACCCTCGTTCTCTTGAGAAAATATGTGTAACACGGTCTCCGTAAGAGTGTATAGTTCCAAACCCTAGATTTTTGCTATTATACATTACATGCTCATATTCCTGCTACATATGGATAGGTATGAGTCTTCTCTTTCCATTCGTACAAAATCAAGTATCAGCATTTCCCCGTTTATGACGTCATAAACAAGTGAATGTCTAATCAAATGTTTCCTTGAAGTAAGACAGCATGGAATTAACATAGGACAAATCCTTTATTAGCGGATTTTTGTTTTATTTATACACCAAGGATATACCCAGTCAAATCAGTTTGAGAACCGGAAATATCCAAATTGTACAGCATACGGCGAGTATAGGTTTTGAAACTCTAAAATATGATTTGTTTGTATAACCTCCATTTTGTTAATAGACATTGTATGTACATGACTCTCCTAACATATGCTGAAAGTGTCGTGATGTCTCACTTAGGTTTCGTTCACAGGATTTGAAAAACATAGCCCCTCCAACCATCAAACACCCACCCATTGTTCGCAGGACGAGGTTTAAACGTGATACTGTCAATTTGCTTGTATAGCGTCGACTTTCCTACTTCTAGTGCACCTAACAATACAGGCATTGCACACTCGTTGTCGCCTGTCATTTTGAAAGAAGTAGGAAAAATCAAAATAATCAAGCGTCGGAGTCTGCTTTACTCTAGAACACGACGAGAAATAATAATACGCCAACGATGCTAGTTGCCAAAAGCCCTTAATGACGCCCTTTGACCCGACTGTGTTATAATCGGATCATTGGTCTAATGATGAGATAGCATTGCGCTTATCAATAACACCTTAATGATGAGAAAATATAATCTTGCGCTTATCGATAAGCGCCTTATCATCAACACGTTTGACTGTTACCTACGATTTCCTTTCTCGTCCCATAATAAATGACCTAAATCTGTGATTTATGAATTCGAATGGGAACTGTATTGAGATAAGCCCGAGGGCCTTCCACATTACTCTTATCTCGACGACAGAGAATATGTTCTACAGGCCAGACCGACACAAATCCGTGTTTGGAAAGTTGTGTTGAATTTGTTTCTTTGAAAAGGTTAGATTTTTTAAAAATGTGGGAATTTGATTTTGATTTTCAAAAATGGTGAAATTCACCAACATATTCTCAATCATTTTAAACAAGAAATCCGAACCGACCGATCTTACGTTCGTCGCCCAATGAGTGTTTTTAGATCGTAGCATTGTTCTCTTTAAAAGGATACAAGTGTCAAAAGCCTTTTGTCACAAATCTATCAACATCATTAAATATCAGCCTATTTATGCTTTTCATTATCAAATCAATTCATAAAAAGTAACCGATTTCATATATGAACTGAAAAGAAACTCTAGTTTTGAATACTGTTGATGCTATTGGTTTACTCATTTATGGTGTAATTTGGCTTTGAAATCTTTAAAAAAGGAAAAAATGATCAGTGTGAATACAAATACACCCAGATTCATTTGCATTGTGAAATTTATGTACGTACAGAAATTCATTAAATTCAAACCATTTCAAATTTGATTCCTATATGCTTTCCAGTGTTATCTTCGCAGCGTATTATTAGCACACATACGAGTCGTAAACTACGTACACAAACGCATAACCGTTTGTTGATGATTAAACAAATTACTAGACCCTTTAGCTTGTATTCGGTACCAGAAGACGTTTGATTGTAATACGAGTCAGTTGATTCTTCGAGCAAGAAAAATCGTACCTGTTCTACGAATTGACTGTTCTGCCTGATTCTATTGCATCTACGTTCTTTCAAATCGCAGACAATTATTATTATTCGGTTGATAGTGTACCTTTTAGACAAGTTCAAACTGACTGCTCAGTATAGGTTATACGTGTATATATGTGAACTGATTAGTATGTATATAGGCAGACAATTAATACAAAAGGAAGTAGAACAGTTATGTAACAATTACGTTCATGCTGTTGATCTTGTTCTGTTTAATATTGACTTTAAATTACCATCGACTTTACAAGATTCACGATTTGCCTTACTATCAATATTTGCTTTCAGTAAATATTTTCAATTTAACACAAAGTATTACGTTGGAGAAGAAAGGTTAACGAAAAGTGAATGAAGCTAAATCTATCGTACGATTCCTGGACCAATAGAGGGTTCCTAGTTTTTTATAATTTAAAAATAAAAATTCCCCACTACATTTTGATTATAACATAAGTATGAGCTAGGTGAAAGCAAAAAATCAAGCTGTTTTGCATTTTAAACAAACATAAGTTCACTTGTTCAATGCGTTGTTATTCAAAAAAGTATAATATTTGCTGAATGACGCCAAAATCTAGTGAAATATAGTTTAAACTTTCTTTTCTTTCTTAAGCTATTATTATTGATTTCAAAACGCTGCATTGGCGCGCGCTTCTATATAGCCATATTCTATTGTTGCAATAGTCTCCCTTACCATAAAAGACTGCTTATTAGGCAGTCAGCAAGCAGTCGAAGACAATCATTAAGCAATCAACGACAACTGACAGCTTAATTATTAATTTCATAAGCAGTCCTGGCAGGTGACTGCCTAATGAATATGCAGTCATTTAACATTAGGCAGTCAGCAAAGTGAAGACTTTACACTTGATGAAATGATGAAAGCAAATGAAGACTTAATAGCTCATTTGCATATTATGTTTGCTGAAGGAAGCCTTAGCGACAGCTTATAGGTCTTCGAAGACGAAAAGGTCTTCGAAGACGAAGTTAAATAGGTCGTCGAAGACGAAGTTAAATAGGTCGTCGAAGACGAAGTTAATTAGGTCGTCGTAAGCAGTCGAAGATTTAGTCATCTTCGTCTTCGAAGACCTGTTCGTCTTCATTTTCGCAGACCTATTCGTCTTCGACGAGCAACTTAAAAGTTGTTCTTCAAATATGCAGTCGGCTAGCAGTCGGTTAACATTAACTTTGCTGTGGGAAGGCTAACGACTGCTTACAAGCAGTCGAGGACCTAAATCATACATGTTGAGAAATAGGAAGACATTCATTTTGATGGCCTAAATTGACTACTTGAAAAGACTGCTCGTGCATCTACCTATTGAAGGTCTTCACTTCTGTAAAGGATAGCAATACATCAATACAGCGAAACTTCTACGTATGACTCATAGACATTGACTGAAATCAATATAAATATGTAAATATATAATGATGCTTGTATATACATATGATGATACTAATTATTAAGTACATCGCATAAACGTTTGAGCCGTAGGCCAACATGTACGTACTACATGTACATTTGCAATCTGTCCTTATTTATTACCGGGCTTTTCAAACACTCATACGTGTGTGAGCGAGACACATTTACATCAATATAGATGATTGTCAATCAATCGAAGTTCTATGCTGCAGGGAGTTCATTATTGCCAACACGAACCAGAATGGATTCAATTAGCTACGTTTAATGAATAAAGCTCATGACTTTGATCATATGTTTTATGAGCTGGGTTGTTCATTTACAGTTTTCTTTATTTTAGATTTAGAGACTCAGCTTGATGGGAATGCAATGGACCCCGCCCCCTCCCCCCCCCCCCCCTTAACGAAATATAATGGACATTGGAGAAAATGAAACAGATATACATCATATCGTGGTACTTACCAACAACTCGAAATGCATTCATAATAATTATTTCATAACACTTGAAACAATTCAAAAACAATAGTACGTACGTAACCAATGACGCATTATGAACGCGTGTTATAAGGGTTAACGCCGGAAGAATTACGCATGATTTGTATTACAAGTGGAACATAATACCGTATCGCCGGATACTTAATTAGTCAGTACAGGTACTACGAGTTTTCGGTGCTAGTGATTACTATAATCAAAACAAAAATGTGTCGATCACAGCGTATACGATTCCCAAGCATCCCTTGCGACTGGTGCGTATCGTGCGTAACCGAGTCAATCGCTATCGCAAGGGCGTAGTATAACCGGAAGAGGTGACGTACTTGTAAACAAAAATAGGTAATTGACCATTCGCGGGCCCTAATCAACAATACCCCACGTCGCGTTGTGGCTGTTTTGCAACGCACTGCATGCAAGGACACGCTTAACCTTTGTAATGATCGCGAGCACTTGGATCATGACGCTGTGATTGACACATTTTTGTTTTGATTATAGTAAAAAAAAACTGCCTCTCATTCAGAAGATTAGCTGAACTGGTGCCTTTTTGTTAATACTGTATATTATTCATGATACTGAGTTTCCATCCAGTTAATGGGCAATTTAATCCTAAATTAGCACGTATGGTTCATACGTATAAGTTACTTGTACGTAAGACTCATACACCAAAGTAATATTTTGCGCCATCAAACGTACAAGCACCAATACAAATTAATCTAAACCAATATGAAAATATTTCTATTATAATATGGAAATGTTTGCAATTGTATACAGGATGAGTCAAAAAGAACGGACACTTTTTTTCGTAAAAACACCAAAAACAAATTCCAGGCCTGAATATTCAGAACCAGTGACACTACAACAGAGGCTTTATTACGTATCTTAGACCTATTTATTGACTACAATAAATTTCTGTTTTTCGTTGGAAACATGGAAACCTGTATGATAGTCATTGAATCACATAATAGTGTAGGATGTTATGTAATTTTGCATTTTATTTTGCTAAGGATGGTTTTTTGGTTTTATTAGCTAAAGTAGACCCTCAGGTATCAGAAATCCATTGGTAACATTTTTTTCCATCTGCCGATTGGCCGCCATCTTGGATTTCAAAATGGCCGCCATTTCTAATATAATTTACCTTATAACTTTTGTTCTGAGCAACATATGAAGTTAAACTTGGTGGCAAACCACATGTTTTTCATACAAGCTATGTTCCTATGTCTAACATACATGCATGGCCGCCATCTTGGATTTCAAAATGGCCGCCATTTTGTTTTTTTTTGTTTTGCCATATAACTTTTGTTCTAAGCAACATATAAAGTTGATTTTGGTGGCAAAATCCATGTTTTCAAGAGTTGTTTACAAGACAAGAGAGTGTATAATAGCTGATCTGTTATATATTAATTGGCTGATAGTAGTAATTATTAGGGTAATTATTAGGGTGGTTTAAAACTGGCTGTAAGTAGCGTAACTCCAACCTTCTGCTCTACCGACCACAAATTCTTCCTTTCCTCATCTCCCATCTTGCTCCTTACTCTGCATGCCTCTCCTATGCACCTTTTTCTATGCTTTGCTTTACTATAGGTTGTAGATACAGGAGGCAATTCCATCAGACCTCCTGTCCCTAATCGCTTCTCTTGCAGTTACCCATCTCCACGTCCTCGAAGACTAAGATGCATTGCAATGTAGTGCATGTTAGTCGCATGCCACCTGGATGGCCAAACCTTGCGATTAGTGCTAACTGACGGAGCTCTGGGGGCAATGGTTGGTAGTTCTAGGACTATTGGAGTAGTCTGGAGGACTATTGATCATTGCTTTTTAGGTTTCACTTTAAATCACTGAGACCCGGGTAGAATATACTCATTAGCCTTGGCTGGCAAGTATTCTAGAAGAAGGACAACTTTGCTGCAGGAGTTGCGACCGCAGTGATTACAGCAATTGAAAAAAAACATGATGGCAAACCAAATCAACACTAGGGTTAAAGTCCCTAAAATAACCTCTCCTGGAGCAAACTCGGATTTTTCTAAATCAACTGATGACGGCATGCCCCCAAATCCGAAAGGGAGGAGTAAGCTTGACGGCAGAGCGCGCAATAGGAGACCACTTGCAACATGCAAGACCAATACTACTATATCTACCATGAATGTGAGAGCTATCAGAGAGAGTCGATGCAGGGAGGAGCTTGTAACCAATCTAATTAAATGTAAAATTGACATGATCGGGATACAGGAACACCGCATTGTCCATGATGACCCAGTGAGGTATGAAAGCATTATGGGTGGAACTCTGATCACTACCTCAGCAACAAGAAATAAAGCAGGTGCAGATGTAGGTGGAGTCGGGATACTACTCAATAACAGAGTACTCAGATCATTAGCAAGTATCAAGCCACATTCTGATCGTACACTCAATAGTCAACTTCCATGGTAACCCAGCAACAACTGTAGTGGTGACCTACTGCCCTACAAATGTGGCGGATGAAGACATCATAGGAGATCATTACAACAGTCTAAAGGGGGCAATAGACTCCATTCCAGCACACAACATCTTGCTTGTTGTTGGCGACTTCAATGCTAGGCTTGGAAAGGATGACGCCAAATTCACTTACCATGATGACACAAATAGAAATTGAGAGTACCTAGCAGACTTGGCTAAAGCGGCAACAAAATACAGCTGGGCTACATCCTTGTCAGGCGGAAATAGCAAAACAGTGTTCTAAATTCTGACGCATATAACACCTTTGCTATTGTGGGATCTGACCATAGAATCGTCTCTGCTCGTATCCGATTAAGCCTCAGAAAGAGTAAAATCATCAAATGGAAAAGCAATACGACTGGAAGCTACTTAGGCCTACAACTGATAATGATCTACAAGCCAAATATAGCATAGAGGTGCATAATAGGTTTCAACCCCTCCAGGATGAAGTAGAAACTGCATCTGAGAAATATTCCAGATTCATTAAAGCCACTCAAGATGCTGCAGAGGAAGTGATTCCTGTGAGGAAAAAAGAGAAAATACCTACTTCTCAAATGACGCCCAGGTATCAAGGGCGAGATCACAAATTGAAGAAGCGTAGGCCTATGCAAAATATCAACTAGACACTAATGACGAGGAAAATTGGAGAAATTATAAGGAGGCTAAGAAGAGCCTAGGGGAGGCTTATGATCATGTGAAAGAGGAAGACCTTACCAATAAGCTTAGAGAGGTAGAAAATGCCCACATAAACTGCAAGCATGGTAAGAGTTGGAAACTGATCAACAAAATATCAGGAAGGTTGACTACAAGAAAAGGATCCACGCAAAAGAAGAGACTAGATATTTGGTATACTCATTTCAAAAATCTACTTGGGAGCCCACCGCACATAAGTAATGAAGATGAGGAAATTGCCCCAGTACTATCAAATCTCAGCATAAAAGAAGGACCCTTTGAGGAGGAATGTGTGAGGGCTAATAAGAAGGCACTTGTAGAGGGGAAAAGCAGTGGGGAAGATGGTATCACACCTGAAATGCTCAAAAGATGTGATTTGGATAATATAATACTGGACTTCTGCAACGATGCCTTGATGAACGGGAAAAAGCCAGACCAATGGTCTATTCTCAACATAATACCAATACCAAAATCAGGTGATCTCAGTTTGTACCGTGGAATAAGTCTGAACTCAATTGTTGCCGAGCTATACAACAAGATGATACTCAACAGAATCAGACCGGAGCTTGACATCCACTTGAGAGCTAATCAAAATGGCTTTCGAGTTGGACGTACCACGGTTGGTCACATTCTTGCCCTCCGAAGAATTATTGAGGGAATTAGATTAAACAACCTGCCAGTAATCATAACCTTTATAGACTTCAAGAAGGCGTTTGACACAATACATAGAGGACGAATGCTGCAAATTCTGAAGGCCTATGGTATACCTGAGCAGCTTACAAATGCGATTGCAGAAATATACAAGGACACCAAGGCAAAGGTTATATCACATGATGGGGAAACTTAGGAATTTGAAATACTGGCTGGAGTACTACAAGGTGACACCTTGGCTCCATATCTCTTTGTCATTGTTCTCGACTACGCCCTAAGTGAGGCCATAGATGGCAAAGAAGAGGAGCTAGGATTCCGCCTTACAAAAAGAAGCAGCAGACGAATAGGACCAACCACAGTTACTGACCTTGACTTTGCTGACGACATTGCACTGTTGTCTGAAGACGTGTCTCAAGCGCAATCACTACTTAACAGAGTGGAGACTTCGGTGGGTAAAGTTGGGCTCAAAAGGAACGCTGCAAAGACAAAGTACATGTCCTTCAACCAGAAGCAAAGTACCTGTAATCACCACAAACGAAGGTATGCCCCTTGATAAAGTGGAGGACTTCAAGTACCTTGGAGTCTGGATGAACAGTACTGAAAAGGACATCAAAACACGCAAAGCAGCTGCATGGAGAGCTTGTGGCAAACTCAGTCAGTTATGGAAGACCAAATCACTATCCAGAAAGCTCTAAGAAAGACTGTTCATAGCTACTGTAGAATCAGTCCTCCTCTATGGATTAAGTCATGGACAGTCACCCCAAAGCTTAGTAAACAGCTGGACGGATGTTACACTAGAATGCTTAGAACTGTGTTCAACATCAACTGGAGGCAGCATGTGACAAATAAGGACCTGTACGCGGATATTCCCAAATTCTCGGACAAGATCAGGGAGCGCAGATTTGCAGGACATTGCTTCAGAGGGTCCAATGAGCTGGTCTCCAAAATCATACATTGGGTACCAAAGCATGGATTAGAAAGTGTGGTAGACCAGCCCTAACCTACATTGACTTACTAAAGCGTGACACGGGATTGCAGGTAGAAGAAATCAAGACAGCTATGTTGGATAGGAAGATTTGGAGAGGCATCGTGGTTCGGGAATATCACCCGCCATAAGTCAAAGTAAGCAAGTCAAGTAATTATGCACATAGGCTAATTTATAGGCCAAATAGGCCTCTAATATTATTAACCATTTTTCTTTCCTTTCCTAGTTTTTGTTTCGTTTTGTTTGTTTGTTTGGTTTGCCTATGATACATGCAATTGAACAAAACAGCAATTACCCCCTATTATAATACAATAATACCCCTCTACAATATAGGGGGGGGGGGGGTAGCTGCTGTGGATACAAAAGCACATTTGATTGCTCCTGGTATGTTTTCTTGTAATAAGTCCAATGCAATGTGATCAACCTAATGTATCACCAGTGGGGTACTACCGGACAATAAATACTAAGTATATGTTACTGCTAACAATTGAAATTGGTATTGAATTTACAGCTTAATTTATATATTGATAACAGATAGAACTATACACTTAATTGTCAGTAAATAACTCTTGAAAACATGACCTTTGCCACAAAAATCAACTTCATATGTTGCTCAGAACAAAAGTTATAGGGTAAAATCTTTTTTTTTTGTAAATGGCGGCCATTTTGAAACCCAAGATGGTGGCCATGCATTTATGTAAGACATCAGAACATAGATACAGTATTTTTGAACTCTCAGGTATTGAAAACATGATTTGCCACCAATTTTGACTTCATAGGTTGCTCAGAACAAAAGTTATATGACAAATTCCATTGGAAATGGCGGCCATTTTAAAATCCAAGATGGCGGCCATTCCGTGGATGGAAAAAAATGTTACCAATAGATTTCTGATAGCTGAGGGTATACTCTATCCAATGACACCAAAAAAAGCATCCTTAGCAACAAAAAAAATGCACTAGTTTGAAATCCTACATAACAGCCTACACTATAATGTTGTATTCGATTCAACGATAATCGGAGTGTAACTTGAGAAATACGGAACGATGGAATATATTTTTGTACGCAACGATATAATATAATTTGCATCGAGTAATAAAAATATGATATACGATACCCATTTGAAGGTAATATCCAACAATTTATATCCGAGTAGTCTGAGTAGCAGTGGTCAACAATCAATAACGGTTTACAAAAACGATGAATTGAAACTATCAAGAGACGTCAATCGGAAGAAGGCCTGGTAATGTTCTAGTAAAGGGAGGAATCTATAACCGACCAGCTTTTGTTAATATAATGATATTGCCTATAGGAAAACATTGGCAGTGAAAATTGGACGTCAATGTTCTTATTTCTGCATTATAAGAATTGTTGACTTGTGAAAAATAGGACTTGAGATCACCAACATGTGAGTTTCTTTTTACAAACCAACAAGTCTACGCAAGTACCATCCCCATGAGGATGAGGATGTTATTAAATATTTATCGCTGAAAAACAAATCAGGTTTTCATCCCATGAGTATTATAATCTACGACTATTCATGTGTTATTTGCTTATGTATTCTTTCAGCATAATACAGGATTACGCCATATACAAAGTGCTCTGGGTCATATTGTAATATTTTATTTCATACTACGTGTCATAGGGGCTAGTTAAATATTTAAATTGCCTAGTTAAGGGCATACATCACTATATTAAGCGGCCAATGGTTATTGATAAACGGAGTAAGCAAAACAAAACCATTTTAAATAATCACGCAGAACTATATACCGATTCACGTTAACGAATGTAGGTAAAGAAAATGGTTGTTACTGCTGATGGGGTTTCGAATTTTATCGCCTTATGAAAAGCGAGTAAAGGACCGTCTGATACAGGTACTGTCCTTGCCCGTTACTCCAGCGTTAGCGTTGTCCGTCTCGATCCCTGATACGCTTTGGAGCATTCAAGGATTTGGAGCCACAATGACCTATCTACTGTACAATGGCTGCAATGGGTAAGATTGCATTTTTACAAAGGTGTACTTATAGCACCAGAAGTGTAACGTAGCAGCAATTACAGATAGTGACATCTTAAAAATAAACCATATCTGCAATAACTGCTCCGAGTTTAGTTAATACCAATTGCTCAGTATATAACCAACCCCAACAACTGACAGCTATTACCGATACCAATATTTAATTCACACTAGACATCTTAAAAATAAACCGGCATATCGGCAATAACTGCTCCGAGTTACATTAAAGGCATATTATGTGATCTTTTCCAGAGAGCGCCCCCTATTCATGATTTTTTTTAGAAAGTAGATTTCTTGCAGATTTACATTTCTGATCATAAATCGTACATACATTCCAAGTTACAGAGCGATACGATTCCTAATTACCTCAAAATCATGGGTTTAGAGTGAATTAGACTAGAATAAAATAAGTTGTCGGATATCCGACAGTTTATTTTCACTCTAAAACCATGATTTTGAAGTAATTAAGAATCGTATCGCCCTGTAACTTGGAATGTATGTACGATTTGTGATCAGAAATGTAAATCTGCAAGAAAATCTGCTTTCAAATTTTTTTTCGATGTTGAGGGCGTTCCATGGAAAGATCACATAATATACCTTTAAGTGTATACCAATTGCTCAGTATATAACCAACCCCAACAACTGGTAGCTATTACCGATACCAATATTTAATTCACACTAGATATCTTAAAAATAAACCGGCATATCGGCAATAACTGCTCCGAGTAACATTAAAGGGGCGATATCCAAACTCTACAGTGATTTTAAAGCATTTTTCTAGCGATTTTACAACGATATTCCAACGGTATTTCGTTCTATTGTTAAAAGCATCGGAAAAGATCGGTGATTAACTAGAAACCTCTCTACTTATCTGGCGTTAACAATAGAACTATTGTAGTACTCTCGATGGCTGCATTAGAGAAGCAGACAGATCAAAGGCGCAAGGAAGGTTGTGTTATATTCTTTAAGAAATACTATAATACGTATTTTTAGTTATGCGCAGAGTTGCCAGTCCGTCTCGATTCTGTTGCACACTACTTGCAAAGTAAAAGAGGGTTAACGAAGATTTCTCCTGAAGGTATCGGATCTGCTGCTCTTAAGCGCCTCACTGTCGTTATTATGGCCGCGCTGCAACCAGTACGTATGGTATGTACGTATTGTTTACGTAAGACTTACACCGATGGTTGCAAAAGAATTGTTTTCATCGCCAAACATACAAACGTACGAGAAAATGTAAAAGAGAACAAATCCGTTTAATGTTCACGGGTGTTTGTACGTATAATGTTGTAAATTATTACTTTGGCGGCAATCTTATAAGCCTTAGGTAAATGTCACGTACACGTATGAGTCATGCTTACATGTTTTACCGTACGGCCTAAGAATATGTCGATTTACACACTCTCGCCTATGTTTCAATTTTACTTGAATCTTTATTTTGTAATAAACTGTCAGCTTGTTTCGTGACTGCATTATTTATAACACCTGTATATTACATGTGTGTGTAACTTTTCCTTGGGCAAAAAAATAATTTCATTCGCGGATGAACATTGAAAAGCCCACCTGTAACGATTTACATTACTCCCAACGATAGACCTTGTGCATATATTATTGCATTGTACATTTTCCATGAATCGTTATCATTCTTGCACGATATATAGTATTTTCTCTTGTGGCTAGCCGGGTATCAAAATTCTCCCAATGTATATGTCAATGGTTTTACTGATTATTTGTAAAAGTGATTACCTCTCCAATTTTGATTTAAATTGTATATACGACGTAATTAAGCAGTGTTAAGGGGGATGTGGACCCTCAGAATAGCCTCCGTTAAACTGCTACAACTCCTTCATTATACATTTAATCTTTATAAAAGTATACATTTTCTTGAAGAATAGGGTTCAATAAATCCAACATGAACATAAAATTGACCATTTTGAATAACAAATTTATAAAAAACACGTTTTTTGACTCATTTTAGGTTTCGTCAAGATAACTAAAAGCATATGTTGTCACATTTTGTCATTCTAGATTTTATCTATATAGAATATCTGATTTATTTTTTGAATTATTGACCAAAAAGTGCCAAAAATGTGATTTTCGTGATTTTGGAGGTACACAAGAAAATGTATACTTGTATATAGATCGGAATAATGAAGGAGTTACAGCAGTTTTACGAAGGCTATGCTGAGGGTCCACATCCCCCTTAATGTATGTATTTGTGTATCGAACCTAACACTCGACATGTTAATATAAACCCCATACATTTCCAGATTTACAAGGCAATTTCTGTATCCACGATATGCAGTGATATGGCGTAAGAAAGAAAGAGAAGGAACCTTTCCCCTCGGAGACAAGCAGAGGAAAGATGCCCTATATCGTACGAGTTCTTACATCCAGCTTTACTGATATCGTATTCAGCATGTGGTCCCAAGAGTATGTATTTACTCTTGTAAAGTTTGGACTTAAATAACGGGTAAACATTTACCATTTCTGAACAATAATATGTAGGTCGAGATTAGTTGAATAATGTCTGCATGTGTAATTAAGCTGAACCCCCAACTTTAATAAAACGAGGAAACTGCTTATCTTTTCAACCGTGTGGCATACGTCACGTCATGTAGAATTAACTTCATCACGTTCAATACATTACTAAGAAAGTGTAACAATGGATCTGTCTTGAAACTATTAAACACATTTGTTCATTCTTACGACTTCCACACGGTGACTATGTCCATGCGCTTCAATCTCATACACGTCTCAATCTCAATCTCAACACAAACTGTAAAGTCCTGTTTCGTCGCTAAAGTCGAACTACCAAACTGTAGTTGAATAAGTTCCAAATGTGTGAAAAATATTAGGGTTTTATCGCTCCGAGCGCAAAGTAATCCAAACGTTCGCGATTATGGCTACACGCACGCAGTTGAGGTCGCACACACGCGTCATGCAATGTGTATATCATGCATGATGCGCGTGTTGCCTTCATATGAGCCCGCGTCTTTCTCTATTCATTCGCTGCTGTAACGAGGCTCTGCCAATTTGGAACTGATTCATACACCGATATAAAGTATTTAAAAATAATTTTCATTCAACTCAATTATACCAGAACCAAAAATGCGTCATAAAATAATTCATCCGATTTCGCAAATGTGATGAATAATGTTTGACATCACTTTCATGACTTATGCACACATCACACAATTAACAAAACCTTTCACCTCAATTCCACACCCTCATCTATAAAATACACCATAAAAGCACACATACCTCGACCTCAAAAGCTCAACGCACTAACACATCACAAGGTAATGATTATATTGAAATACATTTTTACATTGAATTATTGACGAACAATAGTTACTCATACAAAAGGTAGCTTTCTTACATCTATAATAAAATTCAATAAATGTACTAAAACTGAATTATTTCAGATTGCAAATGATTTTGGAAAATGTATGTGGTTTTCGAGTTGATATCTACCATTCTGATAAGGGTTACTCTTTTTTGCTCTAAAGTTCGCAGTTTTGGAAAATATTTATAAAGGGCACCATGTTCAATGATATTTCTAAGAACTTATTAAGTCAATGCATATGGTAATAGATACGCTGTTTTAAATCAAATAAATAGGAAAGTTACGGATACCAATATACAAACTATGAGCGGGAGTAATTTGGGTGTGCGACGATTATATCCCAAATTATGCGCCAGCATAATTATCTGTAATTTACAATAGAATTTGAAAAACATGCTTCTAACTGGTTAAACATTCTATTTGCTTTTGAGGTCTCGATTTGACGACATCTGGTTGTTTCTAGGATGCTCTTTACTTTCTATGTGGTATCTGCATACCACATTTCATAACGTTCATTAAATTAATAACCCACTCATCCATTTTCAAACACACTTTCATAATCAAAAGAATAATGGTTATATTCCTTCAGAGGCAAATCCAAGGGAAATAACAAAAGAAGAATTATTGTGTGCCCCAACATTCTTAGCATTAATGCTGTCCCTATATGTATTTTACACAGAATAAATAGTGTCAAACATTTGCTAACGTAAATAACAGGAGGTCGTTTAACTTCCCCCTTCTGATACATGGTACAGATAGGCAAAACGTTTCCACATAAGAATATATGAAAAGCAAACTGAATTCTAACTAAAACTTACATAAGACTTATAATACCAAAAGTAAAGGTTATTTAAGAAAAACAAGAAATGACTGAGTTCAAGTATCACCGATAGTACTCCAGGATCTCCTTGTTTAACAAATGTTTGGTCCTCTCGTTGCAATGTTATGTCAACATAGTCAATGGGAACCAGTAGATTTTGGTGATAGATTTGAAGTAGCACACTTTCAGATAACCTATACTAAGTGTGCTCTTCGTTGTTTTGTTTTCCTCCGTTATTGTTACTTATCAAATTATCAGCACTACGTATGTGTGAATTCCTGCGATTTGAATGTATGTCTAACTCTATCGTATTATTTTCAGTTGTATTCTCAATGTGTCTATTTCTAGATGTTCTCGATCCAAAAGTAAATGTTTTCCGGAATGCTTTTCGATATTCAGGATTACTAGTGCTATATATAATTGGATTTACGGTTGAATTAAGCAAAAAAGCGACACGACCGATCCACAGGATGACGTTGTCCGCCGTGGGACCGTAGAAAGGTCCACTTGTATCGTTCAGAAGTTGATATATCTCGGATATATTACTGAGTTGAATCGGGAATAAACAGGCGAAAAACACGAGTGCATTAATGCTGAGCATTCTGGCTACGTGACTTCGAGCCGCTGATGATTTTCCATTCGGTTGATTTCTTTTGAGTTCTTGTACAATTCTCACATACACTAAACAGTTAATAACAAGTGCGATTGAAAATAAACAGATATCAAGCGTATCGATGAAAATAAAGGTGCCACTTGGCCACTTACATTTCTGAATCTCTGTTGGGAAACTCATAAAAGGTTCTTGTTTTGGCCATATTACACATTTACGTTCCACGTTAGAAAACGAAATTGGCAATGCTATTACAACAGTGAGTATAACCCAGGTTAGCAACGTATATTTGATGTTATCTTTTAATGGATGTGAACTAACGCTTCTATGGCGATACGCTAATGGTCTGCACACAGCCTGGTAGCGTTCTAGAGCAACTAGGGTCAGGAATGCGATAGAGGCAAAACTGAAGACATAGATTATCAATAATGATATCATGCATCCACCAGTTTCAAACGGATATCCATAATTGACGGGTTGCTGTATATAAGTTAACAAATAATTCAATGTAGTTGCGATTAGCAATACCCCATCTGCTATCGATAAGTTTGAGAGATAGAAATTCGTCGCTGTTCTCATTTTTGGAATTCGATAAACGACGAACAGAAATGCAACATTAGATGATAAACCAACCAGCGTTATAACCGGTACAACGTACATGATGAAGACACGCTGAAAATCACTATAAAGTAGCAGTTCTGCCTCGGCTAACGTGTAATTCATGCAGTCGGTAACAGAAAAGTAACTATTATTTGCCATAGCGGAAAACGAAGATGAATGTAGTCAGGAAAAGAAACTATGATTGCAACAGTTCCATTTGGATATTTTCATTTCAAGTGTTAGGGCCCGAAATAGCGGGTGTATTACTTCACTATACAGCTATGTCTACGTCTCGTTAGGCAGCTCCAGCATCCTTTTATCCGACATACTGATACTGCAACTGTGATGGGCTACCGAGAATGCGATCAATGCACGGCAATGCGTTGCGTTAATAATAAAATACGGCGGTGACTTCACAATAATATAACAGTACTTTGTCTTGCCTATTACTTGATGTTTTAGTGTTGGCTGGTTAGTGATTGGCTGGTTATACGCACTGACTCTGCACATATTGAGGTGTGTAGTGGATGAAGTGTGATTTGATGCTCACAAAGAAGTGGTGTTCGTTCGTAAGACAGCGCCATAACGTGGAACACGAACATGCTTGTCTTTTATGGCATGCCGATTTCAGTTTAATTGTTATAACTACAATTCAGACAGCAGACAATGTCTGTACATTGGTAAATATTACTTGACAGTAAGTGGTATTGTAAGTGAGCGAAGGACATACATGTTTGGTATATCGCGTAATAAATATTGTTTTAACACATGATATGCCGAAGATGGTTTATATGACAATTCAGGCAGAAGACATTGTATGTCCTCGAGTAAATATTACTTACCATCTAGGGTGGCTCTACACCTCTAAGAGGACGAAGGACATGTGTGTATATCGGAATCAATTATTTGGTTAACACATGCCATGCCTAGTTGATGTTTGTTCATATTGCAAATCAGACAGGTTGTCTATAAATGGGTAAATATTACTGTACATACGTAAGCGAGCGTAAACCATGTTTGTATATCGGCAATACAGTCTGAAACGTATGTGTTTGGTTTTATGCAAGTATTGTGGTATAGTCGATATGGGGGACCTGTTGATAGTCCGACGGCTCAATAGTACGACGGTTCTATAGTACGACCATCTAAATTCACCATTTGATAGTCCGAATCAGATAAAAGGTTCTTTAATCCGAAAACAGGGTTCTTTTTACGAAAGTTCTCTATTCCGAAAATAAAAAATGTTCTTATTTTTGGTAACATACTGAATGTTTTAGGACCATGAAAGGAAGTTTAAAAAAAGTTGGTTTGGAAGAGTTTGGGGGAGTCCTGGGGGTGTACGGTACCCCCCGTATATACTCGACTATGTAACTTCCCTCAAATCGGATCGTGTGAATTCAGGTCACGTGATACGTAAGCGCCGGGTTTGCCCATTTTTTCTTCTTGAATAAACTCAAAGGGTATTAGGTTTTTGTTATAAACACAAAGCACAAAGAAAAACAAATCACCTCGAGGGGAACTGTAGCACCTTCAAGTCAGTTAGGTATTATCTGACTTTTTCAACATCCGCAAAATGTGATATTTGAACATGGCAACAGGATATCAATCTGGCAATACTGACTTTTTTAAATCGGTTATTTGTTAGACCAAAGATAGGGCAACTCATTCATGAAGTCAATTTGGGCAAAAATTCTACCACCTTGGTGAAGGGTTCTGCCAAACTTTTACTTTTTTCGTTGCTGAAATCAGTATAATTAGGAGGATTTTCCCCTAAAATGCGCAAAAACAAGATAGGCCCGTTACTATGGCAACAGGGGGTTGCTGGTTTTTTTAATACCATATCTTTACATAACTACTAAATGTCTTTCACCTCCCAAACTTTAGGCAAAATCCAAGAGATGGCGTGTCCAAAAGTTTGTCAACTTAGAAAAAGTCGCTCTTAACACTCTCCACGCGGCTATTCATTTTACTATGCATAATAATACAAAACAGATTTTTCAGAACCCTTCGCCAAGTTTCAAAGTCTAGCTCTAGGATTACTGAACCAATAATAGGCATTGTTGTACTTATGTAATGCATTTCTCATGGTGATTCAGAGAATGTTGCTCCCTCCGGGCAGACAAATAATCAAAGTTACATACATCTAAAGCATTACCATAGGAAATAAAACTAGGACCAAGGATAATTCTTAAAGCTCTCTTTTGAACTCTCTCAAGTTTTAGAGCTAGTTTGGATGTGAGGGCACAATGCCAGATGACGTCAGAATATTCAAGCAGAGGGCGAATGTACCCTCTGTACACCGTCACTAACTCGGATGTATGAAAACCAAAACGTTTAAGAGATCGCAACATAAAAAGTCTTTTGTTGGCATTCTTGCACATGTGGTCAATTTGTGTGTCCCATTTAAGATCCTCCTGTAACCAAATGCCCAAAATGTTGGCAGACCTAGCAAAAGAAAGCTGCGATGGACCAATTTTTAAGTCAGGATGGGGAGGGGGATCTTGCATGAAACACATCTGCATGACTTGGCATTTGGCAGGGTTTAGTTTGAGTTGATTAGTAACAGACCAATCCAGAAAGCCATCAAGATCAACTTGCAAGTTGCTACTCTCACTAGAGGAACGATTTTCGGCGAACGTAAGATCGTCCACATATTTCCAATAGCTGGAATAACAACTCTCAGCCATGGTGCTATTTCATTATAGATTTTAAAAACATGATTAAGTTTAAGTTGTTTAACTCGGTTTACAACTTTCAACATTCCTCCCTTCTTTAATTCGTTATCACCAATGCGGGACCTGGGCTCCAGCTTGAAGCGAATCAAGTTATTTGGCACAACTTCCAGCTTATTTTTCATCTTTGAAGAAAGTGAAGAAAACCATGAAGAGCAACAATAATCAAAATGTCATTGTATACGGGCAATCCAACGGGTCTTATGAGGTATTTCATTCAACAAATGACCTTGTCTGTATAAGAAACTTCATTCGTTGTGTATAGGTCTGTGTCATGGAGAACTCGGAAATAAACTCTCGAAGAATTCCAGGATGGGCGGTAGTCTCTATAATACACTATCGAAACTTGTCATTTGTCGGAGGGGCGATATTTGCTACACACAGCAACAAATCACGCCCTAACTCTTAAAGTACATGGAAGGTAAACATGTTGAATGATTGTAATTGAGTACCACAGAGCTTACCGATATGCACTCAAGCACCTGCTATGTACGATGACGCTTTCACCGTCGCTTGTTGAGTCAGTTTCTTTACACGCATTGTAGTGTGTGGTAGTCTTAAGAGGTTTTCTATAAGAATTTGTTATAGTTCCTCACCATAAAGGCAGATAAGTTGTCTATGCCCTAATCTATGAGTATTTAAATATTTCTTCTTTTCTTCTCAATCTTCTTAAATATCAAGAATGTATTGAAATGCATATCGCCTCAAAATGGTTTAACCTCATATTTTACAGGAGGACACAGAACCTGTTTTGACTCCAGTATCAAAATAATCGGCATACTTTCTTGTACAACTCTTTCATGAGTTTATGACATTTAGTTAAACTAATTCCTTCCATATAAGGGATTGAAATCCTTCTAAAGAAGCTTTTGGAATTTCGAATTGAAGATTTCTTTTCATGCACTTTATAGAAAACACTCTGAAGTTTACAAAAATGAAGAAATGTATAATTTGTTAGAAATACGAAATTGAGACTTAACAGCACCCATGAATTCTAATCCATAGTTATTCATTGTAAAATTATAAAATTGTATTTGCCTAATTCTTTGTTGTTGATAGTTTTATGAATTTCATGCAAATAATATCAGTCTGTAATCTGTTATTATGAAATTATATAATCTGTAATCTGTTATTATGAAATTATGTAATCTGTAACAATAATATTATGAAATTATGTAATCTGTAACAATAATATTATGTAACTGTGCATAATTTTGTATATGCAAATGTATAGATCTACATGTACATGTACATGCTGTTTTGAATGTGAAAAATTAAATAAGTCTCTTGCTTAGAGGGAACAAATTCTTCAATATAAATATCTCAAGATTTGAAAGTGACACGTACACATATCATTTACAAACATTCTATAATACTAAGAATTGCGATAACTTATCAAGCCGGCATTTATCATATGGAGCTTTTGTTTGTAGGTGTGCAAATTTGAATTGATGACCCCGATGTAATTGATGAAGATGTTATATGACGGTTTCCAGGGATGGGGCCCGGGGCTTCACACAAATTGAGCTTGTTATAAACAGGAGTAAGATCATACAATCTGTTGTTTGACTTTATTGAGCGGTCTCGGGTGGCACGTTATATTAATTGTATCGGACACACCTCGTCTAAGAAAATCATCGTCCAGGTTTAGTCTAGACACTCATCCGTGGGAAAGGAACTTTGTTGCTTATACAATAGTCACGGTATGACCCGCTACTGTAGTTTTGAATTTGTTCCAAATTGCCGAGAAATTTGCGTTTTATCTCTCCGCGCCCAAAAGTAAACCAGCGTACGTGCTATCGATTAACCCTCTTCCTTTTAAGTGGTGGTAATTTTCGCCGATTCTAAATCTTATGGTATATGTTAGAAACATCATTTCTCTCACTGACAAGCAAAAAAACAGGTGAAATTATAATATTTGGAACTTTTTTGTCGAAGATTTAAATTTGGCCTATATTTCACTGTACAGACGAATACAACAGGATTTTGAGGTCGGCCATGTTCATGACGTCATGCGCAATATGTTTGTACTTATTTTGATATGTATGGAAGGAAGAGACCTCTTGCTTTACCATGGTACCAAAATAGCATACTCTGCATCTTGGTATGGATATTTTTAGGAGGGAAGCTACCCCCCCCCCCCCCCCCCCCCATTGGTTAGCAGTGTTACAAAAACGTCTCAGGAGGACGAGGGTTTATAGCTCTGTAATTTAAAAGTCAAAATGTAACTATTATATGGTTTATCTATAACTAAGATTAACTGTTTTATTTAGGCCAGTGTTCTCACTAAAAATGTGGGTTAATTACAAAGGTGGAACGGGACAGGGTCTTTAAATATATTGACGTATCACCAATAATGTGTGCACCGACTCTGTCGCTTCGTGTGTTCGCTTAAAGGAAATTGCCTCTCAGTGACTTTAGGTGTTTTCAACCATGCGGCAATTTTTCACTGTCTTGTGAGACCATGTTCTCTGAGGCACTCTTTTCAAGTGTTACCATATCCATTTTTGGCCAAATCCGGCTCTAATGAGGTTTTGCAATATAGCTAATTCATTTAAATTACTGAAATCTATGTTGTGGCACGTTTGGAAAATCTAAATTGAATTCTGCTACAGTCATCTCAGGACTGTCACCTCTGGGATTTCACAATAGCTTCCAATACAATGTTATAAATGTACTACCTGCAAATTTAATTCAGACACTGATATGAAAAGAAAAGTGTCTACCTATAATTACGAAGCAAACATTGGTAGTCTGAAATCGGATTTTGACTAAAAATGTGGTCTGAAAATAGTAATATGTGAAAGTAGTGAATAATAATAATGATTAATATCATAAAGCACCATCTGTTTGGTAGTCTACTCTAAGGCGCTTTGGCCATGTTTATTACGCTGTCGTAGCTCGTCATAATCATTTCGCAGCTGGTTAGACGCACAGCCATATCATTACTTATATTGTAACATCGTCTCTTTAACAGTTACCCAATATGGCTTGGGTCAACGAGGCAAATGAAATTAATTACGCTCGTATATTGCCCAAGGATTCAGACACTTTGGTCACGGTGAGGCTAGATCTCACAATCCTATGATTGTGAGTCCCGAGCTGTTCCGCAACTTACGCGGCATTGTAAATCATTCCCAGTGGAATGTTTTGTGATGAGTATAAACAAGGAAGAATGGCAGGAAAAGAATGCACTAGCAGTTTACTATAATGATATTGCTGGTATAATGAACGGATGGTGGGTTATTATACATGACCTATTTATATCTAAACTAAAAACCGATACGAGTTAAGAAGAAATGTGAGTACCGGTGTCTTCCTCCTGTCATGACAATTTAAGATCGTAAGAATGCTCGAGTACGGTAATTCGAAATTTTAGAGCGCAAATAATATATGTCTTTCTAATCCTGATTTTATATGTAAGTCTTCCTGTAATTATCTAGGCTGAAGTAAATCCAAATGTGTACTTTTAAGGTTTTAAAAAACCTTTATGAAGTAGAAAGAAACACTTTCTGACAGTAGCCAGTATCGAAATCGAGTAATGGATTAAAGTGGGCTCTCAGAAGTATTAGACTGGGATTTAGAAACCAAACTCGTCTTTTGTTTTTCAGGTCATCGGAAAATGGAAAGAGGAAACTGTTTAATTATCTCTTTATCGCGTATTTAATCCGTTATTGTGTAACGTCGCCTCCCTGTCTGCAAAATCTATATACTGCTCGGAACATATAGTACATGGTTTATTCTGTTTTATTCTGGTCTACGGCTAGACAAGAATTTCACACTAATAGTTGGTGAGCATAGGGGGTTTTCGGTCCCAGTCTAGATAAGACACGGTAATATTCTATGTTCGGCGGTAGATATACAGCCTAAGTGGACATCCTTGCCAACGTGGGTGGGTAATTGACCTTTAACCTTGATTTTTAGTAGAAGGTCAAATTTGTGTTAATGTGTTTCAAAGCCGTGTGGGCTCCCAATGGTGCTCCCTAGCTATAAACAGTCACAATGTATATATGCTGGGCATAAGGAAAGGATTGTATTAAGTCAAATTAGCTGACAAAATTGATTTATATTATGAGTGGCTATAGTATAAACAAAACGTGTAAGATAATACGTCTCAGGTAACACGTAACGCATAAGGTAACACGTATAATGCGTTACACATACAACGTGTAAGGTAAGACGTCTAAGATGTATCTTAGACGCCTAAGATAAAATTCTCGCTTTATTCCGTTAACAAAATTAATGTGACACTTTGAATTCAATATTTGCAAACAAGTATTAATAAACAAACCCGGGGGAGTGGAGGGTGGTGGAGGATGGAAAAATAAGGACAAACCATATTGGATATCTTACAAGATTATGCTATTTACGGAATAAACCCTATTTGTCAACTGTATTTGCTCATCTTCGACGTGTAAGATGTTATCTTAGACGTCTAACCTTACGCGTTATACTTGTAACCTTAGACGTATTACATTATTCGGTTTTTTTATACTATGGCCACTCATATCATATCACACAAAAATACTACTTCAAAACATCACAAACAGTTGACAACATTACATACATTTATATTTTTATAATTTTGACTTCTGACAGGAATTACAGACTATTTTGTAAAAACGAAGGTTTAATAAATGCATGAATTTGTATTTTTCATGAACGATTTTTATTAAAAGCAAACATAAAAAACCCGAATCTGCTATAAGTGTCATTAATATAAACTAATATCTTTCGTTCATTAGTGTCAACCAGCTGTAGGGCGAAAGCCCTCATAAAAATAATGCAATCGAATCACATTTTACTCATGTTTTTAAGAAATATTCACTTGCGTCAGTACATAGCTTAAAACACTCTTGTGTTCCTCGTAACCCCTTCTCAACTAAAAAAATATATATATATATAATTAAAAAACAAGAGTAAAAATGTGATTCATTTGCATTATTTTGCATTATGTGAATGCATTATGTGTATAAATGCTAACATCTATTTATTTTTATAAATTGATCTACAAATTGTTCTTTTAAGTCATGTGCTTTAGACGATTTTAATCCAAATATTTGGAAATATTGGATGTTTTAAACCAGTTCCATAGAGATGAAGGCAATGTATTTCTGAATTCCGGTGGTGCTTTGATTAGCAGCTCAGATGCCATACACAAGGGTGCCAATATAAGTAAGCCCTGGGAGGTAAATATTCGAATAGATTACCCAGGTAAGTACCAGATATCCTTTGAGCTTACCCACACGTTACTTAAAGCATCTTACATAAATAACGTATGATTACAATTTCAAATTCGTGCAGTGAAGTATTATTCAATACCCGATTTGTAATCGTAAAGTATGTGATAGTCTTAAGAGGTTTACTACATAGCGATGTGTATAGTTTCTCATCACCTCGATGTCTATGCCCTAACCAATAAACATTTCAATATCTCCTAAAGCTACTTTTTTAACTTTGGTGATTGTCACATTGTTGGTGACGCTGTTTGTGTCGTCTGCTTTAGGTATAGACTTAATTGAAGTTTACACGGATTTGTTGGAAAAATTCCCCCAAAATTGTCCGGTTTTGAAAGCTATGTAAGAAACGTACGCGCTAGACGGTTTTTACAAGCCTGACATTTTATGATACTTCACGTTTCATCATTTATTTTGGGTATTTGAATTCATTCTCTCACTTTACAACATACAGTCATTGTTTGTGTCCTTCGGACTTGATGCCAGTCTATACATTCCTTTAATTCCGATGATCATCATAAAGTGGCGCTGATGCCTTTTTTTAAATTTCTGCAAATTGGAACTTGGTTTTTCGAGTTACCGGACATTGGGCCTGCCATATTCGTCAGAATAGGACTTTCCTATCCCAAAATTAATAAAATCCCTGGTACAGCATCTGACCCAAATAAATGTGTGATTACGATTTAGGATACTTGGGTTGAGGTAGCGGTTAGTTAAAAAAGTTTACCACATATCAATATTTATAGAGTCTCTCATCAGATTGATGTCTATGTCCTAGCCAATGAATATTTCAATATATATTAATATTCGATGCGCATGGAAAGCAATGGTGGATTTCGATAAATTACCTGATTTACGGAATAATGAATATTCATTCGGAATCAAAGGCGTTATAATCCATTTTATAGCTTGTAGTTAGCCAAAAGCCTATAACATCGAAAATAATATTTGAGGGTGTTTTTTAATTTATGTTGACACCCTAGGCTGTATTAGTAAACTGTATATCAATCACCCTACTCTTTACAAAAATATAGTAAATATTCTTTATTTGTAAACCTGTCCACCGCCATCGAAATCAATATCTTGTTTTTATAATTGATGATTGCAGTTACTTGACAATGTAATGTGTAATATAAATATAAAGGTTGATATTGATGGCACTCATTGTTAAGTATTAAATAACACGCTTCCATTTCACATTTTCCCGATCTACCAATTGGGCAAGGAAAACTGCGCAATGACCATCATTACATTATTATACAACAGAGTTGTCAAATAATCAGGCGGGTGAGCTTCGAAATGTTGCGATTGCAAATATCGATCTGAATTTGGGTTTTGATCCGAAATTTGAAACTCGGCAATAACTTGTATTTTTCATAATTACAAGATACAAAGTGCGTACGTATCATGTGGTGCACCAGGAAGAGGAAAATCAACGTTACTTTTAAAAGGTACAGTTATGTTATTACCAAGAACCCTAATGTTCTATTTGTAATATCCGTCGGGGATTAATTCCGTTGCTAAAACAGCAATACGATATTTATAAGCTACTTTTGAATTTGTCAACCCAGCTTTCAGTATTATGTTTCTTTATGTGGTTGTACCAATGTATCATTCTGAATGTGTCACATGCGCAACGATATACGCACAACCTTGAATTACTATTGGTACGATAGCGTTGAAATTACGTTATGCCAACAACAAAAATGTTAGCCCAAACGCGACCGACACATAAAATCTTTAAAACACGGCCTTTTTGGTGTGTTTTTTGTTGTTGTTTTAAATGATATTTTAATCTGAAGTTGCCAAATATAAAAACAAACTGTCATAGACTTTATTTATACCCATATCCTCCCTTGTAGAACACAAAGGATGTTCAAATTAAAGATTCTAGCAAAAAGGACATCAAACAATATGGTCTGAGGGTTTGCACTACGAGCTGCAAACTTGTCACCCTTGCATTCAACACACATGGTTTCACTGCGATATTTTAGACTTATCACATTGTTTTGGTATGGTGCTATTAAAAGTTGAAATAACATTAATGCGTCTGTGGTCTTGAGCTGGCGATCTTATGTACATACCATCTTCCTGAAAGCATCTCCACATACGTTTTTTGACACTTACTGCAACAAAGATGCGTACAGCCAACTGCTGCTGTGAATTGTCATATTCATGGACAGCTCTAGCAACTTAAACTTTAGTTAGCTGGCAGCGAATACTATTACTTCGAGCCAGAAGACAGACAGAACACACAATAATATAAAAAGCAGCAACTTTTTGCAATAACCGCTGAAAGCTTACGATGACAGGTGCATAAAACCAAAACACCTTATAGGGCTATGCGGAGACTTCAATGTGCAGCCGACGTCCAGTTGTTAGAAGATACACATGATTTTACCATACACTATAGAATAATTGACCACAGCTGTAATGAATTTCACATGGTTTTAATACCTTTTGAAGTGCTGGTGCCTATTATATATCATGACACACACCTGTTTCTTTAAAATATTTGAGTGCAATGACCAATGGGAATTCTACTCGTTATAGTGGATCTACTGGCTTACTGATGTTGAAACGTCTCTCACTGCCCCTCAGTAATAAATTAGTCGAATTTGTTCAAAACAATTTTGAGATACCAGCGGATTATCCGCTGTTCCATTCAGGGATGCCATGTGTATAGGTCTGTGTGTAGTCATGGAGATACACTGTATAGTACGGTCCCCTGTAGGCTAATTTTCCTTATATTATACCGGTGAGCTCGGAAATAAACTCTTGATGAATTCCATGATGTCGGTAGTCTCTATTTATCCACTATCGAAACTTGTCATTTGTCGATGGATTTATATTTGCTACTGTAAGTGTTGCGTTCGTACAAACAAGAACAAATCACGCCATCACTCTTGCAGTACACGGAAGTAATGTGTGTTAAATGATTATAATTGAGTACCACAGAGCTAATACCGATAGACACTCAATCACCTGCTATGTGCGATGACACTTTCAACGACGCGACGCTTGTTGGAAGTATTGTTCAACGGAATAATTCCCAAAGTCAGTTTCTTATCACGCATTATAGTGTGCGGTGGTCTTAAGAGGTTTTCTACCAGAACATTGTTTATAGTTCCTCACCATGAAGACAGATAATATGTCGATGCCCTAATCTATGAATATGTCAATATTTCTTCTTTTCTTCTCAGTCTTCTTAAAAAGCAAGAATGCATTATGATATTGTTACTGTCATAACAAATCATGATGAAATCATCGGGTATAGTTTTGATGATAAATTTTATCCAGTTGAAACTACAAAGTCTAGTACAGTGGTTCCCAACCTATGGGGCGCGACCCCGACGCACCTTGTGTGGGGTCGCGGACTAGCCTAATTTTACAAAAATAAAATTTTATGTTTTTGTACTGTACATTAGTGTACTGTACTGTATAGTTATATAGCAAATATCATGGTAGCACATTTCAAAAAGGTTAAAATTTGACCAAATTTGACCATTTTAGCATAAAATGTCAAATGTTGGCGCGCTGCGCGGACATTTTATCACCATATTAGGTATAACAAGACCAAATGTTGCAATTTGCTTACCAAATTAGTTAAAAATAGACCAAATTTGACAGTTTTAGCGTAAAATGGCAAAACAAATTGCGCGCATTTTTCAATTCTTGCCTCCGCCTAAATTGTTTCTTGCCCCCCGCCCCCGCCCCCACCCAATTTATTATGCTAGTGCCGCCACTGTTGACTTTGTTCTGTGAGGGGTCGCGCTCTGATGCTGGTTTCTGAAATGGGGTCACCACCAGAAAAAGGTTGGGAACCACTGGTCTAGTACAATTTACCAGCAGTTTATTAAACAAGCTAACACAACTCCCAAATGCATTGCTATGTTGAAAAACGTGTATGGTCTTGAAATGCCTGTTTATTAAGATGTGTTTATGCTGCCATGGAGAGTTACAATTGATTACAGTTTAGAATTAACCATTTTATGTTACCAACAAATAAATGGCTGCATAAAATCGGTATTATTACAAGTCCAAATTGTTTGAGATGCAAAATTGAGATCGAAACTCTTGACCACATTTCGTCGCTGTTCTGACATACCGGCACATCACGAAAAACAGCGTTTTGAGAAAATCGTGTTTGAAAAATTTCCAATTTTTAAAGACTTGTTAGAGTGCATTTATATCAAATGTCACTATCATTGTCAAAGAACACTAATAGATATATACTTATGTTTGTTATGAGCATGTTACAACAACAAATTGCAATCATTAATTAGGAGTAATTATGTCATGAAGTCATGTGCCGGTATGTCTGACAGTCCTACAGCGATATGCCAGTGATATGCCGGTATGTAGTTACACGGTGGTCTATGGCAGAATATTGTGATGTGCCGGTATGTCAGAATACAAAATGAGGTTTTCATGCCGGTATTATGTTAAAACCCTGGCATATGACACTAATTAGTGCGGTATCTCATTAATTAATTACCTTTTTGTCTCAATTTTTTTAGGAATAAAGAGTTTCACTTGTAGATCATAAAATGCAACTTAACTCATTTTGCCCAAAATGGCACATGTGCCGGTATGTCAGAACAGCGACGATTTGTATCAATTGCCCTGATGTTGTTAAATTTTGGAACGAACGAAAACAGAAGTGGAATAATTTGTTTGACAATCTCACTAATGTTGACAAACTGTTCGGTATATTTAATCATTTAATGGCCCGTAGATATATTTGCATATTCAAATATAGGGGGTCCTCTCTGTCGGTCGGTGTCTTTGACATAGTAATCAGAGACACTGCTGAGACACTGTTCCTTGAGACAAAGAGGGAACCTGGGATTTCATTACATAAAATGGGATAAAGTAGGTATTTATACTTAAACTGGTCTGGTACATTAAGGGTTTTAAAGTTTTAATGAATTATAATTAATTCTCTCTTTCTTTTTTGTTTTTGTGTTGTGTTGTTTGTGCCCTTTTCTTGTTGGGTTCTGACAGAAAACCCCCCAAAATGATATATATCGCCTCAAAATGGTTTAACCTCATATTTTACAGGAGCCTGTTTTGCATTCAGAATCAAAATAACCGACATACTTTCTTGTATAACTCGTTATGAGTTCATGACATGTGGTGAAACTAAATCCTTAAAAAATTGAAATCCTTCTAAAAAAGCTTTAGGAATTTCGAAATTAAAGATTTCTTTTCATGTAGTTTATAGGAAACACTCTGAAGTTTTCTAAGCCATGGTTATTCATTGTAAAACTATGAAATTATATTTGTCTATATTTTTTCGATTTTGTTGTTGTTGATATTTTTATGAAGTTCATGCAAATCAAATCTGTAATCTGTTATTTTGACATTATTTAATCTGTAACACTTATATTATGTAATGTGCATACTTTTGTATGCAAATATATTGATGAACATGTGTTTTGAAATTTATATCATTACTTAGATTGTAGCATCATCTTTTGACAGCTACCCAATATGGCTTAGGTCAACGAGGCAATGGAGACTAGTTACGCTCGTATATTGCCCAAGGATTCAAACACGTTGGATACGGTGCGTCTAGAAATCACAACCCATATGATGTTGAGTCCCGCGCTGTTCCGCTGACAACATACATGTATTAGGTATCTGAATCAGAGAGTGTTTGATCAATTGAATTATTTCACACTTTTGCGGCATTATAAATAATTCCCAGTAGAATGTTTTTGTGATGAGTATAAACATAGTATAAACAATTTAAATCAGATAAACTATAGTGTTATTCAACACAATATTGATAAGTTATCTCCTAAAAGTTTCATAAATATCAAAAGCCATAACCATAATAACATTCTGTCTTGATATAAATAATTTAAACGAAAGATACCAGCTTGATTATCGCTAAAACAAACAAATCTGTTTAATTTCCATTAAATGAAGTTCTGTGAACATAATTAGATAGCTGGTGTGTTGGTCCAATAACCCACATTTTATTCCAACCGCATTAGATAGCTGGTGTGTTGGTCCAATAACCCACATTTTATTCCAACCGCATTAGATAGCTGGTGTGTTGGTCCAATAACCCACATTTTATTCCAACCGCATTAGATAGCTGGTGTGTTGGTCCAATAACCCACATTTTATTCCAACCGCATTAGATAGCTGGTGTGTTGGTCCAATAACCCACATTTTATTCCAACCGCATTAGATAGCTGGTGTGTTGGTCCAATAACCCACATTTTATTCCAACCGCATTAGATAGCTGGTGTGTTGGTCCAATAACCCACATTTTATTCCAACCGCATTAGATAGCTGATGTGTTGGTCCAATAACCCACATTTTATTCCAACCGCATTAGATAGCTGATGTGTTGGTCCAATAACCCACATTTTATTCCAACCGCATTAGATAGCTGGTGTGTTGGTCCAATAACCCACATTTTATTCCAACCGCATTAGATAGCTGGTGTGTTGGTCCAATAACCCACATTTTATTCCAACCGCATTAGATAGCTGGTGTGTTGGTCCAATAACCCACATTTTATTCCAACCGCGACACCACACAAGACAGCTATTCGGTACAAATGTGTCGGTTCATACGCATCTTGTATCAAAACAAAACGTGTCTAAAGATGTGAGTAGGCCACAAGAACGAATTATCGTCGCTGTCGTTGTTATCATCGTCGCAATCGAAATGGAAATCGTTGTAGCCGTAATGTTTTTGTCGCCTATGTGAGGGTGTAACACGTTAAATTGTCAAGCCATCAGTAGCTCAGTACTGAAATGAAATAGATCATTTTTGGGGGGCTGATATCAAAAGTAGGTATTCTACTTTGAGATGACACCAAAATCATGATTGCATGACAAACAATATAGTAAATGTGATCGTGTAAGAATGTCACACCTCCTCAGAATTAGGGTCCCTACTCCCTATCCATGGCCCATGACCTAGTTGGGTATATAGAGGATTTTGTGCTAGGTTAATTCCATGACGTCTTACAACAAGGATAAACCAAAATGCCCATACACAGTTACTTAAATCCGGGTAAGTCAACCGATTTGTTGTTGTTTCCTACAAGGGCACCACTTAGATCACCTCAACATGGTCAATTGATTTAAGGATTAGATTTAAGGATTAACTCCCAATATCACCATTTCACACATAGGTTAGTTTAAATTATTAGGTCACATAATTATTCATAACATAATTCACCTGATGAACAAATACGTTTTCTGTTCCTTTTTGAGTTGAATTTGTTGCATATTTTGTTTGGTTTTTGGTGTTTTTTTCTTCAAATCATTGTTTTGATTGAAGATCTTCTACCTCATTTTATTTCTTTTTTCTCTTTGTTTTTTGCTACAGGCTAATAAAATCTTGATTAGGTGCGAAAGGTTCTCTTGGTTCCAAGATAAGGGTTACTAATTCTATATCGATTGACACATTAAAATCATTCAATAATACCAGTCACCATTTTGGAGGAAATAACCTACAATGCAAATTGTAAAACATTTAGAATCATTGACATAACCGTGTTCCTTTTCTAGGACGTTAACATCAAACTTACCCAGGGACCTTTACTAATTTAAAACAATAACGGGTATAATTAGCAGTCTCAAAAGTTTATTTGGTGGTGTAAACTTCGTGCGTTTTTAACACGATTAGTAATTGGGTCTAATAATGATTAATAAAATAGTTATACCTGCCCAAACACTGTCCAATTTCATCATCAATTTCACCATAGGCATTTACTCACTTTGATACCGACACAATTATCCATATGGTACGGATTTTAAATTCAGAGAGAGCCTGTATATGTTGGCAATTTCAGACTCACGACCATGTCCCTCCAAGGAAAAAGTTAATTCCAAATATGTTAACCCGATTAGCTTGGTATTTATTCACTATAAAAATGAAACTTTTGAGTGCTGAAGCCCATTGCAAAACTAGTAAATACGCACGGTCCATACGGATAAGTGACTTGTACGTAACACCAACACCACCAAATAAGTGTTATGTTCCATTCTGTGGTCAATAGCTTAATTTGTTGTTTATTTTTTTCTTATTCAAATCATTGGTTTGATGGAAGATCAAAAGTAAGTAATTGAAAATCTGTTAAGATTAACATTCGTTATATTCTGTTAAGATTAAAAGTAAGTCGTGCATCTCGTGATTTCTCTTATTGAATAAAACTACAAATACCGCGTAACACATGAAGTCATTAACATCTGACTACAGTTGAGCTTGTTATTTTATCGGTAGGCTCCCGGATAGGATCTCGTGGGCGGGGAATGTCTGTGTTTTTTCATATCTTTTACACACAGTTATGCTCTAGGAATATAAATATCTCAAAATGCCTGGCTGATAAGGAACCTCATGATGCAATGCGTTATACAGGCTGTCCCAAAATGATTAATACCCATCGATGCCAAATTCCCATTATCATTTTTCCTCATACAAATCAATGATATTGTACACGTTGTTTTCAATCCACTTTAGAATATTGTTACATGTTTACATTATTGAAATCAAACTGAAGATACATTCCTTGCGTAAGAGATGGTGATGTCACCATTTTGACAAAGTGCAAAAAAACGTGTTTTTTTGTTCCGTTCTCTTTCTTACTGTCATCAGTTATGGTTGTTCAAATAACTAATGATTCTTCATTTCATTTTAATTTGAAGGGTATAACAATGTTTGTCACGCTTGGGTGATTATATGCTTTGTTTCTATTTGGCTAGTTTTGAGGCTTATTTGGTGGATATATAAATAGGTAAGATTAAGTGGTCTTGGGTGATTAGCAGTGACTTATATTTCTTTTTCACACCTGGAGTGGAATTCCTGACAACAGAAGATAATCCATTCCTGTTTCAACTACATCAATCTGAGTATGCTTTTGTTGTATGGTTCCGTGCTTTAATAGACAAAGTGCAAATTGTACTTATGCAAAGTATTATAATACCTATGTTAGAAAAAAATCAAAAGCACCTACTCACTGTAGTTATGGGTTGAAGGATCTTTGGGCTACATCCTCGATGATTTTTATATGGGATGGTCCATTACAATCACCTCCAATGATGGTGCCAGTTTGTGCCATGTTGTTCAAATTTAGCTGAAATATGCAAATTTGAGAATTAGCTCCAATTTTACACTATAAACAACATTGAAAACCTCTTTCCAGAATGTGCTTTCATTGGTGCAATTGAAGTTATTCTGTGATTAAAAGGTATAATGGATTATCTTCATTTGAAAGAAATCACCAACTTGATTATTCAATGTGAAAATTAACGTTAAGTCACTGCTACCGAATGCCACTTTTTGATTTCATTAGCTGACATAAAGAAAGCAGTAGGAGGCCACAGAGAATAGAAATAAGACAGGGCAAGAGAGGGCAGATAGCTAGAGGAAAAGGTAGAAACGAGAAACCAGGAAGCCGCAGCAACAGCTAATAAAAGAATACGCAAGTATAAAAACTAATACTGAACTGATTTTCCCCGTCTGCCAGTATAAATTAGTGGGTGATGTGTTATTTACACTCACTGGCAATGTGGCCGCAGGTGTCTCCCTATAAATTAATCTTCTGATGTAATATAATCCCGTGTCTTATGGCTTGCCCATTAAACTTTATCTCTAGCTACGACTGTTTTAAGTAGACGATGGAGGATGCTTTAATCACTTGCAGCGTATGTATCTGGAAATTAGGAAAGTAAGAGAATATCTCATTTCCATTGTATTTCTATTTCTAAACTAAGTATGTAGTAATTTATCTTTCTATGTGATAGATAGGCTGGAGTTGATCCATATTTAAACTCATGATGAAGTGGAGCAATTTTTAAGTCCGGGACGTTCTATTTCTAAAATCTAAGTACGTATATCTGTCTATGTAATTATATAGGCTAAAGTAAATCCTTACGCGCATTTAAAACCATGATTCTAAGTCGGTAATGAACGATGCATTAATCACATAAGCGCCGATTGCAGCCTGTGCATCTGAAAATGAGGTAAGTAAGAGTATGTGTGACCCCGGAGATCCTTTGCCGTTGACAACAAAAGCAAACCGTGTTAACAAATCAGTATGTACGCTCTACTCAACGATTGACAAGATCGTTCCTAGTGACCGTGAGAGGCCATGTAAGAGACTGTTGTTTACATTAGTAAAATTCCAAAATTAGCAACATATTTCATCCGAATTTCAACCGTATAAACATGTGAAAACTTGCATAGTGTGTAAATATGACAACATGGGTATGCAGAGGATGCGAGTCTACATAAATTCCTAGCATATTTTCGGAAGGCTGTTGTAGATCTGACACCATAGATCCTCTGGTTACCCAAACCAGTATCCAGCAAAGGAGCCCAGTTAGCTAGACTAAGTCCATGCTCAAGACAATAACACAGTGATATGATCGTGTAAACTATTTCTGAGGGTGTTCGTGAGGTGTATGAATATACATCTAGGCTGTTGACGAATCAGCGCTCAAATCTGCCCACGTGACCTTATTTGCCCTTTACGCATACTATTGATGGCGCTACGTAAAACGACCTGGTTTTTTTTACTTCTGCGCAGTACATTGTTTAGGATTTTCCTATCCCATAATAGTATCACTGCGATCTCGTCTCAAATAAAGTCACACAAAATGTGCCGATAACAATTATGGATTACAGGGTTACAAGTATTAGGCCGTCTGAATTATAACCAAACTCATCTGTTGTTAGGAATAATTAAGATACCTTTTTCGAACCATGTTATTTGCGCTCCGTAGCTTTCGAGGTCATTACGACCCTAAGGTCACTTGAAATGGAATGATGACAGTAGCCTCTTTGAAAAAAGGGTGGACAAAATAGGATGGCAGTATTTTGAGCTGGTATACGTACCCGCCATTGTAATCAGGAACGGCGGATATGATATTACCGGTATATTATGCAAACAGTAAGAGTGAAAGTCTTTTAGTCAGTAAATCATGTTATGTTTGATGGAGTGATCCTCTCCTCTTTCCACACCCATGTCATTTTAATAGGAGAGAGCGTACTTCTGAGTAGATAAAACCCGGGAGATACAAAGAATATGCAATCTTGTGTGCAAAGTCCGCCAATGCTTATTGGTCTCAGTTCAATATCCATGGGTGCGTGTACGTATGGTGATGAAAAATATTACCTGGGCGCTCCCAACGTAAAAGTCTTACATATAAGTCACGTATACGTGTGAGCCATGATACGTACTGGTTTAGCAGCGCGGCCTTACGTTCTTATATTTCTAAATGAATCTCAATATAGCTCGTTGTTAAGGAAGAAATTCCCAAAGCGTTTTGAGTACCTATTTTTCTTGCTTGAGAATCCGTGATTGATACCTAAGTGGAGCGTATAATTAGTTAAGCATGTTACAGACGGTAATTTTGGATAAAGATACTCATATACTGCTGGGCATACGTCTACAGTGTCATCCCCGGCACATCAAATGAGGCTGATAGGGTGATAGGGTAATATGGTGATATGGTGGTATATGGTGATATGGTGATATGGGGATATGGTGATTAGACGATAAGGTGATAGGGTGATAAGGTGATATGGTGTTATGGTTTTATGGTGTTATGGTGATAAGGTGTTAAGGTGCTAAGGTGATATGATGATAATGGTTATATGGTAATAAGTTGATAAGGTGATATGGTGATAAAGGTTATAATGTTTATAAGGTGATATGGTGAAATGGTGATACTTACAACTTTTATACGTGAGTGTCCATCCCTTTAGATTCTGGATAACAATGAACATCCGCAGTGACATGATGAAAAGGAGGTCGAACTTTCAACATGGATGACCCCCATTTAAGGGTGTCACATAATTCCGATTGATTCACTTTATTAGTTTTACTTTCAGATACCTAGTTCTTCGTTTAATATTGAGGAATCCTGTGTGGCTTTAGTCTTGATTAACAAATGGATATTGATTTAGAGCCCGTTCATATGCCCTATGTCATATTTGGCACTTTAATAAATCCATGGGAAATATTATTTACCGGTGCTTATAGAGCGCATTTCCAAAAGATCAATGCGCTGTACAAATAACAGACATCAAAAAATGGCATACAATTATTAACAACAAAATAACATCAACAACTATAACGATGAATACGAGTAACGACGCGTTCTTCATGAAATCATCAATTGTAGTTTTACGTTAATGTTCGATATTTAAAGAAAATGTTGTTGTTCATCTTTAGTCGACTTTAAAAGAGACGTTGATCCACATGTCAAGCTGTCTTTCAAAACAGGAGCGATTATATTGAGTTGTCTCCAATGTACGTGTTGGACTTCATGTAACTGGTCCGTCAGGTGCGATGCACAATTCACAATTTCATCGTGATTTTTTTTTATTTCGCACGACGGTGCAAAGAGGATACTTTCTTTTAAGCGAAATCAGTTCAATTCTCTCATTAGGGCTTATCAGATTTTACTTTATTTTGTCAGATCTCCAAACAGTGCTGAATTTGATTGTTAAAACACTGTTAGCATCACAATTGTCATACATTGCCTCTGTCATGGATATCCCTGATAAAATTATTATGAAACTCAATAACATGTTCTTCAAATTTATTTGGGGCAGAGAAGAAGCAGTCAAACGTAACACAGTGATTGCAGATTACGATAAAGGTGGTATAAACATGTTTCACACCAAACTATTTTTCGATTCACTAAAGCTGTCATGGATTAAGAAACTTAACAACTCATATATTGCATGATAGAACAATATCCCATTGTACTATATAAACAAGTTGGGTATTGGTATGAATATTTTTAATTGTAACTGTACATTTAAGCAGCTTAACAACATGTGTCATATTATGTTAAAGAGATTACCTTCTTTTTACTATAAGCTATTTAAAATCTGGTTCGACACTAAGCAAGATATAATCAAAGATGATATTGCATTATGTCATAATCAAGTTATATGGAATAATGATGTTATCCAATTGAAAAATAACAAACTATTCTTCATAGACTGGATTAAGTCGGGAATTATGTTTGTGGGTGACCTATTTGACGATGATGGTTTTTTCTATTCCATTAACCACTTCCGTAATCGTCTAAAGAATAAGGGTGCCGTAATTTTGCAATATTACGCTCTCCGCAATGCGCTTCCCATTGATTGGAAATTAACAAAGACTCCTTGTGACAATGCCACAACTCCCGACAACAACGGAGAAAATGTTTATTTTAATTCAGTCCCTATTGATAGGGAGAGCGTGTTGGCGCAGCGGTAGATACCCTCGCTTTGCACCAATGAATCCCGGGTTCGAAATCTGTGCTCTGTCGGGCTTGATGTGCATTTGGTTTATCACGATCCATACACGCTCTCGCAGGTTTTCTCCGGGATCTCCGGTTTCCTCCTGCTTTCAAAATCTGTGATTAGTTGTTTCGGTTATCAAAAACTTCCTTGACCCAATGGTATTTGGGGAGCTGCATTGAAAAATGGTGGATGTTACAATCTAAGTGCGGATAGGTTTGCGCTAGAAATTGGCAGCACCCTAGTTGATGCGACCTGATTCTGATGATTCACCAGCAGCGAAATTACAGCGCTTTGATCACTTTGAAAAGGCGCTATATAAATACTAATTATTATTATTGATACCTGTATAAACAAAGGTTTTAGGAAAGCCATGATTCACAATTTGTATGTTCCTCCTCTGTGTACAAATCTCTGACCACTTAGATTCTCCAATTACTCATTCAATTGGACCGACATTTGGCTCGCCACTCCACAGTGCACCGATGAAGCGAAGTTGATCTCATTAAATTGGAAAATCCTCCACAATATTTATCCCACCAAAGTACTTCTATGTAAGATGGGTAAGGTAGAGAATAATATTTGTCACACATGCAACGTGATTGACTATATCGACCATTTCTTTTTCAAATGTAATCTAGTTAAACAGCTATGGTCTTACGCTAGTCAAGTTATCTCGCGTAAATTATCAATATGCTTTGTATTGACCACTGAAATTGTTATATTGAACTATCACAATAATACTTATGACCATCACGATTTAAAATGTATTAACCTCATCATCGCCGTTGGGAAACTATGCATAAGCAAGTTTAGATACGGCAACCACCCAAATCTGTTATTCCTATTTGAAAAAGAACTCTGTCTTCGTAGACTGATTTCTCTGTAATTACTATGTCATCATGTATATCAATTATGTCGGGGTTTTTTAATCGATTGCCACATTGTACATACTTGCTTTTATTATATTATATTATTTTGTAAATATTGATGTTATTGTATAAATTTATTGTGTATCATAGAATAAAGAATTAAATGAAAAATAAAAAGAGTTTTAAAAAAACCACAAAAAACACAGTGCTGCTCTGATAATAAGTATGACTACTGGATGTTCCAAAACGATTCGTACTGTGCTTGATAAAACTATATAGATAGTAACATTTTACACGCGGTTATTAGTTTTATCACATACAAAACACATTTTACAGAAACCTTTCCCAACTTTCAAAGTCTATCTCAAGCATTATTGAACCAATATTAGGGATGTTTGTACTTATTGTTACCCTTTTCTCATGGTGATTCCAAATATGGTGATGACATTCAATACATTTTTGAAACATTTTGTGAAATGTTGGAACAGTCGTCTGCAGACGACTGACGCCTGTAAAGTGTTTTAAAAAACAACAGTGTATCTTAGAAAGGAGAAAGGTACGGTACAAGAGAACGGAGATACTTAAAACATCAGCATTTACTTACCGGGTAATTAATTTACTCTTATCTCCAAAATTATACTTCCTACGAATATTAATTAATAAAGTTGTAAAGAAATGTCTTTCTTTTTTTAATTTGAGACATTGTTTACGAAGATCGATTCTTATTTAAGAACGCTACATTGAAAAGGATAGAAACACAGTGCGGTTTACATGTTCGGTTTTTAACATCCAGAACAGTGTGACCGGATTTTGGTATGTGCTTCATTGATCAATTGAAGCATTCCAAATCCTCATCTTACTATCGACCCATAAATAGTAGCTACCAGTTAATCAATAATATGCATGTTGCTAGACCGAGGCTGCGTATATATGAACAAATTGTTCAGATGAAAAACGGACTTTGTTTTGGTATCAGACACATAACTGAGTTACTATCATCTTCACGTGTAATGTCTCAAATTAAGGCATTTCCTTACAACTTTATATTAACATATTTTTACGTACTGAGCATACTTTATTTATCTAAAACACCGATACGAGTTAAGAGGAAATGTGAGTATCGGTGTCTTCCTGTCATGACACTTTAATATCGTAAGAACGGACGAGTACGGTAATTTGAACATTTAGTGCGCAAATATTCCCGGTGTCTTTATTTCTTATATATAAATGTACCTGTAATTATCTAGACTGAAATAAATCCAAACGTTTATTTAAAACCTTCATGAAGTGGAAAGAAACACTTCCTTACAAAAAGTGTAGCCAGTATCGAAATCGAGTAATCCAAACTCTAGTGAATATGCAGACACGGTTTATAGAAGACGCTTATATTTCCAGTAATTCTGTCGTATGTAACTGACATCGTCTCAAATGTTGCCGAACAAAAGGTGATGATGACATAGGGATGTGTATGGATTACAGGGGGCTCTCACTCTCAGAAGTATTAGACTGTGTGATTTATAACCAAACTCATCTTATGTTGTTTCAGGTCATCGTAAAATGGGGTGGCATAGGAATGTATTTGACTTACAGGGGGTTCTAGAAGTATTAGGCTTTCTGATGTGTAGCATTGATTAGCGTCCTTAACACTTTCCACGCGGCTATTGTTTTACCAAAATCAAAACAGATTTGTCAGCAACATTTCCCAAATTTCATGGTCTATTCCAAGGATAACTTAACCAATACAAGGCATGTTTGAACTTGTTTTAATGCATTTCTCATGGTGATTCCAAATATGGTAATAAATGAACTTCAACAATGTTAACATTTTTGAAACATTTTGAGAATACGTGATGAGGTTGGCTATTAGTGGATGCACATGGGGGGCTTATAGCCTTGATCAGGCTTTCTAAAATTTGTATCGGGTAGTAGTAGTCCGGGCTATTGTATACTGATATTAATAAATAATAACAAGTCCTACAAGCTTATTTATTTAGTGCGATAAAAGCATCCAAACTGAACAGTGAAAATTCATCAGCCGCCGCCCCTTCACTGACCCACCAATTACTCACTGCACACGCCGGGCGAAGCCCGGTGTAAACTGTAGTGATCGCCATTGAGATACCATCGCAGGAGAACGAAGTTCGACTGAGGGCGAACTCTGTTAGCACAGCTCTCAGTTCATAAATCCTATGTCACTTGTCTTGGCACGCTATATTCAGCTTAATGGAGAAGGGTGGGATTTCCGTGTTACGGTGTTAGCAGCGCCAGATGGTTAGGCCTACGGACAATATGGGACTGCGTTATTTTAAACAATTTTAAAAGCCTGGTCAAGGCTAGGGGGCTTATAACTTTAGTTATAAATGCTCAGTATAGAATACCGAAGCGACATGAAAAAGAGGTAGAACTTACTGCAAAAAAACTGCCAGATTAATGCCAGATTTATTTTGCTTCTGCGTCAATTAACCACCGGATACTGATTTGCAGCAAAGGGCATTGGGGTCCATAGTTGGTGAAGGGCTAATAATGAGACACATTGATAACCCTGCATAGAAAGTAATACGCGTTTTTTTCTTCTTCAAATTTACAAATCTAGCGTAGAAACATTGTTACATTTAAAAACTTAAGGACTCTGTAAATTTCAAATTTCAGACTGTCTTTAACTTTTAACCAAAATTGTTATGAGGTTCATACCAATACTTGACCAAAATTTCAAATCAACAGGTTCTGTCATGCTTGAGTGAGCTTGTATTGAATGACAGAATGTCCCATTTCAAAAGTTGTTAAATAATGTTTAGTAGTTTGTGTATCCAACACGTTGGTGTATCAATTGACGACATCGATTTCTCATAGTGTTGATGAGGCGCGCTACTCGATATGGAAGTCCAACTCTTGTTGTACTAATCTTGCTAACCTACGTCTTCTGGTACAACAAGAGTGGGATGCCATCCCACAGCATCGAGTGGCGCGCCTCATCAACACTATGAGACGCCAATGTCGGCAAGTCATACAACAACGCGGTGGATACACCCGCTACTATACATTAGTTTAGCAACTTTTGAAATTAAACGTTATTTTAGCAACTTTTGAAATGGGACATTCCGTCATTCAATACTTGGTCACTCGAGCATGACAGAACCTGTTGATTAAATTTTGGTCAAGTATTGGTATGAAGCCCATAATCATTTGACTGAAAATCAATTTCAACCCAATGTATATTTTTGAAAACATTAGGATGCCATCCCACAGCATCGAGTGGCGCGCCTCATCAACACTATGAGACGCCAATGTCGGCAAGTCATACAACAACGCGGTGGATACACCCGCTACTATACATTAGTTTAGCAACTTTTGAAATTAAACGTTATTTTAGCAACTTTTGAAATGGGACATTCCGTCATTCAATACTTGGTCACTCGAGCATGACAGAACCTGTTGATTAAATTTTGGTCAAGTATTGGTATGAAGCCCATAATCATTTGACTGAAAATCAATTTCAACCCAATGTATATTTTTGAAAACATTACATTCCAGTTGCCTGTAAGGTTTGAGCCCAAGCTTGATAGGTTGAACTGACCATGACGCTAGTATTAGTAAGTTCCACCACAGATACCGCATGCTGGGGGACGTTGAGTGTGGCAGCGATGGAACTAGAAATAAGCCTGAGGGGCTGGAGTATTGCCACATGACTTTCCACACATGGTGATTTTCCACCCGATTTGGGCTAGTTTTAAAACTAAAATCTGCTCTTTGGGTAATAGATGATTTAGATCTTTAGATGATTGGTGTAAGGTTAACGATATGCTGCCTAAGCCAACCAAATGTCATGTTTTGCATGTAAACTTTTTAAAAAAACCTGTCTTACTTCCACAACTTTCTCTTGGTGGTGAGGTCCTGCAAGTTGTTGATCACATAAAATGACTTGGTCTTGAAATCCAAAACAATCTGGGATGGGACATCCAAGTCAAAAATATGATATCCCGTGCCAGTAGACGTTTATTTATGTTATATTCTCTTCGTAAACATGCTGCCCCAGTTGAGGACATGCTGACCATCTTTCAAACATATATCCGACCAATTCTGGAATATGCTTGTGCTGTCTGGCATCCTGCGCTTACCAAAAACCAAAGCTACCAAATTGAAAGGATTCAAAAGTGCACTTGCAAAATCATCCTTGGCAACAAATATCAAGACTACGAGTCTGCGCTTCGCGAATTAAACATCACCAGTCTTGTCGATCGCAGGGAAGAATTAGTTTTGAAATTTGGTCAGCAGGTCCTCAACTCTGAAAGACATCGCCACCTTCTCCCAGAGAAGAGATCGATTAACCACAACCTCCGTCGCAGCAACATATTTCCTCAACCATTGTGCAATACCAACAAATACCAAAAATCCACCATTCCTTACATCATAAAAAAGCTCAATGGCGTTTTGGATAATTAATGTATTTAGCTGATGTCTGTATTTCGTTGCAATATTTTTATGCATGTATTTTTGATATTTATATATATATTTTTATTGTAAAGCCGGCTTTTTCAGCGTATGCTGCCTGCTGGCTATTTTTATACCGTGAATAAATAAATAAATAAATAATAGAATGTGATTTTTTTCTCTCGAAATTTGAACATTTGTTTTTATAAAATATGATATAGCACTAGTTTCATTCCAATGTATTATTTTGGAAATATAAGGGAACTCCTAAAGAGGAACTTACTTCTTTTGCATTGTTTCTGACGGAATAGTTGAATGAGGCCCAATACGTAACGGTGTTGATAGGACAATAAAAGTAGTTGCTTTATATGCAGTCATATAAGACAAACCTAAATAATCGCGTCTATCTTGTAATGAGTTTTAACAGGAATTACAGAATATTTTGTAAAAACGGAGGTTTTTATGGATGCATAAAGTGATGTGTATTTTCCATAATTAGGTTTTATTTAAAGCAAACATAAAACAAGTTTTATCGTTAATATAAACTAATATCTTTCGTTCATAAGTGTAGGGTAAATGCTGTAGGGTAAATGCCCTCATAAAAATAAAACAATCAAAATCACATTTTACTCATGTTTTTTTAAAAATATTAACTTGGTTGGGTTGACTCTGAGTAACGAGTAAAGAGTTGTGTGTTACCCCTTGTTACTCCTACTCAACTCAAAACATTTAATATACATGGAATTAAAAAAAAACAAAAGTAAAATGTGATTCGATTGCGTTATTTTTTATGAGTGTGCATGCATTATGTGTTTAAATGCTAACATCTATTTATTTTGATAGATTGATCTACAAATTGTTCTTTCGAGTCATGTGCCTTAGACGATTTTAATCAAAGTTATCCAAATTATTTGAAAATATTTGATGTTTTAAACCTGTTCCATAGAGATGTTGGCAATGTATTTTTGTATACCGGTAGTGCTTCGGTTAGCAGCTTAGATTCCATACACAAGGGTCCCAATATAAGTTAGCCCTGGGAGGTAAATATTCGAATAGATTACCCAGATAAGTACCAGATATCCTTTGAGCTTACCCACATTATTTTAAGCATCTTACATAAATCACGTATGATTACAATTTCAAATTCGTGCGGTAAGCATTATTCAAAGAAACCATACCAGATTTGTAATCGTAAAGTATGTGATAGTCTAAATAGGTTTACTAGATCGATGTTTATAGTCTCTCATCGCCTCAATGTCTATGCCCTAACCAATAAACATTTCAATATCTCTTAATCTTCTATACATATGGAAAGCAATGATGTAGTTATATATATATTGCCCCACAATCGCTAAACCTGATTTACGGGATAGAGAATAATACATTCAAATACAAAGTTAAAGGAATTACTACTGCTCTAACTCCTTTATGTATTTATGACATGTGGTTAGCCTAAATCCCATAACACATTTATTGAATACTATTATAATCCCCATGGAATCAAGACTTCCTCTCCGCTAAATCACGAAGTGTGTACATCTAGATTACGATTATGGGTACTCATGTTTAGGTAGCGGTTATAGTTAAAAGAGGTTGACTACATATCGATGTGTGTAGTCTCTCATCACATCGATGTCTATGCCCTATCGAATGTATATTTCAATATACACAATTCAACAAAACTAAGTTCCCCTTTAGATTATGCCTGATATCTTTAAAATTAGTTACTCCGAACAAAACGTGTTCACAGCAACACTAGAACGGAGTTATAACTACGCAGGTGTTGTAATGCTTGAATAAACACACATTTTCCTCAATTCAATAGTGGCTAAATGATGTATTGAAGGAGGATGGATAATCAGCTTGAACCAGGTCTTTGCATGAACACCGCGCAGGTACTGCTTAAATGAGCACACGTGATATTGAACTTTTAGCAACTTTTGAAATGAGGTATTCCTCCATATAATTTGTGTTCATTCAAGCATTACAACACCGGCGTAGTTATAAATCCGTTCTAGTGTTGCTGTGCACATGTACATTATGTATGCCATGGAGTAACTCATTTTAAAAATATCAGGCATAATCTAAAGGGGAACTTATTTTTGTTGAACTCTGTATCCTAATCTTATATGCGCAAGTAAAACACTGATGGATTTGGATACATTACCTCAATGTTGCTTAACCTGATTTACGGAATAATTCATATTATTTATTCGGAATCAAAGGCATTATAACTATTCTATTATAACTAAAATTATGTGTATATAGCTTGTAGTTAGCCTAAAGCCTGTAACATTTATTTCGACATCGAATATATATATATATATATATTGACTCTCTAGGCTGTATTAGTACTATAGAGGTAAAGGCGGTCGATCCTGTAATACCAGGAGCGGAGTGCCCATCTCCCTTTCAAAGCGATAGGGCCAGACTCACTCCTTTTTATAATGTTGCTGTGTGGGGCTTGCTACACGTCCTCCACATCAAGTCTGTTACCTTCCCAGCACTGAAAAATGCCGGTACCCATTTAAATACACCTGGGTAGAGAGGAGTAATTGCGGTAAAGTGCCTTACTCAAGAGCACAACATGTTGACCACAGCGGGACTCGAACCCACAATCTTTAGATCATGAGTCCAGTGCTCTACCCACTGCGCCACACATGCCCGACGACTATAGAAGTCACTCTTTCCAAAAAATAGAAAAATATTCCTTATTTGTAAGCCTATGGTCATAATACCCAGCGATCAATATCTTATCGTTAGAATTTATTATATATTACTTGATAATTTAATGTGTATCAACCTAAATATAAAGGTTGATATCGATTGCACTCATACTTCAAAGTAACAAACGCCTCAATTACATTTTTCTCCATTCACGTCACCAATTGGGCAAGGAGACACTGCACAATGACCCTCAGTACATTGTTATACAAGAGTGTGGTCAAATATTCAGGCGGATGATCTTCAAAACGATTGCAAATATGAATCTGAATTTGGGTTTTGATCTGAAATTTGAAACTCGGCAATAATTTGTATTCATGATTACAAGACACACCGTGAGTACGTATCATGTGGTGCACTTGGAAAAGGAAAATCAACGTTATGTTTAAAAGGTACAATTATGTTATTATCAAGAACCTTAATGTTCTATTTGATATATCCGTCAGGGATTTATTCCGTTACTAATGCCTATTACAATAAATATGCACGTCTAGCATTCTAGAAAGAGAGAACAGCAAATATCCGTGTATCACCCGAAAATAACACAATCAATATTATTATCATTATTTATGTAACAGACTGTTTTGATAACAACTAAATAAGTTAGCCCGAACTTACCTTCTGTCCGCAAATATACTCACGCGCACATCTTCTGTGCGCCGCGCAAAAAATATTGGACGGCAATATTTTTTTGATATTGGACGCACATCCGGGAACTTGGTGCTCAATATTCAATACGCACTTTTATTGTACCCTTTGGAAGGCCCTTATAAGTAATAATACCTATTATAACAGGCTAAGGTGTCAACAAAAAAACAAAAAAACACATTCCGATACACAAGAATATCTCCACTGTCAATGTTTGTATATAGTGACCTATCCTACGCGTAACGGTGTCTATTTGGAAGAGAGTGGATGGTTAAAACCAGTTTATATTAATGTTATTAATACAAATACAGATGACATTGCTACTTGAATTGCAAATGTGATAACCGCTCTGAGGAGATGTGGAATAGTGATAGCTAATCGTCAAGATATACAGACCTATAGGGGAGGATGGGGCAACTGGTCCGGTTAAGCATATTTCATGATATAAAAGTTTAAAGGTATATGACCCGATCACTTTTTGGGGGCTATGATTTTTTTTTTTTCACATCAAGATATTTTGGTATCAGAAGAATCCCCATATTTTTCTCATTATGTCTGTAAAATATTAGGGGCCCGAAATGTTTCAAATGTTTCAAATATAGGCTAAAATGTGGTGAATTACTGCCAAATGTGAATAACTACCAACCAGTCTGTGTACTACTCAATGGGCACATGTCTTTTGACCTTGCGCTTCTAAAACTAGAACCATTGGAGTTATGCAACTTAAACTTTGGAATGCAACAATTTTAAGGATGACCTTTCATGTAAAATAGAAAACATCGGGTCATCTATATTTAAAGCTCGGGTAAATATTTATGGAATTGCTATGAAAATATCACCCATGCAACTGTTTACATATAACATATAATCAATGTTAAAAAATATCCAAACAAAAGGCCAATTACCACTAACTAAAAAATGTACTAGGCACGGACCAGTTACCCCATCATTGGGGCAACTGGTCCTATATGTTCCAACGGTTAGAATACACAGAAATCATTGAATGACAACACGGAAACTAGGTTGTATTTTCTTTACAAACACATTTCCATATTATTTAACGTGTAAAAAGGATACATGTCTCATGAAACCCATGTTTTATACAGTTTTCGTGGTTAACGTGTAAATAGCAGTAATACTTATGGTGTACAAAGCAAGCGAAATGTTCGACTGCACGTTTATTAGATAAAACTACATGAACCTAGTTAAATGGTTACATGGTTGTGATATTCAGATGCCCCATACATTTGTCTATATATACCCCTTTCTTTAATGATTTCATTTACTTCATATAATCATCATTTAGTACTTTTAAAAACCATCTTGATATTTAGCCAGCTTTTCATGTTACGGGGGAAGTTAGTCAATATGACAATGATGACCTAACGGTTAATATACACAAAAAGATGTGAATAAAATATATAAATATAATATAAAAGCTGAATGCAAACTGCTTATCCACAAAAATAGCCTGTGTAAGTAAATGTAATAAATATAAGAGGACCTGACGTTTCGATTCTAACAGAATCTTTATCGAAGGTAAAATGACAGAATACAACATTACACAACATATATATAGACAGAGGAACAATAGGCAGGAAGTCAAAGTGACAGATGAATGAATAGGGGAAGATATCATACTTGACAGCTGATTGATGAAGTGGATAAAATAACAAAAGGATGACATAGACAAAGGGGAGATTAAAAAGTAAAAGGCAAATGGGATATAAAAAATAATTGGTGAGTGAAATCAATAATGGTGATTGATGACTACAAATGAATATATAATAAAATGGATGGAAATGTAAAAGGACTGAGAGAATGCATGAGAAAACAAGAAAAAGTAGGACTAGGCCTATGGTAACAAATAATGGAAATGCACTGGAACAAGTAATGAAAATTACTGTGCATGGGAGACAATGTTGAAAATGAAAACAAGAAGTAAAAAATGAAAAATGGAGTGAAGAAAAAGTGGAGAAAAACAAATGGGTAAAAAACACAAATTATAGGTTTATTAGATACAAATGGAGGAGGTGGGGGGGGGGGGGGGGGGGGTTGAGGCTAATCGTTCCCTTCCTGGATGTTTAGGCCATGGGGCTGAATAGTGAGAAGACGCTTCATCCATAACTTCTCTCTACTGAGACGTACCACTTCTGACCGGCTACCTAAAGATTCAATGCCCTGTAAGATCATATCAGACATAGTGTGGTTGGGAAGGTTAAAGTGGTGTCCGACAGGTGGCTTGTTGGTGTTGACCGTCGATCTGTGTCCATAGAAGCGCTTCTTCAGTGAGTTTTTAGTCTCACCAACATACTGGACTCCACAAACTCTACATGATAAGAGGTAAATGACATTAGATGTGGTGCAAGTGATGTGACCCTTCGTCTTGTAGGTGGCATGGGTGGTGTGACTGGTGAAGGAATCGCCTTCCTTGATGTGTTCCCGGCAAACGACGCACCTACTGGTCGACTCGCACTTATATAGAAGTGCCATGCTGCGTGGGGAGAGAATCATCAGTTAACGGGGGGATGGTAGCCCGTACTAACATATCTCGTAAGTTGCGAGGGCGTCTGTAGGCCAGGATGGGTATGTCAGGAACTGCACGACGAAGACGGTCTGATGTGTGGAGAATGTGGTGGTTAGTGTTGGTGATGTGACGTAGAGGAGGAAGGTTAGGATGAAATGTGGTAACAAGGGGAATCTTAGGGGTGGGGTCTTGGTTTCTGGGCTTCTCCTGAAGGACTGTGGCTCTCGGGAGAGAGTGGACTTTCTTGATGGCTTGCTGGACTTTGGTGGAGCTGTGACCCCTGGTAACCAGATGCTTCTTCAAATTCTGTGCCTGATATGAGAATCTAGATTCGTTAGAACAAATACGTCGGAGACGGAGAGCCTGACTATATGCTATGCCTGTCTTACAATGGCGAGGGTGGCAGCTTGAAGCATGGAGATACTGGTGCGTATCTGTAGGCTTGGTGAAGAGATCTGTAGATAGTATACCATTCTCAGCTTTCTGTATGGTTACATCAAGAAAGTGTGCCTGTTGGTGGGAGTAGTCAGAAGTGAACTTAATGGTCCTGTGAAATGAGTTCATGTGATCAATGAATGTGAGGAGACTGCTTTCATCACTGGTCCAGATAAAGAATATGTCGTCGATGTACCGCAACCAAATCCAAGGTCGACAAGGTGCTTCAGCTAGCAATTGTTCCTCCAGCCTAGACATGAAAAGACAGGCCCACGACGGAGCCATCCTAGTACCCATAGCTGTGCCATGTACCTGCAAGTAGGTCCTGTCCATGAAAGTGAAATTGTTCTTGGTTAGAACATGGTTCATGAGGCATTCAATATCAGGTATGGGAGGACTGGAATGACCAATCTTAGCCAAAGCTGCACGGCTTGCTTCTATGCCTTCCTGATGGGGAATGTTGGTATAGAGGGACTTAAAGGTAGATGACCCGATCACATTTTCGTAACACAGAATTATTTCAAACATACGGAGATTTTCATATCATATGAAAGCTCGTATTTTTCTCATCATCATACTGAAATTTGACGGCCTAGATCGGTATAATTACGGAGAAATCGATGAAATAACGTCGAATTACCGCGAATGGTGGTATACCACCGATATAGTTTGTGTACAACTCAATGGGTACAGTTCACGGCATCTTGTGCGTCTAAAATAAGAACCATTAGAGCTATGCAACTCAAACTTTGGAACACAACCTTTTTAAGGATGACCTTTCATGTAGAATAGAAAACTTCAAGTTGAAAATCGGAATATGATCGGGTCATCTACCTTTAACATCAAATGTGCCAATAATAGCGGTGCTTGGAACTTGGTTCTTGATGGCTTCGAGTTTCCTGAGAAAATCCGGGGTGTCATGGATATAGGAGGGAACCTGTGAAACAAGAGGCTTGATGAAGTTATCGACAAAGAGGGATATATGCTCAGTTGGGGAGCCGTTGCCAGAGATGATGGGTCTGCCTTTCATCCTTTTGTTATTTTATCCACTTCATCAATCAGCTGTCAAGTATGATATCTTCCCCTATTCATTCATCTGTCACTTTGACTTCCTGCCTATTGTTCCTCTGTCTATATATATGTTGTGTAATGTTGTATTCTGTCATTTTACCTTCGATAAAGATTCTGTTAGAATCGAAACGTCAGGTCCTCTTATATTTATTACAAAATATATAAATCATGATATTTCGTCATTGAAAATATATTTACAGACACCATTTAAAATATATATAATACAGATGTAATTCATAATACCGAGGTTTTAAACCATTCTAAAGCAAGTTCGTATCATATTGTAATCACACAATAGCAGAAATAGTGGTATTAGACCCAAAATAACCCCAAAATGTCTAAGAACTAGAAAGAATGTAAAATATTTCATATTCTATTCACATTTCAATACCGAGTCATGTTTTATTGACACTAACAACTAATTTTCAAAATTAATTTTACAATTTTGATTAAGTTTTTGCAGGTGGACCAGTTGCCCCATACCCCTTCGGACCACTTGCCCCAACAAATGATTCAGCACTTTGTCGAGATGAAACATTATTCAAGCACGCCTGTGACGTAATAAATGTTACGCCAACATGTTTTAAAACATACTACCATTTGTCATAATAATCAATAACTCCAAAACATTTCAGAAAAAGAGAAAACTGCATTTTATTTTTTAGCCATTACGCAGTTTTCTGTAGCCAGCGAGTATCTTTGAAATCGCAATTATAACGGCGTTCGGGTCCTACAAGTAGAGGAGTGTCTTTAGATAAAATAAGAAATGGTGTACTGGTTTTTTTGTGTGCATAAGCTAATAACTCTACCAAATGAATACCCGTGATAATGAGTTAAGTTAAAGCATTCTTTAAATGATAATTTTGATCGCAAATCCAAACCACCAATGTCCCAAATTAGCAACATGCGCCATTTTACGGTGGTTACAACCTCAACCTATGGTTTTAATCATATTTCGAAAAGTCCCTGAGCACACTACGATATACCACCCATCTAATGCAATATGCACTTAGCATTTTAAGATGACTGTACTGCATGTATATGTTTACTGTTGAATATCTATCAATCATATAAAATACATTAAACATGATCTAAACCAATCGTCATAAATCGCCCATACTATTTGTGAATTTTCAATAAGCCACTCAAGGAGGTGGCTTCAAAGATCTGGAGAATATCACATGTGTAAATACCCTATAGTTGCATATGTTTTGAAACCTAGAAAGTAAGGATATAAGTCAAGTTTCAACATTAGTCGTACTGTTCAAAAGAAAGCAGTATGCCCATACAATTACAAAATCCTTCATTTCGGACCAGTTGCCCCATATTCCCCTATTTGATTGAATTTAGTTATAGCAAATTCCACTCAACTCATAAAATAAGATCCCCTTGACAGTTTCGTGAATGAGCAAAGCGAAATGTCCGAATTAATTTAAATAACTGAATAAACGAAAATACGAAATTTGACAGATTTGACGCGGAAAAAGTAGCCGGTTCTAAATCAAGATCTGTGGCGATAACTTGCATATAAGGCTGGTACGTTTTGGGTAAACTAGCCCGCATTTCCTTTACATAGCCATGGCAGAGATAAATATACACATAACAGCCCGACTGTGTTTCATGTGATATAAAACAAGATTGCCGTATCGTCGTCATCGTAATATGTGATGTCGTCGTCGTTATCCTCAGCGTCATTGTTGTTGTAGTTAACATGGTCATCGTCGTCGTCATCGTTGTCATAATTAATATTGTTATTATTATTAGCTATGAGGTCTTAAGAAGGGATTGTCTTTATTGTATGGGTTGTGCATGATGCTGCTGAATAAGTGTCAATTTACCCAAACCTGGACCACAATTACCGTATAGCCAACCATTGTCTTGTTCTTCCCTGGCGCCAAAAAAACCCTTCCCACCCACCTCCAACCATCACCAATTTAAATCCCTTCATCGTATGGTAAATTCATATAAGTAGGATTATTCCCCCAATGGAACCTTTTCGCACATTTGATCAGTTACTAATTAGGTCAAAGAAATCATTAATGAAATAGTTACACCCACTGTGAAAATGTGACACGTTTATAGTAATAAGGTAAACCTATTTAACTAATGAAATGTTTATAACTACGCTACGCAAACACTTTGTGTGTTCATTACTATACACCTTACGCATTAACACACTTAATACCTGTACAATTATTCATAGGTTGTGTATATTATTTAAAGCATAGTCCGTATTGGTTTGAAGTTTTTGGTTTTACAGGTGTATCCTTGGTGTACGTAGTTCATTCATGAGTTAGACTGGTGTTAAGATTCTATTACGGAATAAAGATATCCAATCCTTTAATCCTTTAACATACATTTCGTGCTAGGCTAATCCAATTCAGAATTACATGGAGGGTATTACAGTCTTACGACCACGTCCCACTAAGGTCAGTTCCAAATTGACCAACCCAATTATTCAAGTCTTTTACGTAACCTCATGTCTCCGAGATAGGAATTGAGATTTAAATTGCTTTATAATTATATTAGACTGACTAACTTTTGTGATTGAAATTTAAACAATAAAATGTGTTGATGTCACGTAAAGCTTTTCTGTTAGTCTATTATGGTAATGCGAGTATTAATAACTTTAAAGAAAGGGTCTTGTCTATTAACTAGCATTTTACCTAATATTTTACCGGCTAGTAATAATTTAGTTTACATTTAGAAAGTGTGTGGCCAGTATAAAACCCATCTTTAGAACTTCAGTCAGGACATGAGACGCCAATGTTGATACCTGTATTAATTGCTCATGTGCAATACCAGTAGTTGTAGATGCACATAATACAATATGAAAATAACAAAAGCTATAGAGATGCAACATTATGTGCGTTACATAATGCTTCCATCCCAAAGATCTCAGTGTTTTCGAGGAGAGCGTTCAACTAGATCACAGTGCATGGGATAAACGATTGGTTTTATGCTTGAAATTGCAAGGAATATATTGAAATGATATGATATGCTTCCGTCATGGGGAAACACAAAACCGGCCGATGCTCTAGATTTTTTTAGATTACAAGAAATTAATATCCCAAGACGACCAAAGCAAGAGAACGGAAAGGGAACAAAGAGTAGTCAGAGAGCTAGAGGATCAAATTAGACAAATAAAACCGCTGTAAGGCGACAAAAGGACCTATTATACGGGCCAGAGAGACCCAATTCTTGTCGAATTACAACAAAATAGAAGGCCAAATTTTAGATAAATCTCGGATTTTGTTTGCATTTTTTGAAGAAGAAAAAAAGATTTTGTTTTTCTTAAGAATGTTGGTATAAATCAAATTATTATCAGAGAGGTATATTTTAAGTAGATTATACACTGCTTTTTCAAGAATTTTTGAAAGAATGGACAATATGCTAACCGGTTTATAATTGCCAATATCGGATCTACTGTTCTTCTTGAATAAAGGCCTTACTGTAGCAAATTTCATATCAGTGTGAACGGTGCTGCTGATAGACAAGTTAACAATGAAAGCAATGTGTAACTGGATGTGGTGTCTTTTGGTATTTTATCTAAAATTCTAACTACGAACTGAGATTAAATACAAGGTTAATTGTTCGGCTTTTTTACAGTCAAGAAACAGAGTTGCATGACTAATCACTTTTAAGCGCTTTTTATTTACCTTCGTTTTCAATCACGGATGTTGCTTTAACTAAATTATCCGTACCAGATGCCCTTACGATATTAAAAGCGTGTATCTTTACTCTTGATTTGAACCATTTTCACATTCACTTGTCAAATCCTGTGTTAGACAAGTCAATACGTATTCTTCGTTAGCTCACAAATTGCAACAACCTGAGCAATCAATGACCGGAAACAATGGCACTACAAAAATCACAAAATCATTGCCGTCAACTATTCCCGTGACGTCCTATGTTTGCCAATACGTGATGTCGGGGTAAGGCGCTAGTAGACAAGACGTGCCGAAATGTCAATCGCACAATGTAACGAGCATTTTAAATTACACTTGTTGGCCAAAGGTTTAATCAACGGCTTCGGTTCCTATACTATCAATTATTTGTTTGTTAATCAGGTTAATATTTTGACCTGTTTCATGCTGTGGGATATGTTCCCAATGGAAACCAGTAAATGACAGGTACTTGTCAAAGTTATAATTTTGATGCTGGGAACATGACGAGTGCCCACTTTCTTATCTTGTGTGAATTAAATCATATTAACGAACAAACATTTTAATGGAAAGCCATTGAAAAGACTGGTTGTAAAAGTGAAACTGCCATCAACGTGCAATAAGCGACAGATATTACATCCTAATTCTTGAGACCCAAATGCATTATGCATCCCAAACAGTGTCATATACTTACATAGGTACGTTGAGAGGAATGACCATCACGGTGATTTTGTTTGCCCTCGTTCATCGAAAGTAAGCTTGTTAATAAGTGGTATACGTTAACATATGTTGACATCCAGGGAGAAAAGTAATCAATTTTTCTTGAAAACCGAAGTTTTAGAGTTCTGATTTTTGTATAAACGCTTTTATTATATTAACTGCATTTAAATACCATGTTCTGTCCCAACACGTCGATTTATAATACCTCGAACGATATACAACATGCCTGATCACTGGAGGTTTACTTTTGATGATATTTCCATATGTTTGCACCACTGAATACATACAGTGTAGCATTACAAGGTGCGTTTCGACACCTTACAGTGATGACGAGAGGTACCAGCCATCTTCCTAATTTCAACTAGGGTATATTTGGTTTAAACGTTCAGTTGATCTCCTAGCATGACGAACACATTTACTTTTAGATGGAAACTTCTTAAATTGAGAATACAGCTGAAAATATTACGGTTACCGTAGAGTTAGAATCAAATAGCAGTAATTCACACATGTAACGTACTGCTGACAATTTGATAAGTAACAATAACGGAGGAAAACATGACGAAGTGCACATTTAGAATATAACAGTGCAATGTTAAAAACAATGTTGAGCACAATAGTTATCAATACTAAAATGAAATTTTGATACTGTGACACTTTCTCATATATGCAAGAGACCAAAAATATCAAGCTTTGTATTAATTATGATTCTCTTTGGCACAGAAATGTTAGATAATTTCTCCTATCAAAATATAATTGTCAGGGTAGTGGAGCAAGAATGAATTCCGACAGAAAAACTGAGCGTCCCTCATTATTTTGACATACATTTCTACATAGGGCTTCAAATGGGGAAACATCGCTGTCAAATGAATGCTTCAACTTAAAAGTTGTTTCGATAAATGTCTAATGGATTTGAAGGGACCAATGCTACGTTACATCGCCAATGGACCCCTATCCTGGGGACCCTAGTAACATCGATAACATGATAACCAACTTGATATCCCAAAAGATGGACAAAACAATAATGTTTCACTTTCGACACATGACCAGTGATTCCGATCACCAGTGTCTTCTGGTTCTCATTGGCATTACGTTGCAATGAAAGGACGATAACATTGTTAAAAGACGGTCTTAAGGAAAATCATGATGCAAGTAGTACAATTCATTCTTTTTTCTTCTAAAAGACCCTTGATTGTTTGGAAAAACACATATTTTCATGTAAGTTTCAGTTGAGATTGCATATGTTGCCAAGTTATGTAAATCTGTACCACGTATTAGTGGAATGCAGACGACCGTCAGCAGCTGATTACTTTCATTATTCAGGAACAACAGTAATAATGCTAATCAGAAAATTCTTCCTTTGGTCTTTCCCATGAATTCGCCTCTGAAGGAATGCAACCGTATTTTGTAATAAAAATGTCTGATTGAAAATGAATGAGTGGGTGCAATATATGAATAATAGTTTACATATATTATAAAGAAAGCCAGGAACATTCTAGAATATGCAAATCGAGAAATCAACGGCAAATTTAGAATTTGATGACCAGTTAGAAGCACGTTTTAAAATTATATTGTAAATCTCAGCTAAGTATGCGGGTATAACCGCATGATTTAAACATAATCTAGTTGGTAAGTTGTTATCCGTAACTACTCATTTCATTGAAACGGCGTATGTATATCATACACATTAATGTTATTAGCTATCACAGAAAGACGTGACAGTTAAAATAGATTAGTTTTGCATAAATCGTCGAATATGCAATTATGAGGTAATTTGCAATAGGAGGGCAGTATTTGAAATTCAACTTATTTAATAACAGGGAGATTTTTTCTTAATTTGGGACCCACGTTTAGGGATTTCCAGCACAGATAGATTATACCCGTTTTTAGGGACTTTGGCAAAAAAGCGACCCATTAGAGCGTCCCAAACCTGTATATGTCTTAAGTACGCGAGTACTCCCCGACCATTATCTGACTTCTCTTCACTTTAAGACAAAAACACGTATCTCCCAGTGCAGAACTTCATTTACGGTTCTCTAGTCCGACTATTGATTAAGCTTCTTTAATCCAAATTTAAAAAAAGGTACTTTAGTCCGAATCTTTATACTGGTTCGATAGTCCGATTCTTATACCCTGTTCTTTAGTTCGAATGGGTAAAACGGTCCTCTAATCCCCCAAAAAATAAATGAATTTAACTTCACTTACTAACACTTTTTGATTCGATAATTATTAGCTTGTATACAAGAGTCATGTACGCAGCTTACGCTAGCAGAGTGACCAATTCAATGATCAAGTAAATTTCATGTTTCCCGTACATTTCGTTAACCGTGAGAAATCAAGAAGGTTTCAGGAACGCCTCTCTGAACCGTTTTTGCGGGTTTTACGCGAATTAGTTTCCAGGTTAAAGTATTCAAGCTTGGTAAGATGGCTACAGGAACGATATGAAGAAGGCTTGGAGTTACAAAACGTTATCTCTAGAGGGCGCACTACAACATACGCTATTTTATATTTCGGACTGAAGAACCTTTTTAAAAATTCGGATTAAAAAACAGTGAAAAATTTTTGGATTAGAGAACCCTTTTGAAAATTCGAATTATAGAACCTTTTTTTAAAATTAGGACTATAGAACCTTTTTTAACTGTTGGATTAGAGAACCCTTTACACATTTTCGGACTATATAGTTGGGTATGTACAGGGGGTTCCCGTGCACCCCCACAGTACTAAACCAAACCAACCTTTTTGGATGCCTTTTAGGGTCCTTAAACACATTTTAGTTGTTAACAGTGAACAAAACCCGATGCTCTCTAGATATCCAAGATGGCGTCCAAAATGGCCGCCAAAACTGGTCAAATCTCATAAAATGACATATAGCAATCAAATCGTAAGGTGAAAGTATTTTTGCTTTGTTAACATACTAACAAATACAAAATGGCCCCAAAATGGGTCCCAAAATGACTGAACACCAAAACTTATGAAGAAAGTATAGTTTTAATATTGGGGTGTATGTATTAAACCACTAGTAACTTATATCCAATTAACATCATAATTACATGGATGGCCACCAAAATGGCCGCTGTAAATGTAAACAAAGTCTACATGAGTGAATGCTAATCCACAATAGATATTGTAAGAGTGTATATTACATTACGTTTACTAAAATAGTATGTTCTAAACTGCGAAGCTACTGCTTTTAGATATAAGGCCCACCTCTGTGACCATTTTGATTCTGTATCACTTTCCAAAATGACTTCCAAAGTGGTTAAATTGATGTTAAATGACCTAAAACAATTGTTTTGTATTCTAAATGACCATACTATGTAATACCAATACCCCCAAATTTAAGACAGCATTCAATATATATCCATGATAAAGCCACGGGGCTGTATATCTAGTTTGAGTATTTTCAAAATATCCATGATGGCTGCAAAAGGTTAAAATAACTCAAAAACAGTTTTATTGTTAGTGTTACATTAGATATGACCCCAATATTACATCAACAGATTTTAATCCATCCAGTAAACGTATCTGTATGTGACAAGGTATGAATAAATGGTATAGAATCCATATTTTGATCAATTGGTGGCCATCTGTGGTAATTATTTTGACCATTTGGAGTTGGTTTTATTGACCAATAAGGGGTAATTTTAATGAAATGGTCATTATAATGCCCATCTTAATAACATCACATTGTCAAAATAGAGTATATACCGTTTAATTATACCATATCATATATACAAATACGTTTACTGGATAAATTAAATGCTGTAGATATAGTAATTAGGTCATATCTAATGTAACACTAACAATAAGCTAATACTGGTTTTTTCCAGTTATTTTAACATTTTGCAGCCATCTTGGATATTATAAAATACTCAAACTAAATATACAGCCCCTAGGCTTTATGAAATACTTAGTGAATGATGTCCAGTTAGATTTGGAGGTATTGATATTACATAGTATGGTCAATTACAATGCAAAACAATTGTTTAAGGTAATTTAACATCAACTTATCCATTCTGGCAGCCATTTTGGAAAGTGATACTGAATCTAAATTGTCAAAGAGGTGGGCCTTATTTTAAAAAGCAATAGCTTAGCAGTTTAGAACATACTATTTGGTGAATTTGATGTAATATACACTCTTACAATATCTATTTTGGATTGTCATATACTCATGTGTACTATTTTTACATTTACAGCAGCCATTTTGGTGGCCATCTTAGTTTTAAAGTATGTTATTACAATGCAAATGTATTGGATATGAGTTACTAGTGGTCTGTTACATACATTTCATCATTAAAACTATATTTTCATCATACATTTAGGATGATATAATCCCATTTTATGGAATTTGACAATTTGTTGCTTATAATGAGTTTCTTAAAACTTAAAGAAACTCGTGTGTCCCTCACATTGGTTGAGCGGAATTTAATTAAAAACCACATAACGTTTCCACGCGTAGGTTTTGCAAAAAGCAAAAATAATAGCAAGTTTTGCACCAAAATGTTGAATTACTATGTACTTCAATATGGTATAATAATAAGCTACCTTTTATCATGTTTCTTTAAAAAGTCCAAGAGATAACTAAACGGCGGGTTGCGTAACTCTATCACCTTTTAAACACTTCGGGAACCATTTTGGGGGCCATCTTGTCAGCCATTTTGGATTTTGAACTGTGTTAACAAAGCAAAAATACTGGGTATGAGTTACTAGTGGTCTATAACACATACATCCCATTGTTAAAACTATACTCTGATCATACATGTTGGTTTATATATGCCAATATATGGAATGTTACCATTTTTGGCGGCCATTTTGGCAGCCATCTTGGATCTAGGTGTGTTAACAAAGCAAAAGTTCTAGATATGAGTGTCTAGTGGTCTGATACATATATCCCAATGTTAAAACCATACTTTCACCTTACAATTTGATTGCTATAATGTCATTTTATGAGACTTGACCAGTTTTGGCGGCCATTTTGGACGCCATCTTGGATATCTGGAGAGCATCGGGTTGTTTTCACTGTTAACATCAAAAATGTGTTTAAGGACCCTAAAAGGCATCAAAAAAGTTGGTCTGGTTAAGTATTGTGGGGGGGGGGGGGGTGCACGGGAACTCCCCTGTACATACCCAACTAATAGAACCTTTCAGAATATTCTTATGAAAGATCATTTTTAATATTCGGAATATTGAACCTTTTTTATTTTCGGACTAGAGAACCTTTTTAACGATTAAAAGAAAATCGGATTATAAAAACCTATTTCATTTTCGGACTACGCTCGCTGACGTATGTACAGTAACTCTTAATGTAAAGTAATGTTAGGTAATATTTACCCATATACAGACCTATCTGGTTTGGAATATGAACCATCATCAACTAGGCATGGCATGTGTTAACCAAATATTGATTCCAATATATGGGTCATTCAATTTAATAGGGTGCCAAATTGTGACATGCACATTTTGGGCCTAAATTCAGAAAATATCTTTATTGCTTAAAACTAGTTATCTACTTACTAAATTTAGTGATTAAATTCGGAACAGTGACATGTTAAACCATTTAAAGGACAATAAGAGCACATAAACACTAAGAATGTCCTGATTTTATTGAAAATTGTTTGTTTCACGTGTACCGTAAAGGGGACACCAAAATGCTTGTTATGCTGTAGGTCCCTATCAAACATTTGTTGTGCCATTTTTCTTTTCAATTTATGTAACCTGGTCACTTTCTCACCTAGAAACTTAAATGATTCATCGATCATATGCTTCATCTTACTTTTATTCCCAACAAACAATGTTTCGCGTGTAAACGACGTAAAGGGGACACCAAACCTACATTCTACAATTTTCAAATTCTGAAAGAAATTGGTCAATCTTTATTCAGTACTCATTACATACCCTACTCCGGCTATAAATTGATGTTGAATTGAGAACCAATTGAGTTCAGGAAACACTTTTAAAGTAAATACAAAGTTTCACGACGTAAATATTGGGGGAGGGGGGGGGGGGGGGGGGGGGAAGCACCAAAGAGGTCGATTAATATGTAATGTAGTAATCAATTAAAACCATAAAAATGGGCATATGTACTATGGAAATATACAAAATGTCCCATGAAACCAAAGACCACTAGATTTGCCTATTGGTGGTACCCATATAAATGGAATAACCCATATACACAATGTCCTTCGCTCAATTACAGGTGTACAAGAGCCACCCTTGATGTTAAGTAATATTTACCCGAGGACAGACAATGTCTTCTGCCTGAATTGTAATATAAACAATCCTCAACTCGGCATATCATGTGTTAAAAATATTTATTCCGCGATGTACACATGTCCTTCGCTCACTTACAATAACACGTAATGTCAAGTAATATTTACCAATGTACAGACATTATCTGCTGTCTGAATTGTAATAATATAAACCAAACTTGAATCAGCATGCCATGTTTTATACAAGTATGTTCGCGTTTCTCTTTATGGCGCTGTCTTACGTACGAACACTACCTCATTGTGAGCATCAGATCACCCTTCATCCACTACCCACCGCACTATATGTGCAGAGTCAGTGCGTATAACCAACCAATCACAAGCTCAATACTAAAACATCGCCGAACACCATTATTAAAACAACGCATCGTCGTTCCCTGATCGCATTCGGTAGCCCATCACAGTTGCAGTATCATCGTTTGTCGGAAAAAGGATGCTGCAGCTGCATAACGATGTATAGTGAAGCAATACTCCCGTTGTTTCGGGCCCTGAAACTTTAAATGGAGATATCCAAATTGAACTGTTGCAATCCTAGTTTTATTTCCTGACTATATTCATTTTTGTTTTCCGCTATGGCAAATATCAGTTACTTTTCTGCTACCGACTGCAAAAATTACACGTTAGCTGAGGCAGAACTGCTACTTTATAGTGATTTTCAGCGTGTCTTCATCTTGTTTGTTGTACCGGTTATAACGCTGGCTGGTTTATTGTCGAATGTTGCATTTCTGTTCGTCGTCTATCGAATTTCCAAAATGCGAACGGCGACGAATTTCTATCTCTCAAACTTGTCGGTAGCAGATGGGGTATTGCTTATCGCAACTTCATTGAATTATTTGTTAACTTATACAAAGCAACCCGTCAATTATGGATATCCGTTTGAAACTGGTGGATGTTTGATATCATTATTGATAATCTATGTCTTCAGTTTTGCCTCTATCGCATTTCTAACCCTAGTTGCTCTAGAACGTTACCAGGCTGTGTGCAGACCATTAGAGTATCGACATAGAAGCGTTAGTTCACATCCATTAAAAGATAACATCAAATATACGTTGCTAACCTGGGTACTGCTCACTATTATTGTAGCATTACCAATTTCGTTTGCTAACGTGGAACGTAAATGTGTAATATGGCCACAACAAGATCCTTTTATGAGTTTTCCAACTGAGATTAAGCAATGTCAGTGGCCAAGTGGCACCTTCATTTTCATCGATACACTGGATATCTGTTTATTTTCAATCGCGCTTGTTATTAACTGTTTAGTGTATGTGAGAATTGTACAAGAACTTAAAAGAAATCAACCAAAAGGAAAATCTTCAGCGGCTCGAAGTCACGTAGCCAGAATGCTAAGCATTAATGCACTCGTTTTCTTCGCTTGTTTATTCCCGATTCAACTCAGTAATATATCCGAGATATATCAACTTGTGAACGATACAAATGGGTATTTCTACGGTCCAACGGCGGACAACGTCATCCTCTGGATCGGTCGTGTCGCGTTTTTGCTTAATTCAACCATAAATCCAATTATATATAACACTAGTAATCCTGAATATCGAAAAGCATTCCGGAAAACATTTACTTTTGGATCGGGAACATATAGAAATGGACACACTGGAAATACAAGTGAAAATAACACGGTAGAGTTAGACATACATTCAAATCGCAGAAATGCACACATACGAAGTGCTGATAATTAGATAAGTAACAATAACGGAGGAAAACAAAACTACGGAGAGTATATGAGGGTCATTTAATAAGTTCTACTTCCTACCTCATAACTTTGTCATTATACAAGTCAGTCTTATGCAAAATTACACGAGTGTAGCTTAGAACCTCAGCTACAAATTCATTGTATATTAATGTGGGTAATGGTTGTATTTTTCTAAAGATACAGTGAAAACCAAACTTCCATTCATTGCGATTGAAACGAATGTAAAACAGCACATTACGGTTTTGATGCTTTATCCGTGGTATTAAAACATCCCCTCCTACACCATTTATCTGATTTATTTCACACCACCTGTGTCTTGCCAGCGTGCTTTCTACCATTTCCACCGCTGTCCTAAGCATGGCCCAAGGCTCTTAAGTCTGACTGTATCTAGAAGCCCTATATATTACTTTTGGAAAATGTTGTTATGTTAAGAAATTCCAACATTAAACTACAATTTGTCATAGAAACTAGTGCTATATCATATTTTATGAAAACAAAAGTTCAAATTTCGAGAAAAAAACACACATTATATTATCCGAAGAGCAGATTTTAGTTTTTAGAAACTAGCCCAAATCTGGCTGAAAGTTCCCACGAACGCCAAGTCATGTGGCAAGACTGCAGTGCCTGCAGCGATTGCCACCAGTAGTTCCACCGCTGCCACACCCAAGTTCCCCCAGCATACGGTCAACGTTGTTGGATGGATGTGATTCTTGGGTGGATCTTAAGAGCCCAACACGAGACTTATCAAAGTACTTGTGTTAAATGTTCGAACTTCAATTTGCTTAAAAAGAATATTGCTATTACAGATTTTGTCAAATCAAGAGTTCAAATTTCGAGAGAAGTTACGATATAGGGCAGATTTTAGTTTAAAAATTAGCCCAAATGGGGCTAAAGGTCGAAACATGTGGCAAGGCACATCGCTGGAGTGTTCACACGTAAATAGTTCTTATGAAAATCAAATGTGACTTTTAAAGGGTTCTATAGGGGAGGGATAAACTTAATGGTTGTCCTGGTCTGGTTCTGTCTAATCAGAGGGCATATTCTTCCTAGGAATTTATTGTTTATAGTCTATTAAAGAGATATCTGACGTTTACGGTTATGATTGACTGATAGGAACGTTTTGTATATTTAAATAAGACAAATGAGTTGCACTTCGACGATATTTTGCATTACGTTCCATTTGCCTGTAAAGTTTGAGACCAAAATTGACAGGTTGAACTAGTCATGATACTATTGACTGTTTAGCACAGATAACGGTAATGTTGGCACATTTGATTTGTGACTTTGCCTCATTCGTATTCATGTGGCCAAGTTCAGCAACATGTGGTATAAAGAGGAACACTTCAGCTTTCCATTGATATATAACATTATACAACGAGGGTAATAAATAATAAAAATATACTTTATTAAAAAAAGTTTCTTAACTTTTGTGAGCTTTTTATATAAAATAATAAATCCATTGAAACGCAATACTGTCTACCCCTAAACAGGGGTATAGGCTACTTGTGTGTTCACTGTCTTATTCATACCAGTTTGTTATTCATCTAGTTACTTTTGTGTGTGTTTTGTTGCCTTATCGTACCCCCTATATCGCACTCTTAACACATTTAAATTCCGCTTCGCCACAGATTTTTAGAATACCTTGTTCTCTCACGGTAAATACCGCCAAATAAATGTTAGCCAAATACTAACAAAATCACAGTAACGAATCCGTGGACCAATGGATAAGGCAAGTAAGCAAGAGGTATAAGGCAAGTAAGCAAGAGGTATTGGGTTCGATTCCCGGGCGAGATCGTTTTCCCATAATTGTCTCTTTTCTATCCACGACGGCGAACCTGTTTACAAAATATTTATAATTTGTTTAATACCCGTGGTATATGCCTATTAGTTTTATGTATTTTCCCTCTACAGGGAGGACGGCACTTGATTATTGCACTTGTATAGGCCCTAGCTAAAAATATACAGGGGTGTATTTATCTGGATTTGTTAGTTAATTCTAATGATTTTTTCAAAGGAAATTCAAAATAGCATTTTGAAAATTGAAAATCAATATCACGGGCGACGATTAAAATGAAGTCGAGTGGATCAAACGTTAACTGACGTTGTCCAGTGCTTAAACTAATGCGCTTGGCGACCTCAGGTCGGGAACTTATTCGTTTGTCTATATAATAATTGCTATTTTGTAATTAAAACCAAAAACATCTCAGGCAATGGTCCATCATAAATAGATTGCTGGGTTTTATGCTTCCATATCAAATAATTTTTGTAATCGATAGTGTGGGTAAGTAGGTATCGCATGCCAAACCTTGTAGGCCTATTGTTATCAATTTGCCCAAAAGTTGAGTTACGGCCTTCTCGCGCTTAATCCTCGAGATTGCCTATCATGTGGGCATAGATGATGACTGTTCGTAACTATAAATGGGGTGACATGTGACGTCACAACGGGCATTTTGTCGGCAGTTGCCATTGTTCTTGGCCCAGCGGTTTGCGCGCGCATTCTGTTTTGTTTAGGATCCGTGCCTTTAAAACTCGCGCCAAAGCATTATAAAGGGCCATTCGACAATTGCGTTTGTTGATAAACATTGCAGTCACCCCGTCCATATAATGTATGCATATAAACACCACATTTGAAGATGAGACGGGTTACGTATCACTTACAAACATAATATAGAGGATCGCATAGGCGATTCAATAGGGAACTGTACATAAATAAGAGCAAAGCAGATAACTACTGCAAGTTCCTCAACTCCAACAAAAATAACAAGCCTCGACTCATATTCCAACTTAAAAGGCAAGGGCACGAGCAGTAGCGGGACTGGAAAACTTGACCATGCGGTAGTTATCTGCCTCGCTCTTATTTATCTACATTGTTCGCTATCCTCTATATGTTAGTATGTGAAGCATAACCCTTCTCACCCTATGATATTGCACTTTTTGCCGAGTGCTGTACGTACGCGTACAGCAAATCACATATCGCTCTGCAAAGTAAATACCCTGTTAGGACCTAAAGTGTTTGCTATTACATTGTCAAATAACAAGCTTTGACATCGATCTTTAAGTCGCTTACATTTCATCGTTCCGGGAAAAAAATCCATTGGTCCGTATTTCTCAAGTTAAACACCAATTATCGATGAATCTAATATATTCGTGGGACGCTATATTTAGAAACAATTGAATTCAACAATTGCGCCCTTGCGCTTTGAATGCAGGATAGGCCAGCTGTCTCTTCAGAAAAAAATTGCATAACATAAAGTATCAACCAAAAATCTTACTAGATGTTAACACATGAATTTAAATATTTTACAGAACTGTGAATGAAACAAAATCAGCAGTTAAAGGTAGATGACCCGATCACATTTTCGTAACACAGAATTATTTCAAACTTACGGAGATATTCATATCATATGAAAGCTCGTATTTTTCTCATTATCATACTGAAATTTGACGGCCTAAATCGGTATAATTACGGAGAAATCGATGAAATAACGTTGAATTACCGCGAATGGTGGTATACCACCGATATAGTTTGTGTACTACTCAATGGGTACAGTTCACAGCATCTTGTGCGTCTAAAATAAGAACCATTAGAGCTATGCAACTCAAACTTTGGAACACGACTTTTTAAAGGATGACCTTTCATGTAGAATAGAAAACTTCAAGTTGAAAATCGGAATGTGATCGGGTCATCTACCTTTAAATACTAATTATATAATTCAAGTTTCATACAGAAAATATAAATCTATCATCGCACTTCCATGATCTCATCTGGGCCTTATTTGTACATGTATCCTACGTGTACCTTAATAATTCCAATATATAACCAAACTTGAATTGTCAACTCAACATTTACACTTATTTCATGTGATACAAATATCTATATTAAGTACATGTACATTCAAGTTCAAGTTTTCTGTGGTCAATATTCTCAATCTCAATATGTTTAGTAATTAGCTCCAACAACAGAAACTTCTGAAACTGAAAGAATAAAAGTTTAAAAATAACAAGATGATGATGGTGTGATTACTAGTTATATAATAACACGTTTTTAATTAATGTCATAATTGTGTACAGTATCACAACTGTGACGTCTTGCGCGGCGCATACTCGCATTGGGTGTAGATTACTAAGTTAAACCAAATAAACACATAAAATACGGACAACTGTTTTCAGAACCATTGATTTTATTTCAAAGGTTCATATTTTGTCTTTTAATCAAAAACGGATCTTAGAATTCGAAAATTACGTCATAATGTTGCATCAATTTTAGTGGAACCCGGTATTTTAAAGCTAATCCACAGAATGACAATAATACAGTATTGTTGGCTAGCAGATTCAGAGAGGTTAAACATGAGTAAGAACAAGCCTTGATTTCAAGAAAAAAAACCTAAAAAGAGGCATCACAGCTGAATCAGGAAGCGAGCCGTATTTGAATACATTGAAAAATTGCTAGCATTTAACGTGATCATCAATCCATATCAACTTACACAAATGACAGGATGGTAACTTGAAAGCTTTATAAGAGACCCGGATGAATCGATCGGAAGAGGTCCCGCTGATGTTAACAGTTTCCACGCGGAGGCGTATACCGATAACATTCAAAAATTTCACAAATTGTTTCAACCCATATTTGGAATCACTATGAGAAATGTATTAGAATAAATGCAAACATGTATTGGTTCTGTAATCCTTGAGATAGACCTTCATATGATAAAACCAATAGCCGCATGGAAGGGGTTAACTTGATACTTAGTTTCCTGCTTCAAGCCTTTTACGGTTTGACAGTAAAAACGTTGGCTGCCGAAATCCATCTGTCCATTTAAAAGTAGCATTATTCAGAGATGCCAATATAATATCACTCAAAATATCCGCTATCCACGCTTCTACGACAGAAGTATAAAGCATTTACAAGCTGTTACAATTAGTCGTTTTCAGATCAGAATCAGTGAAGAACGACCATTATCTGCAATAGCAACTTACATTTTGCATTCTGTTTTAATCGATCGCTTAAAATATATTAGCATTAGTATACGAAGAACATGAAGGTATGATTTATGTAAATATTACGATTACTTTTAATATCCAGCGGATGGACGTCTTGTTTAATCTTGGTAATCTTTAAATATTGATATTGGTTATGTCTAGAATCTTCTGAGATGCCATTTCAGTATAGAAACCTATTTTGACCAAGCTCTAGTTTGACTTTTAAGCCATGGAATTCAATCATGTTTATACATTCTGGAAACCTTAGGATCTCAACATTTATCAATATTAGTATACAGAACTGTACATGAAGGTATGATTGACAGTAAATACTACGATTTTAACACAAGATCAACTACTTTGAATATCCAGCGGATGGACGTCTTGTTTACTTTCGGTAAACTTTAAAATTGTTTTTAGTTATGACTAGAATATTCTGAGACGCCATTTAAGTATAGAAAGATATACTAATATATTACAGAGCTCTAGTTTGACTTTTAAGCCATGGATTTTAATCATGTTTATACATTCTGGAAACTTTAGGATCTTAGTATTATATGGTGAAATTATATTTAAGATTGGTTAATATGTTTTCAAATGATGCGCATGTAAAGAAAGGAATGTCGAAAACTGTTCAAATTATTTGGCGGAAAATTACTACTGTTCAGCCCAATTCATTGCTAAAACTTTTTAGTTTCACCTTTTCACCATCTGATCATGGAATGCAATCATGGTTATACATTCTGGAAGCCTTAAAATGTCCATTGTGAATAAATAATCAACATTAAATTGGTTTTGAAATCACGTGTGATCACGGAGATATATCGAGAACCAGTTCAACCGATTTGATAGAAAATTATACCGCTACATTGCTATGCAGCCTTATGACTCATTATAAACCGTAACAGTCAGCTTATCCAAATGTCTTTAATTTAAATATTAATGGTGAGGTAGCAACATCCGAGATTTTCTTTTAACATGTTGTGTTTTTATTAGACCTTTGCATTATTGTCTTAAATTTTGAAAATATTTAAATACCAACACTTTACTAAAATACATATTTATTGTTCAAAAAACAAATATTATTTATTTACATATCATAAAAGAGTGAACGGAGCGTTGCTGTGGGTTAATTGATATCGAGTGGTAACAGCGCTGCACAGCTACAAGCTTACAACCCTGTCGATTCCCGTGAATTCGGGTGAATGTGTTTCTGACATACCTTACGTTGACCATGCGTAATTCGAAACACGGTTGTAACATCTTGAATTTGAAATCATAAATAAAAAAGTAGAGATATTAAGGTTACCTGGTCATGCTGGTTAAGATAATAGTCGCCAGCGAGTCACATGCTTTGCACGATTATAACGTGAAAACTTAAATTAATACATGTGCATTTTGCAATGCATTTATTATTTCCCTTGCAAAAATGAAAACAAGTCACCCAATAGAAATATCATCGCTCATTATTGTAAAGACACCGGACGACACTTGCCTTTTTGGTTAGCTGTCTCAAAAACTTAGTTTTTGTTTATTGAATTTGAGGCATTCGTTTGTATGATTTTCACGTGTACGTCAACATACTGAAACAATCGAAGTGGTATCTGATCTCTGGCAGCAGTATTTAACGGCATAAAAAACATAAAAACAGTTGTCAACGCCCATCATACCATCTTAGTACCATCTATCTTAAAAAAACACCAGACATGACAAATGATTAAAACAAATTGGCTTTCGGGAAACATGCGGGCACCGCGGGCAGATAGACAATAACGATGTCGTTAAAATTAAGCATTTGCTAGAAGTAGCAATCGCAGTTTCAAATATCAAGCAATCTACTCTATGTATGTATCTCTAACAGGGATCCGGCAGACCCAGACAAAACAAAAACATTGAATGTAATTTAAGCTCTGTCTCAAAATAAAATAACATAATACAATATCAACGCCAGCAACGCCCACAGTGTTCGTAAAACATTAGGTATTACTTTCTGCGTCGAAAATACCGAATGAAAAACGAGTGAAAACAAACCCAAATAGAAAAATAAAACAACTATTGGTTATTAAGGCCATAAGATCAATTGTTTAAAGTAAGTCTATAACCTCGTAAGAAAATCGCTTAAGATATTTAGAGATTTCATTATTTTAAGAATGTAATACAGGAATGGAGCGTATCATTACATTAGGTAAACAGCGATAAGTTTCACCTACCCTTAAGGGCCTTAATAATTAACTCCTTGCTGTTCATGGATAGTGTGGGATTCGCTTCATTTTCAAACTTATTCCTTTGAGATTAATACAAACTTAACATGGTGGCTTAAAACAGGTTACACCTCTAAAGGAAAAAAAAACGTATTAAAATGAAAACATGTTTCATCAGCAATTGGATAACCAACTCCAGTGTCAGTATCATTTAAACAAACGTAATCCGTTTGTCCCATTCGCTTGATGACGTAACCTTGGACGCATAATTTAACTTGAATATTCGTGAACGAGCCCATGTCCGGCATCGTCTGGATACCCATGCTCGTCCAAGGAAGCACTTTAGGAAACCACGGTGATCAATTGATGCGAGAAAGACGTGAATCATAATTATCATGAATTGAGTCTGAATTACACTGCACACATTATATGCCCGTGTTTACAAAAACCTTAACCTGAACCATAATATATCTCATTTTCTGCTGTTCTCTATATCACAAATATAAATACTGACCCTGAATTTTGACGGAATTGATCAACGTCATGACTCCTTGGACGCGGATGCGTAGCCAAGTGACCCCCGGTAGTGGTGTCTTGCAGTTTTCATGTAATCTCTATTGCAACCAATCTTATGTGTTCCGACATTCTTCTTGGTATGGATTATATATAGACTCGTCGGACTACACAGCGGTCCCCAGCTAAATAGCAATTGCTGTAATAGATGAAAGATCGTCTCATCTCGGCAGCATCTGCAAAAGGCATGATAAAACAAATAATACTGTGGCAACTCATGTTGCTAATACCACCCGATCGGCAAATTTACAAATTAGGAACATCGGTAGGTCCCTGAAAATGTTAAGTACTACCTCCACTAAATTAGTGATATACACATTGGTCACATCAAGACTTGATTATTGTAACAGCTCAATAGCTGGTAACAACAAGACTGTATTCTACAGACTTCAGAATGTTCAACGGACTGCAGCGCGGTTGGTGACTAGAAAGAGAAAGTACGATATTCTCTTCATCTTCATTGGCTACCAGTAAGCAAATGACTGATTGATCCTCACATACAATATTATCTGGCCTTTCAATACTGAACAGAATTGTTAGCCCCCTCCCCCAGATAAAAAATAAATCAAAATTGTATTCGTTGGACACTCTTTATTAGAGCATCAAATGGAAATAATGTATTAAATATAAATAAACCATAGAAATAATAGGCATATACGACGGGTATTAAACAAAATATATTATAAATAAACCATTCAAACTCGATGAAAACATATCGTACTTTAATACTTGGTATATGGCTGCATACTGCGATTGAAACGTACAAGTCTTATGTTTCAAATTAAGGACTTTAAGCCCATATGACTATACACACATTGTCATGATATTTTATTGTTATGCAAATATAATATATTTAACCCCTTTTTAGAACTAACCAACAGGTATTGGGTTTGATTTAAACCCTCATGCTGCAAACATTCAATTGGAAGGTCGAAAATAATGAAATTGGCAGGAAGAGATCAACTGTTCCTGAAGAAGTTTATACAAAAGGCTGGGCCTGGTTGACAGTGCGCAAGAATATCACACAAAACAATTCTTTATCTACTTACGTGGTGATCAGCTGAGTGAAAGACACGTAATGATCTACTCAATTCGCTATCGAAGTGATTATATAACCTTCTGGTAACTGGATCACGCACCTGTTGGTGATAGTTCATGCCATCGACATTATGTGGCGATCATTCGATCAGGGTTCACTACTCAAAATAGCAAATTATGCGAAATATCGTAAACTATTTTCTACATTTAAAGGGTTCATTTAAAAAAGTTAACATTTAGATAAATTGGACATGGCTTAAAAACTGCCCATACAAATAACAGCAGTAATATTAAAACGGTAAGTACGAGTGATATTTAATAAGTTCTACCTCCTTCCTCATAACATTGATAATATGAATGTCAGTCTCATGACATTTTTCATGATTATAGCTCTGAATCATGGCTACACATTTATAGTAAATGAGTATTGTTATCTGTTTCACTTTTGATAGGATGCGGTCAAAGCCGGAGAGAGATTTTGGACAACGGAAACGGAAAATTACCTTAAGCATAAATGCATGTTTTTCGAGGCGTTTTTCGTATTATAAGGTTAGATATAAGAGCATGATTTTAATACTGAAAATGGAAATCAATTAATGATATCTGACAACATTTTAGTATTATCATGTATGAATCTGATTGTAAGCAATATTAACTCTTGTAGGCTCAGAATAGTGTAATAATAGTAATAAAAACTCTTGTAGGCTTAATAGTGCAAATAGTGTAATATCAACTCAAATAAATTGCTCTGCCTGTGGCATACTGTATTGTCCCCTCATTCTTCCAAAGTGTTATTTCAAACAGTGTGTTATTTCAAATGCCCAAATATAATAAACACTAGAGTTGCTTGTTGATTTTGATTCACTTAACGAAACACTACATCAGTAAACACTAGTGTTATATCTCAATTATACGGTGATCTTATACGCCTGTTGAAAGTTTATATTTATTTAATCAAATGATCATATCGCGTTTCCTAAGACGACCATAAATTAAACAAAGTAACTATATAAAATGCTTTAACGATCAACGAAAACAGAAATATTGACAACGGAATACGTGATCGCATGATACATAGTTTATTCAAACTCACATTTACTTGTTATGTTACATTATTGCACTCATAACACTTACAACAATTCAAATGCAAATCGGTGTTGGTTTAAAACAATAAATACGCTTAATTTGTATAAAGAATGGAACATGGAAACTGAAGCCGGAAACTTAAGTTTGTTTTTAGGTACTTATGAATAACAACGAAGATTTCGTGCTGGTACTTACGATTTCAAGTAGTGCCTCTTGAACAGAATATCAGCTTGGGTAAACTATTACAAATGTGTTGGTTAAGTTACATTAGTTCGCGTGATTACCCAATCAGAGGCCTAGACTGGTTTGCACGGCAACTAGAACGACACGTCAATATTTTCTAAAACAACGTGTTATGGGCAACATTATGGTATATAATTCATATTGGTTAATGTATGGGAACATTGTCAACATTTAAAGAAGAAAACAAATCCCAACTTTTTCTGTCACACTGTCAAACAGGGTGGCACACCTGTTCGCGTATATACGAAAAAGTCTCATTTACAGGACGACCTCAGTTTTCACCTTACTCTTTTGGTTCGCCATATTTGGAAGTGATATCGCCATATTTGGAAGTGATATCCAAATTGATCGATATCAGCGTAATGAAACACCAGTTGGGCGCGCTTCTAAAATGGCGACGGCTGTGCACTGAATTTTGTTTCTGGCCCGGCGCACGGTTGTTTGATCGCTGTTTTATAGATAAAAGGGATGCACCAGTTAGGACGGGGGACTTTCAAAAACATTTCATCACTCTGCTAGATCCCTTTTCTTATTTGATTTGATTTTGATTTATTTCGGTATCTCCACATAACAATGACAATGATAAAAATGTAAAGAATCTCAAGCTAATACAAAACAACACTAAATTGGGGAAGATACAAGCAGGGCCCGAAGGCTTATTTCCGAAAGGGGTCCTAAGGAAAACGATAAATAACATTAAAAGACACAACAATTACGTCAACAGACACTGTATACATATTTAAAATTGATACAAAACATTAAAATATTTTTAGCTATTTTTATAGAGAAAATGTATTACATGAAAAAGGGATAGTTTTGAGGGACACTTCTTTTTGCTTAGAATTGGCGGTACCATTTCAAATCGAGAGAAATTTTAGTCGTCAAATATGTTTCCGTTTCACCGATTCGTCATAATAATGTGATACGTAACTCAAAATGTGATATCGCATCCAAATAAAAATAATGTGAGCACAATTCTGGATTTGGCCTAGGCCGGAGCTGGAATATCGGTTATCCCTACCATTTCAACGCGAGAGAAATTTTAGTCGTCAAATATGTTTCCGTTTCACCGATTCGTCATAATAATGTGATACGTAACTCAAAATCTGATATCGCATCCAAATAAAAATAATGTGAGCACAATTCTGGATTTGGCCTAGGCCGGACGTGGAATATCGGTTATCCCTACCATTTCAACGCAAGAGAAAGTTTAGTCGTCAAATATGTTTCAGTTTCACCGATTCGTCATAATAATGTGATACGTAACTCAAAATCTGATATCGCATCCAAATAAAAATAATGTGAGCACAATTCTGGATTTGGCCTAGGCCGGAGCTGGAATATCGGTTATCCCTACCATTTCAACGCGAGAGAAATTTTAGTCGTCAAATATGTTTCCGTTTCACCGATTCGTCATAATAATGTGATACGTAACTCAAAATCTGATATCGCATCCAAATAAAAATAATGTGAGCACAATTCTGGATTTGGCCTAGGCCGGAGCTGGAATATCGGTTATCCCTACCATTTCAACGCGAGAGAAATTTTAGTCGTCAAATATGTTTCCGTTTCACCGATTCGTCATAATAATGTGATACGTAACTCAAAATCTGATATCGCATCCAAATAAAAATAATGTGAGCACAATTCTGGATTTGGCCTAGGCCGGACCTGGAATATCGGTTATCCCTACCATTTCAACGCGAGAGAAATTTTAGTCGTCAAATATGTTTCAGTTTCACCGATTCGTCATAATAATGTGATACGTAACTCAAAATCTGATATCGCATCCAAATAAAAATAATGTGAGCATAATTCTGGATTTGGCCTAGGCCGGAGCTGGAATATCGGTTATCCCTACCATTTCAACGCGAGAGAAATTTTAGTCGTCAAATATGTTTCCGTTTCACCGATTCGTCATAATAATGTGATACGTAACTCAAAATCTGATATCGCATCCAAATAAAAATAATGTGAGCACAATTCTGGATTTGGCCTAGGCCGGACGTGGAATATCGGTTATCCCTACCATTTCAACGCAAGAGAAAGTTTAGTCGTCAAATATGTTTCAGTTTCACCGATTCGTCATAATAATGTGATACGTAACTCAAAATCTGATATCGCATCCAAATAAAAATAATGTGAGCACAATTCTGGATTTGGCCTAGGCCGGAGCTGGAATATCGGTTATCCCTACCATTTCAACGCGAGAGAAATTTTAGTCGTCAAATATGTTTCCGTTTCACCGATTCGTCATAATAATGTGATACGTAACTCAAAATCTGATATCGCATCCAAATAAAAATAATGTGAGCACAATTCTGGATTTGGCCTAGGCCGGAGCTGGAATATCGGTTATCCCTACCATTTCAACGCGAGAGAAATTTTAGTCGTCAAATATGTTTCCGTTTCACCGATTCGTCATAATAATGTGATACGTAACTCAAAATCTGATATCGCATCCAAATAAAAATAATGTGAGCACAATTCTGGATTTGGCCTAGGCCGGACCTGGAATATCGGTTATCCCTACCATTTCAACGCGAGAGAAATTTTAGTCGTCAAATATGTTTCAGTTTCACCGATTCGTCATAATAATGTGATACGTAACTCAAAATCTGATATCGCATCCAAATAAAAATAATGTGAGCATAATTCTGGATTTGGCCTAGGCCGGAGCTGGAATATCGGTTATCCCTACCATTTCAACGCGAGAGAAATTTAAGTCGTCAAATATGTTTCCGTTTCACCGATTCGTCATAATAATGTGATACGTAACTCAAAATCTGATATCGCATCCAAATAAAAATAATGTGAGCACAATTCTGGATTTGGCTTAGGCCGGAGCTGGAATATCGGTTATCCCTACCATTTCAACGCGAGAGAAATTTTAGTCGTCAAATATGTTTCCGTTTCACCGATTCGTCATACTAATGTGATACGTAACTCAAAATCTGATATCGCATCCAAATAAAAATAATGTGAGCACAATTCTGGATTTGGCTTAGGCCGGAGCTGGAATATCGGTTATCCCTACCATTTCAACGCGAGAGAAATTTTAGTCGTCAAATATGTTTCCGTTTCACCGATTCGTCATACTAATGTGATACGTAACTCAAAATCTGATATCGCATCCAAATAAAAATAATGTGAGCACAATTCTGGATTTGGCCTAGGCCGGAGCTGGAATATCGGTTATCCCTACCATTTCAACGCGAGAGAAATTTTAGTCGTCAAATATGTTTCCGTTTCACCGATTCGTCATAATAATGTGATACGTAACTCAAAATCTGATATCGCATCCAAATAAAAATAATGTGAGCATAATTCTGGATTTGGCCTAGGCCGGAGCTGGAATATCGGTTATCCCTCCCATTTCAATCAATGCGAGAGAAATTTTAGTCGTCAAATATGTTTCCGTATCACCGGTTCGTCATAATAATGTTATACGTACGTAAATGAACTGTTGGTGTTGTGGTGTTTGCCGTTCCAGTTTGGGATGGCATTGTGATATGCGTTATTTATTGAATGTGATTATAATTTTATACTCGTGTGATTTGTTATTTGTATCTGTTGTGATGCCAAATAAAAACTAAACTAAACTAAACTAAACTAAACGAACATAGGCTAATTCCTTCTAATCTAAGGCAATTTTTTTAGAAATCTGTAAAAACGCATCATCTTAGTGTAATCTTGATTAGGCTTAATGCTTCTATAGTAGGCTACTATTTCAATTTTCTCATGTTAAAAAATGAAATAAATAAAAAAAATCTTTTTTTTTCTTGTAGAATTAATTCATTTGCTTTTACACAGAATTCAATACGTTTAGACTTCATCAACCTTACGTCTGCCGACGCTAGTCTTTTGCCATGGCGTATGTATTGTGTGCACAAATCTTCGCAATACGCAAAGTTGTTGTAAAAGACTAGCATCGACAGTACGTTTCAGCGATGAAGTGTGAATCGATATGCGTGAGCTACGTAGCTCGAGCAGCAGGACAGAATCATTTCTTACTTGGGCGGAATCAATATTGGTTATTTCGGTACATCTTCCAAATATGGCGAACAAAAGAGTAAGGTGAAAACTGAGGTCGTCCTGTTAATAATACTACGCGAACAGGTGTGGTGGAGCTGTAGGGGATTGAATAAAATCACGATGATTGACAGGTAAGGCCACATTGCAATACTAGTAGGTGTGGCCTATGCGTATAAGTCACTTTTACGTAAGACTTTTCCGATAGGCGCCGGAGTAATATTTACAACACACACCGAAGAAAATTGAGCTGATTCCAATGAAAATATTTCCATTATAATATAGAAATGCATGTATTTGCATTGTCTCATTCAATTGTATGTATGATGATAAACAATATTACCTTGGCACTAGTCATTAAAGTTTAATGTTTAACACTCTCCACGGGGCTATTATTTGTACCATAATCCAAAACAGATTTTTCAGAAACCATTCCAAACTGTCAAGGTCTATCTCAAAGAAAAGCTGTACCAATACAAGGCTTGTTTGTACTTATTTCAATGTATTTCTCATGGTGGTTCCAAATATGGTTATGAAATTCAATAATGTTGACATTTTTAAACATTTTGTAAAAGTTTGGAATGTTGTCTGCAGACGCCTGCCGCATGCAAAGCGTTAAATCACTCACTAATACGCAATAGAGTGGTTTGCAACGCGGCCTTATTATTTAAGGATTCACCGTGTATTGTGATATACCAATGTAATTTAAGACACTATCCAGTATAGAATATGGTCGAGGGCAGCTGTAGTAGACCCGATAGAGCTAACAACAGGATGTAACTTAATCTGTGCTTGATAATCCAAACAACATCGAGACTGAGCCGTTCTTAAAAAACCGTCGATGCAGATAAAGGAAGCGTCCGGCCACGGTCATGAATCTTAATATACCATTATAGTAATCCGAGAAGAGGATCATCTCGATTTAAGAATTGAGTACACATGCTATGGTGACTTTTAAAAGTCTCAAGAGGAGATTTTATCCTCAATAAAAGTTTTGTTTACAGCCTGTATCGAACTGATTTCTTGCCTAAAAGCAACATCCATCATTAAAGTGTAACTCATATAAAGCGAAGAATACCAAAAGACCTTGTTACTCATATGAAGCGAAGAATGCTGATATGAGTCTGGTTAGGTAATTATATTGTATGTCAATCTCCATATGACTGTTAAAAGACACTAAATCGAGACTTAAAAATTAACTGTTATTAAAATTGACTTAAAAACCTTAACAAAAGTGTACCTTAATTCTTCATGGCACAGCTTTAGAAACATAATTCAGGAGCATCGATTGGGCATTCGCCCATTTGTATAACACCATTGCTTGGGTCACGATGAACTCCAATTACACTATTACTTGCCGACTCACCATTATACTCAGTTATGTATGAAGACCTGGATCCTTTTGTAAAGGCTGTAAAGTACGCCTTACGATAATCTGGGTTTATTATGCTGTATAGCAAAGGATTAATTGTAGAATTTAGAAGGACCGCGAAACGGCCAATCCAGACAAGTGTGTTATACGCCTGGTTGTCGAAAATCACATGATTCGCTATCACAAAGACCACATCGGCGACATTGATCAATTGATACGGAGTCAGACATATGAAAAATACAAGTGCATTGATGCCAATTTGCCAAGCATTCGAGCAATATGAGCTCGGGTTTGCGATAGTTGGCTTTCTCTGGAGGTGTTACGATTTCTCGCCGAGAGTGAACGTATAATTCTAACATACATAAAAGAGTTAGCTACAAATGATACACAAAAAAGCAGCAAATCGGATAAACAAATTGTAACAATAGCCCAATCTTTCCAGACACACTTCGATACTGTTGTTGGGTAGTTTTTGTATTCTTCTGTACTTGGCCAAAAAAAGCAATCTGTCTGCAACTCAACCAATACGACATATGGCAGAACAAATGCTATAGCGATAAACCAAATTATGAGTGACATATTGACGTGGCTCTGCCTCTTACTACTTTTCCTACGGTAGAGAAGCGGTTCGCAGACGGCTATGTATCTTTCAAAGGCAACTAATACGAGAAAACACATTGAGGCACAAATGGATGTGTAGGTTAGAGATACCGGATGACGCATCCAACTTCACTGCTAAATGGATCACCGTAATTCATTTGCGGCATGTCGAAGTATGTCCACATATACCTCATTGTTGTAATACTTAGCACCATTCCATCCGCTACGGCTAAATTAGCGAGGAAGAAATTAGTTGCGGTTCTCATACTATTTACTCTGAAGATGACGAACAGAAATGCACAGTTAGCTAGCACACCAAACACTGATAATACTGGAGTCAGGACGGTGATGTAATTTTTTTCTGCATCGGTGTATGTGTAGGTAACGGCCTCTTTGGCAGTGAGATTCGCAGCTGTTAACTGACTTCTCAAACGGGATATTCATCTCTCTGTTACCTAATGAATTGATGCAAGCAATATTCAGACCTGTTAATACCTTTTTAAAAGTTAATATCTAACAACGGCTAATTTAATTGTGACGCTACGGAGTGTGTTAAATGGCGTGTTAACGTTGATTCATCTACAAGCTACAATGGGGAACCATTTAAGGATGAAGTGACATCAAATATTTAAAAATCGCTTTTAACTCAGTCATCACGCGTTCTCTCGTACAGCGACGTTAAAGTGATTCTTGTCTCGCGACGTAGACGTGTTCTTGAGTGAGGATCACGTTTGATCATGATATCAATATTTGTCATTACAATTGATTGAAACCGCTGGAAAGGTTACCTGCAATTCACGCGGAGAAAGATCGAAATGATTGTGTATCTTATCTTTTAATGAAAGTTTATCAAGATTCTAGGTACGACGTAAGAATGAAATTATGTTGAACAAATCCAAGACGTGTTAGACAGATTTGTCAACCCGGTCAGCTGACGTCCTAAGAAATGGCTTGATGTTTGTTGGCCTTCGTTCATCATTAACAAGGTGCAATTGCATAATGAGGGGATCAAACACATGACTTCGAGAATAAATGCCGTCGCCGTGTTTGATTATATTATTATTATGCCCCTGTCGTCGTTTACATGCATATTTTCTGTGAATCAAGGTATTACTGAGGAAAACGTCTAAAAATATGAGTAAGCATCATGGATTTCTTAAACATAATTTCAACCTTAATTATGTAATTTTTAAATTGCCATATTGCATGACATTATGATGGTTTTTTCATAAATTAATTATTGTCCGCATTATACTATCATAAGTATGAAGATGTTTGATTCGGTTAGCCATTGGAACTCATATTTACGTAACAAAAATGTTTCTTTAAATATATATCAATTATATATTTCAGATGTTAAAGGTGAAAATCCGCTCTGAACAGTCGAAATATATCCGTTTTAATGCTGTTCTTTCTGTCATCAAGTGAACAGGTATAAGGCAAATGATGTTTTTGTTAGAAGTTATGGTAGTAGACATAGAGACGAGAATACCAGTCGCAAACCAGCATCCAGCCGTTATATACTATTGTCTGTCTGACAATTACGGATACAAACGTGAGTGTTGAAGACCTGTTTAAATTCTCTTCTCTAGGTATAAGGCAGTTCTTCCAAAACCTCAAAATGTGAGACATACCAATACCAAGTCATTCACTGACAGATGATCTATTTATTCGCATCCGAAAACGCTGTTTGATTACTATCCAATCGTTTAAATGCAATACAAATCAGATAACCTATGCCAGTAAAATAAAGTTGATTTTCCTAAACCAAACTCACCTATGGGGACACTCTCTAAGCTCTGCAGTCCTTAAAATAACTAACTGACCAGTAATAAAATATATGCTCTCAACCCCAAAACTATAGCTTTCTTCGTACACATATTTAATAATAAAGTTGTAAGGACATTTACTCTCTTTAATTTGAGGTATTACACGTGAAGATTGAATGAATATTAACTCAGTTATGTGCCAAAAACCGAAACCAAGTCCGTTTTTCATTTTAACATTTGGGCTACACGTAGGCTCGGACTAGCAACAGGCAGATTATTGACAACTGGTAGCGACAACTCACGGGTCAATAGTAATATGAGGATTGGGAATGCTTCAATTAATCGTCACATACCTGTCCCGCTGTCCTGAGTGTTCAAACCCAAAGTGCGAAAATGTTAACTGCACTTTATTCTATCCTTTTAATATAACGTTTTTTGTGAACAATGCCTCAAATTAAAGAAAAGAAATTTCTTTACAACTTACTCATTTAATATTTTTACGTAGGAGCTATGGTTTTGAATGTAAGAGTATATCTATTTACCTGGCGAGTTACTTATTTTGAGTGCTGTATACGATATAAATTAAGATTCATAGTCAGAATCCGATAATATTAGGCGACGGGAAAAAGAAACCGGATCTACGGGCAAACGAGGACCCCTCAGGTTAGTTAGGTCTGTCTGTGTGTTCTTCCTTTGTACCCCTTCAAATTGAACGTTTACAAAATCTAAAAATGTAGCCGTAATTGTTCATATGCCAACATAATTATTTTGATCGGTATTCATTTGCACGTGGACACTTCTTCATCTAATTTAAAAACAATCAGTCGGTCGGGTCCGTAAAACAGAGATTTTTTTAGTCGCCTTAGCCTGTAGTTTAAATAACAAAAGTTTAAAATTTAAAAATGACACTAAAATTGATGATGCACTTTAACTCGAAACAAGCAGATTATTTGCCTTTTTATATTATTGTGTCACATACATTAATCCACTTATGTATAAATACCATGCGTCATTGAATACAATAATCAATATTCTGTTCGGTTTTAAAAATGCAGTTACTTTACCAAAATAGTTATTACTATAGATAACGGTATACCGGTATATACCATACCAGTTTTCTGGTTCGACAAATCATCTATTGAAATCGTGTACATACTCGTATGTGTGACTGCATCCAGAAAGTGTTTATCTTCCTCTTCAGAGTAAAATGAGCTGCAAATTCGAACCTCAACGATATTCAACAAGCTTGATCACTGGAAGTTTACTTTTGAGGATATTTCCATGTTTGTGCACCACTGAATACATACAGTGTAGCAGCATTACAAGGTGCGTTTCGACATCTTATGGTGATAACACGAGGTACCATGCATCTTTCTAATTCAACTGGAGTATAGTTGGTTCAAACTTTCAGTTGATCTCCGAGCATGACGAAAACAAAGAAATGGACAAATTCAGAACACATCTGAAAATATTGCGGTAGAGTTCGACATACATTCAATTCAAAGTAATTCACACATACGAACTGTTGACAATGCGATAAGTAATAATAACGGATGAAAAAACAATATGACGAAGTGCACATTTAGAATAGAATAGTGCAATATTAATATCAATGTTATACACCTATCAGTTGTAAGACTCTCTATACGACCACCGGGAGTGGTGCGTCACTTTACCGAGGTGCGTCAAATTCTCATGTACTATGACGCACCCTGTGTGAGAAAAACGACGGACCATTGCCATCCAAATACGCACCCTCAGTCAATTTTTGGACGCACCATTGGTGGATTCGGACGGACCATGACGATGCACCCCGTCGTCAGTTATCGTTGACTAAACTGGATAAAACACGATGACTACTGAAAATTAAACTACTTTTGATTCACGGAGGATTTGCCCTTATTCGATGTTGTCAACCCTGGCCCTCGAATATATAGACCGCGGACCGGGACGGAACCAAGAGGAGAACTTTTATATGCAAAATAATGTCTGACTGATCTAAAATTCAATTCCGGGGGACTGTACCTCCTACCTCTGTGTTGTTAGATTGTTCTGCGCTTGTGCGGAAGAGCGCCATGCTGATCCCCTATCTTATACGTGATACTACTCTAAAATGAAAGGTTCTCGGTCTACTGTCGATTCCTTGGTTTGTTTTCGTTTGCCAAACCTTGTATTGCAATTGGCGATGATCGAGTGATTTCAGACATTTTAGAACATGCGGTATAAAATATCGGAGTGATGTTTGCGGTATTAAAGTAGAGCCTGGTTGGCGGTATCAAGGAGTTATGTGGTATAGTAGGCCTATAGCGTATATTTAAAGGTTGTATTTTGTTGTTCGTAAACAGATGTACACTACACACCCATGTAAAGTGACGGACCTTGACGCACCCTACGTCATTTTGTTGACGGACCAAAGGCTGTCACTGACGTACCCTCCGTCAAAAATTATTGGTAAACGACGCACCCAAGACGTACCTCTCCCGGGGGTCGTATAGTGCGTCTTACAACTGATAGGTGTATTAAGCACAATAACTATGACTACTAAAATTAAATGTTGATACTGAGACACTTTCTCAAATAATTAAGAGACCAAAAATATCAATATCGATCAATGTCTAATGGATTTGAGGGACCAATGCCACGCTACCTCGCAAATGGGCCCCTGTTTCAGGGACCTTAGTAACATTAGTAACATGATAACCAACTTGAGAGGATCTATCCCAAATGATGGACACAACTAGAATGTTTCACTTTCGACACATAACCAGTGATTTAGATCACCAGTGTCTACTGGTTCCCATTGGCTTTACGTTGCAATGAAAGGACCATAAACAACGGTCTTAAGGAAAATCATGATGCAATTATATAGAACAATTCAATATTTGTTCTTCTAAAATACCCTTAATTGTTTGGAATAACACATATTCTTTTGTAAGTTTTAGTTGGGATTGAACTTCTTTTTCATATGTTGCCAAGTTATGCATCTGTACCACGTATTAGTGGAAGTGAGATGATCTTCAGTAGCTTATTTAGTCTAGCACATGTTTAACACTACTTATTCAGTGTCTTTGGGTCTTTCCCTTGAATTCGCCTCTGAAGGAATGCGACCGTATTTTTCAATAAGAATGTCTGATTGAAAATGGATAAGGGGGGTGAAATATATGAACAATAGTTTGCAGATATCATATAGAAAACCAGGAACATTTTATAACATGCAAATCGAGAAATCAAAGGCAAATTTAGAATTTGATGACCAGTTAGAAGCACGTTTTGAAATTATATTGTAAATCTCAGTTAATTTAGCGGGTACCGCATGAATTCAAAATAATATATTTCGGACTATCAAATAGTGAATGTAGATGGTCGTACTATAGAACCTTCGTACTATTGAGTTGTCGGACTATTAACAGGTCCTCATATCGACTATACCCACAATACTTGCATAAAACCAGACACATACGTTTCAGACTGTATTGCCGATATACAAACATGGCTTACGCTCGCTTACGTATGTACAGTAATATTTACCCATTTATAGACAACCTGGCTGATTTGCAATATGAACAAACATCAACTAGGCATGGCATGTGTTAACCAAATAATTGATTCCGATATACACACATGTCCTTCGCCCCCTTAGAGGTGTAGAGCCACCCTTGATGGTAAGTCATATTTACTCGAGGACAGACAATGTCTTCTGCCTGAATTGTCATATAAACCATCTTCAACTCGGCATATCATGTGTTAAAAAATATTTATTACGCGATATACACATGTCCTTCGCTCACTTACAATAACACGTAATGTCAAGTAATATTTACCAATGTACAGACATTGTCTGCTGTCTGAATTGTAGTAATAACAATTAAACTGAAATCAGCATGCCATATTTAGACAAGAATGTTCGTGTTTCACTTTATGGCGCTGTCTTACGAACGAACACTACTTCTTTGTGAGCATCAAATCACACTTCATCCACTAGCCACCTCAATATGTGCAGAGTCAGTGCGTATAACCAGCCAATCAAAAGCTCAACACTAACACATCAAGTAATAGCTAAAACATCAAGTAATAGCAAGACAAAATACTGTTATATTATTGTGAAGTCACCGCCGTATTCCATTATTAACGCAACTCATTGCCGTGCATTGATCGCATTCGGCAGCCCATTACAGTTGCAGTATCAGCGTATGTCGGATAAAAGGATGCTGGAGCTGCCTAACGAGACGTAGACATTGATGTATAGTGAAGTAATACACCTGCTATTTCGGGCCCTAAAACTTAAAATTGGAGATATCCAAATGTAACTGTTGCAATCATAGTTTCTTTTCCTAACTACATTCATCTTCGTTTCCGCTATGGCAAATAATAGTTACTTTTCTGTTACCGACTGCATGAATTACACGTTAGCCGAGGCAGAACTGCTACTTTATAGTGATTTTCAGCGTATCTTCATCATGTTCGTTGTACCGGTTATAACGCTGGTTGGTTTATCATCGAATGTTGCATTTCTGTTCGTCGTTTATCGAATTCCAAAAATGAGAACAGCGACGAATTTCTATCTCTCAAACTTATCGATAGCAGATGGGGTATTGCTAATCGCAACTACATTGAATTATTTGTTAACTTATATACAGCAACCCGTCAATTATGGATATCCGTTTGAAACTGGTGGATGCATGATATCATTATTGATAATCTATGTCTTCAGTTTTGCCTCTATCGCATTCCTGACCCTAGTTGCTCTAGAACGCTACCAGGCTGTGTGCAGACCATTAGCGTATCGCCATAGAAGCGTTAGTTCAAATCCATTGAAAGATAACATCAAATATACGTTGCTAACCTGGGTTATACTCACTGTTGTAATAGCATTGCCAATTTCGTTTTCTAACGTGGAACGTAAATGTGTAATATGGCCAAAACAAGAACCTTTTATGAGTTTCCCAACAGAGATTCAGAAATGTAAGTGGCCAAATGGCACCTTTATTTTCATCGATACGCTTGATATCTGTTTATTTTCAATCGCACTTGTTATTAACTGTTTAGTGTATGTGAGAATTGTACAAGAACTCAAAAGAAATCAACCGAATGGAAAATCATCAGCGGCTCGAAGCCACGTAGCCAGAATGCTCAGCATTAATGCACTCGTGTTTTTCGCCTGTTTATTCCCGATTCAACTCAGTAATATATCCGAGATATATCAACTTCTGAACGATACAAGTGGACCTTTCTACGGTCCCACGGCGGACAACGTCATCCTGTGGATCGGTCGTGTCGCTTTTTTGCTTAATTCAACCGTAAATCCAATTATATATAGCACTAGTAATCCTGAATATCGAAAAGCATTCCGGAAAACATTTACTTTTGGATCGAGAACATCTAGAAATAGACACATTGAGAATACAACTGAAAATAATACGATAGAGTTAGACATACATTCAAATCGCAGGAATTCACACATACGTAGTGCTGATAATTTGATAAGTAACAATAAGAAAAGCAAAACAACGAAGAGCACACTTAGTATAGGTTAACTGAAAGTGTGCTACTTCAAATCTATCACCAAAATCTACTGGTTCCCATTGACTATGTTGACATAACATTGCAACGAGAGGACCAAACACTTGTTAAACAAGGAGATCCTGGCGCACGGAGTACTATCGGTGATACTTGAACTCAGTCATTTCTTGTTTTTCTTAAATAACCTTTACTTTTGGTATTATAAGTCTTATGTAAGTTTTAGTTAGAATTCAGTTTGCTTTTCATATATTCTTATGTGGAAACGTTTTGCCTATCTGTACCATGTATCAGAAGGGGGAAGTTAAACGACCTCCTGTTATTTACGTTAGCAAATGTTTGACACTATTTATTCTGTGTAAAATACATATAGGGACAGCATTAATGCTAAGAATGTTGGGGCACACAATAATTCTTCTTTTGTTATTTCCCTTGGATTTGCCTCTGAAGGAATATAACCATTATTCTTTTGATTATGAAAGTGTGTTTGAAAATGGATGAGTGGGTTATTAATTTAATGAACGTTATGAAATGTGGTATGCAGATGGTTTGTAAATTACAGATAATTATGCTGGCGCATAATTTGGGATATAATCGTCGCACACCCAAATTACTCCCGCTCATAGTTTGTATATTGATATCCGTAACTTTCCTATTTATTTGATTTAAAACAGCGTATCTATTACCATATGCATTGACTTAATAAGTTCTTAGAAATATCATTGAACATGGTGCCCTTTATAAATATTTTCCAAAACTGCGAACTTTAGAGCAAAAAAGAGCAACCCTTATCAGAATGGTAGATATCAACTCGAAAACCACATACATTTTCCAAAATCATTTACAATCTGAAATAATTCAGTTTTAGTACATTTAATGAATTTTATTATAGATGTAAGAAAGCTACCTTTTGTATGAGTAACTATTGTTCGTCAATAATTCAATGTAAAAATGTATTTCAATATAATCATTACCTTGTGATGTGTTAGTGCGTTGAGCTTTTGAGGTCGAGGTATGTGTGCTTTTATGGTGTATTTTATGGATGAGGGTGTGGAATTGAGGTGAAAGGTTTGGTTAATTGTGTGATATGTGCATAAGTCATGAAGGTGATGTCATACATTATTCATCACATTTGCGAAATCGGATGAATTCTTTTATGACGCATTTTTTGGTTCTGGTATAATTGAGTTGAATGAAAATTATTTTTAAATACTTTATATCGGTGTATGAATCAGTTCCAAATTGGCAGAGCCCGATCGTTACAGCAGCGAATGAATAGAGAAAGACGCGGGCTCATATGAAGGCAACACGCGCATCATGCATGATATACACATTGCATGACGCGTGTGTGCGACCTCAACTGCGTGCGTGTGGCCATAATCGCGAACCTTTGGATTACTTTGCGCTCGGAGCGATAAAACCCTAATATTTTTCACACATTTGGAACTTATTCAACTACAGCTTGGCAGTTCGACTTTAGCGACGAAACAGGACTTTACAGTTTGTGTTGAGATTGAGATTGAGACGTGTATGAGATTGAAGCGCATGGACATAGTCACCGTGTGGAAGTCGTAAGAATGAACAAATGTGTTTAATAGTTTCAAGACAGATCCATTGTTACACTTTCTTAGTAATGTATTGAACGTGATGAAGTTAATTCTACATGACGTGACGTATGCCACACGGTTGAAAAGATAAGCAGTTTCCTCGTTTTATTAAAGTTGGGGGTTCAGCTTAATTACACATGCAGACATTATTCAACTAATCTCGACCTACATATTATTGTTCAGAAATGGTAAATGTTTACCCGTTATTTAAGTCCAAACTTTACAAGAGTAAATACATACTCTTGGGACCACATGCTGAATACGATATCAGTAAGCTGGATGTAAGAACTCGTACGATATAGGGCAACTTTCCTCTGCTTGTCTCCTAGGGGAAAGGTTCCTTCTCTTGCTTTCTTACGCCATATCACTGCATATCGTGGATACAGAAATTGCCTTGTAAATCTGGAAATGTATGGGGTTTATATTCACATGTCGAGTGTTAGGTTCGATACACAAATACATACATTAAGGGGGCTGTGGACCCTCAGCATAGCCTTCGTAAAACTGCTGTAACTCCTTCATTATTCCGATCTATATACAAGTATACATTTTCTTGTTTACCTCCAAAATCATGAACATCACATTTTTGGCACTTTTTGGTCAATAATTCAAAAAATAAATCAGATATTCTATATAGATAAAATCTAGAATGACAAAATGTGACAACATATGCTTTTAGTTATCTTGACGAAACCTAAAATGGGTCAAAAAACGTGTTTTTTTATAAATTTGTCATTCAAAATGGTCAATTTTATGTTCATGGTTGGATTTATTGAACCCTATTCTTCAAGAAAATGTATACTTTTATAAAGATTAAATGTATAATGAAGGAGTTACAGCAGTTTAACGGAGGCTATTCTGAGGGTCCACATCCCCCTTAACACTGCTTAAGTACGTCGTATATACAATTTAAATCAAAATTGGAGAGGTAATCACTTTTACAAATAATCAGTAAAACCATTGGCATATACATTGGGAGAATTTTGATACCCGGCTAGCCACAAGAGAAAATACTATATATCGTGCAAGAATGATAACGATTCATGGAAAATGTACATGCAATAATATATGTACAAGGTCTATCGTTGGGAGTTATGTAAATCGTTACAGGTGGGCTTTTCAATGTTCATCCGCGAATGAAATTATTTTTTGCCCAAGGGAAAGTTACACACACATGTATTATACAGGTGTTATAAATAATGCAGTCACGAAACAAGCTGACAGTTTATTACAAAATAAAGATTCAAGTAAAATTGAAACATAGGCGAGAGTGTGTAAATCGACATATGCTTAGGCCGTACTGTAAAACGTGTAAGCATGACTCTTACTTATACGTCACATTTACCCAAGGCTATAAGATTGCCGCCAAAGTAATAATTTACAACATTTTACGTACAAACACCCGTGAACATTAAACCGATTTGTTCTCTTTTACATTTTCACGTACGTTTGTATGTTTGGCGATGAAAACAATTCTTTTGCGACCATCGGTGTAAGTCTTACGTAAACAATACGTACATACCATACGTACTGGTTACAGCGCGGCCTTACTAACGACAGTGAGGCGCTTATAAGCAGCAGATCCGATACTTTCAGGAGAGATCTTCGTTAACCCTCTTTTACTTTGCAAGTAGTGTGCAACAGAATCGAGACATACAGGCAACTCTGAGCGTAACTAAAAATACGTATGGCCAACGTGGGACTTATTACGTTACACTGTTTCAACTTGCGGATATGGATATCAAAATATTGAAAAGACGACGAGTGTCTAAATTCAGTATGGCGATACCAGTAAGTTTCTTGATAGATGTATATAGAACATAATGATATCGAGGGTTTATTGCCGCAAGGCACTAATGTAATAGCTGCCAGTTGTCATATATATATATATATATGACGTTGGTTATTATACTGAGCAATTGGTATACACTAAATGTAACTCGGAGCAGTTATTGCCGATATGCCGGTTTATTTTTAAGATATCTAGTGTGAATTAAATCATGGTATCGGTAATCATGGTAATAGCTGCCAGTTGTTGGGGTTGGTTAAGGCCCTGTCACACCATAACGTATCGCCTCAACGTATGCCAACGTATGCGAAATATCGAAAAATACGTTGGTGTACGTTGGTGTACGCTGATATAAGTAAGGGGTACGTTGGGGATACGTCATTTACGTTAAGAGCACGCTGTGATACGCTGTGACAATTTGGAACACGTCGAACCCGCGAAAAAATATTGAGCATGCTCAAAATTTCTCGACGTACTCAACGTGTGCTTAATACGTTCTGCATAAGTTCCCGGTAAGTTTGTGGTACGTTAAATATACTTTGACATACGCTGACATACGTTAGTGGTACGTTACTCGTAAGTTGGTATACGTTGATGAACGTAGGCTGACGGGGAAACGTACAGCCAACGTAGTGATAACGAGTTGATAACGTATATGTGCCGTATGTCTAACGTATGCCTGACGTATTTCCAACGAGTTTCAACGTATTGTCACGTATTCACCTTATGCCGGGCGATCGTGTAAGGCCCTGTCACGTATCCATAACGTATCCATAGCGTATTGAACGTATACATAGCGTATGAGTAACGTATTGATAGCGTATCACTAACTTATAACATACTTATGATAGCGTACCACTAACTTATAACATACTTATGATAGCGTATCACAGCGTATGCGAGCGTTTGACTAACGTATGCTTAACGTATACTTAACGTAGCGTAGCGCATTCGTAGCGTATGATGATGGGTTGATGTGTTCAGCACGACAGACCATGAAGAAGTGAGGATGAGATACTCAAGGGACCCATTTATATTTTCAAACCCTCCATAGGTTCCCAAAACGCCGAATGCTCGCTAGCTGTACGGTACATACGCTAGCTGTACGGTAGCCTGTCACACCATAGCGTATCGCCTGAACGTATGACAACGTATGCGAAATATCGAAAGTAAGTTGGGGATACGTCGTTTACGTTAAGAGCACGCTGTGATACGTTGTGAAAATTTGGAACACGTCGAGCCCGCGAAAAATTATTGAGCATGGTCAAAATTTCTCGACGTACTCAACGTGTGCTTAACTTATGTTCTGCATAAGTTCCCGATAGGTTCGTGGTACGTTAGACATACGTTTACAAACGCTGACATACGTTAGACATACGTTGACATACGCTGACATACGTTATAGGTACGTTACTCGTCGTAAGTTATAGGTTGGACCTATATATTTACCCTTCTAGATATTGTAATAGTTATCATCTACAATCATCTACAATGGCTGCATTGATTGATGGGGGGTGGGGAAGGATATAAGAAAGGGGGAGACTTTTACTTTCTATTAAACAGTGCTATGTTCCAAGTCTGATCTCAGTTGCGAGCACAGGGATAGTTGTAATAAGTTGCGTCAAGTGTGTCAATGTCGGGGGACCTACCAAGGCTTCTGATAATATGACTCGGATCAACATTGCCTCCGGGGAGAGGGGCGGGATTTTTCCGTAATTAAGACAAAGTGTGCCAACCTTTATTTCTTTGATTGTAGGCGTTTACTTGAACTGGCAACACTTGTCCCGCCGTGCACGAAACTCAATTTCTGCAGCGGCATAAGTCACGTGTTCGTTATACGCCGAGGATACGCTGAGGATACGTCGAACACGGCAGACATACGCTTCGAATACGTTAAGCATACGTTGGTATACGCTCGCCGATCGCATACGCTGTTATACGCTGTCATAAGTTTGTTATCAGTTCGTGATACGCTATCAACACGTTAGTCATACGCTATGTATACGTTTAAAACGCTATGGATACGCTTTGGATACGTCCATTCCATCACCGATGTCGACTTTTCCTACGCAATTCGTTGGGAAGTTGGACGTTCTTGGACTCTGACAATTTTTGAGCTATTTTTTGAATACGTCGGCATACGTTCAGGCCACACGCTATGGTGTGACAGGGCCTTGATATACTGAGCAATTGGTATGAACTAAATGCGGAGCAGTTATTGCAAATATGGTTTATTTTTAAGATATCTCTGTAATTGCTGCTATGTGACACTTCTGGTGCAGTACACCATATGAAAATGCAATCTTATCCATTGCAGCCATTGTAGATAGGTCATTGTGGCACCAAATCCTCGAATGCTCCAAAGCGTATCAGGTATCAATACAGACAACGCTAAAGCTTGAGTAAGTGGCAAGGACAGCACCTTTATCCGACCATCCGACCGTCCTTTACTCACTTTTCATAAGGCGTTAAAATTTGAAACCCCATCAGCAGTAACAATCGTTTTCTTTAGTATACTCGTTAACGTGAATCGGTATAGAGTTCTGCGTGATTATTTTAAAATGGTTTTGTTTAGCTTACTCCGTTTATCACTAGCCATTGGCCGCTTAATATAGTGATGTTAACTAGGCAATTTAACTATTTAACTAGCTCCTATGACACGTATTAGTATGAAATAAAATATTACAATATGACCCCAGAGCACTTTTTATATGGCGTAAGCCTGTATTATGCTGAATGAATACATAAGTAAATAACACATGAATAGTCGTAGATTATAATACTCATGGAATGAAAACTGATTTGTTTTTCAGCGATAAACATGTAATAACATCCTCATCCTTATTGTATACTTAAAGTGTACTTATTTCGCGTTCCAATTAAGTACACCGTTCGAAAAAGTACTAAATAAGTACACTACTTACTTAAAATGCAAGCCAGAATAAATATACTTTTCACATGACCCAAATAAGTATACTTAATGTATACTGTACTTATTTCGCGTTCCAAATAAGTACACCATTCGAAAAAGTACTAAATAAGTACAGTACATGTGAAAAGTATGCTTATTCTGACTTGCATTTAAGTACTGTACTTATTTAGTACTTGTTTGAACGGAGTACTTAATTGGAACGCGAAACAAGTACACTTTAAGTATACAATAAGTATACTTATTTGGGCCATGTGAAAAGTATACTTATTCTGGCTTGCATTTTAAGTACTGTACTTATTTAGTACTTTTTCGAACGGTGTATTTAATTGTAACGCGAAATAAGTACACTTTAAGTATACAACAAGTATACTTATTTGGGCCATTTGAAAAGTATACTAATAGACCCTATTCACGCAGCAGCTATTTTCTAAAATTTGCCACCCAAGCCTCGTTCCCGTTATGTTTACCTGCGACTGTGTGATTTCTTTCGCATTGCGCGAGGATCCGTACGCCACACGCATTGGTACCACGCTTCCCTCGCGGTTCTATCGAGTGCGCCAAGGCGCAGTTGGACCAAACCGAAACGAGGCTCGGGTGGCACATTTTGGACAATGGCTGCCGCGTGAATAGAGTCTATTCTGACCGTGTGAAAAGTATGCTATTCTGCAGTGCAGACACACCCCACTCTCACTGCTGTATTTTACAAAAACACATGGCATGCAGAGCTACGAACACTACATGTGTGCATTTGCATATACAAAAGTATGCACAGTTACATAATATTATTGTTACAGATTACATAATTTCATAATAACAGATTACCAATTACACAATTTCATAATAACAGATTACAGATATTATTTGCATGAAATTCATAAAACCATCAACAATAACAAATTAACAAGTAGAAAAATACAATTTTATAATTTTACAATGAATAACCATAGCTTAAAATGTATGGGTGCTGTGAAGTCTCAATTTCATATTTTCACGAATTTCACCATTCTTCATTTTTCTAAACTTCAGAATGCTTTCTATAAAGTACATGAACAGAAATCTTCCATTTCGAAATTCCAAAAGCTTCTTTATGGCTTTTTAAAGCCTTAAAGCCTTATGGAAGGATTTAGTTTAACCACATGTCATGAACTCATGAAGTAGTTATAAAAGAAAGTATGCAGGTTATTTAGATTCTGAATGCAAAACAGATTATGTGTCTTCCTGAAAAATATGAGGTTAAACCTATTTAAGGCGATACATATCAGAATGCATTCTTGCTTTTTAAGGAGATTGAGAAGAAAAGAAACAATATTAAAATATTCATAGATAAGGGCATCGACATCTTATCTGTCTTGATGGTAAGGAACTATAAACAACGTTCTTATAGAAAACCTCTTAAGACTACCACACACTATAACGCGTGTAGAGAAACTGACTTTGGGCAATATTCCGTTGAATAATACTTCCAACAAGCGTCGTTGAAAGAGTCATCGTACATAGTAGGTGCTTAAGTGTCTATCGGTAAGCTCTGTGGTACTCTATTCATTCAACACGTATTTACCTTCCATGTACTACAAGAGTGAAGGCGTGATTTGTTGCGTGTGTACGAACGCAGCACTAAACATAGCAAATATCGCCCCTCCGACAAATGGCAAGTTTCGATAGTGGATATAGTGACTATCGCCCATCCTGAAATGCTTCAAGAGTTTATTCACCGGTATAATGTAAGGATGACTAGCCCCCGGGGGACCGTACAATGTATCACCGTGAAACAGACCTATAACCAACGAATGAGGAACGAATGCTGAGCGTACAACTACCGTCCATAGTAACGTATTCTCCTTCTAAATATGTTTCCCGTTTTACAGTGTGAATTATTTACCGGAGATAAAGCATTAAACGGGTATCGACACTTTGGGTTTCAAGTGTAAATATCACGTACACTGAAGTATCTTCCGACCTCGACGTACACACTAGACAGCCAATTTACCCTAACAGTCTTGTCAGATGAAAGACCTCATCTTGACAGCAATGCACTTAATAACTCATCCTAGGAGTAAGCTGTAATACAAAATATATAAATTTGATTGACATAATAGCTCACGGGACTAGCACAAGAACACGCTATCAGCCAGGGAAATGTTGGAACAAATCAAATCAATTAATTAAGTGTATGTCAGGTATCTCTCGAGATGATACCACCGAGTAGGCTAATGTTTTAATGAAAAAGCAGGAAACTCCAATTCCTTGAATACAATTTAGAGAGTGAGTGACTCAAGGGGAGTAAGAATAGGAGTAGGTGTGGCACTCCATTACTTTACAGTGGACACGTTTTTTTAATGAATACAATCTTTATAAGGGTGTAAATAATTTATATGTATCATTACACCTCATACATCTTTATAAGCAATCAGGGCCAACTGCCAAAAAACGGCAACCTATCGAATCTGGTAGCATACTGCCGAATCCGGCAATATTGCTTTTTTAGCCATTGGTTATTTTTGTGAATTGAGAACCTACTTCAGTATGTTCAGTAAGGTGGTTTCATAATTTAATTACATCAAAATGATAACTACTTATCATATAACATGAATTGCAATATGTGTGGTATTTATTTTCGTGACTTTGAGCCAGCAATAATGTTAGTGAAATTATATAGATCGCAACATTGAGTCGTTTTTTGCAACTAGCGTCTTTATTTTAAGTTGGGTGATCAAATTAGTTGATGCATCATGATGAGAAAATAATTCCCTAAGTTTTGACTAAAGCTCATACATTTTGACAGTGGGTTTTTATATGTTTTAAAGCAAAAGGCTTAAACGAAACAATTCCGGAGCCTATGAGTATTACGTAAATATTGAACAACGACGCCAAGTACGGAGTTGACAACAACAAAAATGGCGTCGTCTGCTGTCCATCTGCCCGGACGAGATTCTATTCGCGAACTAACAGACGCAGATTTGGAACATTTCGGATAACTAACACTTTCCACGCGGCAGGCGACTGCAGACGTCAGTTCCAAATTTTCACAAAATGTTTCAGAAATGTCAACATTATTGAATTTCATCACCATTTGTGGAATCACCATGAGAAATGGCAAGGCAGCATCCTTGGTCCACTTCTATTTCTCTGCTATGTGAATGACATGCCCATCAGTGTCGAGTGTAAAGTGTCTTTATATGCTGATGGCAGTGGCTTGTTGGTTTCTGGCAAAGATCCCACAATTATTGCGGATAAACTAAGTCAAGAGTTAGAAAATTGCAGGCAATGGCTGATTGATAACAAGCTCTCCCCTCATCTTGGTAAGGCAGAGGCTATTTTATTTGGAACAAAGAGGAAGCTTAATTCTGTTGATGATTTTTCTGTCATTTGTAATGGTAATATGATTAACACCTCTTCATCTGTCAAGTATTCAGGGGTCACCCTTGACAATACTCTTTCAGGGATTCAATTGCCTTAAATGTCATTAAAAAGGCCAGTGGGAGACTCAAATTCTTATACAGGCACGCTGATTGTTTAAATTATTTTAAAACCCGCAAGACACTGTGTTCAGCATTGATTATGTGTTATTTTGATTATGCATGCTCTTCCTTGTATTCAGCTATTTCTTAAAAATTCAAAAACATTTTTTCAAACCATGCAGAACATAATTGTCCGTTTTATTTTGGGTGTGGGACCGCGTACCTATATTGGTCAAAAAGAGTTGGACATGGTAGGGATGTTATCAAGCCGGGATAGGGTTGTGCAACTTAAACTTAACCATGTTTTAAGATTTTTCATGATTTGTTCCTTCTTCAAAGGGTCAAGCTAGATTTCCTTTTTATAATACTGCTATTCATCACTGGAACTCATTGCCGAGCGAGATCAAGAACACCAATAATTTCAATAATTTTAGTTTATTCAAACAATTAGTTAAAAGACAATTGGCGAGTTATGATTCAATTGATTTTTGAGCTGGTCTCACCTTGTGCTCATGCCCTTGTTTTCATTTGTGTTGTCCTTGTTTTCGTTTGGCGTTTGTGCTTCTTTCGTGCCTTTCATTTGTTTTTGTTTTTGTTTTCCTGTTTTTTTTCTGCCTTTCTATGCTTGTTAAGGACCCCAATGGAAATAAGCTTTGTGCTCAAAGCTTTTTGGGCTATCCTTGGTACTTTTGCTCATATTTTATTATGTCTATATGTTTTTAAATAAGTACAAACATGCCTAGTATTCACTGAAAATGAAAATGTTGTGCCCAACTAAGTTAAATTAGTAGGACGTCTAAAAATATTTAGTCGTGAGTATTCTACTATTTGAGAACTGTGCTTAATGAGTGCTTAATATCTGGCTGAACTATTTTGCCATGACTTAGAATAGTTCGACAGGTTCCACCAATCAATAATGAGCATTACATCGCGGATAAACTAATTTGTGTGAAATTAGTTTAGCAGTTAGGGGGGGGGGGGGGGGGGGGGGGGGGGGGGGGGGGGGGGGGTCTAGTTTGATTTGACCCAAATTTGGAATAACATTTTCTCAATGTTACCGTAGACCTACCGCTTAGTGTTATATATCAAATTAAAGTCAAGACGTTTCACGAAGCGCGTGTGATTTTGATCTGGTTGCCATGGTTACCATGCAAGGCCTCTGATTGGCTAAACACGGGAACAAACGTAACTAGAAAACGAAAGGTCATATAATCATGGGATTTGGACCAGATGTTGAGCACACAAGGAGCAATAAAACCATGGAGCCCGAATTTTAATATCTGTTTTCAAATTTGAATTACGATGCAAAATTACCTGATTGGTCGGTTCACGGTTACCGGATCCATGGTTTCATGCGCACTATACCGATACATCATCTACCCATGTATGGTGTATATGCAACATTTCGTTTTCTAGTTACGTTTGCTCCCGTGTTTAGCCAATCAGAAGCATTGCATGGTAACCATGGCAACCAGATCAAAATAACACGCTGGCGTGAAATTCCAAAGGAAAACGATAGAAAACAGGTATTTATTTCTCTCAAAGTGAACATTAAATATTTCGGCCATAATGTAGGCTTTTACGGTAGGACCAGGAATATCGAATGTAATCATGTAGACCACGGGGATGGCGTTTTTATATGTCACTTTGTGCAGAAACGACGGCTAAAATGACGGACACATGCGGCCTACCAATCAATGATTCAAGAACGAGCAATTCGCCAGCCATATAAGTTAGGGCACGTTATTGATTGTTAACCTTACATTGTGTATATAAATGAAAAAACTTGAAGAAAAAAAATGATAATGAAATGTATGAGTAATCGAAAATAACAAACACAAATCATGTTAACAGCTATTGTATGAGTTACAGTGTTTTGCCAACAAATTTAATTCAATGTATTTTTGGCGAAACACTGTAACTCAACAAATTTAATTGTATCTTCAAAATAATCATATATGAAAACAAAATAATCATATATGAAAACCTAATATTTGTGTTAATTTGTAGAAAAGTACAAACCTACCCCACATCTTCATGTTCTCATTACAACTGAATAATTTCACAAATATAAAAAATGTATTCATGTAAACTTTAAAGCTCAATTTTTCATTACATTCCAGTTGCTTGTAAGGTTTGAGCCCAAGTTTGACAGGTTCAACTGGCCATGACGCTACAGCATTAGTAAGTTCCACCATGCTGGGGGACCTTGAGTGTGGCAGCAGTATGACAATTTTGGAGTTAGAGTGTTTTGCCAAAAAAGGGCCGTTAAGATCGTCCAAGGATCATCTTCGTCTTGAGTATCCTATGACAAGAGTTAAAGCTGGTGACAGGATTTAACTGTTTGTGCATCCAAGTTATGGAACAATATACCTGTATTTATTCGGCAGTCTGTTTCTGTTACTGCCCTCAAGACATATTTGTTTCCCATCAAATCATGTTCTCTATATATTATTATTAAGTTAACTTATATAACTTGTATTGTTTTGTAAGCGCTTTGAGCCTTCGGTTAAAAGCGCATCACAAATATTTATTGTGTCTTGTTTAAGCTTGGTAATCTTGAACATTCTTATTGGCAATGTCTATAATCTTCTGAGACGCCATTTGAGTATAGAAAGATAACAATATACTACAGGAAAACCTGCACCCTATTTTGACCAAGCTCTAGTTTGACTTTTAAGCCATGGAATTCAATCATGTTTATAAATTCTGGAAACCTTGGGATCTCAACATTTATCAATATTAGTATACAGAACTGTACATGAAGATGATTTGGGTTAAATATTACGATTTTAACACAAGATCAATTACTTTGAATATCCAGCGGATGGACGTCTTGTTTACTTTCGGTAATCTTTAAAAGTGTTTTTGGTTATGACTAGAATATTCTGAGACGCCATTTGAGTATAGAAAGCTATACTAATATATTACAGTGTTTCCCACAAAAAAATGCAACTTATTTTGACAGAGCTCTAGTTTGACTTTTAAGCCATGGATTTTAATCATATTTATACATTCTGGAAACTTTCGGATCACAACATTATGTGGTGAAATTATATTTAAGACTGGTTAATCCGTTTTCAAATGATGCGCATGTAAAGAAAGGAATGTGGAAAACCTGTTCAAATGATTTGGCGGAAAATTACTGTTCTACTGTTCAGCCCAATTCACCGCTAAAACTTTTTAGTTTCACCTTTTCACCATCTGACCATGGATTGCAATCATGGTTATATATTCTGGAAGCCTTAACATCTCAAAATGTCCATTGTGAATAAATAATCAACATTACATTGGTTTTGAAATCACGTGTGATCACGGAGATATATCGAAAACCAGTTCAACCGATTTGATAGAAAATTATACCGCTACATTGCTATGCAGCCTTATGACTCATTATAAACCGTAACAGTCAGCTTATCCAAATGTCTTTAATTTAAAAAATATTAATGGTAAGGTAGCAACATCCGAGATTTTCTTTTAACATGTTGTACATGTTTTATTATACCTTTGCATTATTGTCTTACATTTTGAAAATATTTAAATAGCAACACTTTACTAAAATACATATTTATTGTTCAAGAACAAATATTATTTATTTACAAATCATAAAAGGGTGAACGGGGCGTTGCCGTGGGTCAATTGATATCGAGTGGTTAACAGGGCTGCAAAGCTACAACCTACAACCCTGTCGATTTCCGTGAATTCGGTTGAATGTGTTTCTGACATACCTCTCGTAGACCATGCGTAATTAGAAAACCGATTGTAATATCTTGAATTTGATGTCATAAATAAAAAGTAGAGATCTTAAGGTTTACTGGGACACCTGGTTAAGATGATAGTCACCAGCGTGTCACATGTTTTTGCACGATTTAGACGTGAACACTTTAATACATGTGCATGCAATGCATTTATTACTTCCCTTGCAAAAATGAAAGCAAGTCAACCTATAGAAATGTCATCGCTCATTAGTGTTAGGTCAAATTGTTAATGTATGTATGATACATTGTATAGTGTATAGGTTTCTCCGTATTCAAAATGTTGTTTACGGTAAATTAATACCGGAGGACACTTGCCTTTTCGGTCAGCTGTCTCAAAAAGTTAGTTTTTGTTCATTGAATTTGAGGCATTCGTTAGACTTGGCTAACGTTTTGTTTGTATGATTTTACGTGTACGTCAACATACTGAGACAATCGATGTGGTGTCCAATATCTGGCAGCAGTGTTTTAAGGGCATTTGAAGTAAAAAATAAAAAGAGTTGTCAACACCCATCATACCATCTTAGTACCATCTTAAAAAAACCAGACATGACAAATTATTAAAACAAAATGTTAATCTGAAGAAAAAAATTAGATAATTACCCAAGCTTTAATCGACCCAGCTAATGTTCGGTGGCACAGGACATACCGAACATTATATACAGTTATGATTCATTGCAATATTCGTTCAAATTTATTAGCTTGGCTTTCGGGAAACCTGTGGGCACCGGGTGCAAATAGACAATATCGATGTCGCTAGAAGTAGCGATTCTTGTTTCAAATATCAAGCAATCTACTCTATGTAAGTATCTCTAACAAGGATCCAGCAGACCCAGACAAAACAAAAACAAACATGTAATTTAAGCTATGGGTCAAAATAAAATATCATGATACATATCAACGTCAGCAACGCCCACATTGTTCGTAAAACATTATGTATTACTTTCTGCATCGAAAATACCGAATGATAAATGAGTGAAAACAAACTCAAATAGAAAGAAGAAAAAAAAAATTGTTATTAAGGCCATAAGATCAATTGAAAATGATTTATTAAGGGTGGGCCAAATATATTTGCGAGCTCTGCTCTGATTTTGGTCAGCCCACCAATTATTATATAAAATTATTGTATATGTATTATTGGTAAATAAAACTGAAACTGAAACTGAATTGCTTAAAGTAAGCCTATAACCTAGTAAGAAAATCGCTTAAGATATTAAGAGATTTCATTATTTTAAGAATGTAATACAGGAATCGAGCGTATCTTTACATAAGGTAAACAGCGATAAGTTTCACCTACCCTTAAAGGAGCACTAAGAGATGTGTTGGAGGCTGCGCTCTCAATTATGATAGCATATTTTTATAATTGTATTACATGTATGAACTTACACCTATAAGGATTAAGAAAAATCAGCCCTCTTTGTACAAGAAAACGTCGATTCAAAATTGCTCGTAGACCTGTAACGAGCATTTTACGTCCGACAGTATCCCCCTGCAGTACTCGTGATACATAACGCGAACCATATTTGCATAGAGGGCGTTTTTCAATGAATAGCGATGATATTGTTTTAATCAAGTTTTGCTGTGTTTTTGTTAGTAGAAACAACAATAATGTCAATTTGTAATGTTCATCTTGAATTCTGAAGTAAATTTTTAAACATTTAAAATTTTCAACACCACTTAATATCCCTTTAAGGGCCTTACTTATTAACTACTTGCTGTCCATGGATAGTGTGGGATTCGCTTCATTTTCAAACTTATTCCTTTGAGATTAATATAAACTTAACATGGTGACTTAAAACAAGTTACACCTTTAAAGGAAAAAAAACCCGAATTAAAATGAAAATATTTTTTTATCAGCAAACACCTGAACAATTATCTGGACACAAATTATAATCCTATTCTGCCATGTATCATCCTCAATCAGAGACGTGTCGTGGAGTTCACTCTCTCAATAAACGGCTACCGAAAGAAGATAATGGACACGAATGACCGTACATATGGAATCTCCGTTGGTGTCAATGTAAAAATAAATTTTGATTATATGACCATATAAATTTCATCAGACGTTGGAACTAAATTATTACATCTTAAAACCGCTGGAATTGGATAACCAACTCCAGTGTCAGTATCATTTAAACAAATGTAATCCGTTGTTATCCGTTTGTTCCATTCGCTTGATGACGTAACTTCGGACGCATAATTTAAACTTGAATATTCGTGAACGAGCCCATGTCCGGCATCGTCTGTCTACCCATGCTCGTCTAAGGAAGCACTTTAGGAAACCACGGTGATCAATTGATGCGAGAAAGACGTGAATCATAATTATCATGAATGGATCTGAATTACACTGCACACATTATATTCCCATGTTAAAAAAAACCTTAACCTTTTTGCTAGTGCTGGTTGTCGAAGAGAGAGAGGACGTGTTCTAACAGCTCTCACACCCTCTCATGCATTGATGCGTATACCAATTTACATGCATTAATGCGAGAAAAAACCAGGCGATAGGCCTGGCCTTTACACACGACAGAACCTAACCAGCGATTAGTATAATACACGTAACATTATGGCAGTTTCAACATACGCAAAGGAAGATATTGTGAAAAGCAATATAGCAAGCACAGAATTCCGTACTTTTATGAAGGACATTATATCTGAGGTGGTTGATGAAAAGCTGTCAAAGAGACTTGAGATATGCGAAGGAGAGATTCATGAATGGAGTCCGAATTACGCACCCTGCACACATTATATTCATATGTTGAAAAAAACCTTAACCTGAACCATTAAATATCTTATTTTCATTTGTTCTCTATATCACAAATACAAATACTGATCCTGAATTTCGACGGAATTGATCAACGTCATGACTCCTTGGGTGCGGATGCGTAGCCAAGTGACTCTCGGTAGTGGTATCTTGTAGTGTTCATGTAATCTCTATTCCAACCAATCTTATGTGTTCCGACATTCTTCTTGGTTCGGTTTATAGACTCGTCGGACTACAGAGCGGTCCCCAGCTAAAAGAAAATTGCTGTTAGATGAATGATCGTATGTGAGTGATTAATAAATATAAAATACCTTATCTTGATTGCAATAAGAATTTAAGGTATCGCTGCAAAGGACGGTTGCATCTGCAAAAGGCATGTTAAAACAATTTATACAGTGACAGCTCAAGTTTCTAATACCCCTGATCGCCAAATTTACATTGTTAACTACTGACTCCACTATATTAGTAATGCACACATTGGTCACATCAAGACTTGATTATTGTAACAACTTGTTAGCTGGACAATAATATCAACAAGACTCTCATCAACAGACTTCAGAATGTTCAACGTACTGCAGCGCGGTTGGGGACTAGAAAGCAAGAGTACGATATTCTCTTCATTTTCATTGGCTACCAGTTAAGCAAAGGATTGATTGATCCCCACATTTAATAGCTGTCTTTTCATCACCAAGCACTGGGCTGTATCTCCAACATGCTCTATGTTCAGACTGGTCGCATGCGTCTACGTTCCACCTCTTCTGCACCTCATTTAGTTGAACCAATAACTCACCATATCACATTTGCTATTCGTACCTTTTTACTCTACGCACCTCGTGAATGTAACCAGCTGCCAGAACATATCAAACATGCAAATTCCATCAATATCTTTAAACGACTTTTGAAATGCCATCTTTCTGAACTAGCTTTTTAGGGGTTACTGGAAAGCTAGAAGATAATCATCACTTTCAGGTTATTGAGAGATGAATTTGGGTCATCACTAGGGTGGATGTGAACATTTAAAGTGGTGCATCTTTTAAATATGACCAAAAATGAGTCATTACGGTTCCGTTCCCTGTGTGTTTACAAACCACGGCTTCCATGCTGTATCCGTGGTTATAAATCTCGATTCCCCTCCCCAACTCTTTGAGTTATTGCACCAGCTGTTATTGCCTACGGCGCTTTTGGGTAGCGGCTCTGGCCGTTCGGATCTTCACACGCTGGTTTTGACTAGTGGGGGTCATTGTGAAATTTAATCAATATGTCAAGAGATGTATTCCAAAGTGGCTCAAAACATAGAAGCGTGTAGAACCTAATGAGTGAAAATTGCACATTTTGATGATTTTAAATAAAACCCCGTTTTCTTCCAAAGGAGTTGACGTTGAAATTAAGTTTTCATTGCTAAAATTGATCTTACTGTATAGTGAATACAAATACACTTCATTAAACTAGAATATGTAACATTTTTAGGCCAACAAGAGACCAAAAACGGAAAAAAAACCACAAATAGGAAAATCATGATAAAATTGGTAACACTTTTGCTGATTTCTGGGGTTGAAATGAGATAGAGGAATGGTATTGTTTTTAAAAACTGCATACGTAGATAGTAAATGTATTTCAGTTATAAAAATACTTCAATACTAATTTTTAGTGAGGGATTGGTACAGAAATCTAAAAATTGATAAAAATCGCAAAATCGAACAGAAATTACAAAATACTGTAAACCTATCTGATTTAAGGTGTATTTCGATATTTGTTGCTCTAAGTTGTATATAAACCTGATGTGTAATAGTATTTATCTCATTTTGTTCCAAGTTTTATCTAGTTTGACAAAAATAGTGAATTGTACCAAAAATGTATACGAAAATACATAACAATTTCAAATAAATAAATAAATAACGTAAAATAATGTAAACACATTTAAAGTTTAATAATAATAATAATACTAAGCATTTATAAAGCGCATTAATCAAGTGGTACCTATGCGCTGTACAACTATAAAACTACAAAGACCAATATTAAAACGATGTAAAATACACAAAAGGAAACATATTTTAAAAATGCATGAAATAAGACGATTTTAAGATTAAAACCCAACTGCCAGCAGGTGGCTAGGAGACGCAAGAGTAATGCCACCGCAGGTAAACGAGCAAATTTGCAACATAATACACTAAAATGACAATATATAATTACATTGATATGAGTGTAAACACAAATACAATAAAATACATTAATATAAATTGATTACACAATCTTCGGAAGCCCAAACTTCATAATGTTCATCAATATTATCTGGCCCCTCAATACAGAACACAAGTGTTAGCCCAACCACCTCCCCCCCCCCCCCCCCCCCCCAAATAAAAAACCTATCATAATTACATGATTCCAATGAATCACTAAAAATAAGACATTTTGAAATGTATACGTTGGACATTCTTTAGTAGAGCATCAAATGGAAATTACGTAATAAATATAAATAAGAGTTTGGCAAATAATAAAACGCCAGGAACGGACGGACTTACAACAGAGTTTTATAAATTCTTTTGGATAGATATTAAAAAATATTTTATTGAAGCCTTTAACTTTGCTTTCCAAAATAAGTTAATGTCTATTTCTCAAAGACGAGGGATAATACCATTATTACCAAAAAACAAAGATATAGAACATGCTGAAAGTCATAAAATGTCTGGTATGATATTTTCTATTGATTTTGAAAAGGCTTTTGATAAACTTGAGTGGGATTTTATAGTTAAAGTTTTAAAATATTATCGCTTTCCAGAAGATATATGTAATTGGATTAGGCTCTTTTACACCAACATTGAGAGCTGTATTATTAATAATGGTTTTACTTCCAATTATTTTAAACTTTCGCGTGGTGTTAGACAAGGAGATCCGTGAAGTCCGTACCTGTTTATTTTAGCCGCAGAAATAATGAGTACTGCTATAAGGAACGAAGATAGTGTAAAAGGTTACACAATTAATGGTATTGAAACAAAAATAAGTCAATATGCAGATGATACACTTATATTTTTAGACGGGTCAAAAACGTCTCTGTTAAAGGTTATAGAAACTCTTGATAGGTGTTCGGGATTAAGTATAAATTATGATAAATCTGAAGTCATAAAATTAGGCACTCTAAAAAATGTAAGAAATCATTTTGAAATTCAAACAAAGCTGAAGTGGAATGAAAGTAACTTTAAATCTCTTGGTATAGTTTTTAGTCTTGATTTAACAGAGATGGTACTTTCTAATTACAATGACAAACTGAAACAAATTCAGAACTGTGTAAAAGTATGGCATATGAGGAATTTATCCATTCAAGGTAAGATTCTATTAGTTAAAACGCTGGCATTGCCAAAATTGACATATGTGTCCACAGTTCTTCCAAATCCAAGTAAAGATTTCATTAAAAAGGTTGAAAGGGAGTTTTTTGGATTTATTTGGAAGAAAAAAACAGATAAAATCAAAAGAAACATACTATATAACTCGTATGAAAACGGCGGATTGATTAGGAAAGTGCCTTCTACTACTGATGAAATGTCAAAGACAGTGTCTAGAACAGTTGGTGGTTTTCCATGAATGTTTTGAAAGTGGTGCAGCCAGGTTGTGATCCTCTCAACAGGTGAGCTTGCTAACATTGCTATTCTAGTTGATTTCATGTAAAATGGCCTAAGAATGAGGTCATTTATTACCAGCTCAAACTGAATGTTAAAAGATTACTGATTTATTTACATTACATTAAGTAATAAAATAAAGGCCTATTATTGAATACATACTGTCATCAACTTGAATGAAAGCATGACGAAAACCCTAAATCTATTTAGGACTTAAAAGTAAATTCGATCAGATGAATGAGATTAGGATTATAACATCCGCGACACAGCTTCCAATTCAACAGTTGCATTCAAATCCGAAAAACAAAGCCAACATATAGCCAACTTTCTGCTTAACTAGTGGATTGGAAAGTGTGAAGAACAGCTATTATGATTGGTTAGCTTGCTTTGTGAAATCGGGTTGATGTAGCGGCATTACTTGATGTTCGTGAACAGGCGAATACATTACGTTCGTTTACCTGCTAATTGGTATATAAAAGAAACATTGGCTTACATATAAGATGTTAGTCTTGACCATTCGAAAACAACAATAGACACACAGTTGAATTAACCCATTATCTGAAGGCTGAAAGACATGTTCTTTCCTTAACGAGTGTTTACGTGTTTTGCAAAGAGCACAAATTGTAACGTTTGAAATGTTAAAGAAAAGTGTGTCATTATTAATTAGATTGTCAATGATATCACCCCTATATACACAACCGCCTCTTTCTTTGAATAATATACCGATTCTGATCAACGTCCAAACGATGAAGCACCGATTACCAAAAGTGGGTGAAAATTATATACAATGGTGCCCAAAAGCTGTGCGATAATCGATCTGTCTGTTAACAACTCTCCTGGGATCAGGGTTGTTGTTTGTCTCCATACATTTTCTTGGTTTGGTGTGTTCAGAACTACTAAATGTTGATGGGAAAGAACAAAATGTTATGTTAAAGTAAGTCAATATGCTGATGATACTATTATCTATACGGATGGCACAAACCTGCCCCTTGATAAATGTTCTATTTTGTTCAGGACTGCATGTTAATTGTGACTAGGGATTTGTAAGACCTCCAGTGCTGTTTATAGTGCCGATTGAAAACTAAGATGACCTAATGATTCCATTGAATATTTACTTACTTTACTTTACTTTCGTCGACCTCGGTCGGAAGCCATGATGAATTTTCGCCAGTTCACTCTGTCCTGCATTAGATTGCGTAGCTCTTGCTGGTTGATGCCAGCATCTTTACTAAACAGCGTGGGGAATGTCAACCTTGGTCTCCCTTGAGTACGTTGGCCTTGAGTTGGGGTCCAGAAGACTAGTTGAGACACTGGTTCATTCAGCCTTCTTACACAGTGGGCAGCAAAATTGAGGCGTCTACGCTGAACAATTTCTGATATTTTTGGTAGCCCTGCATAGATTTCCTCTCTTGTGGGATGATCCTTCCAGTTGAGGTTTAATACCATCATTAGTAGTCTGGTATAGCAGCTGTCAAGTCTTGCCTCAAGTCTGTTTGTTAATGTCCACCCTTCTGCGCCATAAAGTAGAATGCTTTCTACAACAGCACGGAAGAAGCTGATCTTCAAGGAGGCTGACAGATTAGATTTCCAGAGGGTGCGCATCTTGTTGCAAGCTTTCCAGGCAAGGGCCTTGCGGATTTCAAAATCTCTTTCAGATTCGTCTACCTATGAACCAAGGTACTGGAAGTCATTGACCTGATCTAGGTGGTTCCCATCAATGGTGTTCAGTGTATCATTGCCTTTGATGTTGTAGGTCATGAATTTGGTTTTTGTTGCATTTATCTGGAGACCGACTGTTGCAGCAGCACTTTCCACACGAGGGAGTAAGTTCTGGGCTTGTTGAAGCGTGTCAGATAGCAAGGCAATGTCGTCTGCGAAGTCTAGGTCTGTTAGGATTTTAGCAGGGTGTCTCCGGCTACGTCTGGGTGTTACTGTAAAGCCCAGCGTGTCTTTGTCTTCACCAATTGACATCCTCATGACATAGTCCAGGACAATTATGAACAGATATGGTGCCAGTGTGTCTCCCTGGAGCACTCCTGCAAGAATTTCAAATGCATCAGTTTCGCCATCTGGTGATATAACTACCGCTTGTGTGTTGCTGTACATTATGTCAATCGCTTTAACAATGCCGTCTGGGATACCGTATGCTCTAAGGATCTTGAGCATTTTCCCTCTGTGTATTGAGTCAAAGGCCTTTTTGAAGTCAATGAAGGTGATGATACATTCAAGATGCTTGTCCTTAATACCCTCAATCAGTCTTCTTAAGGCCAGGATGTGTGATGTTGTTGAGCGTTCAGCACGGAACCCATTTTGGTTTGGTCTTAGCAATGGTTCCATATGAGGACGAATGCGGTTGAGTATCAAGCGATTGAAGATCATAGCTGCTATGGATGTCAAACTTATACCTCTATAGTTGTTAGCTTTGCTCATCAGGTCACCTTTCTTGGGGATTGGGACAATACCACTGAGGGACCATTCACATGGTTTTTCACCTCTTAGTAAGGTACCATTACAGATTTCTAGTAGGATGTTGTTGAATCTACCAGTTTTCCATACCTCAGCTGGTATTTCGTCAAGCCCTGCAGCTTTTCCATTTGACATCTTCTGAAGTACTTTCTGCAGTTCCTCATTAGTGAAGGCTCCAGTCTCAATTGGCAAGGTGTTGTCAAAGATGTTTTCAATCTCCTCATCTGGATTACTGGCTATAGGTGGCGAGCCAATTAGCGTGGAAAAGAAATCCTTCCATTCCTTACATTGTGCAGATGGGGTGTTTCCTCGCAATCGACCAGCTCTGGGGTTGTTCTTCCAGTGATTCCATTCATTGTTGCCCATGCCAATCCACTCTGCATACTCTGAGATGCTGATGTGATGTTGGAAATCTTCTCCTGGAGATATTCCCCTTCAACTTTGGTATATGTGCTGTCCAGTTCCTTTTTGGCATGCTCAAACGTCTCTTTATTGAGTTCACTGCTTGTATCTGTGAATTGCTTGTGAATATTTAGGCATGCATATTTCACACGATGTAAAACAACTGAATGAGGTTAATATTAATTGCAAGCTTGCAGACATTAAAGCAGCTTGACAACTGTGAAGGTTTCGGAATTAAACTTTGTTGGTAAAATACATTGATAAAAGCATTATTCTTTCAAAGCTTGTTTACCCTTTCTCAGTTTTACCAAACCCAACAGATTCCTTTTTCTTGATAAACTTCTCTATAATCTTCTTTAGAGCGGAACCCTGACAAAATTAATAGAAAGACTATGCGCTTGTAATATACAGAGGGAGGAATATGTATACCCGATTTTAAATCCGTTTGTTATGTTTTGAAAATTGTATGGGTCAAGAGGTTCTATGACAAATCCGATGATGTTCATAATACTCTTTGAATGTAGTTTTCCTAGCAAAGAACCTTTCATTGACAAAATCAATAACCAGTTTGTTAGAGATTGTAGTTTTTACTATCTAGTTATTTTCACTATCTAGTAATTGTCACTATCTAGTCATTTTTACTATATAGTTATATTCACAATAAAGTTATTTTAACTATATAGTTATTTTCACTGTCTAGTCATTTTCATTAGATTTCAATCACGAAGCCATCGAAACTCTAGCCATTCGTTCTGCACATATCCCAATCATTAGGCTATCTGATGACATTGGTCATTGCCTGAGGACTTCTGAGGACGCGGTCACCAAAATAACACCTAGCAGTAGCAGTCATTAAATCTGTTAGATACAGCAAAACTTATTGTCTGCTCATTCTTCCAAAGTGTTATTTCAAACAGTGTGTTATTTTAAATGCCGAAAGATAATAAACACTATAGTTCAATCAGTTCCAAATAATTATTCGGTTTTATCAATTCGCGAGGAAAATTAATCCAAGCGTATCGGCGCGATTTTGGTATACGCAAGCGTCACGCATGAAATGACACTGCGACATGGACTTAGACGCGGTCACCAAAATAACACCCCCTGGAGTAAAGTCCATAGATACAGCAATTAACACAGTACACATTGACGTTGACTTGGATTGAATCTTCCCCTACAGAAAACAAACCGTATTGTCCCCTCATTATTCCAAAGTATTATTTCAAACAGTGTGTTATTTTAAATGCACAAATATAATAAACACTAGAGTTGCTAGTTGGTTTTGATTAACTTAACGAAACACTACGTCAGTATAAACTAATGTTATATCTCAATTATACGGTGATCTTACGCATGTTGAAAGTTGATATTATTTAATAAAATGATCACATCGCGTTTCCTAAGACGACCATAAATAAAACAACGAGAACCACGTTTAACTATATAAAATGCTTTAACGATCAAAGAAAAAAGAAATATTGACAACGGAATACGTGATCGCGTGATACATACTTTATTTAAACTCACATTTACTTTTTATGTTAAATTAATGCACTCATAACACTTACAGCAATTCAAATACAAAGCGGTGTTGGTTTAAAAACAATAAATACACATAATTTGTATAGAGAATGGAACATGGAAATTGAAGCCGGAAACTGAAATTTGTTTTCAGGTACTTATGAATAACAACGAAGATTTCGTGCTGGTACTTAGGATTCCAAGTAGTGCCTCTTGAACAGAATATCAGCTTAGGCATACATATTACAGATGTTTGGTTAAGTTACATTCGTTCCCGTGATTACCCAATCAGAGGCCTAGCCTGGTTTCCATGGCAACTAGAACGACACGGCAACATTTTCTAAAACAACGTGCTATGGGCAACATTATGGTATATAATTCATATTGGTTAATGTATGGGAACATTGTCAACATTTAAAGAAGAAAACAAATCCCAACTTTATCTGTCAAACAGTCAAACAGGGTGGAGCTGAAAGTGGAATGAATAAAATTACGATGATTGACAGGTAAGGCCACATTGCAATACTAGTAGGTGTGGCCCATACGTATAAGTCACTTTTACGTAAGACTTTTACGATAGGCGCCAGAATAATATTAACATCACATACCGACGAAAATTGAGCTGAATCCAATGAAAATATTTCCATTATAATATAGACATGCATGTATTTGCATTGTTTCATTCAATTGTATGAGTCACTTTTAAGTAAGACTTTCAACGATAGGCGCCAAAGTAATATTTGCATCACATACCGAAGAAAATTGAGCTGAATCCAATGAAAATATTTCCATTATAATATAGAAATGCATGTATTTGCATTGTCTCATTCAATTGTATAAGTCACTTTTAAGTAAGACTTTCAACGATAGGCGCCAAAGTAATATTTAAATCACAACACGACGCAAATTGAACCGATTCCAATGACAATATTTCCATTATAATATATAAAAAATGCATGTATTTGCATTGTCTCATTCAATTGTATATATGATGATAAACAATATTACTTTGGCACTAGTCATTAAAGTTTAATGTTTAACACTCTCCACGGGGCTATTATTTGTACCATACTCCAAAACAGATTTTTCAGAAACCATTCCAAACTTTCAAGGTCTATCTCAAAGAAAACTGTACCAATACAAGGCTTGTTTGTACTTATTTCAATGTATTTCTCATGGTGGTTCCAAATATGGTAATCAAATTCAATAATGTTGAAATTTTTGAAACATTTTGCGAAAGTTTGGAATGTTGTCTGCAGACGCCTGCCTCATGCAAAGCGTTAAATCACTAATACGCAATAGACTGGTTTGCAACGCGGCATTATTATTTTGGGATTCACCGTGTATTGTGATATACCAATGTAATTTAAGACACTATCCAGTATAGAATATGGTCGTGGGCAGCTGTAGTAGACTCGATAGAGCTGACAACAGGATGTAACTTAATCTGTGCTTGATAATCCAAACAACATCGAGACTGAGCAGTTCTTTAAAAAGACCGTCGATGCGGATAACGGAAGCGTCCCGCCATGGTTATGAATCTTAATATACCATTATAGCAATCCAAGAAAAAGGATCATCTCGATTTAATAATTGAGTACACATGCGATGGTGACTTTTAAAAGTCTCAAGAGGAGATTTTTTTTATCTTGAATACAAGTTTTGTTTACAGCATGTATCGAACTGATTTTCTTGCGTAAAAACAACAACAAACCATGCTAGTGTTACTCATATAAAGCGAGGAATACCAAAGTATATTGTTACTCATATAAAACAAAGAATACAGAGCCTTGTTTAGTTATATCATTGTTTATCAAATCTCCGTATGAATGTTAAGTTAAAACATTAAATGTGACTTTCAAACCGTAAAACAATGTTACACTGCAAATGTACCTTAATTCTTCATGATACAGCTTTAGAAACATAATTCAGGAGCGTCGATGGGGCAATCTCCCATTTGTATAACACCTTTGCTTAGGTCACGATGAACACCAATTACACTATTACTTGCCGACTCACTATTATACTCAGTTATGTATGAAGACCTGGATCCTTTTGTAAAGGCTGTAAAGTAAGCTTTACGATAATCTGGGTTTATTATGCTGTATAGCAAAGGATTAATTGTAGAATTTATAAGGACCGCGAAACGGCCAATCCAGACAAGTGTGTCATACGCATGGTTGACGAATATCACATGATTCGCTATCACAAAGACCACATCGGCGATATTGATCAATTGATACGGAGCCAGACATATGACAAATACCAGTGCATTGATGCCAAGCATTCGGGCAATATGAGCTCGGGTATGTGACAGTTGGCTTTCTCTGGAGGTGTTACGATTTATCTCCGAGAGTGAACGTATAATTCGAATATACATAAACGAGTTAGCTACAAATGATACACAAACTACCAGCAAATTGGATAAACAAATTGTAACAATAGCCCAATCTTTCCAGACACACTTTCGTACTGTTGTGGGGTAGTTTTTGTATTCTTCGGTACTTGGCCAAAAGAAGCAATCTGTCTGCAACTCAACAAATATGACATATGGCAAAACAAACGCTATAGCAAAAAAACAAATTATGAGTGACATGTTGACATGGCTCTGCCTCTTACTACTTTTCCTACGGTAGAGAAGCGGCTCTCAAACGGCTATGTATCTTTCAAAGGCAACTAATACGAAAAAACACATGGAGGCATACATTGATGTGTAGGTTATAAATACCGGAAGTACGCATCCCGCTGCACTGCTGCAGCTAAATGGATCACCGTAATTCATTTACTCTGAAGATGACGAATAGAAATGCACAGTTTAGCTAGCACACCAAATACTGATATAACTTGAGTCAAGATGGTGATGTACGTTTTTCAGCATCGGTGTATGTGTAGGTAACGACCTCTTTGGCAGTGAGATTTGTGCAGCTGTTAACTGACTTCTCAAACGAGACATCAAAGCCGTTACCGTGTGTTAGCACGAGGTGATACTTAATGAATTGATGCAAGCAATCTTCAGATCTGTTAATACTTTTTAAAAAGTTAATATCTAACAACGGCTAATTCCATTTTGACGCGACGCAGTGTGTTAAATGGCGTGTTAAAGTTGATTAATCGACAAGAACAATGGGGAAACCACTTATGGATGGAGTGACAGCAAATATTTAAAAATCCCTTTTAACTCAGTCATCACGTTCTCTCGTACAGCGACTTCTTGTCTCATAAGGTAAACGTGTTCTTGAGTGAGGATCACGGATGATCAGAATATCAATATTTGTCTTTACAATTGATCGAGACCGCTGGAAAGGTTGCCTGCAATTCACGCGGAGAAAGATCGAAATGAATGTATATTTTATCTTTGAATAAAAGTTTATCAAGATTGTAGGTAGAACGTAAGCATGAAATTATGTTGAACAAATCCAAGACGTTTACTCACATGTTAGACGGATTTGTCAACCCGGTCAGCTGACGTCCTAAGTAATGGCTTGATCCTTTTGGTTTTTTCCAGCGGGAGATGTTTTGGTGGCCTTCGTTCATCGTTAATAATGCCGTCGTCGTGTTTGTTTATATTATGCCCCTGTCGTCGTAACAATGCACATTTTCTGTCTGGGAATAACAAGTTAATCAAGGCATTACTGAGGAAAACGTCTACAAATATGAGTAATCATTGTTCATAAATGAATCATTGCCCGCATTATACTATCATGAAGAAGTTTGATTCAGTAAGCCATTGGAACTCATATTTACGTAACAAAAGTTTCGTGAATACCGCTCTAGACAGTTGGATCCAAAGGGAATTCCTCAAGTTAGGAAGATCTCTATGTTATGGACGCACCATTTGATTTTCAGGGGGGGGGGGGGGAGGGCATGGAAGTTGGGGTTGGGCGGGTTGGGTTTTTTTTCGTCACCGAAGTAGGCGACCTTTTTTTTTTTTGCCGCCTTTGGCGGCAATTTATTTATTTATTTTTCGCCGAAGGCGGAAAAGGTTTTTTTTTTAGGTTTTAACTGTTTTTCTGTACATTAAGTTGGGTGTATCGGGTGAGTCATAATTTATTTTTTTACTCGGCAGTGGGTCGTCTTCTTTTTTTTTCCTGGTTGGCGGGCAAAGTTGTTTTTTTCCTGGAAAGTGGGCAATTTTTTTAAATTTTTAAACTTCCATGCCCCCCCCCCCTGAGTATCTAATGGTGCGTCCCTTAACGCTGTTTTAAGGCAAATTAATTATTTTTGGTTATATGTTATGGTAGCTGACATAGAGAAGAGAGCACCAGTCGCAAACCAGCTTCCAGCCTTTGAAGACTATCTGTATGACAATTACGGATACAAACGTGAGTGTTGAAGATGTTTACATTTTCTCTCTAGTTATAAGGCAGTTCTTCCAAAACCTCAAAATGTGAGACATACCAATACCAAGTCATTCACTGACAGATGATCTATTTATTTGCATCCGATAACTCTGTTTGATGACTATCAAATCGTTTTTTATTTTTAGGCAATACAAATCAGATAACCTATGCCAGTAAATAACGTTGATTTTCCAAAACCAAGTTCACCTATGGGGATACTCTATGCTCTACAGTCCTTAAAATAAGTAAATAACCAGAAAATAAATATGCTCTCAACCACAAAATATATCTTCTTCAAACAAACATTATATTACAAAGTTGTAAAGATATATCCTCCCTTTGATTTCAGATATTACACGTGAAGATTGAATACATATTGACTCAGTTATGTGCCCAAACCCAAAACAAAGCCCGTTTTTCATTCTAACATTTTGGCTACACGCAGGCTCGGACTAGCAACATGCAGATAAATTGACAACTGGTATCGGCAACTCACGGGTCAATAGTAAGATGAGGATTGGGGATGCTTCAATTAATCGATGCACCCCATACTCATACCTGTCACGCTGTCATGCGTGTTCAAACCCCAAGTGTGAAAATGTAAAGTGCACTTTATTCTATCATTTTCAATGTAGCGTTCTTAATTATTAACTGATCTTCGTGAACAATGTCTCAAATTTAAAGGAAATACATTCTTTACAACTTGCTAGTTTAATAATATTACGTAAGAGCTATAGTTTTGGAGTTAAGAGTATATTACCTGGTCAGTTACTTATTTTGAGGGTTGTATACGAGAGATGCATCAATGAACGTAATTATCGTTTCCATTCGGAATTCAAATTTAAATATAAATTAAGATTCATAGTCAGAATCCGATAATATTCAATTAGGTGACGAAAAATAAAGAAACCCTGTTCTACTGTCAAACTGACCTCTCAGGTTGGGTATGTCGGACGGCGTCTTCTTCCTTTTCCCCTTCAAATTGAAAGTTAAAAAAAATCTAAAAATTGTTGCCGTAATTTTTAAATGACATTATTTGGGTCGGTATTCATTTTAACATGTGGACATTTTTTTCTCACCGATATGATATCTAAAAAAAATTGGGTCGGTCGGGCCCGTTAAACAGAGTTTCTTTTTTAGTCGCCTTAGCCTATAGTTTTAATGATAATTTAAGTTAAAAAATGAACGCTAAAAAAAGATAATTTTGCTAATCAGGTCGTACCAATGAGACCAATAATCGTTGTATATCTCTTGGGTAGCCCTGGTTTAGATTCCGTTTGCTAATATCCGTTGGTTAATCAGGTTTAAATGTTGACCCTTTTCATGATGTGCTGTTGGATATTGTTTCTATGGCCACTAGTATCTAAGAGGAACTTATCAGATTTTTAATTTGAATGTTGGGAATATGATGAGTGCACACTTTCTTATCTTGTGTGAATAAACTCATAGTCGTAGAACTGCTTTTAACGAAAAGTTTAATTGAAATCCATCTAAAATATTGTTGTAAACGTGATACTGCCATCAACGTTACAAGTAAAGAATATTACATCCTAAAGGATATGAAAGGATTCGAAAGTATAGGGAGGGATACGAAATGATACGAAAAGATACGAAGGGATAGAAAATATTAGAAATTAGAAATATTACTAAAAAAAGCATTTATCTTTCAATTTATATTTTACACTGAAGCTGATATTATATTTTAATAATTATAACACATTTATACACTGTTTTTTGTTGAGGTAGATGAGTTGCATAATTAAATACCCATTTCCTCACTCAGTGATACAGTAACAGCATCAGTGTTTTGGTTTTCTAGAATTTAAATATTAGAAAAGGTATGATGAAAATCAATAAAATAGTCATGCCATCATGAACATATGAATATGGAGCAACTCGGAATTGGTAAAAGAAATAGGTCATGACTTTTATTTTAAGGGTAAACATTGTTTGAAAGGTTGAAAGTCATGTTATAATACAACAAAATAATACCAATACCGAGTAAGATCAACATCTTAGGAAGCCACAACCCCCTTCAAATATCCCTAAACATGTGTCAATTTTCTAAAATCATGAATCTTGCAACTGTATTTTGGCCATCAAAATGAGCAGGCTATTACTAAGTCCCGCCCATTTATTGATGATTTCCCAGGTCTTTTGTTGTGAATAATGTCCCCACAGTGCAGGTTTCTAAGGGTTGTGTCTACGGATCTCAAACAGTGTCATCAATTACACAGGTACGTTGAGAGGAATGACTACACGGGGCTCTGGTTGGTCATCGTTCATCGAAAGTAAAGTTGTTTGTCATTAGTATACGGTAAAATAAGTTGACATCCAAGGAGAAAAGTAATCAAAATCTCTTGAAAGGTTTTTGAGATTCTGATTTTTGTTAACCGCAAACACTTTCATACTTATTTAAGTACCCGTTACAGTTACCTCGTACGATAATCAGCATGCTCGATCACTAGGTTTATTCTTGATGATATTTCCATGTTTGTGCACCACTGAATACATACAGCGTCGCATTAAAAGGTGCGTTTCGACACCTTATGGTGATAACGCGAGGTACCATGCATCTTCCAAATTTCAACTGTGGTATAGTTGATTCAAACTGGCAGTCGATTTCCTATGAAAAATCTACGCCAACGAGGTCTGAAAAGAACGGTATATAATTCACACTAGTCACTGTCATAATGCTATGGGCGAAATTCACAACCTGTTCTCCCTTAAAACTGACAAATACAGTCATTTTACAATGAATCTCAAGCTGATCATACGTGTCAGTTTCAAGCTGCTTCACGCGAGCGTGTTTTGTTGTGCTTGCGTGTGACGATAGAACAGGAACTTCGAAATTATAGAAGTATTTCTAAAATGAATTATTGGGATCATATTGCACTGCGTTGCTGAAGATAATAGGATTTTATAAATTATAAAGTCATTATCATACAAAGTTTGAAAACACCCGTATCAGGATTTTTTTTGTGTGTGTGTTTCTCCATTCATTTTATTTTTCATTATCTATATTCTTTACATAGTTACATAACATAATAATAATATACAAAACATACTGGTATCAATAAGTTACAAATATGAAGAAAAAAAACATGACTCTACCAGCGAACAGCATGTACCAACAATTACCATTTGCATGAAGATAGATGGCTAATGATCATCAATGGCACATAACCTTCGCAGTTGAGTTGACAAACAAAGCAATATATAATATGGGCTGTCATGTACATGTGTTTTACAAGAAGAATATCAGAACCTACTATTTACTCTGTGCTATGTAGGCTTTTGCCAATCTTATGTCACACATTTTCACCGTGTCTCAAGATACTAATTCTCTATTTTAATTCGTATAGAAACCATTTAAATGCATCAACGTTTTTATTATCAGTGATCTTGATATGTCTGGATCTATACAGAGTGAACGACGCCAGACTAAGCATTCTATTTAGCATTACATTCAATACATTTTGATTATCTGGTTTATAACCAAGCACAATGATTTTTAATGATTGTTAGAAATAATAAATCTTTTAAAATGAACCCAAAAGCTTTTTGCACAAAGGACAGGCAATAAATGAATGTAGATAATCATCTGATGTGTTGCACTCAAAACAATTAGGTGAGTTCGCCATATTCCATTTATATAAGGTAGCTTTGGTAGCGGTGATTCTATATAATAATTTGTAATTGAACTCTGCCAATTTTCTCTCTTTTTCTAGAATAGTTTTCTTAGTCTAAATATCGTCCCATTTTGGTGACGTAGATAGTTCCTGTGCCCATCTTTTCTGAATTATTGGCACGACTGTAAACTTTTTAACTACATGAACGTAAATATACCTTGATTGCCAATACATTATATTTACACGTTTTTTATTTACATACACGAGGTTCTTACACGAGTACTTATTTCAATAGGCATATTGTTGGCGTTTAATAAAGCCAACCAATTCTTTGGAATTGATTTGAAAATAATAAAAACCTCTGCAATCCAGTTGTGCTTATTTTTAAGCTTGTCAATTATATATGTAGTGGAAATGATTCCATCATTATTTACAAGATCATTGATATATATTATATCACTATCAATCCAGTGTTTGAAATACAAGGTCTTGCCATTGTGCATGATCAGGTCATTTCCCCATATAATATGACTTTTGACCCTTAATGAGTCGTTGATTGGTAAGTTTCTATAATCATTATCTAGATTATGCCATGCTTTGATCAGATCTGAATACAATTTTGGTAGACCAATTAACGATGGGGCATTCTTTGCTTCCACAAAATTCATATTTAAGATTAAAAAGTTTGGACCATGAGCATTTAAATAGCGTTTAAAAAGGCAGTTCCGTTTACTATCATCATCATACATATAACGTTTTAACCATATACATTTCAAAGCTATACACTGAGATTTAAAATCACACATTTTTATTCCTCCCATATTGTAATTTCGATTGAGAGTCTTTCTCTTAATTTTCTCCGGTTTTTTATTCCATAAGAAATTGAAAATAATTGAGTTCACTTCATTCGTGAAATTTTCAGGAACGGGTAGACAATACAAAATGTTAAATTGGATATACCAAGACATTTTATAATAGTTGCTTTACCATACAGCGTTAGCTTTCTTCTATACCATGAGTTCAAGATTTGAACTAGTCGATTTTTTTTCTCTTGCCAAATGCTCTTGTAACATTCTATCATATTGTGTCCAAAATAAACACCAAGAGACTTAACATTTTCAGTTGGCCATTTTACAGAGTTATGTTTTACAAAGTGACCAAATGCTAAACATTGAGTTTTTTCCACATTAATATCAAGAGATTCTTTCGTTGAGCAGAAAAGAGTTGTATCGGCAGCAAATTGGCTAATACGAGCTTCACATTTGTCTTCGTCATTGTCATCAATGACAATACCTGAGATAGTTTTATCCTGTCTTATGTTCAAAGCTAAGACTTCGGAGACTACAACAAACAAGAGTGCAGATAACGGGCAGCCCTGACGCAAACCTTTGCTCAATCTAAAGAACTTTGATTTCCGACCAAGATTTAAAACAGAACTCTCAATATTATTATACATTACTGTAATCCAATTGATAAACGATGGTCCAAAATTAAACTTCTGTAATGTTTGAACTATAAAGTTCCATTCGACGGTGTCGAAAGCGTTTTCGAAATCTACAAACAAAATCGCAGCCGATTTATTCTCATTTATACATAAATTAATAACATCATCAATTAATCTTTTATTTGTACCTATATATCTACCTTTTATGTAACCAGTTTGATCTGTATGTATGATTTTACTTATAACTTTCTTCAAACGAATTGCAGTTTGTCGCCTTTTTTGTAAATTAAACTGATAATTGCTCTTCTTTGAGTGGGTGACATGTGACCTTTTTCGAAGCAGCAATTTAATGAGTTAATCACTAAGGTATTTATGCAATTCCAGAACACTTTATAAAACTCTGCTGGGATACCATCGCAACCTGGACTTTTACCTGGTCTTAGTTGATCTACTCCTTCTTAACATTCATTATACAGATTGGTGTAAAACCTTTCCTCTTCCTTCATAATGTCTGATTGCTTAGTCAGCAAGGAATCGTCAGGTAGTTTGAGTTTTGTGATATACTTTTTTGTTGCGTGAAACTTTTCGAGACCAAGAAAATACGCACTACTTTTTTTCTTCTTCTTCTTCGTACCATCTTGTTCGAGATCTCACTATTTGCCCTTTTACTGTATTTTCATACATCTTGTCTATTATACCGTTTACTCTATCAATTTCATTTACAACACTTATATCGGGAAAGCGGATAGCATTTAGACCTTTTAAATAAAACACTAGATTCTTCTCAACCTGACGTTTTTGTTGCTGTTTTGTCACACAATATCTAACCGAGAATTCTCTTATTTGGACCTTACAATATTCCCATAATAAGTGGTCATCATTTATAGATTCTGCTTTTTCATTAACACCATGGATGATATCTTGTATACCTTTTACATATGCAACATCATTTAAAACTGATGTATTTCATTTCCAATTACCTGGCCCTCTTTTCTCAGTATTGATTTGGAATTTCAATGAAACAGCTTAGTGATCCGAGCGCACACTCGGTCTTATATCACATGAATTGACAACATCTACAAGATTTTTACTTACAAGAATGAAATCGATTCTTGTTCTTGCAAGTGGTGTTTTCTGTCTGTATGTGTATTGTCTTTTTGATGGATTGAATGTCCTCCAAATATCTAGAAGTTTACGTTTATTTTTTTCTGCATTGCGATATGTTGCATCTTTATTGACACACATTATTCCACCTTCTTTGTCTTCTGCTTGATTCAAGCAGGTGTTAAAGTCACCACCTATATAGGACAAGGGCGTGATCATCTGGAACATGTTGATACATTTTCTTGAACATTTTTGTGTAAAGGTTATACCTTTCTTTCATATTATTCGGAGCATATTCATCAGAGTGTGTGTCGTTTACTTTTATATTTGCGGAGGATTTAATTAATATTGAGACACCTCTGGCATTTGATGCACCACATGAATTATACCATTTTCATCAGAGTGTGTGTCGTTTACTTTTATATTTGCGGAGGATTTAATTAATATTGAGACACCTCTGGCATTTGATGCACCACATGAATTATATGAAACACCATCAGGCCAATCGCAAATATCATGATTTACAATGAGTTCATTTGTGAAATGTGTTTCTTGCATAAACAGTACATTTCCAATTTGATTGCAAAACCAATTGTAAATTTGCAGTCTTTTTGCACGGTCTTTGAGACCGTTAACATTAAGAGTTATAACATGTATCATGAGTAATAAGATAAGTGAGGACAATTACTACACTGTAATAAATATACTGTTCATTCATTGTTCGTTGTTTATGTCCTTGCGTCAAACTCACTGCTGTCTGTTCCATAATCATAGGGCGCGTTTGCGTTTGCTGAGTTCTCGCGTTGGCGTTTTCTGTCTGGTGTGCGATTTGGTTTTTTTGCCAGACCTGAGCTTACGGCGATTGCTTTTTGTTGATTTGCGTGATTTTGAACTTGCGCGATTTCCGACTGTAGGCCTATCAACTGTGCCATTGGCGATGGCTGGAATTTCATCTTCTTCCGATTTACATGGTGATTTTGACCATGCGCGATTTCCATCGATATTAGTGGTATTATCACTGGCGATAGCAGGGTCTTCATCCCCATCTGAACACACTGAGCGCGTGTCCTCCGGAGGATTTGTTGACGGTGCTTTGTGTTGAGTAGCAGTTGTTGATGCGTTTGATTCGGCTGAGCGATTTTCTTCATTCAGTGTAGGCCTACTGCTGCGTTCAATATCGGTACGTTGTTGATCCGCGATATAATTCATCGGGGGGTAAGCACAAGGTGCACTGATTTGGGGTATGCCCAGTCTGGTTACAGACGGTACATGTCACGGACTCGTTTTTTCACTGCACCTGATGCTAGCAGTAAAACCTGCTAGTGGCAGCTGTTTTGGTATTGGGTTATTAGGATTGGGGTCCATATACAAGAATCGGCGGCCAGTTTTAAATCTTGTGAGTTTGCCATGATCATCACGGGCCAGCTCATTCCTAATCTGTCCAATTACTGCTGAGTTCTTTTCTTTGCATATCGCTTTAAAGTCAGCAAAGTCCCGGGCAAATATTTGCTCATTGGACACACTGAGGGGATTCCCCCTATCATCACCTTTGTTGCTTTCCTATTATTTTTAGTAAGGAAGGGGTTTCTGTCATAGAGATGTACGTGCTGATCACGTATGGTTATCCCCGTTGCCAAAAGCTGGATGCGTGTTCGTACATCACTTTTGTCTCAGAAATATATTCTCCATAGCCCTCGTATGATTTGGGATCCATCAATATGGTTGATGCCCGCTATTTTCTCTGCTGCAATACACACTTCGTATACAGAGAGAAAGCTTGTATCGATAACATCAGATTGTTTGAAATAGACCGGCAGGTTTGGTACAGGTTCCCCCGGTTTAGTCCCGGGTTTAGTGCTGAATTTTGCAGCCATGTTACTATATAGTATCTATGTGATGATGAGGCGGTAAATTCATAACTATGGTTTATCACTACGTAGCTCTATGTGGTTTACAACTTACGTAGCCTGTACAGATCGTTGAGATTTGTCGATGCTGACTAGCTTTCTGTCGTAAATGATGGAGTCGCAGAAATCAGTAAATTTTGGCAGGATTTTGTAGCAGGTTTTTGAGACACCGTCGCGTGCAACGGACAGCTCGTCACAGGATCTGATTTCTGAGTGTTTATGCTCGAGGCATAATGCATGTTTGCTGTCCTATGTCAGATCTTGTGGTAATGAATATATAATAAATCTATTTCAGAGGAAAATTCGGAGAATCACAGTTGTTACACAAATGCAAGTCTTCCAGTTTGTTGTATCCATTGTTGACAAATAAACATGTATTTGTTGATTGTGTATTGTTGGTAACAATTAATTAACTACCAGTTCAAACACGTCAGGAGCATCCATATGCACATACATGAGAATAAGTCTAAGCTTTACATTTAAAGATTCCCGGCGGTTAATACATTTCACAGAATATAGAGAGGAGGCCTCGCTTTAAACAGCCAGTTACTTATATACTTCCCCTAGTTTAGACCTCCATGTTACACGTTGTTCTGTTTGTCATCAAGTCAACGGTTGAAGGTTGTTTTTCCTTGATGAACTGGCCATGATGAGTCTCACTGTTAATGTTGTGCATACAACAGATTACTCTCATAAATGTATACCTCATGTTTGTCAATCCCCGGAGTACAAACATATATTTCCCGATGATTAAACAAACTAAAAAAGAAGAAAAAGTGCAGTTGTGTATTTTCATTTCTATTTTAAAATCAAAACTAGGCCTATATTAATTAATACGTTTCGGTTTTCTTCTGTCAATTCAGTTTAAATACAAACAGATCAAAATGGTTAGAAACCCATGAAAACAATAATACTGAGTTGCCATCCAGGTATCAATCAGCTAGTCGAGGAATCATGAAGTACATAGTGACGCCCTTGTGTGACTCTCTGTTACAATTAGATTCAGGACAATATTTCGCAACATGACCCCTCTCCCGCATGTTTTCAATCATTATCAGCGATAACTTATTCCATCACACCATCGTCTATCGCGGTGTATTAGAGTCAGAATTGTACTTTTACCTAAGAAAACAAACACAACACCTTTTTTTTCTAACGGGTCTAATATCAATCCGCGTGTGATTGATATGATTCAGAAGATAATAAACACTACGGATGCGTATGCTTATTTGAGTATGTTTGTGGAGCCAGTGTTACCAGTGTTTTGTTTTGAAACGTTTGGTTAGGTCATCCTAAAATAGAGCCTAATGTTTTATTTTGGTCATGTGGCATGTCATAACGTTGTCTAGACATCATAATTTATCTACTGACCAATCTTGAGTAGAGGACCAATATTAATTGCAGCAATATATATTCAGAATGAAAGAAAAGGTACAGTCTTGTTACACAAAAGCTGGCTATATTTATACCACATAGTATCATAAATACTTATATAATATTGAATGGCTTTGAGGATGATACAAAAATATATTGCACGAGCTATTTTTAAAGCGATTGCAATATATTCTTGTATCACCCGAAAATAAGACATTCAATATGATTATAATTATTACGGACTGTTTTGATTAAAAAGTTAGCCCGAACTGACCTTCTCTGCGCATAATATTGGACGGCAATATTTTTTGAATATTGGACGCAAATCCGGGAACTTGGTGCACAATATTCAATACGCACTGTTATTGTATCGTTTGGAAGGCGCATATAAAAAATAATCAAAACAGTCTGTTATATAAATAATATTGCTACTATTAAATGTCTTATTTTCGGGTTATGCAAGAATATATAGCAATCGCTATTAAAATATATTCTTGTATCACCCTCAAAGCTATTCAATATTATATAAATATTGTTCGATAAATTGTAATTGGAGTTCATGACTGATGACTGACTATCATTACGGACGAAGGAACTACGGAAGGCACTCAATAAAAAATATTGCTTTAAATCCTTGAAAAACCTCTAAACGATTAAAGGATGAATTAATAATAATAATCTGGAAGAAAAACGCAAACAAAACCAAAGATCCGTTCGACGGATCGCATTAAAAGTCCCAACTCGTCTATCTCTTACGGTTTGAAATTCTAATCCACTTTTAAGGATGTTTCACTTCCAAAAAGTTGCTGAAAATCGTGGGTGTTTTTGTGCAAACACCATGTTTCGGATTTTTTTCTTGATTTGGGACCCGTGTTTAGGGTTTTCCAGCATAGATCATTCCCATTTTTGAGGGACTCTGGCAAAAAAGCGACCCATTAGAGCGTCACACACCTGTATATCCTTTGTACTTGAATACCTCCCCCAACCCCCATTATCTGACTTTCTATCGTTTAAAGACAAAAATGCTCCTAGTGCAATGTTAAGTTATATTTACCCATGTACAGACGTTCACCTGTCTGATTTGAATATAATATGAACCATAACGTTGCTAACCTGGATTATACTCACTGTTGTAATATTATTGCCTATTTCGTTTGTTAACGTGGAATGCGAATTTGTAATATGGTCACAACAAGATACTTTTTTGAGTTTCCAAACAAAGATTCAGAAACGTAAGTGGCAAAGTGGCCTCTCAATTTCCATCGACACGCTTGATATTTGTTTATTTTCAATCGTACAAGAGCTGCTCGAGGTCATCGATTAAAGACCTTTCAGTGGACCTACAGTGGACAACGTATCCTCTTGGTTGGTCGTGTCGCGTTTTTGCTTATTTCAACCGTAAATCGAATTATATATAACACCTAGTAATCCTGAATATCGAAAAGCATTCCGGAAAACTATTGCTTTTGGATCGGAAACATTCAGAAATGGAATTGAGAATAGAGAACTGAAAATATAACGGTTTTCGTAGAGTTAATAAACATACATTCAAATCGCAGTAATTCACATAATATACGTACTGCTGACAATTTAATAAGTAACAATAACGGAGGACAACAATATTACGAAGTGCACATTTAGTATAGAATAGTGCAATGTTAGAATCAATGTTGAGCACAATAGTTATCAATACTATCTCTTGATACTGAGACACTTTCTCAAATATGTAAGAGACCAATACTATCAAACTTGTTATTAATTATGATTCTCTTTGGCACAGAAATGTGAGAGAACAACTAATATACCTGAATAGTTCGGAGAAATAGCAAGAAAAACCCTACGTTTGATGCATTTTATGCCCAGCCTCGTTCGTGCATTGTGTGAAATAATGTCAGTGTAGCTGAGGAAATGCTACAGTACGTAATTACGCAAGGGCCTCCCTTACGCAAGGCACTCACGTGAAATCGGACACGAGCAACGATACCATATGAGCCACGTGCAATTGAACGCCTTATACAATAGTGGGTGATTTTGCAGAGGGTGATTTAGGATGAAGCGACACTCATTATCGCTTCAAATAAATGAATGAATAGTTTAAAATTAAAAAAAATCAGTAAATGAATAGTTAAATATACTTATAAATAAATAAACAAATAATTTAGAAAAATAACTTTATTATCAAGAATGAAACATTTCATTAATTGAATTGAATTGTTAATTAAACCAAACAATGAAAGCTGGGGCTGTGCATGGCTGTGGGATCAGCTATTAAAAGCTAAATCAACCCCAGGTGAGATTTAATACAAATTGTTATAGTAATTGGCTCTTATCAGACATACACACGAGGGGCTAAACTGTGCATAAGAGCATGGTCCGATATTCGACGTTGTGCAAAGCATAGACGGTAAAAATCACTTGATTTTTTACCGTCTATGTGCAAAGAGAGGGACAAATCAGAATCCTTGACCATATTGACAAGCAGAAACAGGTGGCTTCTTAAATTTCGGAATAGAGATAATATTTGGTGGTTGAGTCAAGGCTGTTTTCTATACAACGACCGAATTGGAGACTATACGCAAGTGGCTCGATATCATGTTTCTAATCTATTAAGAAAAAACTGTTTTTCTCCTACGTTAATGATACAGATTTAAACCGTAATTCAAAGTATATTCATTATTATTATTTACGACATCTTCAACAAATAAAAAAGTGGGTTTTAGGTGGGTTTAGAAAAGTGGGTTCACCAAACGGCTTGACCCCTTAATTATTTGGAATAACACATATTCTTATGTAAGTCTTAGTTGGGATTGAACTTCTTTTTCATATATGTTGCCAAGTTATGCACATCTGTACCACGTATTAGTGGAATTCAGATGACCTTCAGCAGCTGATTACTAGCACATGTTCATAATAGTTACCCAATGTACAGACATTGTCTGCTGTCTGAATTGTATTAATATAAACCAAACTTGAATCAGCATGCCATGTTTTATACAAGTATGTTCGTGTTTCTCTTCAAGGCGCTGTCTTTCGAACGAGCACTACTTCTTTGTGAGCATTAAATCACACCTTATCCACTACTCACCGCAATATGTGCAGAGTCAGTGCGTATAACCAGCCGCCAATCAAAAGCTCAACACTAAAACATCAACTTCGAGGCAAGACAAAATACTGTTATATTGTGAAGTCACCGCCGTATTCCATTATTAACGCAACGCATTGTCATTCATTGATCGCATTCGGTAGCCCATCACAGTTAATGTAGTAGTATATAAGCGTATGTCGGATAAGAGGATGCTGCAGCTGCATAACGAGACATAATGTATAGTGAAGTAACATCCGTTATTTCGGGCCCTGAAACTTTAAATGGAGATATCCAATACTGTTGCAATCATATTTTTTTTCCTGACTCCATTCATCTTCGTTTTCCGTTATGGTAAATATCAGTTACATTTCTGTTACCGACTGTAAGAATTACACGTTAGCTGAGGCAGAACTGCTACTTTATAGTGATTTTCAGCGTATCTTCATCATGTTCGTTGTACCGGTTGTAACGCTGGTTGGTTTATCATCGAATGTTGCATTTCTGTTCGTCGTCTATCGAATTCCCAAAATGAGAACGGCGACGAATTTCTATCTCTCAAACTTATCGGTAGCAGATGGGGTATTGCTAATCGCAACTACATTGAATTATTTGTTAACTTATATACAGCAACCTGTCAATTATGGGTGTCCGTTTGTAACTGGTGGATGTATGATATTATTATTAATAATTTATGTCTTCAGTTTTGCCTCTGTCGCATTCCTAACCCTAGTTGCTCTAGATCGCTATCAGGCTGTGTGCAGACCATTAGAATATCGACATAGAAGCGTTAGTTCACATCCATTGAAAGATAACATCAAATATACGTTGCTAACATGGGTTATACTGACTGTTGTTGTAGCATTGCCAATTTCGTTTGCTAACGTGGAACGTAAATGTGTAATATGGCCACAACAAGATCCTTTTTTGAGTTTCCCAACGGAGATTCAGAAATGCAAGTGGCCAAGGGGCACAGATATTTTCATCGATACACTTGATATCTGTTTATTTTCAATCGCACTTGTTATTAACTGTTTAGTGTATGTGAGAATTGTACAAGAACTCAAAAGAAATCAACCGAATGGAAAATCATCAGCAGCTCGAAGTCACGTAGCCAGAATGCTCAGCATTAATGCACTTGTGTTCTTCGCCTGTTTATTCCCGATTCAACTCAGTAATATATCCGAGATATATCAACTTGTGAACGATACAAGTGGATCTTTCTACGGTCCCACGGCGGACAACGTCATCCTCTGGATCGGTCGTGTCGCGTTTTTGCTTAATTCAACCGTAAATCCAATTATATATAGCACCAGTAATCCTGAATATCGAAAAGCATTCTGGAAAGCATTTACTTTTGGATCGGGAACATCTAGAAATAGACACATTGAGAATACAACTGAAAATAATACGGTAGAGTTAGACATACATTCAAATCGCACTAATTCACACATTCGTAGTGCTGATAATTTGATAAGTAATAATAACGGAGGAAAACAAAACACCGAAGATCACATTTAATGTATAAGGTATGTTGATGTGTGCAAACCAGACACTTTCTTATATATGAGGGTCATTCAATAAGTTCTACCTCCTACCTCATAACTTTGTTATTATACAATCCAGTCTTATGAAATAGTGCACAAGTGTAGCTTGGAACCTCACCTACAAATGTATTGTATATTGGTTTGAGTAATGGTTGTACTTTTCTGGAGATGCAGTGAAAACCAAACTTCCATTTAGTGTGACGGAAACGAATGAAAAACAGCAAAATATCGTCGAAGTGCAACTCATTTGTCTTATTTGATCAGTCAATTATAACCGTTCTAAATGTCAGATATCTCTTTAATAGAATATAAACAATAATTGTGACTGCAATTTCTTAGGAAGAATATGCCGTCTAATTAGCCAGAAACAGATCAGGACAACCATTAAGATTATCCCTCAAAGAGATACATTTCTATCGTTGACTAGGCCTACCTGATTGACTATTCTGAAGATTTCAAAAAAACTCATAAAAGTGACTTTTATTATACGAGGCATCACCGTAGCTTGACTTGGAACAACGATAGCAATGCGTTCGAGTTAATATTACACCATTTGCAAGCCTACAAGAGTTAATATTACTCACAATCTTATTTAAGTATGATAATACTGTAATATATTAAAATATCAATCATCGATTTCCATCATTAGTGTTTAAATCATGTTCTTTTGTCTAACCATACAATACGGAAAACCCCTTGAAAAACATACCTTTATATTTAAGGTAATTTTTTGTTTCCGTTTTTCATGAATAGTGGCTTGCCGGTGTCATATAGAAAGCAAAGAGCATCCTTGAAACAATTTTTTTTTCGTCAAATCGATATCTCAAAGCCAAATTTAGACTGTGTTGACCCGTTAGAAGCATGTTTTTGAAATTCTATTGTAAATGTCAGATAACTATGCGGGCGCATACTTTTGGATATCAGTTCAGTTTATTTTCCATAAATGAGATACAAATAATCGTCGCACACACAAAGTAGTTCATAGTAGCTCATAGTTTGTATATTGATATCCGTAACTTTTCTATATATTTCATTTAAAACAGCGTATCTATTACCATTTGTGCTGACGTTATTTATTATTACTTCTCCACTCAAATACTAGTTTCAAAAGATACATGACACATAATGAACCAAATCAGGTGTAAATGCAGCAAAACAGTCATGAACAACCATCTTTAGAACTTCACATCATGGACCGTATAAAACCGTCGAGTCTTAATATTTATGAATACATTACAAGTCACTGATCCCGAGCATAAGTCACTCCCGAGCATATCGAGGTAGGCCTATCGCTTTGGGATTATAGAATGGTGGGATCTGTTAACTTATGAAGAAATCATCCAAACAATCATAAATAAATTAAATATAAGCAAATATAATTTATAGCAAAAAACCAACAACATTGATTATGACGACGGAAACAAAATCATATGTGGACAGCAACAGGATCGATCCCCGTACCTCTCGTTCTACAGGCGAACGCTCTACCAACTGAGCTATCGAGGGAAACTATTAGAAGCGATGTAAAGATTCAAACAATTTATCAATTCTGTTCCTAGAGCCACATAATGCAAACACTTCATTTATTCTGTTAACTAAAAAAGGAAATCACAGTTTTTTAGATATTAAGTCAGTTGAAAAAGATTTCCTCGAAAGTTCCCCCTATGCACATAGCCCGCAATCCGTACAAAAATGAAAATATAACGCGATCGCACATGAATGGACAAGTGGACAAAATGTCAATGGTTCCAAATTTTGCTCTCCCTTCAAATGAATTTTAATGTACTTAAATGGTCACGCCGTAAAATCGATTTAAAAATAAGCTGCTAAAACCCTCATTTATCTCAATACATGAAAATTGTGTAATTTCGTTGTTTAAAAGACAGCTGTTTGGCATATCAATGTAGACACTACTCGGACGCAATTCATTTTCGATATCGACGAATTTTTAAAATGCCAATGTGAAATGGTCTGCCTGTAGATGTCATAGACTGGATTCAATATGTTTGCAAGACAGGTCCTCTTATAGGGAGTATTTCAAGACCTTAATCTCAACGAAAGACTATGATTTCACCTCAAGATCACTCTTGAAACCGACGGTTCAATTTCCGCGGGAGTTTAACTCGGTGTTAGTACCCAAAGTGCGCGGTTCGTTTTGGTGATAAATTGACCTACGCTATTGTTCACCGCTAAGTGGTCTCCGAACTAGTAAGATGTCAATAAAGCTCCTTCCCAGAATCCGCTAATACGCATATACTTATTTTAGCCGGCTGCCATACTTTCTGTAATTAAGGAGCAAATATATATTTAAATATGTAGTCGCTTAACCATTAGAGATCATTTTCTGAAATAGCTTGGACTAAATATCACAAACAGACCAAACGAAACCTAAGCGACTACTTGGTTACCTAAATGACGACCTGTTAATGTTACGTCTTCTATTCACGTGTATTTCAATGGAAGTTATTCACGGTTCCACGAAAATGCTATATTTTAGGAATAGTGGATTTTCCGAGCTGCTGTTATTGTATATGCCTGGTCTGGATTTTAGTAATTGTCTCGTGCAATATTGGTTTATACTGTGCTATTGGTATACACTAAACGTAACTCGGAGCGGTTATTGCAGATATGGTTTATTTTCAAGATATCTAGTGTGAAATTTCACTATCTGTAATTGCTGCTATGTTACACTTCTGGTGTAACGTTGTGAACATGCAATATTACACATGACATCTATTGTAAATAGGTCTTTGTGGCTCCAAACCCTCGAATGCTCCAAAGCGTATCAGGGATCTAGAAAGATTTCGCTGATGCTGGAGTAAGTTACAAGAACTGCACTTATTATCCAACAATCCGACCGTCCTTTACTCGCTTTTCTATAAGGCGATTAGATTTTAAATCCCAGCAGCAGTGACAAACGTTTTCTTTACCTCTATACTCATTAACGTGAATCGGTCTAGAGTTCTGTGTGATTAATTTACATTTTTTGTTTGTTTGTTTAACTTACTCTGTTAATCACTAACCAATTGCCGCTTAATATCATTGCAGAACACAGGGGAGGGGCACTGGTGGCGCCCCCTCAAAAAAATGAGGAAGGGAGGGGAGGAAGGAAGGGATACTGTAAGTCCAGTGGCAGCACCATAGTGGGAGGGGGCATCAATCCATGCTTCCCGCCCCCCCCCCCCCATTTCTCCCAGTCAGATCAAGCCTCGCCTCATTTCCCCTAAAAACAATAGAACATGATTCAAGTTCAGAAACTTGGTTCATCCCTTAGTATAAAGTGATTTAATTGACTTTGTATCATTATGAAGGGCTTACTAAACTATGGTTAATTATTAGAGAGGACAAAGCAAAAATACGTTCTTGTTTTTCCCTTTTTTTCCCTTTTAGAAATAATTATAATAATAATAATAATAATAATAATAATAATAATACATGGGACTTATAAAGCGCCTTACGATGTAAACAGCCTCAAGGCGCTGCACAGAAAGATATTAAAAACTACAACAAGACATATGCTAAAAATATACAATCAATATAACTATTATCCATGTACATACTAAAAATAAATCAAAACCAGATACTAGTAGTCAATACAAATATAGAACGTAGTAAAATACATTATAAGAAGAATAAAATGGTCGGACACACGAAATATATACTATCAGTAATACACACATTTTTGACCAGCAAACAACGTGGCAAATACAGATAAAAGACATTATTAAGAAAATATACACAATTAAATATATATGTATTTTTAAGAAATTGCGCATCTATAAATTACACTCTAGAAGGACAAAATACAAAAGACTATCAGAAATTGCAATAATACACTGACATGACTGAAATGATGGAAACGAATATCTAACCAAGTGCATTAAACAAATGAGTTTTAAGTCCTTTTTTAAATGAATTGATATTTGATGTTGCACGAAGCTTGGAGGGCAACATGTTCCACACTTTTGGTGCTGCAGCGGAAAAAGACCTTTCACCATAAAACTTGGTCTTACACAATTTTGGTTTTAATTATTTATTAATATTCGAATATATATAAATAAAAAATCCATTGAAGCGCAACACTGTCTACCCTTGAATAGGTGCAGGTCCATTAACACATTTCAACCAATTTAGAGTCCGCTTCGCCACGTATTTTATAAATGTTTTGTGCGATCTCTCACGGTAAATACCGCCAAACAAATGTTAGCAACAACGGGAAATACTGTGAAATACCGGGAAATACTCACAAAATCACAGTTACGAATCTGAATTTTACTTTGACAAAATTATTAGAATTAACTAACAAATCCAGATAAACACACCCCTGTACAAAAAATTACCCCCTGGATCCGAGTAGCCTGAGTAGAAACACAGATAAATATAACACAACATTAATTTTGACTTATGTTTCTGCCAATCAGTAGAGCCAAAATGCTGGACCTTGGAAATGTTCCTAAATTGTTCCCATAGCATAACCCTTCAGTTTAATTATACTATAGTTATATTTGGTGATGTCAAACGGATAATATGTTCTATCTTAACGGTAATTTGAGAAGAATAATGTATGTTTTATCACAATTGCACGGTCGCGGTGGTTGGATATACACTGTAATAGCACGATTTTAATTTTGAAAATCGACAATAATGGATGATATCTAAATAATACCGTATGGCATTATGTTAATTATAGATAATGAGATTGTAAGCAGTAAGTACTGACTTGTCTAGACAGTATTGATGAATTATTATAAGCGTCATCTGATTGTAAGTTTTCAATACGCAATTATGATTCTTTTTCATATGTTATATATGTTAACAGTTGTGCATCATTACTTATAGTTTTTGTGTGTATCGAATGGAATTGCTGAATATATTTCAAAATTGAAAATCAATATCACGGTCTACGATTGAAATGAGTTCGTGTGGATCAAAAGTGAACTGACGTTGTCTAGTGCTTAAATTAATGCACATGGCGACCTCAGGTCGGGAACTTATTAGTTTGAGTCTAGTGAACAGGTTTTTCAAATATATCATTTCCACATGTTGTTTGCATGATATTTATGAAGTGAAATAAACGGCGCTGTCTACTGAAGAAGATAACGGGTAACGACGAAAGCATACAATGTTTCTTCATTTGGTTGTAGGCATATCTTTCTTTACTTCTTAAAGTGCACTGTGATAAAACTAAAAAAAAATAGCCTCTACTCAACTTTTCTTTTTTATATTAATAATGTGGCATCATCAAAACACGTAAAGAGGTGCGTTACATGAGTTTCGCGGCGCCATGCTCTCCCTACCCTTCCTCCTCCTCCTCCTCCTCCTCCTCCTCCTCCTCCTCCTCCTCCTCCTCCTCCTCCTCCTCCTCCTCCTCCTCCTCCTCCTCCTCCTCCTCCTCCTCCTCCTCCTCCTCCTCCTCCTCCTCCTCCTCCTCCTCCTCCTCCTCCTCCTCCTCCTCCTCCTCCTCCTCCTCCTCTGATACAGTCTTAAAAATGTGTGCGAAACGCGCGAAAATTTATAGTTTACACTAATTTTGCCATGATTTAGGTACATTTTGGCTTTAAACGAGCTTTTAAAACGGAAACTAATGTTTTTGGCAAATTCGCTCGTACCTCGCAAAATTTGCAATATTTTTACTTATTTGAACGTCATAATTCCAATAAGTCTATGAATCCCTTTGAGTGAGACATCTGGGAGGGGGCACATCATAGTGTCCCCCACCCTTCAAAAAAGAAGTGATGGGGCGTATCCCCCTGTCCTCCATGATTGACACCCATGCCTGTGTCATAATGATTCCTAATTATCACCAATACTTTCATCCATCATAGTTAATTGCAATCGTTTTAAATACGGTTTAATGATTGCTATTTTGTAATTAAAACCAAAAACAACTCACGCAATGATCCATCATAAATATATTGCTGTGTTTGATGGTTCCATATGACGCATGCTATACCTTGTAGGCCTATTGTTAGTTTTATATGCCGTGTAAAATTCAACAGCTGGCTGCGATTTAGCAACGAAATCAAAGAAGAAAAATTTGTGCCCGTAAGAAAGTCTCATGAGTAATATTACGAACAATAATATTTTTCATTACAAATCACTACACAAACCCTGTTGTGTAAAGTGTTACACATAGTTGGGTCAAAATAGGGAACATAGTTGTTTTTGGGTAAACATTTACCCAACGATATTGTGTCAAAGATTTGACCTTTGTTGGGTTAAATTTAGCTATTTGATGGGTAAAATGTTCACTATACTTCATAATATACTTCAAACCTTAGTTTTGTCATTGTCTTCTTTTCTCTGTGTTCCTTACCAGGGAACTAACAATACTTAGGGTGGGTCAAGACCCAATAAATATTATTTGTTTATAGTTTATTAACTAAAATGGTCCAGAAGCCATTTTGTTAAGCTTGAATAATAAAACATTAAGAGCAAAGAGCGCGCACAATTTTAAAACTTAAAAGGACGATCCAGTATGACGTTTAACGTCATACTGTAATTCCTTCAGAGGGGATCGCCCGGGGGGGGGGGGGGGGGGGGGGGGGTGGGGTGGGGGGGGGGGGTCGTCCCATATATAAACATTATAGGGGACGTAACCGCCTATGCTCCTTCTTCCCCCATTCCATCTTCTTCCCCCTCCTTTTTTATTGTTACTCTTTTGTCTTTTGTTAATGAGGGGGGACAAGGCCTGCTGGATCACCCCCTGAAACGCCACTGGCTAAGGGTTTGTTTTCATATGGGGGGGGGGGGGGGGGGGGGACGGGCAAGAAACAAATGTTGACTGATACAGTCTTAAAAATGTGTGCGAAACGCGCGAAAATTTATAGTTTACACTCATTTTGCCATGATTTAGGTACATTTTGGCTTTAAACGAGCTTTTAAAACGGAAACTAATGTTTTTGGCAAATTCGCTCGTACCTCGCAAAATTTGAAATATTTTTACTTATTTGAATGTCATAATTCCAATAATTCTATGAATCCCTTTGAGTGAGACATCTGGGAGGGGGCACATCATAGTGTCCCCCACCCTTCAAAAAAGAAGGGTTGGGGCGTGTCCCCCTGTCCTCCATGATTGACATCCATGCCTGTGTCATAATGATTCCTAATTATCACCAATACTTTCATATATCATAGTTAATTGCAATCGTTTTAAATACGGTTTCATGATTGCTATTTTGTAATTAAAACCAAAAACAACTCACGCAATGATCCATCATAAATATATTGCTGTGTTTGATGGTTCCATATGACGCATGCTATACCTTGTAGGCCTATTGTTAGTTTTATATGCCGTGTAAAATTCAACAGCTGGCTGCGATTTAGCAACGAAATCAAAGAAGAAAAATTTGTGCCCGTAAGAAAGTCTCATGAGTAATATTACAAACAATAATATTTTTCATTAAAAATCACTACACAAACCCTGTTGTGTAAAGTGTTACACATAATTGGGTCAAAATAGGGAACATAGTTGTTTTTGGGTAAACATTTACCCAACGATATTGTGTCAAAGTGTTGACCTTTGTTGTGTTAAATTTAGCTATTTGATGGGTAAAATGTTCACTATAATGTGTTGAGTAAGTCTCTACACAACCACTGTTGTTGTATAAAGTTTTACCAAACAAACAACCATGTTTCCTTTTTACTCTAGTAAAGTGTTTTATTTTACAAAACATTGCTTATTTTTCAAAGATGATTCTATTGTTAAGGGTAACTACCATAAAGACATGATAGCCTATGATATGGTGAGTCAGGATACCTTAACATATAAAAAGGGACCTTAACATATGTATAAAAAACTAGTTGTAGGCCTACTATAATACAGGGTGTATACAAAAAACCGCACCACTTGTTGCCGAGTGCTTACGTACCCTTAGAGCAAATCACATATCGCTCTGCAAAGTAAATACCCCGTTAGAGCTAAAGTCTTTGCTATCACATAGTGAAAGTACAAGCTACTACAGTGATGTTGATCAATAAGTCGCTCAGATTTGACGGATAAAATTAGACAGCTTGAAACACAAATTACATAATTTATCCTACCTACCTGATGTTCTTGTCTGCCGTGCTACAGAGTGTCTTGCGCGCTTTTCAGATCTAACACCGTTAGACTTTTTTTACTTTTGGTTCAGTCTCGAGTCTTACATACACTACCAAATAGTCTCAAACACTCTGAGGAACCAAATCATCAATATTCAATATGACCCCAGAGCGCTTTGTATATGTATATGGCTTAATAAATAACACATGAATAGTCGTATTTGTCTTTCAGCGATAAAGATTTAATAACACCCTCATTAGGATGGTGCTTGCGTATACTTATTGGTTTGAAACAAAACCTCACATGTTGTTGATCTCAAGTCCTGATTTTCACAAGTCAACAATTATTATATTGCAGAAATAGCATATTGCAGAAATAGCAACAACCGACATAATTAATGACAGTACAGTTCATTGACGTCCAATCTACAAGGCCAATATTTTTCTATAGGCAATATTGTTGGAAACAAGATACTATGACCATGTAACGAAGATGTATGTTTCTGTTGAGTGATCTGTTAGCCAAGGGACAATTGGTGTGTTGTTAACCGAGCACGTGTCAAGAACTGACGTCTTGAATATTAGTTTAGGTTTTAAAACAACCGTGTAGACTTGTTTATTTTTTCATATCTGTTTTCACTGTAAGCAAAGCAAACATATTTACTGCAAAATATTCTGAAAACTTTTAAAATAATACATTACTTTTTTGCAATGGGTTAACATAAACATACTGCCAAGACTTGTCAAGTATGGCACTTTTAATGATATTTCGAGGTTTACATGTTTATTTATTTCCTCTTCAAGAGCCTCAAAATGATGATTCAGTTGAGTTGAGTTGTATTTAGCAGCGGTTGACCATTGTAGACTTAATATCAAGATAAACATCATATTGGAGGTACCTGATTTGTCTCTTTTTAAATATTTGGTAAATACAGTACGACAGATGGTTGAATATATTACACGTAGCGTATTGATTACAAGAAAAGTACGCAAATAACAGAAGCCCGGGCAAATTTACAGATTTGGAATGTTTTTTTTTAATCTGGAAAGACCTTTCTAAACCCGTAAAGCGAGGAAATAATAATGTTGAATTCGACAATTGATTATTAACGATTACGTTCATCACGTTCAGATTTATAATATTTGTTTTCGACATTAATAGGTTTGATCAAAGGATAGTGAATAAAACTGTCGGAGTTTTGCGAGATTAGCTATTCGAGTTTTGTCATCTGCCTAAGGTCTCTTAAACAATGGTTATTTGACGCGAATTTATCTGTCTTGCTGTTTTCATCTTTTTTTCAATTCACACTATCGACCATGTGAAACATAAAGCCAATGAGCAACATACCAGTTTTTCCCCTTTAGCAAAACAAAATAGTTATCAATTATTCTGGAACGGGCCTTAATCCGACGGACCCAGCTGAGTCTCTTGACTTATTCAACTCATCGGTCTTGTAAACCGATATTGATTGATGACCACTACCTACTCAGACTACTCGGATCAAATTGATGGATATGACCTATAATTGGATATCATTTATCAAATTCTTTATTTCTCGATAACGCTTATATTCCATCGTTCCGTTGCATGACAGGCCAGCTTTCTCTTCAGAAAACAATTTGAATAACATAAGGTAGCACTGCAAAAGTAGCACGTCTGGCTCATAGGTGTAAGTGACATGTGCGGGAGTCGCCCAAGCAATATTTTTCCCTAGCTTTACGTTAAAGCAACCATACGCACTAAACTTACAGACTTGTCAGAAAACGGGCATGTTTTTTTGCAAAGGCGTCACAAATATTCCCGGCCTGTTTATTCAAAACCAATACTGCCGGAAAGACCAATAATTTGGCGTTCATTAAAAAAAAGTTGACAATTTACCAGTTTGTTATCATGTTACACTACTTTTTGTAAAGCCCATATTTAAAGCCAATCCATGCCAACCTATGATTTAACTCATTAAAAATAGTGGATATTACAATGCATGGTGAACTTGGAATAGGAAAACCAACGTTATGTGATTGAATTACTATCATTTAGGTTTCCATGTTTCCAACGAAAAATAGAAATTGATTGTCAAAAATAGGTACGAACTCCATTGTTAGCCAATGGTACTTTTATATGTAATAAAGCCTTTTTAGTAGTGTCACTGGTTCTGAATATTCATTGGTTAGAATAAGATTCATTTTCATTGGTGCTTGTACGTTTGATGGCGCAAAGTGTTACTTTGGCGTATGAGTCTTACGTACGAGTCACTTAAACGTATGAGCCAAACGGACTAGTTTTTCAATGCGTCCTAAAATATTTGGGCATCCAGATCCAGGGATTTAATTTCCCCTAACTGGATGGTAGCAAGACGAGTTTGTCTCGACCAATACACTTGTTATTCGAGAAAAAAACTATATATGACAATCGACGATAGATTTGGTTTTTCGATTTGATAAACCTGATTTTCGATTCGATTGTCATAGTTTTTGATAAACCAAGTTTATCGCCCGAGGAAACTGGTTTTTTTCTCGAAAACAACTATGAAAAATAAATTCTAATGCCACAGGTTTTTCTTATAAACCTGTTTTTTTACAAAATAAAACTATGACAATCGAATTATATTTATCCTCGAGTCATTGTACATTACGCATCAACACTGCGGCGGCGCTACGCTCGAACTGGCCAACATAACTGATTCATTCTAAAACCGCCACTTTGTTATTAAAGTCGCTCGGTTAGCAGAGGATCATTTCTTTTATGTAATAGGATACCTAAACTCTACCAACTAAGTATACGTTCAAATTTCATATTTCAAATAATCTTCAACCGAAAACATCTGATATATAACGGCATGGTAATTGGACAAGTAGAAATGTTGATCACCAATTTCTATATTAATTATGTCTTATAACCCTAACCATGCTGAATCCAACATAATCCAACGAGCCAATCTCTATGTTCCACCCGGTGTGCAAGGTTTACGAGGATAAAATGGACCCAGGCTATTATACGCGGCCGAATATACTGGGCCAAGTAGCCTTGACACCCGTGGTGTAGTGGGGAATCGTTCGCCGCTGGTGCTGGAGGTATATGGTTCAAATCACGGGGGGGGGGGGGGGGGGTCACGGTGACTTTTGGGGTCACTTTTCTCCGCGCAGAACAAAATCTGAAAAAGTGCCCGAATGGGTTAGGGTTAAGCCACAAAGTTTACATCAAAAACACATTTGTTGATTTCTAGATATACATTTGCTTTAGGTATAGTGAAATTAAGGTTAACACTATGACTGAAATATAATATTGACCTCACACCTTTTAACTTTGCTTCAAAATAGAGAAAAACATAATAAGTAACTGTTTCATGGGTACTCGGATATATGATCCCGGACTAGAAATTGACTTATACATATACTAAACTATCAAATAAAGAGTATTCTCTTCAAATAAATCCAGCTATTGTATTGTTTCAGTATAACATACCGATTTTAAAACTTCTAAGAGTTTACGACCTTAAAAAGTACCGAATTTTGGTTAAAATGTTGACTGTCATTTTGTTTTTCATCGACACCCTCTTAGAGAACATACATTTTAGCTAAGTTAGCATGAGAAGACTATCTATAAATTGGTTGGTTGGTACGTTTATCTGTCATGACTGACAGCTCGTGACTTTGGTGATGACACGCCACCTTCGTCGGTCAGCAGCCAATCGATAAATGACTGAAGTAGGATGCCCAACCAGAGTTTTTATTCTGTCAAACCATCTTGACCTTGGCCGGCCTGGTCCGCGTGCACCATCGATCTTGCCCTGCATGATCACCTTCTCTAGACAGTTTCCTTGGCGCCTGGCAATATGACCGAAATAAGAGAGAGTTTGGGAATTGATCAGCCCAAGTAGCCTTGTCTTCACATCAATCTCATGTAGCACACTTGCGTTGGTTCTCTTCATGACCCAGGTGATCCTTAGCATCCGGCGCCAACACCACATTTCAAATGCATTGATTTTATTGCAGCTTGCCGTTGTCAGCGTCCAGGATTCACAGCCGTAGGTTGAAATAGGAAAAACAAGTGCTTTGACCAGACGTACCTTGGTTGATATAGTGATGCCTCTGTCAGCCCATATTTTTGAGAGCTGTGTCATTGTAGATATAGCCATAGCCAAACGACGCCTGATTTCTGTATGACATCCTCCTTCTTGTGTGATGAGAGATCCGAGGAAATTGAACTGTTGGATCTGATCCACATTTTGACCGTCAACTAGAAGAGGGGTTATGTTTCCATCATCACCGATGACCATGAACTTTGTCTTAGCAACATTGAGACGTAGGCCCAAGCTCTCACTTTCATTTTTGACCTTCTTCAGCAAGATGCCTAACTCTTCCTGGCTTGTGGCTAATAGTGTGGTGTCATCTGCATAACGTAAGTTGTGAAGCTGCCAGCCACCTACTGATATGCCGCCATTCCATCCATCAAGGACATGTCTCATGATGTGCTCGGCATACAAATTGAACAGAGTAGGTGAGAGGATGCATCCTTGGCGCACACCTTGGCCGAGGTTGAACCAGTCGCTGTCTCCCTGAGCAGTGCGCACACAAGCCAATTGGCCGTCATAGAGGCTTTTTAGTAGTTGAACTAGATGGTTGGGGACTCCTAGAGCTTGTAGCGCAGTCCAGAGAGGAACATATCTCACGCAGTCAAAGGCTTTGGCATAATCTATGAAGCATAGGTATGCCTTTCGCTTGTATTCCTTGCATTTTTCAATGATGTGGCGAATATTAGCTATATGATCTCTGGTACCACGGCCTCTTCGAAAACCAGCCTGTTCTGGAGGAAGCTCTCTTTCGAGATGAGGTCTCAATCTTTCATTAAGGATGTGCAGTAGAATTTTGCTGGCATGTGGGATAAGAGCTATCGTTCTGTTGTTCTTGCATTCGCTGACATCTCCTTTTTTGGGTAGGGTGAGAAAAACAGATTTTTTCCAGTCTTCAGGCCATATCCGAGTGTGCCATATCTTGTTGCAGAGCTGTAACAGGATTGAAACTCCATGTTCGTCAGTGTTTTTGAGTAGCTCGCCAGGAATATCGTCTATGCCAGGTGCTTTGTTGGTTTTAAGCTTCTTGAGGGCATTCTTGACTTCAGATATAAGAATATCAGGCTCCTCTTCATTGCACTCGATATCTGTTTGTATGCCAGTGACCTCTTGAGACGCATAAAGACCCTTGCAGTATTTTTTTCACCGTTCTTTGATGTCTGCCCCCTCTGTCAGTACTTTGCCATTCTCATCCTTGATTACTGCAAGTTTGGCTGTAGTTTTATTGGTCAGATTCTTTATTCCACGGAACAGATCTCTGCTGTTATTCTGGGCACTGTGTTCTTCCAATTCACTGCACAACTTGCTGATGTTACTGTTTTTGTCCCTCCTTGCCTTCTGTTGGATTTCATTAGAGAACTTGCGGTATAGGTTGCTATGTTGTAGGCCAGCTTCTTTAAGATGACGTCTTTCATCTGCAAGGTCTATTACCTCTTGAGACAACCACTGGGATGCACTTCTCTTGGGCTTCTTGGGGACATGTTTTTTGGCAGTTTGTTGAATTGAATCCTTGATGCCTAGCCATAGCTCATCTGGTGTCATTTCGGCTTCATGGAGCATCAACTTCTCGAATCTGTTGCTAGTTTCTGTCCAGAATTGCTTACTGATGTTCTGCAAGTCATACCTCATAACCTTCTGTGAGTTATGAATACTCTTTAATTTGACTCTTACATCCGCAATTAGAAGCTGGTGGTCACTTCCAATGTCAGCGCCTGGCAGAGAAATTACAACAGATAATTGTGTCCAATGCTGTATTATCTTCCACATTATGAGCATGAAATACTCATGTGACGGAGATGACTGCATGTGAAAGTGTTTAATGGTTTCAAGACAGATACATACATGTATCGAACCTGGTTAAATTCAGTCTACATGACGTATATAAAATAGTGCACAGTAAAACTTAGTATCCTTTATGTATGAAGATTGATTGTAGTGTCAGTACGCATGCAATCATCATTCAACAAATAGCCTTAAACTAAATGCCTTAAACTAGAAACGATTTATAATCTCGGGAGAGAAAAACACTATGTCACCAAGATGGAGTTCCCAAACTGTCATATTATATTTGACGAAGTGCAAGTGCTTGTTTCCAAAAGGAAAGTTTACTTTTTTTCTTTTGTAGTAGAAAGACGTAATTTACATGTTTTTAAAGAGCATGCTTCAATCCCAGAGGTGTAAGTCTAAGGCGATTGACGTTCCAAATGTTACAACATAGATTATGTGTGGCAATTATGTGTGCCAAAGTCGATGAAGCGCGGAACTACGTAGTACTTTTTTGATAATATTTTTAAACGTACATATCAGAGGTAAACGATCGCCTTAAAACGTACTGGGATATAAACCGGTTAAACATTCGCACGTCGAGTGCATGGCCTGGAGAACAAAGGTATTAAATACCACATTTTCTGATGAATAGGTTTGAACCTGAAAATGTAGGTTTTTAGATCATCGACGTCTTTCAACTTACCAACTAAATGTTCACGACACGGGAGTCATTCTATTCTTAAGTAAATAAAGCTCACCATTTTAATGAATATTGCAAAATGTTATCGACAAGAATATCCCCAGGTATAGTATTTTATGCACAGTTTTCTTAAAGCAAACTAGCAACAAAAAATAATATGTGAATGAATTTAACACTTTTCTTCAATTTTGTATTACTTTAAGGATTTCTATTTTGTATTACTTTAAGGATTTCTATTTTGTATTACTTTAAGGATTTCTATCTTTAAAATGGTTCTTTAACCCGGATTTATATGATTTTTAGAATTACAGAAATGCTTATCAGACACGTATGATTACCGTTGGAAATAATCATACATGTATAGTTACTGTCAATTTATTAATACTGTTGACATCTGTTAATATTGTAACGGGCCGAGGGTGACAGATGGAACGTCAATGGTAGCGCATGGCCGTTAAGTGGAGATCGAACAACAGATGGTTAAACGGAATATTTTCCCGAAGTGTCAAATACCAAAGATTTCACCACTAAATATAAATTGAAGCAAAAATACCTAAGTCCACACTAGCTATAGACGCATGGAGAAAAAGCATTTAGGAAGGTTCCAATTTTAATTACCGTTCAAGATTTCACTTCACCACAATGAATAATGATCACATAATCAGACTCACAGTCACAAATTATAAATGTAAACAAAGCAGAAGAAATCTATCCTCCCAATTTTATTTAAACAAAAAGGAAATGTGTCCTCCAAATTTCACCTGAATGGACTAGAGGAAATTGGATCCTACAATTTTATATAAAAAAAGATGAGGACATTTGTCCTCCAAATTTCACCTGAATGGACTAGAGGAAATTGGGTCCTCCAAATTTCACCTGAATGGACTAGAGGAAATTGAAACTACGATCACCTATAGTAAGGTTGGATCTGGGAACAACCAGCCGGTTAGTGTCCATCGCAGATCGTAGGGAGCGATGTAAAGATTCAAACACTTTATCAATTTTGTTCCTAGAGCCACATAATGCAAACACTTCATTTATTCTGTTAACTAAAAAAGGAAATCACAGTTTTTTTAGTTATTAAGTCAGTTGAAAAAGATTTCCTCGAATATTCCTCCTATGCACATAGCCCGCAATCCGTACAAAAATGAAAATATAACGCGATCGCACATGAATGGACAAGTGGACAAAATGCCAATGGTTCCAAATTTTGCTCTCTCTTCAAATGACTTTTGATGTACTTAAATGGTCACGCCGTAAAATCGATTTAAAAATAAGCTGCTAAAACCCTCATTTATCATGCTTATCTCAATACATGAACATTGTGTGATTTTGTTGTTTAAAAGACAGCTGTTTGGCATATCAATGTAGACACTACTCGGACGCAATTCATTTTCGATATCGACGATTTTTTAAAAATGCCAATGTGAAATGGGCTGCCTGTAGATGTCATAGACTGGATTCAATAAGTTTGCAAGACAGGTCCTCTTATAGGGAGTATTTCAAACCTTAATCTAAACGAAAGACTATGATTTCACCTCAAGGTCACTCTTGAAACCGACGGTTCAATTTCCGCGGGAGTTTAACTCGGTTTTAGTACCCAAAAGTGCACGGATCGTTTTGGTTAAATTGACCTACGCTATTGTTCCCCGCTAAGTGGTCTCCGAACTAGTAAGATGTCAATCAAGCTCCTTCCCAGAATCCACTAATACGCAGATATTTATTTTAGCCGGCTGCCATACTTTCTGTAATTTAGGAGCAAATATATATTTAAATATGTAGTCGCTTAACCATTAGAGATCATTTTCTGAAAGAGCTTGGACTAAACATCACAAACAGACCAAACGAAACCTAAGCGACTACTTGGTTACCTAAATGACGACCTTTTAATGTTACGTCTTCTATTCACGTGTATTTCAATGGAAGTTATTCACGGTTCCACGAAAATGCTATATTTTAGGAATAGTGGATTTTCCGAGCTGCTGTTATTGTATATATGCCTGGTCTGGATTTTAGTCATTGTCTCGTGCAATATTGGTTTATACTGTGCTATTGGTATACTCTCAACGTAACTCGGAGCGGTTATTGCAGATATGGTTTATTTTTAAGATATCTAGTGTGAAATTTCACTATCTGTAATTGCTGCTATGTTACACTTCTGGTGTAACGTTGTGAACATGCAATATTACACATAACATCCATTGTGAATAGGTCTTTATGGCTCCAAACCCTCGAATGCTCCAAAGCGTATCAGGGATCTAGAAAGAAATCGCTGATGCTGGAGTAAGTGACAAGGACTGCACTATTATCCAACAATCCGACCGTCCTTTACTCGCTTTTCTATAAGGCGATTGGATTTTAAATCCCAGCAGCAGTGACAAACGTTTTCTTTACCTCTATACTCGTTAACGTGAATCGGTCTAGAGTTCTGCGTGATTAATTTAATTTTTGTTTGTTTGTTTGACTTACTCTGTTAATCACTAACCAATTTCCGCTTAATATCATCGCAGAACACAGGGGATGGGCGTTAGAGGCGCCCCCTCAAATCAAATGAGGAAGGGAGGGGAGGAAGGAAGGGATACTGTAAAGTCCAGTGGCAGCACCATAGTGGGAGGGGGAAATCAATCCATGCTTCCCGCCCCCATTTCCCCCAGTCAGATCAAGCCTCGCCCCATTTCCCCTAAAAACAATAGAACATTATTCAAGTTCAGAAACTGGGTTCACCCCTTTAGTATAAAGTGAATTGATTGGCTTTGTATCATTATGAAGGGCTTACTAAACAATGGTTGATTATTAGAGAGGACAAAGCAAAAATACGTCCATGTTTTTCCCTTTTTTTTCTCTTTTTAGAAATAATTATTATTTATTAATATTCGAATATACGAGGGGTATCAAAAAGTTTTAGAAATCACCAAAAAGTGAAGGAGCCAGAAACTTCATTTTGTTATGTGATCCTTCAGACATCTTTACAAAGTCCCTGTGCAAAGTTACACATTTCTCCTACTATTTATTAGTTACATACCACCATTGTAGAGATCCTCAGATTGGTCGCCATTGATTGATTCTCAGATTGCCCCAGATTGTGTTATTCCCAAAACAGCAATAAATAGTTTAAAATGTTGACAGAAAGGGTCAAAGGTCATGTACGGGTCATTAGAGGTCAATCTGTGTACACCCCATGTTACCCATAACTTTATTGTCACCAAGCTTGTTTGTAATGACCTTTAACCCCTTTCTGTCCAAACTTTAAACTATTTATTGCTGTTTGGGGAATAACAATCTGAGGCAATCTGAGAATCAACCAATGGCGGTAAATCTGCGGATCTCTACAATGGCGGTCTGTATACAGCTAATAAATAGTGGGAGAAATGTGTAACTTTGCAAAGGGACTTTGTAAAGATGTCTGAAGGATCACATATCAAAATAAATGTTCTGGCTCCTTAACTTCTGGGTGATTTCTAAAACTTTATGATACCCCCTCGTATATAAATACCAAATCCATTGAAACGCAACACTGTCTACCCTTGAACAGGTGCATATGGCTACTCGTGTGTTCACTGTCTGATTAATCCCAGTTTGTCATTCATCTAGTCACTTTTTTGTGTTTTGTTGCCTAATCGTACCCCCTATTTTGCACCCTTAACATATTTCAAACAATTTAGATTCCGCTTCGCCACAGATTTTATAATGCCTTGTTTTGTGAGATCTTTCACGGTAAATACCGCCAAACAAATGTTAGCCAAAACGGGAAATACTGTGAAATACCGGGAAATACTCACAACATCACAGTTACGAATCTGAATTTTACTATGACAAAATTATTAGAATTAACTAATAAATCCAGATAAACACACCCCTGTACAAAAAGTTACCCCCTGGATCCGAGTAGCCTGAGTAGAAACACAGATAAATATAACACAACATTCACTTTGACTTATGTTTCTGCCAATCAGTAGAGCCAAAATGCTGGACCTTGGAAATGTTCCTAAATTGTTCCCATAGAATAACCCTTCAGTTTAATTATACTATAGTTATATTTGGTGATGTCAAACGGATAATATGTTCTATCTTAACGGTAATTTGAGAAGAATAATGTATGTTTTATCACAATTGCACGGTCGCGGTGGTTGGATATACACTGTAATAGCACGATTTTAATTTTGAAAATCGACAATAATGGATGATATCTAAATAATACCGTATGGTATTGCGTTAATTATTGATAATGAGATTGTAAGCAGTAAGTACTGACTTGTCTAGACAGTATTGATGAATAGATATTATAAGCGTCATCTGCTTGTAAGTTTTCAATACGCAATTATGATTCTTTTTCATATGTTATATATGCTAACAGTTGTGCATCATTAATTATAGTTTTTGTGTGTATCGAATGGAATTGCTGAATATATTTCAAAATTGAAAATCAATATCACGGTCTACGATTGAAATGAGTTCGTGTGGATCAAAAGTGAACTGACGTTGTCTAGTTCTTAAATTAATGCACATGGCGACCTCAGGTCGGGAACTTATTAGTTTGAGTCTAGTGAACAGGTTTTTCAAATATATCATTTCCAAATGTTGTTTGCATGATATTTATGAAGTGAAATAAACGTCGCTGTCTACTGAAGAAGATAACGGGCAATGCTTAACGACATACAATTAAAAGCATACAATTTTTCTTCATTTGGTTGTAGGCCTATCTCTTTTAACTTCTTAAAGTGCAATGTGATAAAACTCAAAAATAGTAGCCTCTACTCAACTTTTCAATAGTTTGGAATTGGGTATATTTTAACAATTTAAACCTGTGTCGCTTAAGGGCCCAGGTAGGGTCCAGGGGCGGTTAAGGGGGACCTGGAGCTATCTGTTTTCTTGCATTTTCAAGGCACCGGGAGGCTTCTTCTGCTAGGACGTATTTGTTGAAATTAACAAATTTTCTTCTCATACAATATTGTTCCTTTTTGATTTTATTGTAGTGAAAGTTGTTTGATTCAAAGGCCTAAAACACCTTGAAAATATAGACCCCCTTAGAGGGTCAAGCAAAAGAAATGTCTTTCTGTTATTTGTCGGGCATTATATATTAATAATGTGGCATCATCAAAACACGTACAAAGGTGCGTTACATGAGTTTCGCGGCGCCATGCTCCCTACCTTTCCTCCTCCTTAACCCTCCTCCTCCTCCTCCTCCTCCTCCTCCTCCTCCTCCTTAACCACCCTCCTCCTCCTCCTCCTCCTCCTCCTTAACCACCCTCCTCCTCCTCCTCCTCCTCCTCCTCCTCCTCCTCCTCCTCCTCCTCCTCCTCCTCCTCCTCCTCTTCCTCCTCCTCCTCCTCCTCCTCCTCCTCCTCCTCCTCCTAAAAAACTAATGTTAAGCTTGAATAATAAAACATTAAGAGCAAAGAGCGCGCACAATTTTAAAACTTAAAAAGACGATCATTATAGGGGACGTAACCGCCTATGCTCCTTCTTCCCCCATTCCACCTTCTTCCCCCTCCTTTTTATTTTTACTCTTTTGTCAATGAGGGGGGACAAGGCCTGCTGGATTTGTTTTCATATGGGGGGGGGGGGGGACGGGCAAGAAATAAATGTTGACTGATACAGTCTTAAAAATGTGTGCGAAACGCGCGAAAATTTATAGTTTACACTAATTTTGCCATGATTTAGGTACATTTTGGCTTTAAACGAGCTTTTAAAACGGAAACTAATGTTTTTGGCAAATTCGCTCGTACCGCGCAAAATTTGCAATATTTGTATTTATTTGAACGTCATAATTCCAATAATTCTATGAATCCCTTTGAGTGAGACATCTGGGAGGGGGCACATCATAGTGTCCCCCACCCTTCAAAAAAGAAGGGTTGGGGCGTGTCCCCCTGTCCCCCATGATTGACACCCATGCCTGTGTCATAATGATTCCTAATTATCACCAATACTTTCATCCATCATAGTTAATTGCAATCGTTTTAAATACGGTTTAATGATTGCTATTTTGTAATTAATACCAAAAACAACTCACGCAATGATCCATCATAAATATATTGCTGTGTTTGATGGTTCCATATGACGCATGCTATACCTTGTAGGCCTATTGTTAGTTTTATATGCCGTGTAAAATTCAACAGCTGGCTGCGATTTAGCAACGAAATCAAAGAAGAAAAATGTGTGCCCGTAAGAAAGTCTCATGAGTAATATTACAAACAATAATATTTTTCATTAAAAATCACTACACAAACCCTGTTGTGTAAAGTGTTACACATAGTTGGGTCAAAATAGGGAACATAGTTGTTTTTGGGTAAACATTTACCCAACGATATTGTGTCAAAGTTTTGACCTTTGTTGGGTTAAATTTAGCTATTTGATGGGTAAAATGTTCACTATGTGTTGAGTAAGTCTCTACACAACCACTGTTGTTGTATAAAGTTTTACCAAACAAACAACCATGTTTCCTTTTTACTCTAGTAAAGTGTTTTATTTTACAAAACATTGCTTATTTTTTCAAAGATGATTCTATTGTTAAGGGTAACTACCATAAAGGCATGATAGCCTATGATATGGTGAGTCAGGATACCTTAACATATAAAAAGGGACCTTAACATATGTATAAAAAAACTAGTTGTAGGCCTACTATAATACAGGGTGTATACAAAAAACCGCACCACTTGTTGCCGAGTGCTTACGTACCCTTACAGCAAATCACATATCGCTCTGCAAAGTAAATACCCCGTTAGAGCTAAAGTCTTTGCTATCACATAGTGAAATTACAAGCTACTACAGTGATGTTGATCAATAAGTCGCTCAGATTTGAGGGATAAAATTAGACAGCTTGAAACACAAATTACATAATTTATCCTACCTACCTGATGTTCTTGTCCGCCGTGCTACAGAGTGTCTTGCGCGCTTTTCAGATCTAACACCGTTAGACTTTTTTACTTTTGGTTCAGTCTCGAGTCTTACAGACACTACCAAATAGTCTCAAACACTCTGAGGAACCAAATCATCAATATTCAATATTACCCCAGAGCGCTTTGTATATGTATATGGCTTAATAAATAACACATGAATAGTCGTATTTGTCTTTCAGCGATAAAGATTTAATAACACCCTCATTAGGATGGTGCTTGCGTAGAGTTATTGGTTTGAAACAAAACCTCACATGTTGTTGATTTCAAGTCCTGATTAACTAGCAACAACCGACATAATCATAATTAATGACAGTACAGTTCATTGACGTCCAATCTCCAAGGCTAATATTTTTCTATAGGCAATATTATTGTATTGTTGGAAACAAGATACTATGACCATGTAACGAAGATGTATGTTTCTGTTGAGTGATCTGTTAGCCAAGGGACAATTGGTGTGTTGTTAACCGAGCACGTGTCAAGAACTGACGTCTTGAATATTAGTTTAGGTTTCAAAACAACCGTGTAGACTTGTTTATTTTTTCATATCTGTTTTCACTGTAAGCAAAGCAAACATATTAACTGCAAAATATTCTGAAAACTTTTTAAATAATACATTACTTTTTTTGCAATGGGTTAACATAAACATACTGCCAAGACTTGTCAAGTATGGCACTTTAATGATATTTCGAGGTGTACATGTTTATTTATTTCCTCTTCAAGAGCCTCAAAATTATGTTTGAGTTGAGTTGAGTTGTATTTAGCAGCGGTTGACCATTGTAGACTTAATATCAAGATAAACATCATATTGGAGGTACCTGATTTGTCTCTTTTTAAATATTTGGTAAATACAGTACGACAGATGGTTGAATATATTACACGTAGCGTGTTGATTACAAGAAAAGTACGCAAATAACAGAAGCCCGGGCATATTTACAGATTTGGAATGGGTTTTTTAAGTCTGGAAAGACCTTTCCAAACCCGTAAAGCGAGGAAATAATAATGTTGAATTCGACAATTGATTATTAACGATTACGTTCATCACGTTCAGATTTAAAATATTTGTTTTCGACATTAATAGGTTTGATCAAAGGATAGTGAATAAAACTGTCGGAGTTTTGCGAGATTAGCTATTCGAGTTTTGTCATCTGCCTAAGGTCTCTTAAACAATGGTTATTTGACGCGAATTTATCTGTCTTGTTGTTTTCATCTTTTTTTCAATTCACACTATCGACCATGTGAAACATAAAGCCAATGAGCAAAATACCAGTTTTCCCCTTTAGCAAAACAAAATAGTTATCAATTATTCTGGAACGGGCCTTCTTCCGACGGACCCAGCTGAGTCTCTTGACTTATTCAACTCATCGGTCTTGTAAACCGATATTGATTGTTGACCACTACCTACTCAGACTACTCGGATCCAAATTGATGGATATTACTTATAATTGGATATCATTTATCATATTTTTTATTTCTCGATAACGCTTATATTCTATCGTTCCGTTGCATGACAGGCCAGCTTTCTCTTCCGAAAACAATTTGAATAACATAAGGTAGCACTGCAAAAGTAGCACGTCTGGCTCATAGGTGTAAGTGACATGTGCGGGAGTCGCCCAAGCAATATTTTTCCTAGCTATACGTTAAAGCAACCATACGCACTAAACTTACAGACTTGTCAGAAAACGGGCATGTTTTTTTGTTGCAAAGGCGTCCCAAATATTCCCGGCTTGTTTATTCAAAACCAATACTGCCGGAAAGACCAATAATTTGGCGTTCATTAAAAAAAATGTTGACAATTTACCAGTTTGTTATCGTGTTACACTACTTTTTTGTAAAGCCCATATTTAAAGCCAATCCATGCCAACCTATGATTTCACTCATTAAAAATAGTGGATTTTACAATGCATGGTGAACATGGAATAGGAAAACCAACGTTATGTGATTGAATTACTATCATTCAGGTTTCCATGTTTCCAACGAAAAATAGAAATTGATTGTCAAAAATAGGTCTCAGATACGAACTCCATTGTTAGCCAATGGTACTTGTATACGTAATAAAGCCTTTTTAGTAGTGTCACTGGTTCTGAATATTCATTGGTTAGAATAAGATTCATTTTCATTGGTGCTTGTACGTTTGATGGTGCAAAGTGTTACTTTGGCGTATGAGCCAAACGGACTAGTTTTACAATACGTCCTAAAATATTTGGGCATCCAGATCCAGGGATTTAATTTCCCCTGACTGGATGGTAGCAAGACGAGTTTGTCTCGACCAATACACTTGTTATTCGAGAAAAAACTATATATGACAATCGACGATAAATTTGGTTTTTCGATTTGATAAACCTGATTTTCGATTCGATTGTCATAGTTTTTGATAAACCAAGTTTATCGCCCGAGGAACCTGGTTTTTTTTCTCGAAAACAACTATGAAAAATAAATTCTAATGTCACAGGTTTTTCTTATAAACCTGTTTTTTTTTCCAAAATAAAACTATGACAATCGAATTATATTTATTCTCGAGTCATTGTACATTACGCATCAACACTGCGCTACGCTCGAACTGGCCAACATAACTGATTCATTCTAAAACCGCCACTTTGTTATTAAAGTCGCTCGGTTAGCAGAGGATCATTTCTTTTATGTAATAGGATACCTAAACTCTACCAACTAAGTATACGTTCACATTTCATATTTCAAATATAATCTTCAACCGAAAACATCTGATATATAACGGCATGGTAATTGGAAAAGTAGAAATTTTGATCACCAATATCTATATTACTTATGTCTTATAACCCTAACCATGCTGAATCCAACAGATTCCCACGAGCCAATCTCTATGTTCCAACCGGTGTGCAAGTTTTACGAGGATAAAATGGACCCAGGCTATTATACGCGGCCGAATATACTGGGCCAAGTAGCCTTGACACCCGTGATGTAGTGGGGAATCGTTCACCGCTGGTGCTGGAGGTATATGGTTCAAATCACGGGGGAGGGGGGGGGGGGGGGGGGGGGGGGGGGTCACGGTGACTTTTGGAGTCACTTTTCTCCGCGCAAAACAAAATCTGAAAAAGTGCCCGAATGGGTTAGGGTTAAGCCACAAAGTTTACATCAAAAACACATTTGCTGATTTCTAGATCTACATTTGCTTTAGGTATAGTGAAATTCAGGTTAACACTATGACTGAAATATAATATTGACCTCACACCTTTTAACTTTGCTTCAAAATAGAGAAAAACATAATAAGTAACTGTTTCATGGGTACTCGGATATATGATCCCGGACTTGAAATTGACTTATGCATATACTAAACTATCAAATCAAGAGTATTCTCTTCAAATAAATCCAGCTATTGTATTGTTTCAGTATAACATACCGATTTTAAAACTTCTAAAAGTTTACGACCTTAAAAAGTACCGCATTTTGGGTAAAATATTGACTGTCATTTTGTTTTTCATCGACACCCTCTTAGAGAACATACATTTTAGCTAAGTTAGCATGAGAACACTATCTATAAATTACAACAGATAATTGTGTCCAATGCTGTATTATCTTCCACATTATGAGCATGAAATAATCATGTGACGGAGATGACTGCATGTGAAAGTGCTTAATGGTTTTAAGACAGATACATACATGTATCGAACCTGGTTAAATTCAGTCTACATGATGAATTTAAAATAGTGCACAGTAAAACTTAGTATCCTTTATGTATGAAGATTGATTGTAGTGTCAGTACGCATGCAAACATCATTCAACAAATAGCCTTAAACTAAATGCCTTAAACTAGAAACGATTTATAATCTCGGGAGAGAAAAACACTATGTCACCAAGATGGAGTTCCCAAACTGTCATATTATATGTGACGTAGTGCAAGTGCTTGTTTCCGAAAGGAAAGTTTACTTTTTTTTCTTTTGTAGTAGAAAGACGTAATTTACATGTTTTTTAAAGAGCATGCTTTAATCCCAGAGGTGTAAGTCTAAGGCGATTGACGTTCCAAATGTTACAACATAGATTTGCGTGGCAATTATGTGTGCCAAAGTCGATGAAGCGCGGAACTACGTAATACTTTTTTAATAATATTTTTAAACGTACATATCAGAGGTAAACGATCGCCTTAAAACGTACTGGGATATAAACCGGTTAAACATTCGCACGTCGAGTGCATGGCCTGGAGAACAAAGGTATTAAATACCACATTTTCTGATGAATAGGTTTGAACCTGGAAATGTAGGTTTTTAGATCATCGACGTCTTTCAACTTACCACCTAATGTTCACGACTAGGGATTTATTCTATACTTAAGTCAATAAAGCTCACAATTTTAATGAATATTGCAAAATTTCAACGACAAGAATATCCCCAGGTATTGTTTTTTTTTATGCACGGTTTTCTTAAAGCAAACTAGCAACAAAAATAATATGTGAATGAATTTATCACTTGTCTTCAATTTTGTAATACTTTAAGGATTTCTATTTAAAGTTTCTTAACACTTTCCACGCGGCAGGCGGCTGCAGACGACATACCAAAATGTCACAAAATGTTTAAAAAATATCAACATTATGGAATGTCATTACCATATTTGGAATCATCTTGAGAAATGCATTGACTTAAGTACAAACATGCCTAGTATCGGGTCAGTAATCCTTGAGATAGACTTTGAAAATTGAGAAAAATTTCTGAAAAATCTCTTTTGTGTATGGTAAAATAATAGCCGCGTGGAAAGTGTTAACCCGGATTTATATGATTAATAGAATTACAGCTTATCAGTCACGTATGATTACCGTTGGAATTAATCATACACGTATAGTTACTGTCAATTTATTAATACTGTTGACATTATCTGTTAATATGCTAATGTTAGTTTAGATTGGAGATTTGGAGAGGTAATAATTTAAAGAATAATCAGTGAAACCATTGATACATAAACGGTACAGTGCAGCCTTACTAACGACAGTGAGGCGCTTAAGAGCAGCAGATACAATACCATCAGGAGAGATCTTTGTTAATCCTCTTTTACTTTGCAAGTAGTGTGCAACAGAATCTAGACAGACTGGCAACTCTGAGCATACATAAAAAGACCTGTGGCCACCATGGGACTTAATACGTTACACTTCTTCAACTTGCGGATATGGAAATCAATATATTGAAAAGACGACGAGTGCCTAAATTCAGTACGGAGATACCAGTAACTGACAGTGAGTTCCTTTATACACACAACAAAATATATAAGTTCCCCCTAGCATAATACTAGAATATTTCCAAGAATATTTGATGGATTTAAATATTTTCAGCTGGAAAGATGCATCCAATTGTTAGGCACATTTTGATACCAAATGTGTTGGCCGTTATTTTTATTAAATAATCGATTATTTTTTGAGTTACAGACCAAAAAGTGCCAAAAAAACGTGATTTTTTACCGCCAAAATCATGAAAATCACATTTTTGGGAAAAAAATCACATTTTTTTGGCACTTTTTGGACTATAACTCAAAAAATAATCGATTATTTAATAATAAAAAAAAAACCGCTCCTGGGGAATTGTTATCAGGATTATCATAAAACTAGTATGACAAAATTTAACAAAATATATTTTGAGTTATCTTTTCCAAACCTAAAATGGGTCAAAAAATGTGTTTTTTATAATTTTTTCCAAAATGGTCAATTTCATTATCATGGTTGGATTCATTAAACCCTTTTCTGCAAAAAACTGTTACGTTTATAAAGATTAAATGAATATTGAAGAAGTTACGGCAGTTTTACGGAGGCTGTACCTGAGAGTCCACACCGGGCCCCCTTAACGCAAACGCTGACATTTATCCGACCGTCCTTTACTCGCGTTTGCATAAGGCAGCAGTAACAACTGTTTTCCTTGCCTTTACTCTTTAAATGTGAACAGGTTTAGAGTTCTGTATGATTCCTTTAACCATAACACTTGAACGCTTTATAATAGTGGTCTATGCTCTTAGCCAAGCAATTGAACGCGTTTTCAAAGTAGGAACATTTCCGATCTTCACATCTGAATAAATATTTTGCCCACTATGACACGTATTATTATGAAACAAATAATTTCGATATTGCCTCAGAGTACTGTGTAATATGGCGTAAGCCTGTTATTTGCTGAATGAATATATAAGTGAATAACACAGGAATAATCATAGATTATAATACTCATGGGATGAAACCTGAGTTTTCTTTATTTGAGAAGACTATAAATATTGAATAACATCTTCATAGGGAGACTCGAGTATACTTATAATGCAGAAATAGCAACAACCGACATCACCAGAATCAATGACAGTACAAATCATTGACGTCTACAATCTTCACTGCTAATGTTTTCCTATAGGCAGTATAATTGTATTGTCAGGAACAAGATGCTATGGCCATGGGATCCGGAACTAGCGGGGGATTAGGGCCGGGACGTAGGCCTATACATTGCAAGTGTGACGTCCCCGGTACATTCGTGTACGGTCCCCGCCTCCCTAAGCCAGAACAAAGTCTACTACGCCCCGGCTACAGTCCGCGGATCGCTTAATTTTTATTCTTCAACCATAAGCGGATGCATTTCTAGGTATTCCCTACGCAAGGAGTGTATATATGTATACCCTAACTAAGGTCACGAATTTTCCGCGAAAATCGCGGAATTGAGGTTAAACGCGGAAAACGACATTTTGATGAAAAGAAAAAAAATGCACAAAAAACGTCCAAAACACAAAATGTATAAATAGTCTTGAATAAAACAATATAAATATTAAAAAACGATACGTAATAAAACAAAATAAACAATATTTAAATATAAAACTCCGCGATATAGAGGGTCGGCTACCGCTACAGTAATAATAAGGTAAGCCTAAAAATCTAAAATGGTGTGTTTTTCTGTAAAGTGTGTTAATTTTGGTTTTATAGATCGTACATTTTAAGCTTTCTTGGGGAAAATTACATCACAGAAATATGCAAAATTCAAAAAGCGGAAAAACGCGGAATTCGACAGTTACAAAGCAGAAAATTCGTGACCTTAACCTTAACGTACGTAATTGCTACACGCCTCAAGTAGACGTAGTATACGTCCTCGTCTGTTCCCCTCCAGCCCAACACGTAGTATTATCAACCAAGCACAATACCTGTTCAAATGGCTCGACCAAAGCTGTTCTAATTAGCGGCATATCCCCGACTCTATATATATTTGCCGACTACCAAGCAGTTCCAACACGCGGGCTACTCCCATCGTGGAGTGACTGTGGACATCGCCGCTCTGCTCGCCGCAGGCTGTGTATCACGGGGAAATGTATCGCAAGTGAGTTTCATTTTGAATGGAATATCGCAGCTCTGCCCGCGCCTTTGGCGCGCACTGTGTATCACGGGGAAATGTATCGCAAGTGAGCTTCATTTTAAATGGAATATCAGTAAAAGAGGAAAATAGCGAGCCCGATACCAGTGCTATCCCCCACATAGCCGGGCACCGTTTCTTGTACATACGCGTATTATAGTCCCCGCATGGTCCACGCCATGTCCCGGGTCCCTGTTGGCCGGGCTTGCAATTGATATGTGGATAGCAAGGATGTATGTTTCTTTTGAGTGATCTGTTAGACATGGGGTGTGTTATAAATCGAGCACGTTTCAAGAACTGACGTCTCGAAATATCTTTACCGTTTCAAAACAACCGTGTAGACAAAGCATGCATATTTACTTTTAACAATTCTGAAAACTGGTTAAACAATAATGTACATTTCTTGTTTGCGATGCGTTAACAAAAACATACTGCTAAGACTTATCAAATATGGCAATTTATTGACATTTCGTGGTTTACTTATTTTTCTCCTTCTAGGGCTCATACTTTTGTTTGAGTTGTATTTAGCAGTGGCTGACCATTGTATACTTTATGTCAAGATAAACATCATATTGGAGGTAACTGATTTATCTCTTTAAATATTGGTAAGTACGGTACGACATATGGTTGAATTTACTGCACATAGCGTGATGTTTACAAGAAAAGTACGCACAAGTAAGCAACCCGGGCAAATTTTAAGATTTATAATAGTTTTCCAATCTGATAAGACCTTTCCAGATTTGAAAAATTAGGAAATAATAATGTCCATACTGATTATTAATGATTATGTTCATCACGTTCAGGTTTGTAATATTTGTTTTCCGACAATAATAATAACACAGTTTTTTCATCTGCCTAGCTAAGCTCTTTTAAACAAATGGTATTTTTTTTGGAGGTGTGGACCCTCAGGTATAGCCTCTGTAAAACTGCCGTAACTTCTTCATTATTCATTTAATCTAAATAAAAGTACACACTTTTTTGCAGAAAAGGGTTCAATGAATCCAACCATGATCATGACATTTTTTGACCAATTTTAGGTTTGGAAAAGATAACTAAAAATATATTTTGTCAAATTTTGTTTTATTATAATCCTAATAAAATTTCCTAGGAGATTTCTTTTTTAATATATATATATATTTTTTAATTATTGACTAAAAGGTGCCAAAAAACATTTTTGGCAATTTTTGGTCAATGATTTAAAAAATAAATCAGATATTCCAACAAACAAACAAAAAACTCCTAGAGAATGTTATTGCAAAAATATTAAATCTCATATATTTTTAGTTATCTTGACGAAACCTAAAATGGGTCAAAAAACCTGTTTTTTATAACTTTTTCAAAATGGTAAATTTCATGTTCGTTATTGGATTCATTGAACCCTTTTCTTTAAGAAAATGTATACTTTTATATCGATTAAATGAATAAGGAAGGAGTTACAGCAGTTTTACGGAGGTCGAGGTTCCACACCCCCTTTAAATGACGTCATACATTTTTTCAAAAAATTCTTCCTTGAATTGTACGTAGTTCGATGACGTCATAGATTTTCATTGAATTTGGAGGTGCAAAATCCCTTATATTGACAATCTTATCTGTTTTTTTGGCTGATTATGTCATTTTTGGACTTTTCGCACACTTTAAGACGATTAGAGAGCATGTATGGTCTAGTGGATAGCATGCAGGACTCACAATACAAAGGTTGTGAGTTCTAGTCCCGCTACGACCAACATGTTTATGTCCTTGGGCAAGGTACATTATGTTCCCATCCCTTAACACATTTTGACCTGTGATTTTGATATTTCGCCGGTAATAAATCATCTAATATGTTGTCAACCGCAGACTATGTGGCCCATTTTCAGGGTTATGAAGGTTAGTTTATGCCCTCGGGGCATAATTATGTCCTTTGCAGTCTTTTAATTGGACCACATGTGGGAAATAGACACATCCTTAGATGATTTATTACCGGCGAAATGTCAAATCACCAGTCCAAAAGTGTTAAGGGAGTGGGAACATAATGTACTTAGAGTCATTTGCCTCGTGGTTCGGAAGTCACGTATAAATGGTGGTCCCGTGCATTGGAAGAGCTATCCCCCGAGCACGTTAAAGAGTAGAGGATCATCCCGGGTCTGTATCTGCACACACACACACCCACACCCACATAATATGTATTCCTATACATACCTCAACTACGCTGCTTCCATTGTTCTGTCTTAGTACGACCGATGATGAAGACGATTCTGCGACAGTCTTCTGCAGACGACATTCATGACAGTCCCAACATTTCACAAAATATTTCACAAATGTCAACATTATTGAATATTTAGAATCACCGAGAGTAATTAATTACAATAAGTTCAGACATGCCTAGTATTGGTTCAGTAACTATCATTCACTGGGTTTTGGCTTATAAAATGTGAGTGGTTTTCAAGTTTTGAGAAACAACGAATTGAACAAGAGAGCTTATGTTTGTCTTTCATGCAAATCGGTTTGATTGGTTACTTTCACCTAGCGCATCCTTATGTCATCAAAATGCAGTGAGCAATAATTCTTTTTAAATTATACAGAAAAACCGTCTATTGACCTAGGAATTCTACTAGTGGCTTTTTCAAAATCTTTCTCCAATGTAATGCTTTGTGTTACATTGAAAATGTTTACTGAAAGCAAATATTGATAGTAAGACAAGTCGTGAGTTTTGTAAAGTCGGTGGTAATTTAAAGTCAATATTAAATGGAACAAGATCAAAAGCATCAACGTGATTGTTACACACCTGTTCTACTTCCTTTTGTTATTCATTGTCTTCCTATACGAGGGTCATTCAATAAGTTCTACCTCCTCCCTCATAACATTGCGAATATGAATGTCAGCCTCATGACATTTGTCATAATTATAGCTCTAAATCATAGCTACACATTTATATTAAATGACAATCGATATCTGTTTTACTTTTCATATGAAGCGGTCAGATCCAGAGAGAGATTTTGGACAACGGAAACGGAAAATTACATTTAAAATAAATAAATGTTTTTCGGGGGGTTTTCCGTATTATATGGTATGATGTAATAGCATGATTTTGATACTGAAAATGGAAATCAATGAATGATATCTGATAAAAGTATAGTATTATCATGTTTGAATGATATTGTAAGCAATATTAACTCTTATAGGCTCGCAAATAGTGTAATATCAACTCAAATGCATTGCTATGCCTTTGGCATATTGGAATACTGATAATCAGTATGATTTTCGTTGTTACAACTCATGCCACAGTGATGCCTCGACGTTAAATCTTTAACATAATAGTCACTTTATGAGTTTTTATTATGTGCCACCTTCAGAATAGTCAATCAGGAAGTAAATTATAGAAAATTATCTCTTTGGGAGACTTGTAATTCCTCTATTTAGTCCGGTATATTGAAAATCACTTGGTTCTCATGAAAGTTAAATATGCCTTTTCCAGGGTGCTCTAGGGAAGGGGTAAACTTATGGTTGTCCCGATCTGGTTCTGGTTAATTAGAGGGCATAATATTTCCAAAAAATCAGCCACATTCAATGTTTATGGTCTGTTAAAGAGATATATATGTCATTTCGAACGGTTATAATTGACCGATAGGTCGGTTTTGCTTCTTACAATAGGCCAAATGAATAGCACTTCTGCGATGTTTTGCTGTTTTTCATCCGTTTCCGTCACACTAAATGTATGGTTGGTTTTCACTGCACCTCTAGAAAAGTACAACCAGTACTCAAATCAATTTACAATGAATTTGTAGCTTAGGTTCCAAGCTACAATTGTGTGATATTTCACAAGACTGGCTTATATAATAAGAAAGTTATGAGGTAGGAGGTAGAACTTACTGAATGACCCTCGTACATACGACTAATAATCAGTTCACCTGTATACACGTATAGCTTATACTGAACAGTCAGTTTAAACTTGTCGAACAAGTGCACTATTTCAAGCGAGGGCGCAAGTTCTTTGTGATTTGTGAATTGAAAGAACGTAGATGCAATAGAATCAGGCAGAACAGTTAATGGGAACAACTACGATTCGTTTTGCGCGAGGTACTGACTGACTCGTAATACAATCAAAGGTCTTCTGATACGGAATGCAAATTTTAAAAAGGGGCAAGTAATTTGCTAATTCAGAAAAATATAAAACATCATCAAAAAGCAGATGTTTGCATTTTTGCACGTTGTTTATGTGTGCTTCAAATTCAAATAGAAATCATTTTTGAAATGTTATGAATTTAATGAATTTCTGTACGTACGTACATACAATTTCTTTCTTTCTTTCTATATATTTTAAAGCCAAAATACACCCTAAATGAGTTAACCAATTGCATCAACTACAATATTTTATAAGTGCGATATGGGTTTTAGTTTGTATGAATTTGATAAAAAAAGAAAAAAACTAGCCTGGTATTTAATGATATTAAAAGAATTGTGACAATTGTACCTTTTCAAGAGAAAAACGCTACGATCTATACAAAACACTCCTTGGGCGACAGGTAAGATCGGTCGGTTCGGATTTGTTTCTTCGAAATTGTTGGTGAATGTCAAAAAATTTTGAAAATTCAAAAACAAATTCCAACATTTTCAAAAAATTCAAAATTGTCCAAGAAAACAATTCAACCCAACATTTTCGCAAATGTTTGCATTTTGTTCAATACGGTTTTGTAAACAAAATATCGTGGATAAAGAACAGGTTCTCTTTCGTTGCCTTAAATGTTTGTGGCCACGCACGATAAGAGTAATTTGGCTGGCCCTCTGGCTTTCTCAATACTGTTCCCATTCGAATTTAGAAATCAATGAGTTGGGTCATTAAATATTGGACGAGGTAAGAAACCATAGGTAACAGTCTAACGTGTTGATGATAAGGCGCTTATCGATAAGAGAGAGATAACAAATATTTTTTCCCCGCCAATGCGATTTTTTTCTCATCATCAGACCAATGATACGATTATAACATCATCGTGCCAAATGATGATGTTTAAATGACAGGCTACAACTACGAGTGTGTCATGCGTGTATTGTTAGGTGCACTTGAAATAGAAAAGTCGACGCTATGTAAAGAACCTGTGTGTTTCGTTATGGGAGGGGTACATATTTCCAAATCCTGTGAAAGAAACCTAAATGAAATATCACGAAACTTTCAGCACATGTTAGGAGAGTCATGTACATACAATTTCTACTAAAAATGGAGGTATAAATACGACATTTTGAAGCCCCAAACCGGTTTTTATATGTATGCTGTAAATTAATGTGTTTTTCCGGTTCTCAAGCTGATTTTATTGGGTATATCCTTGGTACTCTATACTAGTACCAAGTCAGAGTTCCCGTATCTGCCGATACAAGAACATAATTATATACCAGTATCGTTCCATACTGGGACAAATCTCACTGGTATCATGTGAACCAGTATCAGCCGATACTGGAACATAAAAACATTCCAGTATCGAACGATACTGGAACAGTAAAATCGTACCATGGCAACCGATACGGGCAACTTCAATATTCCAGTATTAATAAACGATACTGGTATACTAGTATCTGGGACCAACCAAAGAAAACTTTTCCAAGGATTTTGTTTGGTATATCCTTGGTGCACAAACAAAAATTCTTCCAATAAAGGATTTTGTGCAAGTTTAATTCCATGCTGTGTTACATCAAGGATAAACCTTTGATTGGACATTCATGTGTTTATGAAATGCTGGTACTTGTTTTGGTACAAAATGGAAAGAGGAGACAGACTAATACCCAGCCATGTGAAGCAGACAACAAGCATGTAATGTATAATAGCAAAAAATCTCAGGTTTGCAACTACACCCTCTTACGGTGACCGTGTTACACAAATTTGCTAAGGATGACGAGGGTAAAGTCAAAAGCGTAATAAAGTTAAAACTCCGCATCTTCATTCATTCCTTTAACTATCTCAACCGTAAGGTTACTATAAGCAAATACTAATCGGTAATGTTTTCGAGTCTTTCTAAAGTAAGCGTTTTACTTCTGATGGAAAAGACACGCTGATTGTGACTGATAGTGCTATAAATCGCAAATCTCTGTTGAGGTCCATTTGAATTTCAAATTAATGGCATTTCATGACACTGCATTAAAGAACATGCTAATTTTAATAAGAGGAACTTTAAAATATGTTGTCATTACAGCCACCATCAAAAGGGTGAATTATTCGATAAATGTAGACTCAGCTATCCGAACCGATTGATTGAACTCTTCCTATCCTAAATGTATTGGCGATTTCCTAATTGACATTCACTGGAAATGAAGAACAATATTCCATAAGGGTGAAGTCGAACGACTATAACCACTACAGACTTCTGCATTCTCAATAGTTATCATAAGACATTTTGAGTATACTATGCTTGGATAACGCTGTGGGTACTATTGTATTATGTGTAAGAGCGCTGTAAATGCTCATTATTATTTTAAGCTATACATGTAGTCCCTCTCATTGCACTGTACATTAGGATAGTATCTTACCAGAAACGAATCCTTGTTACTTTTCTACAAGTCATTTAGAGATTCAATCAATCAATCAATCAATCAATCAATCAATCAATCACTGAAATATATATAGCGCCAGAACCAAAAAACTTGTACTAAGGCGCTTTAGCACAATGTAATACAGAGAAAACTACTTTACAAAAGCATGTTCAAAAAGATGACATTTTAAAAGTCGTTTAAATATGTTGATGGAATCTGCATTTCTGATATGATCTGGAAACCGGTTCCATTGACGAGGAGCATAGGATGAGAAGGCACGATCAGCAAATGTGATAAGGTGAGTTCTGGGTTCAACCAAATATGGTGCAGAAGAGGTACCAGTCTGAACATGGAGCAAGTTTGCAAGATAGTCCGGTGTTTGTTGATGGAGAGATTTATATGTGAGGACTAAATTTTTGAAATCAATCCTATACTCAATTGGAAGCCAATGAAGGTGAACAAGATCTTTAGATATAGGGTCATATTTTCTCTTTCTCATCACCAACCGTGCCGCAGTACGTTGCACATTCTGAAGTCTTGTGATGAGAGTCTTGTTTATGCCAGCTAGTAAGCTGTTTATTTATTTATTTGTTTATTTGTTATTCGGCAAAATCGACATCAACAATACAAAAATAATCAAGCACATAGTAATAACATATAACATCACGAATAAATCCAGACAACCAAGTCGATAAGCCAGGATAACCCATAAAGTTAGCTAAATATGCCAACTTATTTCCAATGGGGTCCCAAAAGGAAAAAGGTGCCTGCAAAAGGTGATGAAAAGAACAGAAGACAAAAACAAAATAGATGGGCAAACAAGGAAATAAGTTACACATATACAGCCAATTCCTGGTTCATCGACGTAGTGGACAGATAGGTTTTGACATGGGATTTGAAGGAACTCTTGTCTGTTAAGAAAGAATTCCAGTCTAGGGTACCATGATAGAAAAATGAGTTGGAAGCAAGACTGGTGACTCTTGGGACATGAAAATTGTGTGAACTTGATCTTGTACGGTGAGCGTGAGCAGCAGTGGTTTTGGTGAATAATTGATTCAAATAAGAGGGTCCCTTCGAGTGGAAAACATTGAACATGTGATTCAGACGGAGTTGTTTAACTCTGTCATGGATTTTTAACAATTTGAGTGAATCCAGATGCACCTGACCAATATGATCTCTAGGAGACAAGTTGAGAATGAAACGAGCTATTTTGTTTTGGACGATTTGAAATTTGCGCTGGTATGATTTGTTGAGACTTGAATACCAGGAAGTGCAACAGTAGTTAATATGGCACTGCAGAAGGGCAGAGCATAGATTTTTCCGTAATTTCTGGTTAAGGTATTTGGAATGTCTGTAGAGAAATTTGAGTTTTCCAGTTACTTTGTTAATAATAGAGGAAACCATTAGGTCTCCAGAGAGGCTCTGGTCGAGTGTCACTCCCAAGTATTTGATAGACTTTTGGGCCTTGATGGTTTTATCATTATAAGATATCTGAAAATTGTTGACCTTACCAAGTTTAGTTTTGGTACCAAATATAATACACTCAGTTTTCCCTACATGAAGGGATAACTTATTAGAAATCAACCAATCATTACAGGACTTTAAATCAGAACTCAGACTGCGGGAAATGACCTCAGGATCTTTATGGGATGAGATAATAACACTATCATCTGCATATAGAAGCAGCTTGTTGTGCACTGATGTTTCCATGTCATTGCAGTAACAAAGATAGAGAAGAGGGCCCAGTAAACTTCCCTGTGGTACACCACAAGAAAGTTGCTTAAGGCTGGAATTGATGCCATCAATGCACACCAGCTGCTGTCTATTAGATAGATATGATTTAAACCAGCTGGGGTCGATTCCCATGGCCTCCAGTTTTTTGCAGAGAATTTGATGGTTTACGCTGTCAAAAGCTTTGTTGCACATCTAGAAGTAACATCCCGACAAAATTACCCTTTGCAATTTGAGACCTAATAAAATCAGTGAGGTAAATCAAACACGTTTCGGTGGAAAAGCCTGAACGGAAACCAGATTGATACTGAAAAAGCAAATTCAAGGAACTAAGATATTTCTCAATCTGAATGTAAACGCTTTTTTCTAAAATTTTGGAAACACAGCTCAAAATGCTCACAGGACGATAATTACCCACATCCAGCCTACATTTTTTCTTGTATAAAGGTATTACTTTGGCAGACTTCATGCCATCTGGAACAGTGCTGGAGGCTATCGATGAATTCACAATATGAGTAATCAAAGGAGCAAGCTGGCGAGCCCCATCTTTAAGGAATCTAGGAGCAATACCATCAAGGCCTGCACCTTTGTGCACATTTAGACCTGACAATTCCTTGAAGATAAATTCCTCACTAACAGGCTGGAGTATGAAACTATTAGGGATAACTCCTTTGTTATGATAGAACTCAACGAATGACCTGGGCACAGCTCCAGAGGTACTAGAGAGAATGGGAAGTTTGCTTACCAAGGTGTTAGCAATTGTAGAAAAAAATGTGTTGATATGATCACAAACTGAGAGGGTATCATGGCAAAGCTGACCGTCGACATTCAGAACAATTTTACCTTTATTTGAGGATTTGGAACTGTACCCAATGCCTTTTAGGTGCTGCCACAGTTTTCTAGGGTCACCTTGACTTTCATCTAGTTTTGTTTGAAAATAAGATGATTTGGATTTTTTGATGTCTGTCTGAATTTGATTGCGCAATGAGGTGTTGCAGTAGTCAAGTCTTGAAGTGACCAATGTGTGCACAGCTATTTTAGTGGAATCCGTGGTTAACATTCTCCGGGCCTTACCGATGTTTCTGAGTTGGAAACTTGCCGATCTGGTGATATGAGCAACTTGAGCTGCCATTGTCAAACCGGAGTCAAACATAACCCCAAGATTCCTCACAGGATCAGATTTGATAGGTATGTCAACGCCAGCGATATATTGGAAGAGTCTAAAGTAGCGGTTTATATTGTCTAACAATAGCAATATATAAAGGAAGGTTGTCGACATCTTTAAATATACTATATTGATGTGTCTAACATTGATGTTTCATACTTAGTGCAAATGAAGTAATATATATGAATAAGGGGGAGAAAATATGTAAGCAACTACACGGCTGGCTTTCTAGATAACGTCTACATGTTCCTGTTACGCGATGCACCAAGTTATTCATGTACGGTACACTGTTAGAAGAATGTGTTTATCAAACGTGCCATAGATCAAACTATACAGTATGCAGATAGTCTTTTGAAGAAAAAAAAGCTTTTTAAATAACGATTTGGTAGTTGAAAAGTAGCACTTTGAACGCCAATTTCTATATTGCTCTTTTCTTTTTAAGCCGCAGGTAGTTTACATTCACCTACTTGTTCTTACTTGTTCTACATTTACTTTTAGATATTACAAAAGTAATTTCGATTTTTCCACAGTTGCACTCCTCAGGTGGCCAGATGGCACAATAGTCAGTCGTGGCTATATGGAATAAGTTATTGGTATCGAGCACTCTGATTCAAGTGATCTATTCCTGTTGTATTTTACTTTAAGGTATAATGAAACTCCGGTTAACACCACACACCTTTTAACTTGGCTTCAAAATAAAGAAAAGCATAATAAATCAGACGTCTCCTTTATCGTGCCATATCCATAAATGCATTAATGACTGTATACAAATATACAGCCATGTACCGTGAATATGAATGAATCTTCAACAGCGTATGCGTCAGCATGTTACGTTCAAGGAATTTGAATGTTTTCAAATAAATAAATTACTTTTACTATAAATAAAAACGATTTCGGGGGGTGGGGTGGGGGTAGGTTTGATTTGTCTCGAGTCTGTTGTTCAATATCTCATCTAGCACATCTGGTTTATTAGCAGTGCTGTGACCTATATTGTCGGCTGAATGCTGAAGTTATTTTCGAGAAGTTATTTTGTTCTAAAATTCATTTTATATTTTATTGTTTTTTGACGTCATATTCCTTTTGTAAAATGTTATTACTCTGATCTTCACGTCTGTACCATAGTTTGATGTGTGTCTGCCTGTATCTGTATTTTGCATTCAGCCGACAATATAGGACTTTACTTCATGTGTCCTTAAAAGACTTTCGTAACCTCTCTCCGTCTGACGCTGCAACTAAGGCATGTCAGACTATCGAAGTTTACCGTTCATACATGTATTGTTTTAGCGACTTTTGGTATATTGCTTTGATTTGTCGTATATAATGATTTTTCTGTGTTACCCACTAATTCTGAACAAATTTTCTCTTACCAGTATCTCGTATTTTCATCAATTAATGTATTATATATATATATATAGTAAACGAAAATGTAGCAACAAATACAAAGAAAGTGCTCGATGGTTTTTATGCCAGAGCGTTATACAGATTAGATGGAAATCAACAGTTCATCACTGCTATCTCTACTACTACGTAGTTTCGTACATAGCACGACACGTCTTGTCGTGTTGCACTCGTCAGGTAGAATATGATAATGATACAATACAAGATATTACGTTATAACTGCATGGGCAAACATGAACACTTGGCTACGCTTGGCGGAGCGAAAAATCCACAACACAAAAAGTGCTTAAGACGAAATGATGAAAAAACTATGATACAAAGTTCTTGAGCAAGAATTTACTTGCATGCCTACAGGCTGTGACGAGCTCATTACGTATTAGATAAAGGACGAGTAGTAGACCATCAGCAATAATAATGGGCGCCCGGCAAGCCTCTTTTGCAGGCGAGGCCGTAGGCCGAGCCTGCAAAAGAGGAGCGCCGGCGACCATTATTATTGCTGATGGTCTACTATGAGTGTTTTATCTTTCATACATGTTGATACACCGTAACCGTGGTAACGATACAAATAAATAAAGATGATAATTTGTAAGTTATATAATCAAAATTGTACAATTGATCTAGTAATAATATGAAGGTGTCTGTTATACTAATTTTGACATCGCTAAACTTTGCAAGAGACTATACATAATGTTGGTCTGGTGATTAGTACCCCATGACGTAATATACAACCTCCTTGAAGTTAGCAAACCATGAAATACTTTAGGTGGTACACACATAGATTTAACTGATTTAAAAATTGATATAAACGAATTTAGCATAATCTTTAGTCGTATTGATCCGACCATGGTATTTTGGAATCAGTTATATAGATGTAACAGGTGGTACCAATTTTGATCTCTATTTACAATCTCGAATAGAGTGTATTACCAAAGCAATGCTCATGCTCAAGTCAAGAAGCCTATTGCATGTCAATGATAGTTTTAATATACTGTAAGATTTGTGTAAAAAACATCGCCGATAACAAGGAATTATACGCACTTTGTATGTTTGGATATACTTGGGAAATGCCTTTATATAGGCCTACATGCGATTGCTGACAAGAAACTACAGGAACGTGAGTTGATCTATGATTTTGTATCATACTATTAAATGATTATGTTATACTAGGGAGGTGTTAAATAGAATTGTAACACCTCCCTGGTTATACCATGGCAGGTAATACATATTCTATTCTAGAACGCTGAAATGATTTGTAAGGCCCTCTATATCAAATTTCAATGCGAATAATTTCCGAATCAAGTTCAACTGCGTATAGATTAACACGAAAAAGAAAATACCATCAGTCACGACCTTTCCCACTCCCACACACCCCACACACTTGCCTCCCTCTCCGCCTCTTTTTATACTGGTTGCTTTTCGATTCCTCAAATCGACGTCTCGAAATTTTGTGCCAAAAAAAATTCTTTTTTTTTCTTTGGTCAAAAATTGAAAAAATCAGTATTTTTTTGTGAAATTCTATACAAAAACTGGATTCTCCGACTCATTTCCTTTCCAAAAATGTTTACTAAATACATCACATTACTAGTTTGACAGCCCCTCCCCCACCCCACTAACAACATTATTTGTGAGTAAAAAATGCCAAAAATTGCTTGTTTATACTATTAAGACACTAATCTAGTGCCAATTTTCTTATTTTTTTTGAATTTTTGACCAAAAATTGCCAACATGTTTTTTTCCCTTCTGATTCCCCCCCCCCCCCCCCCCCCCTTTTTCTCACCTTTTTGGCCTTTTGTTATCAACATCTTCTGCTCAAGGAAGGTTTTGATGGGATTTGTTGCATTTATCGAGTGCTGTAATTTTTAACTATTAATCATACAAAGGTATACATTTTTGGAAAGGATTTGGATCAGAGAATCGATTTTGGCATCAATTTTGACCAAAAATGTTGTTTTTGTTGAGAAAATCACCCAAAATAACTTTTTTGACCAAATTTATTTGGGAGCAGCTAACAAAATTGTTTTTGAATAAAAAATGCCCAAAATTGCTTGATCATACTATTGAGACACTAAAAATGTGATTTTTTTTAACCTCCAAAATTACATTTTGGGTCAAACAAAATATGCTGAAATTGTACCAAATTCATCGTAAGACATGTTCTCTGGAACATTTTGTAGTTGTTAGATTAAAAAGTGTTTAATTTTTTTAAACTTTTGACCCCCAAAATGTTATTTTGGAGGTTTAAAAAAACACAATTTTGGCATTTTTTTGGCAAAGGCTGCAATTTTTATTTTATTTTTATTTTTTATTGTTTTTCTTACCATTGAGTTGGGCGAGTCATCTTCTTTTCTTTGTTTTAATCAGCAGTGGGTCATCTCCCCCCCCCTCCCCCCCCCCCCCCCCCCCCCCCCCCCCCCCCCCCCACCACCCCGAATATCGAATGGTGCGTCCCTAAGACATTTCTCTTCTGGTTTATTTATTTTTATATACAAATGTTTAGTTTTGAAATGATTTAAAAATGTAAAAATCAGCATTTTAGTACCAAAATGGATTATCTGACTCATTTCATATCCATTTATAAAATATCACATTAATAGTTCAAACGTTACAGCGCTTGATAAATTTCATATTAAAAGGGTTAACACTATCCATATACAGCGTGTATCAAAAAGAACGCAACACTTTTTTGTCGAGAGCTGTACGGTCACAGTAAAAGACAAATCACTCTTAAACTTATATATTTTGTTAGGTCTACTTATTGGCTACCACATAGTCAAATTACAACGATATCGATTATTTATTCGCTGAGATATTAAAGGTATAGGTAAAGAAGTGCAAAACACGTTTTACATCGTTCGTTCTAAAAACTTGGACTTTCCAGTCCGATTAGTGTTATGGGTTAACAGTTTAATTACTATGTAATCTTAATGTCTGGAAAGGTTTATTTTAATTTCCTTTGTTTGAGTAAGGTGGTTCATAAAATCATTGAATTGTGTAATCTGATAATCATTCGGCCATTTGAATACGTCAATCACCCTTTTTAAGTTCTGAACCACCGATTGCTATGATCGCCACATAATGTCTATGGTACGTTCTTTCATAAATTAAAGTTCATAATCGACGAATCTTAAAACAAGGACAGCATTTTGAGGGTCGAGCAGCACCATAATGTCCCATTCCCATTCACAACAGACTAACAATGAATGATTCATACCAGACAGTTACTACCTTCACTGGACTATTTCATTTGTTTATCTTTTGAATAATGTGCCATACTGTTTCATTTATGACATTAACGAGGGAAAAAGAGAGAGGATTTGCAAACAGACTTTGTAATCTGGATTTTCAAGTTGTGTCATTAACTATCAACTAATTTATAGCCAGATTTAATTAATATTGATATGATACTGTAATAGCCAGACATTTGATACTTTTAACATGACATTTTCTTCTCAGAATGATGAGTATGATTCCAATTATTTAAATACAATGAGTTATTAAAGTGTCTTGCTAAAACGGTATTCACCTGACAAGAAAATCAGGCATACAGGATAAACGATGTAAAACGTGTTTTGCACTTGTCTACGTGTATCGTTG